>OX638265.1:4952500-6201350 GCA_951806755.1 Brenthis hecate | reverse complement strand
GAGGTTTCAATGTCATTTTACGGGCCTCGGCCAAGCATAGTGGTGAATGAGTCGATTAGCTAGATAAGAATTGACGTGTAATTCGACATATATTGAGAATAATAGCTTTCTGCATTGTATTTATAATGGTTTTGGAAATGTTTAAAATATCTAAGGTGTTTTGTTTTAGGTATCATTCCTATAAGTGTAGTACGAGTAGATATGACTTTTGGTACTTTATGAACGGTCTTCACTTTCCATTTAGTTTTTACTTCTATAATCTATTGCTAAAACTTTGATATTTGAAGATTCTAGCATTTGTGGTCTAATGGATATTGTGAGTATTTGGGACAGCAATATCGATGATATATACGGTGTCTATATTATTATAATGCTATTAAAACCTTTAACACCTCCAGGTAAATTTCTAAGAAATTAATTAAAATTCTAAGAAATCTATTGTCAACTGACTCGCCGGCGTGTCCGCTGTCGTGGAGGGATTAATTTTTATTCTAAAACCTTAAAAACTAGAACTGCTGAGGTTAGAATGAAATTAATGTTTGCCATAACCTCTAACAATAATGTAGAGCAATAAGCCAAAAGAAATAAAACTGATGGCAGCTAGCTATGAACATAACTCGAATCTAAACGTCAAATATTTGAATATTTATTAGATCAAAATGTACGTTATATTCCATGATGTCTCCCAAATTTTGTTATAAATGGTTATTAAGCTAACATTCAACTTATCTACTTAGTACTTTCTATCATATTTTAATCACTTATATCATTTTAATGAATTTAAGTTGTAGTTTATATTTATTTATATATAGAGTATGTAGAATGAAACCTAATTAAATGCTAGTAAAACATAATATATCTATACTCTCTTATCTCTCTCTTAGCTCCATATTAATATTATAAATGTGAAAGTTTGTGAGTTTGTTACTCTTTAACGCCAGAACGGCTGAACAGATATTGATATTTGGCACAGAGATAGATTATAGTCTGGAATAACACATAGGTTACTTTTTATCTTGGAAAAATATACGGTAGATTTTTTCCACGTTGAAGATCAGAATAAGAATATCTTTTAAACACAATCCTTACAATAATAAGTAGTATTATTACACATAATAAAGTATTATGACAATAAAAAATCAATATTAATAAACGTCTATAAAACCTTTTTAAAAACAGCATATAAATGTTCTTTACAAGGATGTTACGTTTAACATATACGTTGATATGAAATTGAAATGTACTAAGACATGAACAACTTGCATTACAGGGCAGTGCGCATGAATGGCATTCAATTTAAATACTTTCTGCCATCAGAAAAACCCGACAAACTGGTTTGGTGTAATTTAGAGATGAATCAGACACCAGCCAGGTGCGTGTGCGACGCTCCGTCTGTTCTGCGGTACAACCGGTTCAGTGCCTGCAAAGCGAAAGCTACAAGCGATATTGTGTTTTATATACATAATTATGTATATGATATATTTTGTAATATATTTTTTGCGAGATATACAAAGGAATTTTAGTACAATTCCTTAAAAAATTAAGACATATATATATATATTAACCAATAATTAAAAAACCTGGTTTTATTCAATGGTCTATTGGTAATGCGTTCGTTTGGAAACCTTAATAAAGTGGATTTAGACTCTGGAACATGTCTTGCACATCTGAAATCTTCATGCAAATTATTTTAAACATAATTATATAATATGGCGGTGGAAAAACTTATGAGATAACATCCGAATCTGAAAAAAATCAACTTATATTTGAAAAACGTGCGATATCCACCAACTCGCATTTGACCAACGCGGAAGATATTTCTTCCCATTGATAGAATATGAATTATTTTATTATTAAACAAAGAAAGGAAAACGCTAAAACTTAAAGCGAAAATTTCTAACAGTAATAAAAGATATTATAAAATATGTTGTAATATTTTAAATATTTTCTCTAAAAGCTTATAACTTAAAAACAACATCTAGTTGTCACCGAGCACAGATCAAGATAAAACAAAGAATGATATGTGTCATCTACCGCGGCGCATACACGCATACATGGGATGTTTTGTTTTTACTGAACTTTTAATTCAATGCTATGATACAGCGGCATGGTGTTGCGAGAGCTTTACGTTCATATAACAAGTTGTGGGATGTTGCTGCGTTTAATGAGTTCGAATGAAACCTACAGGTTCAAGTGGTGTCTAGATGCTAGATAAATAATGACATCATAAAATTAATTGTAACATAGCGTATAATATACTAGCGACTCACCCTCACTTCGCTTGGGTTCGTCTTTAAGTACGATTTAACGGTTAGTATGAAATATATAGACTATATGTTAGCCTGTAGCCTATATAGCCTAAAGCCTTCCTCAATGAACGGGCTATCTAATGCAAAAAGTTTTTTTCAAATCGGATTAGTTGTTCCTGAGATTAGAGCGGTCAAACAAACAAACTCTACATCTTTATAATATCAGTATAGATAATAGGCGATTTAAAACACGGTTGATAGAACTAAGACCGGTTGTGATCACCATCAGATCATCAGAGAGAAGCTAAAGCTTTAAAGAATAAAATATAAACGAAATGTTGGTGGTTTGATTATTTACAAAATATCAGAAACAATAAATAATTAATAATATATATTAAATTTTAAAATATAATACGAAGTAATAATTTAGCAACATACATGTGTCTGTCCATCTTTAAATGAATACGCATATTATCTACAATTTCCAAGACAAGTCTTTCAATTACAGCAAAAACGCGATTCGCACGCGCTTATTGACAGCTCCGTCGTCGTACTTATGTCGATTTAAGCGGTATAATTGAATATGCACTTTGTATTTCTATTTTTATAGCAATTAACTATAGATTAATTAATGATTGTTGCACGTAAACTTTTTTATTACTTACTTAGACTAAACAAGTAATCAGAGTAAAAGTTGTTAGTATTTAATTATAAAATACATATTTTATTTACCGACTTCCAAAAAGGAGGAGGTTATCAATTCGTCGGAATCTTTTTTTTTTCTTTTTTTTATGTATGTTCACCGATTACTCGAAGACGCCTGAACCGATTTGATTTTTTTTTGTTTTGTTTCAAAGGGTATACTTCCCAGGTGGTCCCATATAAATTTTATCGAAATCGGTCGAGCGGTTTTTAAAAAAAATCAACAATAAATATATTTTTTAAATAAATTGTTTATTCGAATATGTTATTAAAAAACTTTCTTCTTACAAATTACCTACTTATTACGTCTACACTAAAAATGGAAAAATAAAAACTTTTTAACAAAACATGAAAACCGACTTCCAGGCACTAAATTGTAAAAAATAACTAAACGGAGGTTTTCATTAGAATAGATACCTAATCAGATATATTCGAAATCGGTGCCAGCCGATGTGAAGCAAATCTAATATATTTCGATACATAAAATACATATTTACCTATTAGATATTCATATCTTAAAATATTGTAGGCTGGCACCGACTTCGAAAATATCTGATTAGGTATCTATTCTAAATGAAAACCTCCGTTTAGTTATTTTTTACAATTTAGTGCCTGGAAGTCGGTTTTTATTTTTTGTTAAAAAGTTTTTTACCTATATTATCTGCAAACTAGTAATATAATTATTAAATTGGTGGTAAAATGGGATAGCATGTACGGCCGCAGATCGAGAGATCCTAGGTTCGAGTCCTGGGTCGGGTCGAGTTTAATTACTATGTTTTTCTAAAATATTCTCAGTAAAAGCCCGGAGTTGAGAAGTTGGCGGTGTTGTTAACTCTCTCCGATCGTCTCGAAGTATCGTCGCATTGGACTTTGAGAGTCAAAGGAATAGAGAGTGCAATTGTGTGTACGCGTACACTTGTGCACTGTAATATCCCATGCACATCTGGCTAATCTCAGTTAGATTAGCTGCCGTGGCTGAAATCGGTCAGGAGGATATTATATATACTATAATAATATTATAAAGAGGTAAAGTTTGTGAGATTGTGAGCTTGTGACGTTGTAGTGGGTGATCTCTGGATCTACTGAACCGATTTAGATGAAATTTGGTAAGAAGTTAGTTTGAGACCCTGGGAAGGACATAGGATACGTCTTGTTATCCCGGAAATCATCCCTTAAGGCGGTGAAAATGGGGATGAAAGTATATATGGGGAATCAAACTAGGGACGAACCCGAGCGAAGCGAGGGTGAGTCGCTAGTATGTAATATATTGATTTACCTAGCAAAAACAACAAATATCGTATAACTATACGAAATTCGTTAAGCATGTTGCATTTAACAAAGCAAAAATATTGTACAAACTTATAAGTGTTTCAAACAGAAAACATAATATTTTCTCTTACATAAATGAAATTACTGTTACGATACAATAAAAATGTTAAACTTTCGAAATTGAATCAATGATTACTACAGCAAACACTGCAACAAGTTAGCTACATTGAGTCCATGTAGCCCGTTATTTGAACTAGTTTGGACATGTTATAATTAATAGAATTTTATTGATCATTATCAAAGGCTACGTTGATAAACGATTAAATGTTAGCTATTTGGTTGTCTCAGTAACTTGAAAGTTTCAGTGTTAAATGTTGATTAATAACACTGTAGTGTAATAATTGATAGACTGTTTCGTTTAATTCATATTGATATTTCATCGTATTTATCATTTATAATGATGTTAATAGTTATATTGATCAACTGACGACTTACCTTCGCTTCGTTCGGGTGGGTCCCTAGGTACGTTTTAATTTTTTTCAACGGAACCCTTATTCTTGTTCTAAAATAAAAGTAGCCTAAGTTACTCCTTATAACCTCAGCTATTTACCAGTGAAAGTCCCATCAATATCGGTCCAGCCATTTCGGAAATTGGCCGGAACAAACAGACAGACTGACAGACAACAGTTTTAAAAATTGTGTTTTTCCTATAAGTACCTACCGTATATAATTTAATATGCATTTAAAAAAAAAGCTGTTATTTTGACATAACAACACCTCAATTTTATTTATCTGTGTAGATTATACAAGATAACTGTTCATTTAAGCATTTCTTGTCATTATATTTATTTATTTAATTAACTAAGTTACCAACAAAGTTGGCACCGGTTCTAATATGCATAAACAGAAGTTTATGCATACTACCGTAAACAGTAAACGTGTATAATATCTAGGCACTTAAACAAGATGTCATTCTACAATTGTTGAAGAAAATAAAAAAATATATATACGTATGTAATTCGCATATTATGATTCTACTAGCGGCTCATCCTTGCTTCACTCGGGTTTGTCCCTAGTGAAAGACAATAACAAATTATCCCACGGGAATCGTACATTTTCCGGGATAAAAAGTAGCCTATGTGCTGTTCCAAATTACAATCTATCTCTGTGCCAAATTTCATCTAGATCCGTTCACCTTTCTGGCGTCATTGAGTAACAAATATCCATCATTCAAAACATACATAGTAGTAAGATGACAACAACTAAAATCATTTCGATATCATTTAAAAAAAAACTTTTCTATAACGCCAAAAGACACCTCGTCTAAGCCTTATGCTGTTCAAGAATAAAAGAGATATTAAAACAAATTAAACTAATTCAAAACTTATCTAATTCTAAGTTTTAAACTGAAATTACCCAAACACTTTTATATGTGTATAATACAGATTTATATACAATTTGATTCGCATTTAACTAACTTGAGAACAATAAACAGAACTTCAGAAGGGCCGTTTTAAACGAAGGGCCAGTAATTATGGGTCATCACTGACGCCCGAACTTTGAACTAAGTTGCCTAACAATACCCTTTGCGTGTGAAACAAAACTTAAAACTTGGCAAGAATGTGCGGTCGCCCTTCTCCCTTATGTTACTGGTCTTACTTAATATTACAAACTATGTATAGTTTTTATATATATATATATATATATATATATATATATATATATATATATATATATATATATATATATATATATATACACATACATACATGTACTAATTTATCAATTAATCTCTAATATATAAAATTCTCGTGTCACAATGTTTGTAACAAAACGGCTTGACCGATACTTATGAAATTTTGTGTCTATATTCCGTAACTCTGAGAATAGGACGTAAACTATTTTCATACCCTAAGTGATAAGGGTGGTCCACCCCAAAAAAAATATTTTTTTTGGACAAATTTTTTCATTAAAATTTTTCTATGATTCGGCATTAAAAAATACATACAAACCTAAACTTTCACTCACCCTCGCTCCACTCGGGTTCGTCCCTAGTACATATAATAAAATTCTGAGTCGAATCTATACATTAAATATTTTTTTCGAAAATCTTATTGAAATAGTCATTATTAACGATGCAGAGGCCGAATCTATATTTATTAGAATTTTTGACTGTCTGTCTGACTGTCTAGGAACGCATCACGAGAAAACCACTAAACAGATTTTGATGAAATTTGGTATGATAATGGCTGGTTATCCGGGTCAATATCTAGGATACTTTTTACTGCAGGAAAATATCTCATCTCTGAGAAATCTATATCTATTAAACGTTAAAACTTAACTAGGGACGAACCCGAGCGGAGCGGGGGTGAGTCACTAGTTTATATAATAAGTCTTATTTTAGAAAAACGATTTTTGTGGTATATATCTAAAGCTAGACAGAAGCTTATTTATTTAGTAAAAGAAAATATAAAGAATAAGCCATAAAATTGATCAGTAAGCCCTTAAAAAATATTATGAATTCACGATCTTTTCCTTTACCGCATTATCAAGTGGTAATCATGTTTAGAAATGATTCGTAAATGAAAACCTCAGTGAATCGAGATCCAAGTTTGAACCCGTTTAATTTGGCTTTCAAAACGAGCGCGTTGCCAATCTATCTATGCCTAATATTGTAAAGAGAAAGAGTTTGTTTGTTTTTATGAAGGCGCTAATCTCAGGAACTACTAATTCGAATTAATTTTTTGGCATTAGATAGCCCGTTTATTGACGAAGGCTATAATCTATATATCATCATGCTACTACCCAAGGGAGCGAAGCAGTAATCCTAAATGTCAACAAATCGGGCAGACTCCTGTACATTATTGTAAAACTGATGTTTATATCGGAAGTTTGAAAGCTGGCGAGGCCGCGGGTACTGCTAGTCTACTTTTAATATTACAAAGAGGAAAAAATTATTTTTTCGTTTATTTGTATCGAATAGGCTCCGAAACTACTGAACCGATTTAGATGAAATTTGGTAAGAAGATAGTTTGAGACCCTAGGAAGGACATAGGATAGTTTTTATCCCGGAAATCATCCCTTAAGGGCCTTAAGGGAGTAAAAGTTTGCATGGCGAAGCAATATTAATAAAAGGTAAACAAAAACATAGAGTTTATATTTACTAATACGATTGATCGAAATAAAGACAAGATAAATTTTTACTTTGATAGTCTGATTTCATATTCAGTTTTCAGACTGAAATTAAAAAAAATATTGAAATCGCCATTCGCTAGTCGTTCGAAAATAATTTGCCAGTACAAAATTCGAAACGTCGAAAACCAAAAATCAAAATAAATCCGCGAAAAATCCGAAAAATAGTTTTATTTAAAAGATCACATTTACTTATACTTTTCTTCAAACAGATATCCCGTTAAACAAATACTTGTTATTTCTACGCCATTTCCAATACTCCATCTAAGGGCTTTCCACACAAGTACTTAACTATATTTGGAAGTTATTTTGCTACTTAGTTGTTTGAGAGCCGTCGCATTGTAGATGGCCCATTTCGTTCCTAATGAAGTTTGCGGAATTAAAAGTCCATCCATTGTAATAGTGATAACTAATGATCTTTTCTAACAGCTAAACTTATAAAGTTCACTTAACCCTTTCTTATATTTACGGCAACATTTGACATTATAATTAAAAGTTTGACGTTTCGACAAAAAATCCAAATAAATCCGCGAAAAAGTCCAAAAACATATACCTATTTATATAAAATCTTAAATATATTTTTTAAGATATATTTTATAATATAGTAGATGTATATTGATTTAGTTATTACTAGCATTACCCGCGGCTCCGCCCGCGTTCATATGACCAAAACCAAATTATTAGGTTTTATATATTAGTATATTCGTATTAGCATATTAGTTGACCCGGATAACCAGCTATTACCATACCAAATTTCTTCAAAATCTCTCCAGTAGTTTTTCTGTGATGCGGTAACAGACAGACAGACAGACAGACAGACAGAAATTCTAAAAACTATAGAATCGGCCTCTGTATCGATAATAATGTCTATTTCAATTAGATTTTCTAAAAAATATTTAATGTACAGATTTGACTTAGTTAGAGTTTTATTATATGTATAGATGAAAACTTTCTCGAGTTTCTTTTTTAAAATTTCTTTGACAATTTTATCGTATAAACCAACCATAGGGATATAGATAAGATATAATGTATGGTAAAATATAAATACTAACAATATGATCTATTAAAACAGATTTCAAACATTGTATATAATACCCTATACTACATATTATATACGTATAATAAAATTCTGAGTCGAATCTGTACATTAAATATTTTTTGAAAAATCTTATTGAAATAGTCATTATTATCGATAAAGAGGCCGAATCTATAGTTATTAGAATTTTTGTTTGTCTGTCTGTCTGTGGAAATGCATCACGTGAAAACCACTGGACAGATTTTGATGAAATTTGGTATGATGTTTGCTCAACGTATGGGATACTTTTTACTGCGGGAAAATATCTCATCTCTGAGAAATCAATACTAAACGTTAATAACTATGGACGGACCTAAGCAGAGCGAGGTGAGTCGCTAGTATAATAATACTAAGAAATTTTTTACTCCAAACTACATTTATAATTGAAATATATTTTAAAATATGAGGTAGAATTTGAATTTCAAAGCTAGGACGAAAAGCTTATATTTATTTTATCTGTGAAAGTCCTTGCTTCGGTACGGGAGACCTAGTTCCATATAGGTTAATGTTCCAACCCATCCTGCATACTTTGGAAATATTAATTAATGTGTAAAATATTCGAAAAAACCACGTGCAAGGGATATTCATTTTAAAATGTTAAGGCAGGATTTAAAGTTAAATATTTGCACTATCATATATCATATATATCTCGAATTGCATTTTTAGGACATTTTTTCTTTTAAAGTTGGTATTAATATTAAAATATAGGTATATGACTGAATTTATGCTGCGATCATTATAAATGGAATTTACCAAGTCTTGCCTGTATAGTATCTATTCGTCTTCTCTTATACAAAATTATATAACTTATGATAAAGTGAAACATATAATAATATTATGTGTAGCTTTCTTGTAGCTTTGTTGCATATTATATTTTCAGAATTAATTTTTCGGTTTTTTTGTTTATTAAAGAGGTATACAGATGAAACCAATTTTAGTACTTATCGCACTTTTGCAATTTATATCGGTTCACGCTTGAGGTAAACACCACGTACCAAGAAAATCCGTTAGTATTTGGCTAGGTTATCCTCCTTTTTTGAAGTCGGTAAAAATGTTTATACGTCTTTTATCATCCGATAAGCTATTATCATCGCCCCTCAATTTGTTTCCTTATAAATAATGCAAATAAACACAATACTGACATATTACATCACATCTGTATCCGTTTATTTTATCTCGGACAGTAAGACAGGTAAAATGATAAGAATTTTGTTTATTGACATTTGTACCTAAAAAGTAACTTCTATTAAGATATAATATTTGAGGAGACTTTTGGCTCAGTATGTAGTGACCCTAATTACTGTGCCAGAGATCACGGGTTCGAGTGCCGCTGGGGGTATTCATTTGCGTGATGAGCACGATTGTTTCTACTCCAGTCATGGGTGTTTATATTTATAATATGTATATATTTAAAGTTATTTATTGTGTAGTGTATCCACTAACTGATATCCATAGCACAAGCCTCATAGCTTACCATGGAACTAGGTGACGCTGTGTGTTAATGTACCAACATATTTATTTATTTAATATATTGAAACTTATAATAATTTTTCACAAGCATTTTAAAAGAAAGGTCGATAAGCAAACCTCCTTTACATGTTACATTCAAAACTTATAAAAAAAAACAAATTACAGGATAAACCGACACAATGTCACCCCAAGTTCTAGAGGTGGCATAAGCAGTTATAGTAGCTCATTAGCGCCAAAATAACACTTGCAATATAAAAGAGTGACGCAGCATCCCCATCTAACGTATACATCTATTACGCTACGCGAAACGCGTGAAAAAAATTAACCGTATTGTTTGGATGATCTTGCAAAAAGTATCAATTCGTGATCTGCAGAGCGTTTTAGGCCGTATTGCTTTTTAGATTATTATATACTAAATTATTTATGTGAATTTTGTTTTGGGGACAAAAATGTATTAAGAAAATGTTGAATATTTTATTAATAAATTTATTCTACTAGATAATTAAATATTATATATTTACTGCTATCTTACACTTTACTTTGAGATTTGACCACCACCAAGTTCGTTTCGTTCCCAGACAGACAGACAGACTGACAAAAATTCTAAAAACAATAGACTCGGCGGCTGTATAGATAATAATGACTATTTCAATTTTCCAAAAAATATTTAATGTACAGATTGGATTCACCTAGAATTTTATTATAAGTATATACTGTTCAAACCATTATCATAATTTAGTAGGAAAATAGCTTAGGTTAAGTATAGAACGTATATAAAGACATACATACATATATCCTATTTTACTATTAGAGAAAAAAAAAACAAAACAATATTTTTTAAATAATCAAAGGCCTAATTACAAAGTGAAAAGCAATTACAAAATCTATACTTAACAATAATAACGCTCATTTTCGTTTTTCCAGATCTATGATTAATATCGGAAGTTTGAGCAACGCAAGGAATTTTGTCGAAGATATGTAAGGTGCGTATACAATAATTATGTTTTACATATTATCATTACCTATTAGATTATAAAAAAATTATCCATACTAAAATTATAAGTTTTGTGAAAATGGATGGGTGGATATTTGTTACTATATCACGTCAGAACGGCTGAACTGATCTGGATGAACTTTGGCACAGCGATAGATTATAGTCTGGAATAACACATAGGTTACTTTTTATCCCGGAAAAAGCTTTGATTCCCGTTTTTGTCTAGTTATGACTGCAAATTTTAGTATTTAAAAGTCGTTCTCACTTGAGTTGCCATATTTAAAAATAATACATAGGTACGTTTCCTTTTTATTTTTTCATATCTCCATATATATGGAGATATTCTCCATCTTCTAAACTGATCTAAACACATTGAATATATAAAAATCTATTAAATTTTCAGTGCCTCCAGGCTAACGTCTCAAAGGTCAAACCAAACCATTCAAACGATAACGTGAAAAGTAAAACTGCCGAAGGTTAAAAGAAAAAAGGTGTATTGAATCGGAATCCTTTCGAAGAACACTCAGCATAATGCCATTCAACGTTTATTTTATCCGACACACTGAATAATATTATTTATATAGCACGGAATGGACATTCTGAGAATATTTTTAAAGATTTTATTATGAATATGATTTATTCAAACTTGAAATATTATAATAAAACTAGCGACGCACCCTTGCTTTGCTCGGGTTCGTCCCTGGGTACGTTTTAACGATTAGTATGGAATAGATAGAGTATATTACATAGATATGATGAATTTTATATCACTTACTTGAGAATTGATTGATTCCCCATACAAACTTTAATCCCTCTTTTCAACACCTTAAGGTATGATTTGCGGGAAAGCTACCCTATGTCCTTCCCAGGGTCTCAAACTATATTCATACTAATATTCATCTAAATCGGTTCAGTAGTTCCAAATATTACTTCCTACAAACAAACTCACAAACTTACAAACTTAACTTCTTTATAATTTTAGTGTAGATGTGTATTGTATAGAATATATAGTTGTGTTATTGTAAACGCTAGTAAAACCAGCAAGCCATGACTGAAGTGGGATCGCGATGGGGTTTTTAATTAATTACTATCTAGTAAGGGGCGATGAATAACCTCGTTGCAGTATAAGTGAAGGATCTCAGTTTACTGCGTGTTTATTATTCGCTAAATGCTTGAAATTATTTTATATTTCAATGAATGCAATATTTAAACAGACTTCTACTTGCTAAGTTATTACTTGCAGCATTTCTTATATACAACTAGCATTGCCCGCGGCTCCGCCCGCGTTCAGATGTCGAAAAACAAAATTCTTAGATTTTACATATTAGTATACTCTTACAATGCAGTATTTGTATTTTTTCTCGGAAATGAGACATTTTCCCGCGGTAAAAAGTATTCTATATGTTGACCCGGATATTCGGCTATCATCATACCAAATTATATTAAAATCTGTCCAGTAGTTTTCTCGTGATGCGGTAAGACAGAAGACAGACAGACAGACAAAAATTCTAAAAACTATAGATTCGGACTCTGTATCAATAATAATGTCTATTTCAATAAGATTTTCCAAAAAATATTTAATGTACAGATTCGACTTAGTTACAATTTTATTATATGTATAGATTAGTATAGTTATGATGATTTTTCGAAACGTTTAGTTATGGCACTTTTGTATACCAATCATTTTCTATTGTACAACTCGCGCGCCATCTACTGTACAATAATACTCCTTCATTCCAGACAGGAGTTTACTTAGGACAAGCAAATAAATGAAAGCATTTAAATCATTTAAAGTGAATTCTCTGTGTTGTTTCTTCAAATATAAGTTAAATTGTTCATTTAATCAGTTAATCGTTTAACTAAAAAAAATATATACAAATTCTGTTTCGAGATAGACACTAAGATACATTTACAATGATTTGGTTTATAATATAGTTTAAAAGGTATCATAAATAAACCAAAAACAAAATACACCAGCGCGTGAGCAGCCTTACGCTGTCCGATTCGCGCCGGCCGTGAGCGGACCTAATACGATAGTGCATTCAATATGCAACTCACGCATGCATCCATTGTATTGTTTTGCTTATATTTTAGATGATATTGATAATATCAGATGAAACATTTTTATATTTAGAAATCCATCGGAATTCGTAATAATTTATGTTTTAAATAGATCTATTTAAAACTATTGTTTTAGGTTGATAAGAGAAATTAAAAAAAATAGTGGATAGATATATAGGTACCTTGCATTTTGATATTTATATAATACTAGCGATTAACCCTCGCTTCGCTCGGGTTCGTCCCTTGGTACGTTTTTTTTATGGTACTCAGTGATAAACGAACAGACAGCCCACCTGATGGAAAGCGGTACCTGTCGCCCATAACACCTACGGTTCATACACTTAGGTTTTAACGTTTTAACGGTTAGTATCGATTTCTCAGCGATGAGATATTTTCCCCCAATATAAATTATCCTATATGTTGACCCGATCTAGATAGGTTATCATCTAGCTATCATCATACCTCATCAAAACCTGTCCACAGGTTTTTACGTTATGCGTTCCCAGACAGACAGGCAGACAAAAATTCTAAAACTATAGATTCGGCCTCTGTTCCAATAATAATGACTATTTCAATAAGATTTTCCAAAAAATATTTAATGTACTGATGCCACTCAGAATTTTATTATATTATGTATAGAATAAAAATAAATACTGGTAAAAATTTACACGTTTAAATTAAAATTCAGATAAATTAAGAAGAACGAACAATTAAACGTAATACTTGTGTAGTGTACTTTAAAGACTAAATTATTATAAATATGATATTTATACAATATATTTTGTATTCTAAAGTAAATAAACTTTATAGTAGAAACTATTATGCAAACGTAACCTCCTTTATAAATAAATAAACCGTTATTTTTATCCAGTACGACGTTAGGTAATAGGAACGACTGATGCATGCAACACACAAAACGCTTTCTGAATAATAAATAAATAATGTGCAGCTTATGTTTACATTATTTAAATAATATTGCTAAAATTAATTTACGGCTTATATTTTGTACATAGTATACAAAAATTATAATATTTAATGGATAAATTACTAATAATGTAAATGAGGTTTGATATTTAATATTGTATATTAATAACAGATGGCAGCTGTTTCGGATTTTTTTGCGGATTTATTTTCATTTTTGGTTCAGGAGAGTTTCTTCCGTGAACATGATTGCTGTCAAGTCTAAAACTGGAACCAAAATCAAAATAAATCCGCAAAAAAGACCGAAAAGATAGTTTTGTTTAAAATCTAAGGAATTTTTAAAGAAATAGCAGCTAATTAAAAATTGCATTATGTATTATATCAAGACATATGTAAGCACATGAGACTTGGCTTTTACTTTGTAGGTAACAAACAAACATACATATGTACACATTTTTTGCTTAATGAATTATTATAATCAATACTGCTACATGCATATACTTAAAAGTAAATTGTTTTTTTTTTGCAAAGTCGGGTAGCCATATTAATATATAAAAATAAGCTCTATCATTCAATCTCCATTAACATTATTACGCCCCAACGTCGCTATATATGTAATCCGAATGAATAAGACTGGTTGTTTGTTTACATTTGAGTGCATTTTCCTGTTTGGCATCGACACGTGGGTGGTTCGTGCATTGCTAATTCTAGATTGTACTGGCATGGTATATTTACGTTGAAACAGTACAATTTATATGTAGTCTAACATTATATTATACGTTATTAAGTTATTTATTCATATAATTTATTCAGTTTTCTACTTAGAGGTGCAGTGTTTAATGATTGAAACTTTAAAGCATGTTAGTAATTGATTGTCAAATAACGTATTAATTAAAAATTAATCTAACATACTCTTAAATGAATTGGCTAAAATAAAATACATACTTAATCTTCTTAAAAAAGATCTGCAAAATTGATTTTAACAGTTTCTAGGGTTCCGTACCCGAATAGTGCCAATGGAAGCCTTATTACTAAGCCTCCGCTGTCCGTCCGTCTCTCAGACGGGTGTATCTCATGAACCGTAATAAGAAGAGGGTTGAAATTTTCACAGAGTAGGTATGTATTTCTATCACCACAAATAATAAAAAAAATACATAAATATCTTTTGTAATCGATCATCGCAGTTAATATCCTACACACATAGAGTAAAAGTCATATTTATAAAAAGTACATATACGATGATACGGAACCGTTCGTGTGTGAATTCAACTCGCACTTGACCGATTTTTAAGATAACCAAGACCACAAAACTAAATATAAAGGGTCATTTACAACGGTGGGTTAATTCACAAATATCTTTCATCCTACATTCGGTAATCACGCACAAGTAACAAATGCAAATAAGGCAGGAAATGTAAATATTACTGTAATCCATCGAAGCTATCGGTACATCTTATCGTATAGAACGGGGATAAATCAAGGCACCCATAAAAGGCTACTCTGATAGTCGTCCAGATAAATTTTATTTATTCCTTCCATTTGCTTATCGTGGGAGCACATTTTTGATTTTAATATAAAGGGACTGCAACTACCGCCCGATTCAATACACCTGTGTGTTGCAAGAATTATGCACCTCGATTGGAGTCACGAGAGGAGAAATACGCGTTTTTTATTTATAATGTATTTGTTAATATACGCCATTTTAATTTTTATACTACGTATAGCAGCATTACGAAAAGACGGACAAATTATCTATACTAACATTATAAAGATGCAGATTTTGTTTGTTTGGACGCGCTAATCTCAAGAACTACTAATCAGATTTGAAAAAATATTTTTGAATTAGATAGTCCGTTTATTGAGGAAGGCTATTGACTATATATATATATATATATATATATATATATATATATATATATATATATATATCCCGTAGAATATAGGTATTTGTTTTTATCTAGGGACGAATCCGAAGCGAAGCGAGGGTAGGGTGAGTCGCTAGTTTATAATACTTATGGTTTTTGCCTTCAACGGAAATCGAATCCGTCAATAAACATACAGTACCTACAAAACAAATTCGCAGAAATCTATTAAAATATTCTTGTTAACGAAGTTTTCTTTGTTCACATTCGCTGTCTCCTTTAAATTACGTTCATAAATCTTCCCATAACCTGCGTCCCCAGCGTAAAGGAAATGGCAAACTCTCACGAACTCACGATCGGCGCGAGCGCATTCTATTTGAATATCCACTATGGAACAGCATTAGCAAAGTGTTAATATTTCATGAAGAGTTTCAATTTAAAATTCAATACGATGGTTGAGCTTTTATTTTGAGCTTTTTTCGCACAATTGTATATGATTATGCTTCTGAAAATAGATGATATGTATTTTTATAAACTGGACTTCTAGTATGTTTTGTTTTTTTTTGTTTATGATATAGGTACTAGTGTTGCCTCTTCTCGTCACTCTTAAAATAATTAAATCGATAAAAATTCTGTGTGTTCAGCCTGTATACAATTTGACCTCATTACGAATTTCATTTAATTCTGTTAAGCCGTTGTTACTATGTGAAGAAGTAACAAACATACCTACTCATTCAAAAACTTTGTATTATAATATTGTGTGATTTAGATAACAATGAAATTTGCGGAAAACATATATGAATAGAATTTACCTATTAATAGAAAAAACTAATTTCCATTGTTTTTTTTTATTAATAGCTAAATCTTGTTAATAGCTGCTAAACAAAAAAAAGAAAATATAAATAAGGTTGATAAACAGAGAAGAAAACGGTACTGAACTGTTTCGTCTTTATTTATACATAAATATATATATATATATATATATATATATATATATATATATATGTGTGAAATTATAATGTTGCGTGAAATACAAAAATAAACAGTAAAATTAACGTAATATCCGACAATATTGACATATTTCGAATTATTATAAGGCTTACGACATCATATTATTATATTTATTAACTTCCAGAGAACATTACGTTCTTTGTCGATAAACTTTATCGATAACCGCAAATTCGATGCTCTCGACCGCAGCTCTATATAACGCAAATCGTATTCGAGCTCGATTAATCGTATGCAAAAAGTATTGCTATTAAATATAAATTGTGGCAAGCCCGTAATTATAGACGGCTTTATGATTTCTGGTAATATTATTGATAAATGTATATACATATATTTATATCGTATTCGATAATGAGTTCCAATTTCATTCGAATTGAACTTATAAAGAACAGCAAGTGTGCTTTTAAATATTGTTATAGACGTAAACTTCGCAGAGATTATTTGTCTAATATAAAAATTTGATTTATAATATTACATACAATTTAATTTACTTATTCATACCATAAAATTAATCTAACTTTATCGGAGATATTAATGTACAATGTACATAATAATATATTCTACAGAAGAGAAGAAACTACCAATACTATTAAAAATGTATACTAATATTAAAATAAACATATTATGTATGTATATTGTATATCAATAATATTATAAGTACACATAAGTTAAGTGTTACTTATATATTCAAACTAGCGACTCACCCTCGCTCCGCTCCGGTTCGTTCCTACGTTTTAAGGTTAGTGTAGATTTCTCAGATATGAGATATTTTCCCGCAGTAAAAAGTATTCTATATGTTGACCCGGATAACCAGCTATCATCTCATCAAACTTCATCAAAATCTGTCCAGTGGTTTTCTCGTGATGCATTCCCAGACAAAAGCAGACAGACAAAAATTCTTCAAACTATAAATTCGACCTCTGTATCGATAATAATGACTATTTCAATAAGATTTAAAAAATAAATATCAAAATATTATTTAATAATAAGATTCAAAATATTTAATGTATAGATACGACTCAGAATTTTATTATATGTACAGATATAATATAGTACAGTACCTAGTTATGGAAATTCAAAAATTAGAATTATATCCATATGTATATTTTCTATTTCTAATAATTCTCCAAACAGTTACCATATCAATTTGTACAAATTGATTCTGCCATATGAATCTGCATAATTGTTCAATCCAGGACGAATGATTGATTAATGTAGCGACGCACGCCTACTCGGAAGTTTATTTATCGACGCGAATTATGCGTTGGCAAAACTTGATCTTAACTTGTACATTTGTAGCTGTTCAAGGTGACTTTAAACATATGTTTTATTTGTAAATTATGTTACTGCAAAAGCTATATTTAGAAACAACAAAAAGTAAAAGCAATCTTAAGATTTTTCTTGAAATTTTCAATTTGGACTTTTACCTATAACACTAGATAAATCTTGGGATTTAGTGGAAATTCTTCGAATGTACTGTAATTAACTTTTTAAACAAAACTATCTTTTAGAATTTTTTTTTCGGATTTTGATTTTTGGTTCCCAAAGTGCCATTTTTATATTTCTCTAAAATCCCTGTATAATTTTGTGGGTAAATACTGTCTTTAACTATAAAGACTTCTGAGACGTCTAAAACCTTAGTCTCTCCCCTGACCATGTTACTGTAAAGCATTCGAAATTTTTGAAACCAGGAACCAAAATAAATACGCGGATATAATCGCAAAATAGTTTTATTTTAAATCTATACGTTATATAATAAAATTCTAACTTAGTGGAAATAAATATTTTTTGGAAAATCTTATTGAAATAGTCATTATTATCGATACAGAGGCCAAATCTATAGTTTTTAGAAGTTTTGTCTGTCTATCTATCTATCTGTCTGTCCATCTGGGAACGCATCACGAGAAAACCACTGGACAGATTTTGATGTAGTATGATGATAGCTGGTTATCCGGGTCAACATATAGGATAATTTTTAGTGCGGGAAAAATATATCATCTCTAAGAAATCTATAGTAAAGGTTAAAACGTCACATAAAAATATTAGGGAAGCGTGCGCCTCTTAGTGACCTTCAATTTTAACTAATCACAACTACATATATTTCATATATGTAACAGAAAAATGAATTCCAGAAGTATTTTTACACTGAAAAAAATAAGAAATATCTCATACTTTAATTATGAAGTCTTATTTGATATGTTACGTCAACGTACGTATATTTTCTTTGAACAAATATCACCCAACTAAAATGGAAATGGCACTATTAAACTTTATACTTACTATATTATTATTAGAAAGGAGAACCTATAAAACATATTTATGAATCTTAAACATTATTCTGATATCCCATAAAACGTAAGTTGTAGAAAATGCATAAATAAATCGTTAACTGGCAACTCGTATTCTACTTTACAGCGTGAATCATTCAGAAAATTACGCAAAGGAATCTATTGAGTTTGATCGAGTACACTATGTAGAGCGAGAATTGGCCCAATTGCCTTTGAAGATCAAGGTCTGAGTGACCATTGTTCGGTTTAAAGGTAAGGGATAAGATCTTTAGGATGACAGATATATGTTCAAAATTATGTATATTCTATTGTATTTATCTTCATACAATTCAAGTTATTATGTCATCTAATAATTCATTAATTAGTGAATTATCATATATTTTTCTGATATTAGTATGTTGGGACATTAACACACATCACCATCTAGATATATTGTAAGTTACGAGGTTTGTGTTATGTATACTAGATAGTTGATACATTACACATAATATATAACTTTATAAACACGCATGACTGGAGTACACACATTCGTGCTCATCACATAAATGAATGCCCCCAGCGGGACTCGAACCCGCGACCGCTGGCACAGCAAGTACGTAACGGTCAATTCAAACTGAACCAAACGTGTCGTCCATTTTCTGATATTATTTGAAAGATAATAAGATCATTGATATATAAGTTACTACATATTAAACTTTAAATTAAAGCAATATATAGTGTCTAGGGTTATCGCAATAGTCTACATTCAGAACTTAGCATTCTAGTAATTAGCATGCAACAGAGCGCCACGTCATACGATTTGCACAAACTGTTACGCAAAAGAATTGGTGAAAGCTGTTTGTATTTAAATATATGTAAGTACTGGTGCATTCCTAAAGTTTGTATTGATCATACAAATGTTACATGTCTCATCTTGGATTTCTTCCACAGATGGACATTCCTAAGAACAAATAGTAGAGTAATCTCCGCTTCACTATACTTATATTTTATCATTTTCATTTATAATTATGAAATTCAACAGCTAAAGTGGTAACTGGTAAGTCATATTATCTGTTGGATCTCAATAATCAAGTCTTAGATCAAACTTCCAGATCAAGTAATCTTACACGATATTATATAAATTAACTATTAAGAGTTCGTATATTTTGAATTTCTTTTGTTAACAAATTTTGTAAACAGTAGCAAGATTAGTATAGAATGTTCCATTTCTAAGGATTCCCAGTTAAAAGAAACCTGCTTAGTGCAAATTTGTCTATTACGAACAGTGTATTTAAAAAAAATGTTAATCTTTTTCTACTCATTTAACGCTACATGATTGTACACAATTAAAAGTAAACAAATAACAATAATGAAGTACCTATATTTAACAACTAACGACTCACGGTCGCTCTGCTCGGGTTCGTCCCTAGTTACGTTTTAACGTTTAGTATAGATTTCTTAGAGATGAGATATTTTCCCGCAGTAAAAAATATCCTATATGTTGACACGGATAACAAGCTATCATCATACAAAATTTCATCAAAATCTGTTCAGTGGTTTTCTCGTGATGCATTTCCAATCAAATAAAAACCATAGACACGGCCTCTGTATCGATAATAATGACTATTTCAATAAGATTTTCAAAAAATAATTATAAAATAGTATAGATGAAATCTGATAGTAGTATTAACTCTTCTCGAGCTCTCTCTCAGTATTACTTTAAGTTAGTCAAACAAAAGTTTGTCTGACAAATAGTCTGAAAAAAATACTATCGTCTCTTTTGTTTTTACGTCATCAAGATTTTGTCATTAATTCTCTTCGTAATAACGTTTGGACAAAAGTTATTTAATGTAAAAAGCATTTTTCGTCTGTGCGTATGTTCAGCGATATTTTCTTAATGAATGATTATAGGTTATACTTTTTTAACGTGCCACTGCTGGGCACAGTACCTCACCCCACACTCCCTTCAATATGAGAATTAGGCCATAGTTTACTACGCTGGCTAAGTGCGGGTTGATGGACTTCACATAGCTTCAGAAAACTTGTTAGGTTCTCTCAGACATGCAGGTTTCCTCACGGTGTTTTCCTTCACCGTAAGTGGTAATCGTGTTGGAAATGATTCGCACACCAAAATATGAAAGGTGTGAGACCCGGAATCTGAACCCGCTTCACTCGATTTCCGAAGCGAGCGCGTTACCTAAATCTTCGACTGCCTATTGCACATTATTAAACTTTAATATCTATATAATGACCACGGTGGTCAGTTTTAGAGGAAGATATAATAAAATAGGGAACGAGTTTTACTGGCTTAACATGGCGACAGCCGACCGAGCGATTTCACGGTCGGTGTGTACGCGGCCGTAGCGCCCAACGCGACGGTGGCCCGCTGCCAATTTACATGTTTTTTTAATAACCCATGTATGGTGTGGAAACAACTTTTATTATTTTATCATGTGTAAGACTTTTTGCGTATTTATTATTATTGGGTATCAAAGAAGCTTGTACTATAAAGTCTTCACTAACACATTTCTTTATGCTTTCTTTTCATAGAAACTGTAAAATGTTAGTTGTATAAGTCTTATTATTCTTAATAATAATGCTAATATAGCATATGAAATAGTTGTTGAAACAAAATTAAGTAAAAATTTACGATTTTCGATAAAATTTCATTTTATTGTTACTGAATTCGGGGTGCATAAAATAGTTAGCATGTTCTGTTTTTAGGTCTGATATATGTACGAGTACATTGGACATATGTAAGTACTAGCAGCCTACTTCGTTCGGGATTGCCTCTAGAAAAACAAAAACAAATCTATCCCACGGGAACCATCCATTTTTTCCGAGATAAAAAGCCTAAGTGCTATTCCAGGCTATAATCTATCTCTGCGCCAAATTTCGTCCAGATCCGTTCAGCCGTTCTGGCGTGATTGAGTAACAAATATCTATCCAAACATCCAAACTTTTACATTTATAATATTAGTAAGATGGTTTATAATAATTAATATGTACATATATCTTTATTTGTGTATTCCTTCCTAGCTTCTATACTTGTTAGTTAGTTTTCATGTGAGTTATCATCACAATTCTTATCTTTTCTTACTAAAATAGAGTATAAAATAGATATCTAACTAACGAAATCATTATATTAAACCTAACCAAGCGTCTGAGTGCCTTCTCCAGATTTAGAGTTACTTAGTGCTTATGCGATATGGATTATCGCGAGTGACCTTTCTCGGGCACATAATGTCAAGCAAAGGTTAAGCCATCATCGTTTTAACAATAAAATTTTCTTGCTAGAAATATTATAATTTTGAAATAGATTTATTTTGAGGTAAAATAAATGTACCTACATTAGAAAAAATATAAATATCTTAAGACATAGAAGCGTAAGACTGAAAATAATTAATCTATACATATAATAAAATTGTAACTAAGCCGAATCTAAACATTAAACATTTTTTGGAAAATCTTATTGAAATAGACATTATTATCGATACAGAGGCAGAATCTATAGTTTTTAGAATTTTTGTCTGTCTGTCTGTTACCGCATCACGGAAAATCCACTAGACGGATTTTAATATAATTTGGTATGATGATAGCTGTTTATCCGGATCAACATATAGGATACTTTTTACTGCCGGAAAATATCTCATTGCTAAGAAAAAATACAAAAACTGCATTGTAAGAGTATACTAATATGTAAAACCAAAGAATTTGGTTTTTGGTCATCTGAACGCGGGCGGAGCCGCGGGCAATGCTAGTGTTTAATAAATACATACCATCTAAGAAAACATAGTAATTATTTTTATGTACATAAAAATTAATATTATATGAAGTTTATACTTAATATCATATTTTTTATAATCCATACTATACTTACCTATTAAAATTATAAATGTGAAAATGTGTTTGTTTGTTTGTCCTCCTTTCACGTCGAAACGAAGTCACTGATTGGTATGATTTTTCGTGTGGAGATAGTCGGAGGGCTGGAGAGTGACATAGGGTACTTTTTACACGGGAAAACACGTTTCAATACAATAAAAAATATTTATGTTCAGAAATAGTCGAAACTTGGTATTACTGTTCTTCAATGAAATTAAATAAATACGTGCTTAGCATTTTTCGAAATTTATCCAATAAGGGAGGAAAATAAGGGTACAAAGTTTGTATGATACTACTTTTTTGAGATTTTTTTTGTAGTTTTAGCGCGAGTGAAGCCGCGGGTTCTGCTAGTATATAATATTTTTATATATAAATTTATTATTATAAAAAGTGCATTCTAAATAAAATTATCCACATAAAGACAGACAGCTAAAAGCGGAGAGCTAAAGGAGATTCACATCATCTCCGCAAAGTTATAATGAAAAGAGCAACATTAACATAACTAAATTTATTAGTACTGTCGTGTTTGTTGCAATATGTATGTAATTGTAGCTATTACAAAATGTTATCTAATATATAAATATCTCGTGTCACGGTGTTAGTGGTCGCACTCCTCCGAAACGGCTCGACCGATTTTAATGATTTTTTTTTATATATTTTGTAGGTATGATATATTTATCACCCTCCTACCCCCACACCCCATTTTTAAACCCGATTTTAATATTTTTATATGAACAATATTCAATTAATTTAATATTTAATATGCTATACCTAAATAGAATGAGAATGTAGATTAAACGCGAGCGAAGCCAGGGTTCTGGTAGTAAAATATAAAATTTTAACATAAAACGTTCAAAAACGAGAAATACATATAAAAATCATACAAATGAAGCCAGTATCACAATAAAGTGTAGCAGCCATTCCAAAATATGTACCTATGACAGACAAAATTGCAGTTGCAATATGAACAAGATGCATTCCTCTCGTAAAACCTGGTTGCACAACAATGGCAATGGAAGTCTGCCAAGCGTCATAAATGTTTGATTCCGTGCCACCGACAATTTGATTTGACTACTTTATTATTAAGTGGACATCATTTATATCGCCTGATCGAATTTGCAGCGTTCCCTCGATGGTTTTTCAGAAATTGCTAATGTTAATAAGATTTTCTTTTCTTTCGTGGACAATTTTAATGAAAATAATTGGATTTTTTAAATTATATATATAATTAGAAGATACGTTTGGGTCAGTTTGTAGTACTCTACTTGCTGTGTCAACGGTCGCGGGTTCTAGTCCCGCTGGGGTTATTCATTTGTATGATGAGCACGAATGTTTGTACTCCAGTCATGGGTGTTTATATCTAATATGTATGTATTTAAAGTTATATATGTGTAGTATATCAACTACACATATCCATAACACACGCCTCGTAGCTTCCCATGGAACTACATAGATTGTGATGTGTGTTAATGTCCCAATATAATTATTTATACTTTGCACACATTTAAATTTGAAGCTTTTTCATTTGGAAGCTTT
The DNA here is from genome assembly GCA_951806755.1 of Brenthis hecate. Taxonomy (NCBI): domain Eukaryota; kingdom Metazoa; phylum Arthropoda; class Insecta; order Lepidoptera; family Nymphalidae; genus Brenthis; species Brenthis hecate. The sequence continues at coordinate 6,176,862 of OX638265.1, read as the reverse complement.
TTGAAATATCTACTAATAAAACTTAAATTATTATAATAATCAAGAAAAATAAGACATTTTATTATATGTGAAAGTTATATACACACTTATATAGTTGTATCAGCCAAAACATTATCATAAACAAACTTTACTTTCGAAACTCACACCATCGGAAAGTTCCGTTTTACGCTCATTGCCGAATAGCAACTGCATCTACGCCTTATGGTTATGTCTGTTCGAGACCATTAAGCTCCTAAATCTAGTAGAATATCGTCGTTGATAGTGCAATACCGCGGAACCAACAGTGGTCAATACCGCGGAACTACAAAAATACCAAAAATGAGATTTCGCGCATATAAGCTCTTGATAGTGGTTGGCTTCGCCCCATGTCGTCAGGTGAGCAAGTTATCCACTCAAAACGCTAGAAACGACACTAGCCAAAACCGCGAGAGCAGCTCTCGCACGAGAGTGTAACTTTAATACCGCGTACCTGCGCCATATGTTATAGAACGCATGGTCGTTTTGTTTGCGGTTCGTGAATATGAACGTTATTTTGAAGAAATATTGGACTTGCGGGTAAGTAAATGTTAATTTTTGGTTGATAAATAAGTTAGTTATTCACTGAAAGTACTGGTATTTTCAAGATTATAATATTATTTAACTTTATTGATGACTTTGATTCGTTTCCGGAACAAAATTTAGAGGGAGATGCAGCAAAAGCACCGTGAAACTTGAAGAAGAGAATTAAACAAGAAAAATAGGATGTTAGGAAAAGTATATATTGAGTTTAGAAAAGTTAATAATAAGTATGTTCAAAAACAATCAAAACCTCAGAGGGCTATGGGCCCTAAGTGCAGTTCGTCATTTTGTGCTCGTAGTAAAGTTCTATTTTGTTCCAATTTGACTGAGGACATTCAACAACAGATTTTTGAACGTTTCTGGAGCATGGCGTGGAAAGAGAATAAAATGTATGTACGGTCGATGGTTGACATAGAAAGTGAAAAAAGGAAGACGATAGGAAGTAAATCTAGACGGTCGGAAACAAGTTTATATTACCTGCAAATACACGGTAAGAAGGAAAGAGTTTGCTTGAAAACATTTCTGGCGACACTAGCTATAAAGGAGTGGAATGTTCGCTACTGGCTATGTGGAAGAGCAGATAATAATTCTGTTCACACAAATTTGTCTCCAAGTTCGCCTACTTCTAAACGAAATTCTGTAAAAAGTTACCTGAGCTTATTGCCCAAATTGCCGTCACATTATTGCCGCCAAACAAGCACAAAACAATACGTGGAACCTATAATACAATCCAAGTCACAGTTATATAACTTATATGTCGAATAGCCTCGTCAGCATCTAATCTAGTAGCTTCGAGAAAGCTCTTTTTTGACATATTTGTGGAGCAAAATATCGCCTTGTTTCTAGCTGAAAAAGATGCTTGTGACTATTGCTGTTCATACAAGGCAGGTAACGTTCGGGAGGAAGATTACCACCGCCACATCCTACTGAAAAACTTAGTTCGATCTGAAAAGACAAAAGACAAAGAACTTGCAAAACTTGGGCAATATCATACCATAACTGCTGATTTGCAAGCTGTAAAACTATGTCCTTCTCTATCGGCTAGTGCATTATATTTTAAGACCTAGTTAGCGATACATAGCTTCACTGTTTATAATCTAGGTACAGATGACGTTACGTGTTATTGGTTCAATGAAACAACCTGTGATCTAAAAGCCACAACCTATGCTTCGTTTTTCGTAGATTATCTGACAAACTTGTTAAATGAAAATCTTAAAGATGTAGTTATGTGGACTGACGGATGCACTGCTCAAAACAGATACACTGTTGTTTGTAACGCTCTTCTTAGACTAGAAATGGACAAAAATGTTACAATTACACAAAAATACCTCGAAAAAGGACACACGCAAATGGAGGTAGATTCGGTCCATTCACTTATTGAAAGAAAACTCAAAAATATTGAAATTTTCTTGCCATCACAGTATGCTTCTTTGACTAAAGAGACCAGAAAAAAACCATTTCCTTATAAAGTTATATAACCAGATCATAGCTTTTTCAAAGACTACAGCGTCTAAGAGTACCAAATTTATGACTCTATAAGGCATATCCTATTATAATTGATGTTACTAGATTTTGATATAGTTTAATTTTTGTTTCTGGAGTTTAATAATTTAAGTTTTTAATTTTGTTACTACAGTTTATTTGTATGTTTTTTATTACGTGGCTGTGATCATTATTGGTCCTAAAGGTACTTGTTCTACTTCTAAAGTTAGTAAAAATGTAGTTCATAACGATTGACATTTTGAGACTGATGTATCTGAGATATAATAATTATTATTCATTAAGTAAACTTAAGGAATAAATGATCCTTATAATACATAATTTTTATTTTTATGCTTTTTGTAATTACGCGTAACTACTAAAAATGTTCAACTGCGACTCATTTTTGAACATGCAATAGCGAGAAAGTGTATTTTTTAATCGAATAGTGAATTTAACAACTTAAGAACCCTAATAGAAAATAAAATACATAAATTTAAATACATTTTACAGTTCAGTCGGCCAAAGATGCAGTAATAATGAAAATATTAAATTTTTTCTCTCTCCTGTAAAATTTATCACTACCATGTTACGCGGTTTTAGCCACTGTTGGTTACGCGATATTGCAGTATCAACGACGATATTGTTTTTAATAGTGAGTAATCATATAACCATAAAAGCCGATGGCTTAAGCCACCATACGGTGCAATAGAATATTAACAATTTTATAAAACGCTTAAAACTGCAATCGAAAAACTATAAGGCTTTCAATGTAATAAATATTTTTTAGATTTTTAATAAATACAGAAAAATCGATAATATGAGGCCGAATTTACTTTATTAAACTAGTTTCTAGGCATTGTAGACGAAATGTTTTCGCTTTTGAAATCAAGTCATTCAATAAAATACTTCACGTTATAAAATTGCTAGTGAAATTAATTTCATTAAAGTTATTTTTTGCTACTAATTCCGTAAAACAAATTAAGATTGACAGACGCTTCAACAGTATAAAATTATATCTGCCTTGTCATACAAATCAAGAATGAACAAAGAGATTAGAATATTTATCGAGTATCTTGTTAGTACGTGGGCATCACTATCTCAGCTGATTTATAGTGATGTTTCGCGTAAATTATCGATATCGACGCGACTTATTGCTCGATTGCGACGGGTTTTGTTGTAATGGTGTGAATATTTTAGCTTATTATTTGCATTTAAATATCGGATAACAAATTCATGGAATATATTTGTGCTGCCAGTATTTTTTGCTCTTATATTTTTTTTATTTTTCTGTAGTGAAACTTTAACGTACTTTACATGTATATTTTATCATTAAAATATCTTTTTTACAACATTTGAGTCAGCATCTTTGTAATAAGGTAGGTTAGAGCTAGTTAGAGTTGACTAAACAAATACACCAACTTATAATGTGCAGTTTTAAAATATAAAATATGTGGTATTCGTAAACAAAACATTAATGTAAGCAAATTAATAAACAATGCCTAAGAAATACCTATGAAGAAAATGACAAGATTTACTAACCTAACTCGATAGATTTAAAATGCTAAAGCCTGAAGCGACTCTGATCCCTGTATTTTATAATCAAACACATGATAATAACAGCTTTTTACTAAATGCATATGAAATTTTCGTACGTCTCTTTGTTTCGGCTAATCTCCAAAACAGCTGGACTGATTTTGATGGGATTTTCACGGGCAGATAGCTCATATTTTAAGGAGTAACTTAGGCTATTTTTTTATAAAAAGAATTAGAGTTCCGTTCAAAAAAATAAAAACGTACCTAGAGACGCACCCGAGCAAAGAGAGAGTAAGCTGCTAGTTTTAAAAAGAAGAAAATACGTTCAAACATCAAAGCCACTCTTATGAATGAAACTTAACAACCAATATTACAAGTTTCAGTACTGTCCCTTGTATATGTTGGAAGCGTTAATAAAATAAACAGTAGCTTCACGTCCCGAGCACTATCTGAGCGAAACCAGACGCAGGTGCGATTATGTAATGAAGTCTTACACTTCGTAAGAATAGTAAACATTTGGAGAAAATGATATCGAGTGTTTTCTTAAAAAGCTTAGATTTAATATGGATAGCTTTTGTAGAGATTTTTTATCTCTATTGACACCGTCATTTACATTTACTTACATCCTATATAGAAATACTAATCTATACATATAATAAAATTGTAACTAAGCCGAATCTGTACATTAAATATTTTTTTGGAAAATATTATTGAAATAAACATTATTATCGATACAGAGGCCGAATCTATATCTTATAGATTTTAGAATTTACGTCCGTCTGTCTGTCTGTTACCGCATCACAGAAAAACCACTGGAGGGATTTTTATGAAATTTGGTATGGTAATAGCTGGCTATCAGGGTCAACATATAGGATATTCTTTACCGCGGGAAAATATCTCATTTCTAAGAAAAAATACAAAAACTGCAATGTAAGAATATACTAATATGTAAAACCTAAGAATTAGGTTTTTGGTCATCTGAACGCGGGCGGAGCCGCGGGCAATGCTAATGTTTGTTTGTTTAAACGCGCTAATCTCAGGAACTACTAATTCGATTTTAACTGTTCGGTTTAGCAAGATTATGCACGAAACCAGTTTTGTTCACAATTTATTGTAGATTATTTTTTTAATATGACACTTTTTGCGCTAAGCCGAATAGTTTTCGAAATTTTTCGATAATCACTAATTTACCAACTTATAACCCCTTCCCTCCACAAACCCGACGCTCAAAATGGTGTAACTTTTTACCAAACAATATGTGAATTGTAGGTATAGAACAATTTGGAGCTGAAAGGAACCTTTTACTTTGGATGTTGAGGTTAGGCTGTTTTTTTAGACTAATTGTACTATACTAATATTAGTACTCCATAGATTTATAACCATCATGTTTCACCTGATGTTCCCCTAGCCGATTCCGGCTACGGCGGCCAATCTCATTGAGACTAGCCAACTGCGCAGGAGATATTATAGTGCACAAGTGTACGCGCAGACACAGGTGCACTCTCTGTTCCTGTCACTCTCATACTCCGGTGGGACGACTACTCGACACGACCAGTGAGAGTTAAGGCGCAGGACCGGCTTTACGTGCTCTCCGAGGCACGGGGGTGAAACACCGCCAACTTCCCAACTCCGGGCTGTTGCTGAGACTTACTATACAGAAAGACTCAATAACTAAACTTGGCCCGACCCGGGACTCGAACCCAGGACCTCCGAGTGTCCGTACATGCTAGCCACTACACCACCGAGACAGTTAAAACATGTTTCACCTATACCACTTCTCATGCGCTCGTAGTTCTGTGTTAACGTATAGATATATTAATGCAGCAGGAGCTCGGAACACGTAAAGTGCATTTCATACCGAGGAACATAACTGCCAGAAACGCGATTTGTGTGCATAAAAATGAAAACTGTTATCAGTGTTATAAAAATTAATGGTTTTGTATAGTTTTTATTCTTCATGCTTTTTAATATCTTAATTTGTACTACTTACTAACTATGGTTCTATACGAGGGTTCATTTCACTTCTCGCATTTTAAAACATTTTACTTTAGTCCAGCTTTACATGACGAGAGATACTTACGGTCAGTTATTAAAATGAAATAAATAGATAAAATCTCCAGATTTCTCAGTTTAGATTTGGCAACACGTTTGGCTCATTTTGTAGGGACCCTGCTGTGCCGGCGGTCACGGGTACGAATCCCGTTGGTGGCATTAATTTCTTTGATAAACATATTTGTACTCCAGTCATTTGTTACTTTAAATACATACATAAATATTTATAATATGTAATTATAACATAAAAAATAGACCCTCTTCAATACTCAGTTCAATGTAAAACTTTTTTTTTTAAATAATGTTATGTCTAATGAAAAGAAAAATTACTCCTAACGTTTTCTAATACAATCACTGTTTATTCAAAATCCATCCTCTTTGGTCAAATGAAAAGTCTATCTACCAAAAACAATTTCAAACCAAAACTAAATCTGTAAAATACGTACATACATGCAAGCGCATTGAAAAACAGATGAAAAACCTGCTCTAGAAAAAAATTAAAAAAAATATGAAAAGAACGATACTCAAAAGCGCATAAAAAACCTTTTAATACAATAAAGAGCCCCATGAATTGTGTCTGAGACGGCGAAATAAAATAAGCAGCTCATGTCAATCTACATACTGTCATCGAAAATCTTGCTATTATGCCATCCCAGCTGTCAAAACCGTTTCACGACAACGCTCTCTGAATGTATAACGATATTTTGACGTGTCGGTCGCCTCTGCATTAGACAGTTGGGGAATACGGGAACGCACGGGATGGGTAATGCATAAAATTTGAAACCACCACGACCCGCCCGCTATTTTAAATGGTGAATGATATAAGCTATAATACCCGAGGATAGGGATCGAGATAATGGAATGAGTGAATGATCCAAAAGGATAAAACAAAAGGAGGCTCGTTTTTTAAGAGATGGAAAATGTGAAGGCTATAAAAGGAATATGCAAGGCAGATGCAAATTAGTCTTCGTCTGATGTGAAATGTTAATAAACTCATATAGAAATTCTTCTAAATTACGCCATGGGAACCTCGTATACATACGCTATAGGGCAATGCCTGAGTTTATGGAAATATTAAAATGCGTATAGTATTTTATATAGAATCATTAGATATCATTTGTTAAAACAGTCTTTGAACCTGTTAGTAGATATTATCGATCTATGTAGTGTACAAACTTTCATCCCCATTTTTACCCCCTAAGGGATAATTTCCGGGATAAAAAGTATCCTATGTCTTTTCCAAGGTCTGAAACTATCTTCGTACCAAATTTTATTTAAATCGGTTCACTCTTTTTCCAGACATTTTTTTTAACTTTAAAACAAATTAATAAAATTAAAAATCTTGTTCCAAAAATAAAAAATAAAATTTTGGGGTGGACCACGCTTATCACTTAGGGGTATTAAAAAATAGTTAAAGTCCTATTCTCAGACCTACTGAATATGTACAGAAAATTTTATAATAATCGGATATATTAGATTGTTCATACAAATATACTAAAAACGCGATTAAAAAATGGGGTGGGGGACAGGGAGGAGGGCTGAGGGGGATTCTGGGGGGTAGTAGGATGAAAAATACTTAACGACTTATTCTCATACCTACCAAATATGCATTTTATTTTAATAAAATCGGTCGAGCCGTTTCTTAGGAGTGCGACCACAAACAGTGTGACTTGAAAATTATTTGACAGTATAATAAACAACGGTTACAATTACGAAAGTCGTAGATAGTCTGTCTATACATATAATAAAATTCTAACTAAGTCAAATCTGTACATTAAATAGTTTTTGTGAAATCTAATTGAAATAGACATTATTATCGATACAGAGTCCGAATCTATAGTTTTTAGAATTTTTGTTTGTCTGTCTTTCTGTCTGTCTGTCTATTACCGCATCACGAGAAAACCACTGGACAGATTTTGATGAAATTTGGTATGATAGCTGGTTATCCGGGTCAACATATAGGCTACTTTTTACCGCGGGAAAATATTTCATTTCTTAGAAAAAATACAAAAACACAAAAACTGCATTATAAGAGTATACTAATATGTAAAACCTAAGAATTAGGTTTTTGGTCATCTGAACGCGGGCGGCAATGCTAGTTTAAGAATAAATCTCCAATGTTTATTTTATAATACGTGTAGAAGTTACATTAAAAATATTGTTTAGGGGTCATTAACCTAATCAGTATATCCAATCCACAGGAAATAAATCGTTTAACAATCCATACTACATATTTTTATTGATATGTGTTTTTTGTCCCATTTTATTATATACATTAAAGGCGCGACTACTCGATGTGATTTTATGTTTAATGTTTATCCATAGTTAATTGGTCCGAATTGAGATATGTTTCATCTCGGAACGTCAACGTCATTGGGCCGTTGAAAGAAATTACTTATAATATTAACTCAAGTTAACAATAAAAGAAGTATTTCTAACTTTTTAAATTTAACCATCTTTTCAGATTATTTGGCGGATTCATTTTAATTTTTGGCAATATTGGCAAATCCATGCTTGCTATAAAGCATTATAGGAATAATTTTATTTAATACTAGCATTGCCCGCGGCTCCGCCCGCGTTCAGATGACCAAAAACCTATTTCTTAGGCTTATATATTAGTATACTCAAATGCAGTTTTTGTATTTTTTCTCAGAAACGAGATATTTTCCCGCAGTAAAAAGTATTCTATGTATAGACTAGCAACTTACCCTCGCTTCGCTCTGGTGCATACACACACATATTATTCACAATTTCACGGGTTTTAATTTTTTGCGCTAAACCCTGATTCTTTTTCTAAAATAAAAGAAATGAAACTGCCTGTGGAATTCCTTCAAAATCGGTCCCGCCGTTTTGGAGACTAGCCAAACAAACGGACAGACAGACAGACAAAAATTTAAAAAATTGTTTTTTTTTTCTAATAAGTTATCATATAAACTTTCACAGGCATTTAGTGAACACCTGTTATTTTGACATTCTAAACGGACACTTTAATTTTATTTATCCGTATAGATGTCAAATATTCACGTAAATTCAAGAAAATATTATTTCTAACTTTTTTCATCGTTAACTTATTATTTAATTAAGATATTTATTAATAACATTAAAAATAAAATCTAGCATTACTTCAGCGGATCCGTTCAGAGCGATGGCCGGATATTGGAGCGTCGTGTTGGCGCGTAAATTAAAAATTCCGAAACAGACTGTATTATGTTTTCATGTTTATTTTGTGCACCTCGTAGCAAGATAAAACAACGAATGCAATAGGTAACATGCAGTTCTTTATAGTCAAAGCGAAGATTCACTCATTATCTCGGAGATATTTTAAGCAAACCTTTTTGCTTAGACTTAAGGGTATTATAACTTTTACTTATTAATATTTTAATTAGAAAGAACGCTGTAGCGCAGTGGGGTTCGCCGTGATTACAAGGAAGGTCACTAGTTCGTTTGTTAGGACCATTAGAGTAATTTAATTGATTGTAGCCTGGTTATATTAAGGTTGAATGTGTCATTGAATACACTCAACTCTTTAATACACGATATTCTTTAAGGGTAAAACTTAGTAAAGAGTTAGTGTTCTTATCGCAGCGTGAAAGAAAAAAAGTTCACCTTACTTAAGATTGGGAAGGATTTTTTTCAAATACATAAATAGACTAGCGAATCACCCTCGCTCCGCTCGGGTTCGTCCCTACTTGCGTTTTAACGTTTAGTATAGATTTGTCAGAGATGAGATATTTTTCCGCAGTAAAAGGTATCCATTATGTTGACCCGGATAACCAGCTATCATCATACCAAATTTCATCAAAATCTCTCCAGTGGTTTTCCCGTGATGCGGTCACAGATAGACGGACAGAATAAATTCAAAAAAATATAGATTCTGCCTTTATCGACACTAATGATTATTTTAATAAGATTTTCCAAAAAAACACTTAATGTACAGAGAGATTCGACTCATTTAGAAAATCTTTTATCTAAATAGAAAGTAAAAACTATTACATATACCTATAAAATTTTCTGCGATTTCATTCAACAATATTTTGAACTTGTGTTCATCATATTTATTTGGAACTATGATTTATAAATAAAGTCTACATTTAAGATTATTTTTGGCGAAGGTAGCGTTAAGTTCTGAACACCTTCAAAGTACTTTTTCTATTCCTTTATTATTAATAAGATAAATACGTCAAATTGTATGGTGTTAAGAACGAATAGTGTGGTTGTATGTAACGCCTGGATTGCAAGTCGAATTCCCACTTGACAAATTCTTTATCGATCACTATATACATATATCAGAATCTAACATAAATCTGACTAGATGTAACGTATATAAATAAAAATAAGATGCCGCTCATTGGTAAGATCGTTTGAGAATATGCCGATATGAATTTATTTTTTCCAAAATTTATATAAATAGTATGAGTAAGAGTTTAAGCGAAAAAAAATTGATGATTTGGATATGACATTTGTATGAATGAGGATGCAAAGATAACAAACTTTATTCAAAAGTCAGTATAACGTCTATTGGGGCAGCTAGTCCATACTAATATTATAAATGTGAAAGTTTGTGAGGATGTATGGATGGATGGATGTTATACTCTTTTATGTCAAAACAGCTGAACGGATCTGGATGAAATTTGGCACATAGATAGATTAGTCTGGAATAGCACATAGATTACTTCATCCCGGAAAAATGTACGGTTCCCGTGGGATAAAGCTTTTGACTAGGAACGTACCCGAAGCGTAGCGAGAGTGAGTCGCTACTTTTTGTATATTTCTTAATATTACCTATATAAATTAATAAAATAATATTATAATTTATTTTTAATTTTTAAGCACAAATACCTAACTATAGAGTTTAAACAATGCTATAAGTACGAGTGCAATATACAAATGCCCTTTCTGTGGCAGACAGCTTGGGTGGAGTGAAAACCACTAGTTAGAGTGAAGATGGGTTGTGTTTCTCAACACCGTTCACAATTCAACCTATATACATACATGGATTATTATTATATACATACATATATTATATATATACATGGATTCATACGTCAGATGAAGTCTTATTACAAGTTTTTTATATATAATTATTAGATTTTTTTATATATAAGACAACCTCACGAGTAAGACCGTATTGAGATAAAAATGACTGGAATTATGATACAATTTTTATATTAAAACAACCTTTTATCCCATGGGTACTCTATTTCACAGATAAATAACATTATTAATCTAGTTCCTTTTATAAAGATAATAAAAAAGCTTATGACTTATAATTTTGTTTCATTTTTGATATGAAAATTGTTTATTAACAAAGCAGATATATAGTAGACGTTTGTATTGTAATATTAATACAAATACTTGTACGGTACTTGCATTGGCAAGGCGTCGTTATCCACGGTTCTTGGCAAACGTAATATTTCACCGTCAGCCGCATTAGTGCTCGTATTTATAGCTTTTGCAAACCCGCGGTGGCCAACGGCGCCCTAATGTCCGAACTATTGATATGCTAAAACTACACGATGTATCATTATAGATATATTATCCTATATCTTTAAACGAGCAATTCTTGTATATATATATAATCTGAATCTCGGAAACGGCTCCAACAATTTTCATGACATTTAGTATAAAGTGGGTTTCGGGGGCGATAAATCGATTTAGATTAGTCGTATCTCTGAGAAAACGCGTGTGTTCGAGTTTTCATACAGTTTTCTTTTGCATTATTCCACGCAAAATATGGTCGGTAATTTGCACGCTCGGACATAAGCATCGTGGTCAAGCGGCCAAGGTGCAAGATCAACAATCACAGGTGTCCAGGTTCGAATCTCGGCCGTATACAAAGTTTTTACTTTTGTTTTTTAATATTTATTCAAGTTTAAAAAAAAAGAAAATTGTACTTTAGGCCAAAACTCCGAGCGAAGCTCGGTAGCCCAGGTACTACTATACATTATCATCTTATGGATGGAGTTGGATAATATATAGTGGTTTTTTATCTATACTGATTTTATAATATAAAATTTTATATAGCTTCGGCCTTTGATATCGACTAGATAGAGCTGTAATTTTGTTTTTTTTTTTTATTTCAATTTAACCTATTTCGTGTAAGTCTGTTGCGTATCTATTACTTGATAATAAAAATCCTCCATCCTCTTATCCTACAAAATCTACTTCAATAAATGGAAAACGTGAACAAAATCTAAAAATTGAAACATACAATCTACATCGAAAGTAACAGTTCAAAATCCTTGTTAAAATGATTATAAGCTCAGTTAGTAAAGCGGTCTTTTTCTCGTTGAAGGGAACAGCTAAGTGAAATAAAATGATATCCATTACAGATTTTATCTAGCACTATTATCCTTTATCCTTTGGCTGTATCTTCAGAAAGGAAAATGCCTCAGCTTTAAGTATAAACCGTTTCGTAAAGATGTCTTCGGCTCCATTAGACAGCATCCAGCTTTGTCTGTGAGCCTTTGTTCGAACCAATTAGTAGTGAGTTAGAATACCTTGCTTCTACTATTATTGCTTAATAGATTATGGCTTGCCAGACTCCTTTGCTTTATCTTAAGCTTAGCTGGAGAATTTGAAATATCACTATATTCTATTCTACTGACCGTAACTAAGACCTTACAGTTACTAGTCACCGCTAAGATGCAATTTAATTTAACACTTAATGTGAAACATGAAAATCTAATGGAAATCCATACTAATATTATAAATGTGAAAGTGTGTTTGTTTGTCCTTCTTTCACGTCGAAACAGAGTGACGTATTGGCGTGATTTTTTGTGTAGAGATAGTTGGCAGGCTTACAGCTTACTTTTTACCGTGAGATATTATCTCATTCCCACTTCAACACAAAACAACTCATCATACCTATGTATATAACTGATACTTAATATATAGTCCATCTATTCCATACTAACCGCTAAAACGTAGGTAGGGACAAAACCGGACGAATCGCTAGTATTTATGTACATATATATAACAAACATCAACTGAGAATCAAACTCTGGACTCAATTCAACCACTTCAAGCCAACATTAAAGAATTTATATAAATAAAAACATGATACACGAATTCTAAGCATTGTTACTTTAAGATCTCTACTTTAAAACATCTACACAGTCTGAATAAATCAAATAGACGAAATTCTAATCACTTTAAAATTCATAATGATTCGAGCGAGTAATTGTGCGTGTCGCGTACCGTCTTTAGTTCGTCTTTCACTTGAGATCATTTTTCATCTGTTTGTGTTGACTTATACATGGCGTGTGAAGTTTAAGCGTATTCATAAAATGAGCGAGGTGATTAGCTGTACTGCGGTATAATGAACTCATTTGGGCATATTTGATTTGTCTCACAAATGTTTGGACTTCAGTGTTTCTTTATATAAGCGTTTAGGCGTTACTTTAATTTTATTTTATTAGTAAAATCTATACAGTATGTAATATGTAGTATGTACATATAATAAAATTCTAAGTAGAATCTGTACATTAAATATTTTATAGAAAATCTTATCGAAATAGCCATTGTTATCGATACACAGGCCGAATTTATAGTTTTTAGAATTTTTGTGTGTCTGTCTGAGAACGCATGACGAGAAAACCGCTGGACATATTTTGATGAAATTTGGTATGATGATAGCTGGTTATCCGGGTTAACACATAGGATACTTTTTACTGAGGGAAAATATTTCATCTCGCAGAAATCTATTGGTACTAACCATTAAAACGTACCGGGATAAACATGAGCGGAGCGAGGGTGAGTTCCTAGTCACTTTATAAGTAAGTATCTGTGGTTAAATTTATTTCTTGTAATTTTATGGGGTGTTACTCTCATCTAGATCGTCGGTTCTCGTCGTCTTATCAGATCGTCCCATTGAAATGCTTCTCTACACACACCTAATGCATGGAAAATTCAAATATTATTTAGTGACTAAAATAAAATTATTATAAATACATACATCTATCACAATAATCTTCTGATGTCTTGTAAAATGACACTTAACATATACACCATACTTTCTATCTTTGCTTTATTGAAATAGATATTATAGTCACCGAAATTAATGAATGTTGTAAAAACAAAAGCACGTGTTTTCTTGTGTGTCCATCTTTCAAGCAGCAAGAGGGCAACAGATTGACGTCATTTCGTAAATATAGTTTAGGGCTTAAGAAGGATATATGCTTTTTTATAAGTAAAAAATATAATAACATTGCAACAACAAGACAATAAGTAATTTAACTATTTATAATTACGCTCAAGTGAAACTTAGCCGTCGCCTTTGTAAGTCTGAACTAGCATATTCTAGCATTATACAAGAGCATTTCAAAGCTTGCCTAATTAGACTTGAAATTCTAAGAAGTACCGACGACTATACAACCCATTCGCACTGTGCAGTCAAAGACAATCAATACTAAAGTTAAGTGACGTGGTTCAATTTTGTACTGGATAAATAAAATAAAATATCCCATTAAAGCATAGAGATAATACACATAGAGCAGGCAACTGCTATTTAACACTTAAGTGGCGTGGAGAAAAAGAGATAGAAAATATCTGCGTAGCTTCTATCTTTGTTTCATGACGCATGTGCATTACTAGAATATATGACGCATAACTCAAATTAAAAGAAATGCACAATAAGTAACGAAGGATTAAATTTTTATAAAAAATATCTTAATTTTTATAATAAATTAAAATAATAGTTTATGAAATTAAGTTTTATTTCCATTTGTATACATTTAATATAACTTAAAACTTTTATGTATTATCACGCATAATTGTTATTGCTCACTAAAAATGGTTCATTTCTATATATGTTATATTATATATATAGTTTATAGTATATATTTTATTCATCAATTACTTTCATGTTTTAAACGTATAAATAAAAAAAGAGATAGAAAGGGATCTAGTTATTCTTTGTCTCTTTCTATCGGGACGTCTCTTCCTATCGGGAAATCACATTTATGATCGGCTTGCCTCCTCTACGTCGTTGTCTTATAATCTTTAATAGATAAAAAGTTACCCAAAACACATTATTGTAATGAAGAGTAAATAAAAATGAATTTAATTTTAAAATAACTATACCATAATGCGAAATATGTATTTAATTTAATATTAAGATAAATAAATAATACATATGTTGGGACATTAACACACAGCACCATCTAGTTCCATGGTAAGCTGCGAGCTTGTGTTGTTTGTTTGGGTTGTGTTGTTGTAGTTGATACACTACACATATATAATTTTAAATACATGCATATTATAAATATAAACACCCATGACTGGAGTTCAAATATTCGTGCTCATCACACAAATGAATGCCCCCAGCGAGACTCGAACCCGCGACCGCTGTAGAGTAATTACAAACTGAGCCAAACGTGTCGTCAATACTAATATATATAATAACTGTTAAAGCACCATTTTTTTGGCATTTTTTGTTGAATTCATATACAATAAAATCGAGTTCACATTAACCCTTATATTTTAAAAATCAACAAAAACCACTAGAACCGTAATATAAAAAGCATTAACGTATGAACTCCATAACCTAACTAAAATAGTATTAAAGGACTGAACCGCTGGCATGTACGTTCTGCGAACAAAAAGGTGCGGACACGTCTGAACTTCACGTGAGTTATGGTCTCCTGGTCCCGCTGCGTGATATTTTTAACGAAACCTATAAATTAAATTTATGTTAAGACCGATAAAAGTCGCATGCGTTTAAATTCAAGCATAACTAAATTTGTAAGTTAGTTGTATGTTTAAAGTCAGTAGGTAGTTTTTTTTTTTTAAATCAAATGCTAATAGTGAAAATAATTATTTATTTTATGGAAACTAGTTTTACCTTGTTAGATATTTTATAATCTATACATATAACAATATTATGTACTAATCTATACATATAATAAAATTGTACATAATAATATGTACATTAGATATTTCTTGGAAAATCTTATTGAAATAAACATTATTATCGATACAGAGGCCGAATCTATAGCTTTCAAATTTTTTGTCTGTCTATTACCGTATCACAGAAAAACCACTGGAGAAATTTTGATGAAATTTGGTATGATGATAGCTGGTTATCCGGGTCAACATATAGGATACTTTTTACCACGGGAAAATATCTTATTTTTGAGAAAAAAACACAAAAACTGCAATGTAAGAGAATACTAATATGTAAAACCTAAGAATTTGGTTTGTGGTCATCTAAACGCGGGCGGAGCCGCGGGCAATGCTAGTAATAAATAATAATAATGTTCTCCAATTCCGGCCACGGCGGCCAATCTCATTGAGAATTAAATAAATGTCCAATATTTAAAAGCAATATAACAAAATCTATACATATAATAAAATTCTAACTGAGTCGAATCTGTACATTGCACATTTTTTGGCAAATCTTATTGGAATAGTCATTATTATCGATACAGTTTCAGTTTTTAGTGTCAGTTTTTAGAATTTTCGTCTGTCTGTGACCACATCACGAAAAAACTACTAGACAGATTTTGATGAAATTTGGTATGATGATAGTTTGTTATCCGGATCAACATATAGGATACTTTTTATTGCGGGAAAATATCTCACCTCTAAGAAATCTATACTAAACGTTAAAACGTAACTAGGGACGAACCCGAGCGGAGCGAGTGTGGGTCGCTAGTACCTAATCAATATAAAAATGGAATTTCGAACTTGTATCAGTTGTCTAGAGTCATCACTTTACAGTATTTTAGTACATAAGAGTGAGAAACAATGGCATAGCTTTCCTAGCTAGAATTACTGCTCGCGATTCCAAACAATATACTTGAGGATC
Organism: Brenthis hecate; assembly: GCA_951806755.1. Classification (NCBI taxonomy): domain Eukaryota; kingdom Metazoa; phylum Arthropoda; class Insecta; order Lepidoptera; family Nymphalidae; genus Brenthis; species Brenthis hecate. The sequence goes on along the minus strand of OX638265.1, from coordinate 6,160,427 downwards.
CCGAGGGAACGTATTGTAGTCTGTAACCCTCCAATTGAATTAGGAGAAAAATAAAACTGGTAAAGAAATACACGTTGCTTCAGCTTTTAGCTGTCTCAACACCAGCTTTTAAGTTAGTGTGTCGATTTTGCGACTTTGCACTAATTTTAAAAACGGAGATGATACGTGCTTTTAACTGTATATTAGTTTATTGGATTTCTTAGAAAATTTTAAAGATTGTAAGCAAGACAGGGAATTAAAATTATTATTATTATTTTAACTATTGTATTTTTTTATAGATTTTATATTTAACTTCTTTCGCCATAACAAAATGACGACATTTTATAGCAGTATTTACAGTTTTTAGGGTTCCGTACACGAAGGGTGCCAACGGAACCTCTATTAATAAGCCTACGCTTTGCGTTCGTCCGCTCGTCCGTCAGAGGGCTGTATCTCATGAGCCGTAATAGGTAGAGAGTTGAAATTTTCACAGACTATCTATGTGTTTCTATCGCCTCTATAACAATAAATAATAAAAAAAAATACTGATTTTTCTATACTAACAATAGATTTTGTCCTAAACTAACAATAAGATAAAGTAAAACATTTATTTTTATTTTTTATTGAGACAGTGGTAGCCCAGTGGTAACGCGCTCGCTTGGGAAACCGAGTAATGCGGGTTCAAATCCTGGGTCTCGCACCTTTGATATTTTCATGTGCGAATCATTTCTAGCATGATTACCACTTGCCTTACGGTGAAGGAAAACATCGTGAGGAAACCTGCATGTCTGAGAAAACTTAACAAGTTTTCAAAAGACATGTGAAGTCCGCCAACACGCACTTGGCCAGCGTGGTGGACTATGGCCTGATCCCTCTTGTATTGAAAGGAGGCCCGTGCCCAACAGTGGGACGTTAAAAAGGGCTGAATACATATACAAAACATTTATGAGCTTTATATTAAATTTCAAAAACGTCGTAGAAAATCGATATTTTATATATTTATAGATTAAAAACATTCTAAAGTAAAAAAATAAAGTTGAATTCAATATTTATACATTCGTAAGACTGCAATACAAAACGTTTACTTTAAACGAATGTCTGGAGAAGTTAAATATTGTAGTACCTACACAGAATTTTTTGCTGGCAAACATCATCCTTAACCGCTTTTGTTTAACAGTTGCTTATCAAACAATGTGGAAATAGAAAGAAAATAGGGTTATAATATTATAACATTCATATCTTTATGTACGTCTGTATGTCTGTATGTGAAAAGTATCTTAGTTCCTGATGAACATTAATATTATAAACTAACGACTCACCCTCACTTCGCTCAGGTTCGTCCCTAGCTTGATTCCCCGTACAAACTTTCATCCCCATTTTCACCCTTTTAGGGGATGATTTCCACAATAAAAAGTACCCTATGTTCTTCCCGGGGTTTCAAACTATCTTCTTACCAAATTTCATCTAAATCAGTTTAGTAGATCCAGGGATTACCCACTACAACGTCAAAAACTCACAATCTCACAAACTCACAAACTCACAAACTTTACCTCTTTATAATATTAGTATTATTATAAATATTAACAATTTGCACTAATTTATCAACAAAATAGCTTAATCGATTTTGATGAAATTTTTATGACATTTAAACTTTAAAAAAAATTAATTACTTCAAAAATCTAAATAGAATACGAAAATCTAAATAAAATGAATGTTTTATTAAAACTTTTAAAAGCGATATGTGTGCTTGTAATTATACTGTAATCTGTTTTCAAAAGCTCTCTAGAAAGAAATTTACCCACGCATTAAAACTTTTACAAGTCAATATATTATGCCATTGTTAGCTCTTGTTAAAAGTTAGGTAATATGGAAAACTTAAGGTAAAGCAAAGGTTTTAGACTTGAATTTTTTTTTTTTATTCAAAGCTACATTAAAGCGTACATCAACATCCTCCTCCATGTCCCTTAGGCTATTGTCGTATACAATTGTGTCGCGTACTTGTACTAAGCTTGAGGGCAAGTACAAATATGTATGCTATCTGAGTAACTGCGACTCACCATCGCTTCGCTCGGGTTAATGTCTAGGTACGTTTTAACGGTTAGAATGGAATAGATTGACTATATATTTTACGATATATAGCTTATAGCCTTCCTCAATAAACGAGCTATCTAATTCAAAAAGAACTTTTCAAATCGGATTAGTAGTTCCTTAGATTAGCGCGTTCAAACAAACAAACTCTGACACTTTATAATATTAATATAGATTATACGATGCCTATGTAAATAACAGTTGCAGGCTTAATTTGCATAATATAACAAATACCTGTCTGTTTGTACCTGTTTTTTCTTTTTATCTCTATCTCACACAAACTAGAATTCATTTTAACATGACGCTCACTGGATAGAAAATACGGCAGGAAGTACATTCATTTTGACATGAGTCATGACGTTCACTGGCATGTAGAAAATAATGCTGAAATTGAAATGGGCTTTTCCTTGCAAGCGAGTGAAGTCGCCTGTTAAAGTTAGTAATAAAATATCAAAACTAAGAAAAAATATTTCTACATCTCTCCACATATGTAAATATGTATTGAAACTTTAGTAATAAATGCCTAGTATATGTTTACCGTCAGTTACGTAGGTCGGCTGTTACCGAGCTTACAATGTGAACTCGATATTAACAAGCTAGCTTAGGCAAGTGGCTTCGCGTGGTAGGTATGTTGATATAAAGCCTATGAAATATTTCAAGTTAAAGCTCTCCATTATGAATTTAAATTAAACGTTTATTAGTTATATAGTAATTCGTTTTATATTATAGTAAAGTGGTATCAGAAACGCATATTCAAAAATTTTTGCTTTTTTAATTCAAATTTTGATAATACTTTCTTTTTACGCGGATATTTGACATTTTAAATAAAACTATCTTTTCGGATTTTTTCGCGGATTTATTTGGATTTTTCGTTTCCGACGTTCGTTTTTTATTTTTTTTTTAATTGTGGGTAGGCACTGTCTGTAACATATAATTACCTTTGAGACGTCTAAAATCTAAATTTCTCCCGTGACCATGATTGTTGTAAACCATTCGAAAAGTCGGGAACCAAAAATCAAAATAAATCGAATCGAAAAGATAGTTTTATTCAAAATGTCAAATTCTGATGTTAATCTACGCTTATTTCTTTCTGTTACTTTTTACGGCTAAACCGTTTAACTGATTTTAATTTAATCTGTCGTAGCTTTTATTACGGAAAAATTGGCGATTCCCACAGGATAGAAGATAAAAGTTGTACGAAAATTATTTTAACGTGCGGTTATTACTTGACGGATTAACATTGTTTTACATAATTGTTAGACAATTCTCGGATGTAAGTGTAATGCGGAAAAGCGATAAGATCCCTCGAGATAGCAGTTTGAGTTTATCTAAAACAAGTTAAAGCATTAATAAAATGTCTCGATATATATTATCTTTCCTTATCATTGCTCAGATGTTATCATATAAAATTCAGAATTTAGATTTAAAAACTAATAATTTAGCGAATATCACAAGATACTTAATAAAAAAAAACTTAAAAAAAAAACTGTCTTCCAAACACTAAAATGAAAAATAAACGGGGGTTTTCATTTAGAATTGATACCTAATCAGATATTTTGGAAGTCGGTACCAACTGATGCAAAGCAAATCTAATATATTTCGATACGTAAAATACATTACAAATTCATGTATAATATTCTAACTATAATTAGAGTTCATACCTAATCATATTTACCTATTAGATATTCATGTCTTAAAATATTGGCGGCTGGCACCGACTGGAACCTCCTCCTTTTTGGAAGTCGGTTAAAAATACTAAATAAAACTATCTCTTCGGATTTTTTGGAGGATTTATTTAGATCTTTGTTTGCCGACTTTTAGAATACAAATAAATGGAAAGTCTCCCCCGACCATGATCGCTGTAAAGCATTCGAAACTAATTATATTTGAAATTACTTAAAATTATTGGAATAATCTGTTGTATTTTTACATATTTTAGGCAATCAGGAAACTCCGTTTAAGTAGAAAATAGACTATACAAGACCTCTCGACATATAACAAAAACATGCCACTTAAGTATATCAAAACGGTGGCTTGAGAAAAGCCATGCAACATGAATAATTTGAACTCTTCTTTAGTATTAAATATTCATATTTACGTATCGTGCCAGTTTGAAACAGAGTTTTATTTACTTTTGTTTTGGTTTCAGAGGACTGATGTCGACACGCCGATGTCAATGGTGAGTAAATCAGAAAATATGCCAGAAATATATAAAAATACTACGTTAAGTTTTTATACCTTTAAATAAAAAAAAATCCGGATTTAGTATATATATATATATATATATATATATATATATATATATATATATATATATAAATTAGTGCAATAGATACTTTGTATTGTATTCAGCCTCCCTACGATAATAAATACGAGATACGAGAAGGATTAGGCCATATCCACCACGCTGGCCAAGTGAAAGTGCAAATCTGTTATAGAAGATACCAATTGGAATTTACCTTCCAATAATTATATTTAAAACTTACGAAAAAGAATAACAGGTAACTCAATAAGAATAACAGGTAAATGTTTATGTTAAATTATAGTCTGGAAATTGTGGCAATTCAGTTTGTGAGTTGACAAACTGAAGTGTCATCATTTTCACACTTCACGCTTAACTTCGAATAATGTGATTAATGTATGTAAAAGTACTGGCATTGTTTCAATCAATACTTGAAATTCGCAAATCTAACTAAAAATCGGCAAAAAGAGAACGCTATTACTATTATATTATTTTCGATTAGACATCTTGAAGATATAAAATCTTACAGAATTTGCAAATATTAAATATTTCATACGTAATACTGACGTTTTACGACTCCTCAGAACGTCTACGAGGGCTAACTCATAAAGTAGAATTGTCAATATAGTGACATCTGCCAGTGGACCGTCCCAAACAATCGCTCAAAGCAAATTACGAAATCTTTCACGTTAGGCGGAAGGGGAGGCTTTTCATAAAGGGCACGGGCATTTTCAAGAATAAAATCTCAACGACACTGGGAAAACCTATCGGAACGCCTGCCACTCGCAATCTACAGCTAATTATTCGATGCGACCCCATTCCATGAAACGCCCAAAGTTTTTGTATCTCTTAAAATTTATCACTTACAAAAAGACTTAAATTCGAAATGGTCTGAAGTACGACGTCAAGTAAAATAACCTGCTTTGTTTCTTTATATCAAAAGTTTGGGAACACTGCTTAGACTCATTTGAGTTTATACAGTTCCCTCGAATGCGGAATAGCCTTTTGGGTGATTTCTTTTATTAATTCTCGTCTTGGTCACGCACAGAGGTAGGCGGAATAATAAACTGTGAAACAAAGGGGATGAAATGAAATTCTGAATAATATTTACGCCGGACCCTCAACCGACGGAAACTGAACGTCAGGTGTAAATTTTCCAGTTTTTCCCCGGTTTTTCGAAAAAACTTTTCAGGGTTTTCCTTCCTGATTCGCTAACACGAGTTTTGGTCCTTGACGCGACTCTAAGTTCACAACGGCTTTCTATTGTCTCTGTTTTGAATTTATTATAATATTTTACTAAGTAGATTACAAGTGAAAAGGTGGACTGATCCCTGACTTTGTGTATTTCTTGTATAAACATTTTTTATGCGAAGCATTGTAATATTTTGTTGCTAGCCCATTTTATATTACCCTTGAGATTACTTAATTCAGCTTTATTATTCAACATTCTTATATTAAAAATTTAAAAATCTTTATCATATTGTCTGTATCATGTTATGCCCAAGTGGTAAAATTTGCTCGGTTTATTTCTGTTTTATGATTCTACATATACGTATAGAAAATAAAAAATCTAAGGATTCAGTAAATAAAAAAGCTTAAAAAGTTTTATCAAACCAAAGTAAATTATTAAAAATATATGAATATAAATGCGTATTGTAGAACATCGTTGTATGAAAAACCTTATAGGACAAAATAACAAGTCCTAAAATTAGCTAGTAACAATGGACGTAGCATACAAATAACTAAGTCTTTCTTGACTCCGTGTTTGTTTCGGCGCACTCAAAGCCCATTTCCCCCTCGCCCCCTGTTTACTCGCTGCTCTAAAGAACTCATCTTCTGCCGGCTTTTAGGGTTCGCTGAGATTGTATCACAGAAAGGCGTTAGGCTTTGCAATTTACGACACCACTGCTTATAATATATTCATATTATTTCAATGTTTCCAAGGACCTTCTAATAGGGTGCCTAACGAGCCATATTCTTGAACTGGAATGAAAAAGGTATGTAAAGTCCCTTTTTAATTAATTTCAAGTACCATAAGTTATTTTTAGACTCTGTTATGATTGCACAAGAAACGAACTAAATAAAATTTTAATCCTCATTAAGAAAAGAGTTGTTACAGAGAGCTTTTGAAGATATTTTTAATCAAAATACCACTCTAAGCAAAATGTTTATAATTTTTGTGAATATGACATTTATTGCTTTTTTTCGCTAAGTAAAAACAAATTTTGTATCAGGTGTCATACATTCAGTCATTTTTTAACATCCCATTGCTGGGAACGGATCTCCCTTTACTGCAAGGGGGCCAGGTCATAGTCCACCACGCTGGTCAAGGGCGGGTTGGCGGATTTCACATGTCTTTTGAATACTTGCTAGGTTCTCTCAGACATGCAGGTTTCCTCACGATGTTTTCCTTCACCGTAAGACAAGTGGTAATCATGTTAAAATACATACATACATATGTTAAAATATGCAAACGTATGAAAACGAATTGGAATTTACACACCCACAAAAAATAAAACCAATTTTATAACACTTGCTTATAAAAGCAATAAAGTTTCTTGCAATATCAATAAATCTCAGAATCCTACACAACTTTACATAAGTATCCCAAACCGTAGTCTTAAACTTTTCGAGTAAAATCCTAATGAATAAAACAATTTATACAATTCTGTCTTATCCTTCTTCTATGCCATATAATAAATTTCTAACCGAGTCGAATCTGTACATCGAATATATTTTTGGAAATCTTATTGCAATAGTCATTATTACCGATACAGAGGCCAAATCTATAGTTTTTAGATTTTTTGTCTGTCTGTCTGGGACTGCATCACAAGAAAACCACTGGATGGATTTTGATGAAATTTAGTATGATGATAGCTAGTTATCCGGATTAACATATAGGATACTTTTTAATGCGGGAAAATATCTCATCTCTGAGAAATCTATACTAAACGTTAAAACGCAACTAGGGACCCGAGCGGAGCGAGGGTGAGTCGCTAGTCACTATATAACTGTAAAACGAATGCACACGTTATCATGTGATGAATAGAGGGTTTCCATCCAGATAACCGCGATAGTATCCTGAAGTAATTTGTCTGAGTAATTTACGTGACGGTTATAATTAAAGTTATCAACCCTCGGTCTTTGTTCTTTTTAAACCATGAACACGCTTTAAGCTAAACTAATACTTCACTGTGCACTATCTAAGACAAATAAAGCAAAAAGTTCTGTTGTAATTAAACAGCTATTGCATTCGTTATTTGCATTTCGCTGCACTTGTGGCTCGTGCGCATTTTTATAGCAATTTGTCTTATTTCATAGAGTTCAATAAAATCAAGAGGTTATCTATTTGGGTGAACGTTTGTATGTTGCAGATATTTTATATTTTTCCGTATATTCTTCTGGAATAAAAAGTATAGACTATGTGTTATTCCAGACTATAATCTATCTCTGTGCCAAATTTCATCCAGATCTGTTCAGCCGTTCTGGCGTGAAAGAGTAACAAACATCCATACTCACATTCTTTCACATTTATAATATTAATACGAATTATATACATGTATTCAGCGCTTTTTATAGTCCCATTGATGGGCACGGCCTCCCTTCAATGCTAGGGGATCAGGGCATAGTCCACCACGCAAGCCAAGTGCGTGTTGGCGGACTGCAATTATTTTTCGAAAACCTGCTAGGTTTTCGCAGACGTGCAGGTTTCCTCGCGATGTTTTCCTTCACCGTAAGATAAGTGGTAATCACGTTGAAAATGATTCGCACATGAAAATATCAGAGGTGCGAGACCTGAAAGTTGAACCTGCTTCACTCGGTTCCCCTAACGAGCGCGTTATCACTGGGCTACCACTGCCATACATATATATATATTAATTTAATTTTAAAGCATTTAATAAACTTTCACGTTAAATAATATTTACACTAAGCACATATATGTATATGTGTGTTTTACACTAGAGTATTTGTATTAAACAATTTATTTTGACCATTATTTTGACTTTTTGGGACCCTTTGTTTGACTTATAATTTAAGCCAAATTATTTTAAAATTCTAGGTTACTAAAAGCTTGTTCTTGGTTCTAGTTTTGTCAAAGTCATTGTGTTGTGTTGGTTCTTTCAGATTGATTTAAAACTTTAAAAGTGTCATCATAGGTTTCCATGTTCTAAAAGTACGATAATCTTCATTTTTCTTACTTTTCTACATTCAATCTAGTGGGTATTATATTTTTATTACGAAAAATACCTAAAACTCTTATCGATGTAATAAATAGCTAATATTACCTGGAATATAACTTATGTTATCAAATAAATAAATTGATTCTCGAACTCTGACGGAGTTTGACAAATGATATTTATCTCTACGACATATGTTATATGATTATATGTAGTAATTTTCCCTTTATGTTTTATTCCAAAATCCTTTATTGTGTATTTAGGATAATGAAGTGCAATTAGTCAAGTCGTGCAAATCGATACTTTTAGGTCTTTATTCCGATATATATTGTAAACACCATTAACTTTACCTGAAAATCGAATCTGTTATATAATTAGCAATAGCTCAACACGCTGTAATTGTAATAAAGCTATACGTATGTCAAAGTTCATCATTTATTATTAAAAATATATTTTGTGTGTGTTGTGTTCAACGTCCCACTGCTGGGCACGGGCCTCCTTTCATTAAGAGGGGGACCAGGCCATAGTCCACCACACTGGCCAAGTGCGTGTTAGCGAACTGCACATGTCTTTCGAAAACTTGCTAGGTGCTCACAGATATGCAGGTTTCACGATGTTTTCCTTCAACGTATGACAAGTGGTAATCATATTGTAAATGATTCGCACATGAAAATATCAGAGATGCGAGACCTGGGATTTGAACCCGCTTCACTCGGTTTCCCAAGCGAATGCGTTACCACTGGGCGGCCACTGCCTAAAAATATATTTTATCACATATTAATTAATGCTTATTAAGATACATATATCTGTTATAATTGAAAAATGAAAACCCTCAAGGCCTCATCTCGTAACGCCTTGACAATGATGGTAGTATTAAAAATATGTACAAGAAACTTTTTACAAAATTCATTCATTTTTTATAATTAAAATCTGGAACGCGAGCAATATTATCATTATTTCTTCCTCTTGTAAGTTAAGCATACGCTTTTGTAGGCACGATATAAAGTATATATTTTTATTTTAATCAAAGGCAAAACAAGCGGCAAATGAGCGCTACACGAATGCACACTCGACACTTCACTGGAATTCTACATCTGCATTGTCTTGCTCTAATATTGTCTTCCAACGTACTTAAATTCGCAAACAGTCACCCATTTAGAGTTGCCAGATTCACTATTTACATAGGACATTTTTAAATTTCCCAATGAGAGGTTTAAATACAGTAGATAATTATATATTTCAATGGCTTTACAATATAATAATCAATTTATCTTATTAATCCACTATAGTTTTGATAAATAAAGCTGGATATAATTATTATAATAATTTTATTAGCACATTAATGAGCATGAACAATATTTTAAATTAAACTATCTTTTCAGATTATTTCGCAGATTTATTTTGATTTTTGGTTCCCGACGTTTCGAATGCTTTACAGCAATCATGGTCACGGGATGGCGATAAAGTACCATAGGTACAATATTTGTTAATTTTTATTTCTAAACATTTAAAAAATTTAATAAGTATTATAATTAAATATAGCAATATTATTTATTTGATTTTAGGTGTTATTATTATAATTATTAAATTAAAAACTTTACAAATTTAAATTACTAATAAAATAATGGATAATTTTCAGATGAATTCAGGACAATCCTGAAAATATTGAAGCTTTGGAAACCTTACTTTCCCCCTACATCCCCCTACAACTACTGTTTACTGCTCTCAAATTACTCGCAGTATTATTAACTTTTATAGGATAAATAAAGACTCCTTTGCAGCTTTTAACTGGGATAAAAATAGTAATTACTGTTTGTCGAACCGCTCATTCCAGTTCCGTATCTTGTAGATTTAAAATCGATATCTCGTAGAATCGAGTTCTATCTAAGAATGCACATACTAAAAATTATTTTTTCAAGTTTCAGGAAGTATTTTGAAAGTGTAGAGTTAAAATTATGTAAAGTTATATAAAACTTATATTAAACTAAAACTTTATATATGAATAGCATTGCCCGTGGCTCCGACCGCGTTCAGATGAACAAATACCAAATTCTTAGGTTTTACATATTAGTATACTCTTACATTGCAGTTTATGTATTTTTTCTTAGAAATTAGATATTTTCCCGCTGTAAAAAGTATCCTATATGTTAACCCGGATAGCCAGCTATCACCATACCAAATTTCATCAAAATCCGTCCAGTGGTTTTTCTGTGATGCGGTAACAGACAGACAGACAGATACATTCTAAAAGCTATAGATTCGACTTCTGTATCGATAATCATGTTTATTTCAATAAGATTTTCGAAAAAATATTTAATGTACAGATTCGGCTTAGTTAGAATTTTATTATATGTATAGATATAAAATTGATATAAACTTAAACATACCTATATGAAATTTCCTAACATATAGACGAACGTGAGTCATCGATTGGCGAATCTCAAATAGACCATGAAAATCCTCATCCCTTCATTAAGGGCCCTTTACTTTCCCTGAACGTCCCCTTGCCACAGCGCTCGTAACTAACGTCAAGCAGATCGACGTTTAAATCGAGTTTAGGAGTTTAAAGAGATGCCATGGCAAACACCTATGTACAGATGTAAACATTCACAACATTAAAAGCATATTTTTATTTTATATATTAACAATATTATAAAAATAACTGAAATAACGCGATGCCTTATATGTAATATTCTTTTCCTCCGCCCACAACGTTGAAAATAAGAATAGAATTTGAAAATAAATGAATTCGTTCAAGTGTAATTTCTTTATAAACGTTTTGATTTTTTTTGTCTCTAAAAATAACTAAAATAGAACCATTCTGTAACACGATACTTGTTATTTACTTTAAATGTTTTTGACCATTCTACCGTGAGCTTCTCTTTGTAGGACTCAAGGGAGCACGCATCTGTCACTATTGCCCCCTTACACTCGACCCTTTACGTTTGATAGTGCACGCATTACAGCTTCTTTCCAAATAACTTGGAATGCAATTTGACAATAAAAACGCTGTATTTGATTTTATTTCTTTCTTTTCTGTCGTGTAAATGCTCGTAGTTTGTTTTTCTTTTCCCACAAGTGTTTTTAAATAAAATCATTTATTCACGCAGAACGTTTTATATATGGGTCTTACAAAAACACATTTCAAATTGTAGTGCTTATTTCTATGTGCAAAACTGGCGTAACGATAGTGTCAGTGTCCCTTTTACACGTCTAATATTGCAATTTAAATATTTAAGTCTGCACTCCCCTTGCATTTTGTGTCATATTATGGCAACTGATATGGGACTCAAGGAATATCTCATACTAATATTATAAAGAGTTAAAGTTTGTAAGTTTGTTTGTAGTAAGTCATCTCTGGAACTACTGAACCGATTTAGATTAAAATTTGCTATCAAGGTAGTTTGAGATCCTAGGAATGACATAAGATAGTATTTATTCCAGAAATTATCTCTTAAAGGAGTAAAAAGGGGGGTGAAAGTTCGTATGGGAAATTAATCATTTTTCAAGTAAGTAGTATTGAATATTGCATGCTCTATATTTTTATTTAAATAATATAAAATACATACTATTAGTAAACAAAAACAAAGCTTGACAACCGTTTCTTGTAGTAAAGAACAGTAAAGAGTAATGACCCACTAAACTATTATGCAGTCCCACATAGAATAGGTTGCAATATCCAATACAATTATTTCAATAATTTGCCTGGTACGGGAATCGAAGAAGTGACTTCCGATGTTATCAATAATGCGTATCAAACAAAGCCTTCTAAACAATTATCCAGATAATAACAACTCTTTCCTAATTCAATTTGGTACAATAAGAAAAATAGTACTAACTGATGCATTCAAAACTCGTTTTTTTTTGGCAAGTCGGTTTAATATATTTTGTGCAAACTACGTAGTCTCTGGGGGCCGAATGCGAGGGGTCGTGTCTGCATCCACTTTTATTTTCGACCCTGGGGTGCGATACGCCGTTATTACGTGCACGTTGCGTGATTGACTGCGAGTATTTGTGACATTATAAGTTACAATTTAAGTATACAATTTAAGTTACAATACAAGTATAAGACTTTAATACAAAATAAATTAAATAAATAAAACTATGTTTTCGGATTTTTTTGCGAATTTATTTTGATTTTTGGTTCCCGACGTTTAATATTCGCGTAAATCTAAGAAGTTATTAAATAAATAATAATAAATATGTTGGTACATAAACACACCACCATCTAGTTCCATGGTAAGCTACGAGGCTTGAAACACCCATGACTGGAGTACAAACATTCGTGCTCATGGCACAAAAGAATGCCCCCCGTGGAACTCGAACCTGCGACCGTTGGCACAGCAAGTAGGGTAACTACAAACTGAGCCAAACGTGTCGTCAAATTATAAATTGTAATTATTAAATGTATTCCAAATGAGATAAACAAAATTACATTTGGTCATATAATCTATACTTTACTTCATGTCCATACTTGCATGAACGCGGACGGAGCCGCGGGCAATGCTAGTACTATTAAATGTATAGGTACGTCAAGAAAAAATTTAGTTTGAAGAATATGAAAAATAATAATTTGACATAAATGACAAATAGAAACTGTCTATCGACGAAGCATTTTGTTTGACAATTTCTATACATTGGAACATCACTCAACCCATATTTGATCGAACTCCCGTATTTATTTAGTCGTTGAGCGAGAAACCTAAGACTGGGAGGCGGGGCTCGTTTGAGTACATTCTTTTAAAACTTACCCTCTTTTATTTGGAGCCAGCATTGAGTTTGTAAAGGATTTTCTCATCTGTGAATTTCACGGGTGAAAAAGAGAAACATTTTGCTATAATTGATTTTATTTTTGTACTAGCTTGCCGCATCCATATATACTGAGCTCACTTAATTTTTATAGTTTCCTCGATAAGCTCTAGTTACAAATGTATTTTTATTTATATGTTAATTTGGTACAGATATTTCCTATCGTAACATTGTCTTTTATTTGTATTTAACATTGGTCGATACATAAAGGTTTTAAGGATTTGCGGTTTTAAAATATTTGTGTTGCATAATATTTTCTTAGATTTATTTACGCGAATATTTGACATTTTTAAAATTATCTTTTCGTTTTTTTTTCAAAGTTTTGTGTGAGTAAGCTGTTTCTGTATAGGCAGTGGTAGCCCAGTGGTAACGCGATCGCTTGGGAAACCGAGTGAAGCGGGTTCAAATCCCGGGTCTCGCACCTCTGATATTTTCATGTGCGAATCATTTCTAACATGATTACCACTTGCCTTACGGTGAAGGAAAACATCGTGAGGAAACCTGCATGTCTGAGAAAACTTAACAAGATTTCAAAAGACATGTGAAGTCCGCCAACACGCACTTGGCCAGCGTGGTGGACTATGGCCTGATCCCCCTCGTACTGAAGGGAGGCCCGTGTCCAGCAGTGGGACGTTAAAAAGGGCTGAATACAAGCTGTTTCTGTACCAAATATATAACCTTTGAGACGTCTAAAACCTTAGCCTCTCCTGCGACCATGATTGCCGTAAAGCATTCGAAACGTCGAGAACCAAAAATCAAAATAAATCCGAAAACATAATTTTATTTAAGATGTTTGTATTAGATGATGCATGTTTCGTCCATAACATGTTCATAACGTACTTACGTTGCTAATCTGTACAGAATTGACTTTAACGATTGACATAAGATCTATGTAGGTATAAGTTCTCAATTAAAGGATCAAAATCGAACTTCCCACGCCACCATTAACACCTAAGTAAATTCAACCACAAATAAACCTAGTGAATAGCAATTTAATCATAAGTTTAGACAGCACATCAGACAAGGTCTTTGATCGCGTTGTTATTGTAAAATCAACACGTGCATACACGCAGCCCTATAAAGCAAACATTATAGTGTAAACAACCTACTGCTCTGTGGTGTATCAAACGGTACAGTTAATTGAATGAATCCAAAACGTCAGCTTATGCTGTGGGCACGATGACATGAACTGTGATTCCAAACATGTGGAACATATGAAATATTAATATGGATTAAAAAATGATAGCCCAGTAGTAACGCGCTCGCTTGGGACATCGAATGAAGTGAGTTCAAATCCTGGGTCTCGCACCTCTGAAATTTTCATGTGCGAATCATTTCCAACGGGATATTAACATTCGTTTCTATCATACTTCCGTCCGGTTCAAATAAAATTACGCATAGATTAAAAATAATAAAAATAAACAGTATCTATGTACAAGTACATCCACCCTAATATTATAAATGTGAAAGTGTGTTGTTTTGTTTGTGTGTTTGTTTTTCCTTCTTTCACGTTGAAAAGGAGTGACGGATTACCGTAATTTTTGTGTAATAGTTGGAGGGCTGGACAGTGACAAAGGCTACTTTTTATCGCCGGATATTACTTAATTCCCATGGGAAAACACGTTATAATACAATCCAAAAAATATTATCAGAATTACTTGAAACTTGATATATATACTCTTCAATAAAATTAAATAAATACGTGTTTTAACATTTTTCAAAATTCATCCTATAAGGGGGTAAAATAGGGGATGAAAGTTCATATGAAACTACCTTTTTAGAGATGTTTTTGTAGTTTTAACGGGAGCGAAGCCGCGGGTTCTGCTAGTATACATATAATTCAACAACTGTTACGATACGCATTCAAATCTATGCGTTCTAATTTCGGGAAATCCCCTAACAACCTCGTTTAATGAGAGTACTACTATATATGATACTTCAATAGCACAATGTAAAATAATGTATTAACTGAAACTCGAAAAAATCTTTATTAAACCTCGAATAAAAAAACTATTATGTGTACATGTTGATATATCTTAGAGGTTCTAATATGCCTAATATGAACGAATTTCAGAACCTCACTTTTGTTTCGTTGTCCGCTTCACGTGAAATGCCCCTTATATCATTGAGGTTATAGTTCTAAAACCTCAGAGCTATTTATTTGATGTAACTGATCTTATAAAAGATAAGAGTTAAAATGAATTACATTTTTATTTTAATATATCATTTAATAAACACTAATTATAAATGCGAAAGTTTGAATGTTTGTTATTCGATCATGCCAGAACTGCTGAACGGATTTGGATGAAATTTGGCACTGCGATAGATTATAGTCTGGAATAGCATGTAGGCTATTTTTGTCCCGGAAAATGTACGGTTCCCGTGGGATAGATATGTTTTTGTTTTCTACTAAGAATGAACCCGGGGTAAGCGAGGTTCAGTTGCTAGTTTTTTTATAAGTTTCTGTTCTGAGAGGTTTTAACGTCTTTCTGTAATCGTTAAATTATAGCAAATTGTATTGAAATAAAAAAAATAATCGTTACGTCACAGAAACACAACATAGCCGTATACCTATGTACATATATTTAATTCCCGTATTGTTTATAAAATTTCTATTTTCCTTTGATTTACAATTTTAGAATGACTCGTCTAAGTCCTCTGTTTACGAAAAAATACTTATTGAAAGTCGAATTCTGACCAGTTCAGAAGGAAAATCCTTTGAATCGAAGTGAAAAGGTGAATGTAGCAGCGGGACCATTGTTTTATTTAAATCTAGTCTGGTTAAACTTACCAAGATACTTAACCTTTAAAAATCAAGAGGCAGAAATCCTTTTAAGCAACTAAAAACTTTTCTTCTTAGATACTTTTACTTTAAGATATACTTTTTATCTATATTTACTTTAAGCTTTAACAATATTTTGGTATATCTAACCAAAGCAATTATCGATTTTATAATCGTTTTAAAAACGTAGACAGCTCTACTCGTGTGGAAGAAATATCGATAGCTTTGCCTATGTATTAATATTAGTAATACGTTATTTTCATTCCAAATACTCTAAAATACATTGAACCGTAACTGCCTGATGAAGTAAGTCAGTGGCATATGTAGTTTAGTCTGATATAACCATTAATTAATCTATCAATCAAAAGTTGTATTTAATTCAAAGAGAGTATAACACATTTTATGATCGATCTATAATAGCCTGTATATTTGTACTAAATATTAGTATTGAAAGTTCGTAAAACTATCAACGGCTTTATAATTAAAATTGTAACAAAATGATAGTTTTACATTAGTTTTTTACAAGTTTATATTTACATGTGTTCGTTAGTTGGTCGAAACTCGGTCAAAATTATTATTAAAAAGAGAAAAACATATATAATAAGAATTTATCTATTTATAAAAAAACTAACTATTTGCACAATATTTTATCGACAACCCTAAAGTTCGTGAGTAGCTACTTGAAAACAAAATCGGTTGACAAACAGTGGAGAAAAACGTACTGAACTGTGCCTTTGCCTATTTTTATATATAGATTCAGTTATTGAACTAATCTTGTTTAATAGTTATTAAGAAAAACATACATATATTTATTAGGTCAATGGCTGCTAACAAATATAAAGCAGATGTGAGCTTGGTGCGTTTGATTGGACTCGCATAATGCCGTCATAATCAATCCATTCATCCGTCCGTTTTGCCCCAAATACAAGTGGTAGATACATTATAATTTGAAATTATATTATTTTTATGATTGAACAGAAGATATGTTTATTGGATTAAAAAGCCAATATTATATCATATTAGTAAAAAAAAAGATTCTACCGAATTGAGAACCTCCTCCTTTTTGGAAGTCGGTTAAAAAGGAATCAAGATCCTAAACTAAAAAACTAACTTATAACCTCTTTGGTCTATAGTAACGCCGCAAAAAATCACGCTGTTACCCGTTAGGTACAACCACAAATAAGTCAAATCTATAAATAGATATGTTGGGACATTAACACACAGCACCATCTAGTTTCACGGTAAGCTACGAGACTTGTGTTATGGGTACCAGGTAGTTGATACACAACACATACATAATTTTAAATACATACATGTGGTAAATATAAACACCCATGACTGGAGTACAAACATCCGTGCTCATCATACAAATGAATGCCCCCAGCGGAATTCGAACCCGCGACCGCTGGCACAGCAAATAGGGTCACTACAAACTAAGCCAAACGTGTCGTCAAATAAAATAATAGTTAATAAGTCTATGAAATAAACTAATTTATTATTTTGTTGAGTTAAATTTTGTTTGTAAACTAACAACATTCCGTACAAAATGACAATATTTTAATTGATGTAAAAACAAAAATAACGTGAGACCATCAAAAAGGTAGCCCACAGTTGTTTTATTAGAATATAGGCTGATAGAACATGGTTTCATAAAACAGATTGCCATTATGAATACAATTGCGACTCGATAAAATTTACGATCAATTTGTTTGAGCACAATAGAAAGCTATGTAGGTTAACTTTCGCTATAGGCAATAATATCGTGATCTGTACAATAAGATCTTTTTAATAACAAAAACCAATTATGCGAAAGAAATTCGAACTTTCTAGTTCATAAAATATACAGTAAATTATTACGACAAGATTAAGGTAACTTTTGGAGAATCGAAATTTTCTTTAGAAGGTAACCTTGAAGTTATTTAAACACTTCCACCTAGAAAGGGCCTTTTACAACAAAATTAAGTCTTCTAATAAGAGATGAATAAGTTCTGGCAAAATTACAGGAATAATATAGCGTGCCTAACCTTTAACTTTAAAAAAAAGTTTTTACTGACTTTAAATTATTAAAAAAAAATCTATCTTTTGGGGATGTACTATTTATTTAAAATTTATGTAGGACCTCGTTTAAGGATAATCAATTCATTTATAAAGTGATTAAAACACCGACATACAATTTGCGAAGAGATCGCGTTATATTTATACAAATAAATAAAATTGTACTGTCTGTTTGTAATGTCAAAATAACATTTTTTTACTAAATACTTATGAAAGTAATTATATATAGTACTTGTAAGATCAAAAAGAAAACAATTTCTAATACAATAGGTATAAGATACAAAATAAGTTAGCAGAGAGTAGGCGCTAATACATAATGTAATAAATACATGGTATTGGCCGAATTCCAATTACTATGGAACGAGCCATTCATCAACCAGGACAAGTTTCTGTTCCAATGAAGTGAAAAAGATTTTCTTTCCACTGCACACTGCAAAGCCCCCTTTTAGCCGCAACCCGATTTCCAGATTAAACTGTCAATTCGAATACCTTTTTATCTCTCGAAGTAAGGATGTGAGTACAATTGGTTACGGAATTCTTCAATTAGTTAAGGCTAATTAAATTAAAAATCAATCATTATCGGAAGAGTTAATAATACTTGTCTGATATATTAAGAATTAATAAAAACACAAGAATGGCGATAGAAATATTTTTCCATATCTTGATTTGTAGGGTAGATACTTATATACCCTCTGAATAATACTATATAATACATATTTGAGGAAATAATAATATGATTTGTAACTTCGTTTCCTTAGAGAAAGATTTTCAAATTAATGACATTTCATGTTAAACAGTCTTTATATATACTAATATTATAAAGAGTCAGAGTTTGTTTGTTTGTTTATTTGAAAGTGCTAATCTCAGTAACTAATCTGATTTGAAAAATTCTTTTTGCTTTAGAAAACCCGTTTAATGAGGTAGGCTATCTATTCCATACTAACCTTGAAAACGTACTTAGTCGCTAGTTAAAAATAATTATGAAATTCAATTCACAGTTTTAGAAGATATTGCGTAACGTATCACAAATGAATCGACCTCCTCCATTCTGTCTGTTCATTAAAAATTACAATACATATCTTATTTTATTATATATAAAATTAAATAAGCAATTCTTGTATATATATATATATATATATATATATATATATATATATATATATATATATATATATATATATATTTCGTGTAATACGGAAACGGCTCTAACGATTTAGATGAAATTTTGCATTTAGATAAAGTTTTACTTTTAAGTTTATCTATATAGGTGTCTTCTTTGAAAAAACGCAATTATTATATCTTTTCCAAAAAAACACCGAGCAAAGCTCGGTCGTCCAGATACTATTTCTAATACCTAACAAAACGAAATTCATCAACCCTTATCTATATATTGGGCCAATTTACCAAATCTATACAAAATTACACTATCACTATCATTGCTATACAATTACCGTAATACCAAATTGATATACCTCTTCGGTCCTTAGCTTTAGCTTCCCTTCGCTAAGCGAGTAGTAATTTAGGGTCCACAGCTGCCTTCTGTAATGTTGATCGTATTGCGATTGAACACTTGCCTTTTTATCGCAATTACAATGTAAGCTTTAAATTGTATTTCTTTTACGTGAAATAAAAATGATGCAAGTACCGATTTATTAAGATGCATTGAGTTTTTGTAAATGTTTTGTGGATTTTAAAGTGTGATTGTACAGTTTTAAATGTTGAATATGTTTTGTATTGTAATTATTACTTTAAAAAAACGTACGTACAATTTCTCATGTTTAATCGTAGTTAAATGTCTTTTAGACAGTACGGTAAAATGGATGTTCTATTCAAAGTTCCATAGATATGGAATGGTTCCATATACAATAAATTTTATAGATATTAACTACATATAACGTTATTAGTAGGTAATTATTAAAATTACAACATTTTAGCACGTATAAAATCTACAAAATTGAAATTCACCTTAGAAAGGAGTTTTGGAAATCGAATCTATAAAGGCGTAAAAAAGGGAAACGAATACGTTTAAACTACACAAACATAGTCGCGAGCAAATGCTAGTTCATATATAATTTCCTGTCATAAAAAGCGAATAAATTAAATGTAAACAGCTCCTTAGTTAAGATTTAAGTGAGGTTTAATTATAACTAGAGTAAAAAAGCAAGCTGCCGCGACTGATAAGCACGGTAATCCTGTAGTTAGCAATAGCTTAAACTGGTAGCCAGTTTTTAGCTTCCAATTTGTGACGTAATTTTCGTTTAAAATGAAGTATTTGTGACAGATTCTATGAAGGTGGTATAAGGAAGTATCACCTTACTAATCTGCTTGATTGTAAAACTTCTACGTATTTTTTTATTAAGGGATAACCAAGAAAAGATCCATTAAATAACATAAATATAATTGAAACATTTAATAACATTAAAAACAATAAATAACATAAGATAAATGTCAATATGACAGTTGTGTCACATACATTTTTAATAATAAAAAAAAAGAATGTTGCCATCAATGCCATCGTATTTATATTAATCAAATTAATAAATAATTATTATTTAACACGTTATTATTGACTCTTAAATTCATTTATTTTAATTCATTTTAATAAATACAGATATTTTAAATTAAAAGATGTAAAAATATGATGACTGTAGTAACAGGTGGCTGATGTCCTTGGTTGCAAGCATGCAAAAGCCAAGCACCGTTTATCAATAATTTTAAAACTTAAACATTTTGAATACATGCTGGGGGCAATCATTTGTGTGATGAGCACGAATGTTTGTACTCTAGTCATGGGTGTTTATATTTATAATATGTATGTATTTAAAGTTATATATGTGTAGTGTATCAACTATCTGGTATTCATAACACAGGCCTAAAAGCTTACCATGGAACTAGATGGTGCTGTGTATTAATGTCCTAACATATTTATTATTATAATACATAAGTATCTTCACATCATTGTAGTTACGAATGAAACAATAAAATTTATTTCTGAACTGACCTACTCAATCCTTGACCACAACCTACAGTGTTACTTCAATAGCTTTTATTCATTTCTACGCGTCAATTTTCCTCACAAATGTACAATCGAAAAGTCCGCGACTCAATAGCGGACCGTGCACTGTACGGTCCCACTCCAGTTCAATACATTTTGTATAAGCCATTGTAAGATATTGACAGCAGGGTCACATTTATATTAAACAAGGAGCAACATTGTCCTTTTCTTCCTATTAATATCTAAGTTGGGTCCAATCGCTTCGAGCTGTATACAAATTCAGTTATAAAGGATGCAAATATTACATGCATGGATTTATTTTAACTACTGACTATTCACCGGGTTCGTCTGTGTTCGTTTAATCAGAACACTTTTTCAATTTATAACATGGTCGGGACAAAGCTTTGGGACTCAATTCTTTTTTTATATATAGGTACTTAACCGATTGATATCTTTCACTAGAATTAAAAGTATAACTGCCTCTGTCGTTCGTTTTTATAAAATCAGTTTTTGTTTTTTTTTTTTTGATAAGAAAATGTGGCAAAAACTTTAATTTTGCTTGTATTTCATCCCAAAACCCCTTGAATATACATTAAAAAAACAATATACAATTTAAGCTTTTAATAATAATTATTCTGCATTTTTGAAGATCTCACTTTACACGATCCTAATTATCAAAATGTAAACCAAAATATCGATTATTACCAAAATCAAACAAACAATACGTTAGTTTAAAAACAAAGTCACTCACAAAAACCACAACCCCTCAAACTAAAGTATTATTTCAATGCAACATAATTACGTTCTAAGGTACTCTGCAAAGCTTTATTCGCTGTAAATGCAAATACACAGGAAGCATCACGGGTTAAAAGCGATCGTAGAACTGTCGACCGCATTTAAAGGGCTTGGGATCTGACCTTTCCACATAACAAGTCTCGAAGACTGTTCAAGAAATATCCTAACATTTGCAGAAGCTAAATACGAGCTAGCTCTAACATCGTGCATCGAATGGAACTAACATTAAGTGGTACTTTATGTTTTATTTCTATATAAATTTAATGAGAAATCTAAAAAGACGGCACATTGAAAAAGAAATATGTATATTACAAGTAAGAAAATATGTGTATGTACATTTCAAGAACACCGCAAGTCTTTTCTATAATTTAATATATGTTTTATTTTATCTTTATAGTATTACTAGCATTGCCCACGGCACGGCTCCGGTCGCGTTCAGATGACCAAAAACCAAATTCTTAGATTCTACATAATTAGTATACTCTTACATTGCAGTTTTTGTATATTTTCTCAGAAATGAGATATTTTCTCGCGGTACAAAAGTATTCTAAATGTTGACCCGGATAACCAGCTACAACCATACAAAATTTCATCAAAATCCGTCTAGTGATTTTTCTGTGATGCGATAACAGACAGACAGACAGACAAAAATTCTAAAACTATAGATTCGGCATCTATATCGCTAATAATGTCTATTACAATAAGATTTTCCAAAAAATATTTAATGTACAGATTTGGCTTAGTTACAATTTTATTATATGTATAGATTTTGATGTATTTTCAACAAATAAACATCCAATAAACGAATGAAAACAAAATTGTAACAAATATATTATTATTTCATAGTAACACCCTTGTTTATTTATTTTAGCCAAATCCATAGTAGAACGCCACGTGGACAATCGCGTGATAAAAGCATCGATTTCACACGAGTCCCCCGGGATCTCGTCCCACTAATATTGATCAATAGGCCAACTGCGTGCCATTGTTACTGTTAACCGCGTTCGAACGACGTTAAATTCGTATAGTATTTTTTTTAATTTACGAGATATTGGTTATTAAAGTTTTAAATTGTGTTATCTTTTTCATTTACCATGTCATTAATGATTGATGTACTCATATAAGTGGTACATGTGTACTGGCGTCTGTTAATACTTCAGAGTTTGTGGATTCCCCGTGATGTAAACTGGTACATCGTTAGAAATTAAGAAAATATAGCATTCCGCTAGTGAAATATTTTTTAAAATCATTGCAGTACTTGTAAAGATTATCTACTCCCATGTGCAAAATAACTTTGGTTAAAACATTGGAAATCACCTGATTATATATGCTTTGTTTAAATGTTTTTCACTACCTTATTGTTTCATCTTTCTTAGATTTACGCGAATATTTGACATTTTAAATAAAACTATCTTTTCGGATTTTTTCGCGAATTTATTTTGATATTTAGTTTCCGACGTTTCGAATGCTTTATAGCGACCATGGTCACGGGAGAGACTGCGGTGTTAAATGTCTCAAAGGTATCATATAGTTGTTACAGACAGCATTCGAATCGCCGGGAACCAAAAGTCAAAATATTATTTATTTAAAATCGTTTCATGTGTTTGAATGACTACTTTAGGAACAATTAGCGAACTATCCTTGCTTCGTTCTCTACGTTTATATGTACGTCCCTAGATAGGACATAAATAAATAAATTTAAATCTAAATTTCATCAATATCCGTCCAGCCGTTCAAATTGAAGGAGTAGCGAACAAACACAAATACACACATATTACATATACATACATACATAAAAACATACATACAAACTTTCGCATTTATAATAGTATTGTGACTGTAATTTAAAAAAAAAACAATTCAATTCTAGTGTCAATCAAAAAACCTCATGAGTTACGCAGCGTTTCGACTGTCGCTGTAATAGCATCAATTTCACACTACTCGCTAGGGATTATGAATCGATAGAACCACGTGTGGAGTTACTTTAGCCATTGTCATTTTAATTTAGCTATTGTGCGATGAGGGTGTCGGGTAATATGGTTTTGCCTTTATAATTCTCAAATTCGCACGATCTATCTACTATGCTTTGTTGATCTCGCTGCTATTTTGCAGCATCCAGCCATTTTGTGCTTAAAACCATAAAGTGTTCAAAAAATTCTATTGTCGCAAATAATATAACATTTTTGTTGCACAACGGTAATCAGCCACGGAAACTGATTTTTATTTCTAAAGGCTCCTGCCAACAGAATGTACAATGCAATCCAACCATAAACAAAATTACTAGGGTTGTCTCTCTGCCAATATTATTAAATATACGGGTCATTTTTAATTTACTGAAAACCTTTTGGGAATATACTATTTACATCATAACAACAACATCTGTAAGAAAAAAAAATAATATTTCTTAAATTTTTATTTTCATACAAAAATAAAATTATTTTTATTGCACCTTCTAAACGGTAAAGTTCTAGCATCTGGCCAAGTTTAAATGAGTAAGGGCCACTTCCTACACCCCTCTACCCCTTCCCCTCCACCGGACACGCGCTTTCTTTTGCTAATTGCTGGACTATTACCGTTAGAAGGAGAAATAAAAATACTTTTACTTTTGTAAAATTTAAGAAATATTTTATTTTTTTCTTACAGATGTTATTGTTATGATGTAAACAGTATATTCCCAAAAGGTTTTCAGTAAATTAAAAATGACCCTGTATATATATATATATATATATATATTATTATTTATTCATTGTTTTCATTTATATTTGTAATGTAACTATATTTTCATATTTCATAGTATGTCATTATGGTTTTTTTTAAACTATGACTCTAAAAATAGCTAGTTTTTGTTTTTCAGAACGTTTGGAATAGCTAATCTATATTAACCGGAATTTATATGACTAATATTCTGGTAATAATGTCCAACCTCTAGTACATGGTGTGGAACAAGTGCACTCTCAATTCTTATCAATCTTAAATTCGATGGCACTTCGACGCGAACGGTGAGAGATCACTTAGAATTTCTTATTAGAAAAATTCAATGACTAAAATAGGCCAGCTTGAGATTTGTATTCACTACCCCCGGATTTACAGCCGTATTATGCTAGGTACTATAATAGTGACGACTCAGTTATTCTAGTTTATACTCGTATGATGCAACTAGCATTGCCCGCGGCTCCGTCCGCGTTCAGATGACCAAAAACCAAATTCTTAGGTTTTACTTATTAGTATACTCTTAAAATGCAGTTTTTGTATTTTTTCTCAGAAATGAGACATATTCCCGCGGTAAAAAGTATCCTATATGTTGACCCAGATAACCAGCTACCATCATACCAAATTTCATCAAAATCTGTCCAGTGGTTTTTTCCTGATGCGGTAACAGACAGACAGGCAGACAGACAGACAAAAATTCTAAAAACTATAAATTCGGCCTATGTATCGATAATAATGTCTATTTCAATAAGATTTTCCAAAAACTATTTAATGTACAGATTCGGCTTAGTTACAATTTTATTATATGTATAGATTATCGCAAAATGTCATTTCCTCGCCAAGTAAATAAGGTAAAAGCGTAATAAATACCTCTTAGCAAGTTTCAATAATCGTTCATACAAACTTTATGTATGTATTCTATCGGTAAATATAGTTGCGATACAAAAAAGGAGTTGGGAATGTTTACAGAAGCGTTCCATTACTAGTCGAGTTTATCCATCGTTGAGTGCAACACAAATATATATTAATGGATCTATTTCTTAAACTTCATATTGTGTTAGTCAAAATAAATACTCGTATTACCTATTAACTTTTAGAAAGTTAATTTTTAAATCTAATATAGGAATAGAAATATTATTAGGAATTTGTTGTATGGCTGTATGTTCTTACGATTCCCATACAAAGTCAATGTATATATCTATAAATAAATATATTGACGACACGTTTGGCTCAGTTTGTAGTGACCCTACTTATTGAACCAGCGGTGGCGGGTTCGAGTCCCGCTGGGGGCATTCATTTGTGTGATGAGCACGAATGTTTGTACTCTAGTCATGGGTGTTTATATTTATAATATGTATGTATTTAATATTATATATGTGTAGTGTATCAACTATCTGGTATCCATAACACAAGCGTCGTAGCTTACCATGGAACTAGATGGTGCTGTGTACGAATGTCCCAATATATTTATTTATTTATATATATTTATAATACAGATGTACATACATACATGTGTACTTTTTTAAGATTATATATCAGCTGTTGTATTTTGTTGTTTTATTTTATATGTAGATACGGTATCTACATATAAAATAAAACAACAAAATAGACAGTATGTAATGTATATATGTACTCTCTATAAATATTTGGCATTATCTGCGGTTCTGCTTATTATTTTTTCAATAAATTGACGAAAATTAAAAAAAAATTGTTCTAATCTAACTGATAGTTCAAGAGATCACGTATAAACAAACATATAAACAAACAATCTCTTTAGTATAGATTACGTGTATATTTAATCTAAGTAAAATTTATTTACGAGTATAAAATGTACTCAAATCCATCTCGTGCCCATCTACACAAGTACCTATATCTATTCATTACCATTACAAAAAAGTCCCTTTGCGCTCTAAACCCTCTGTTTACGAGGATCGAGAAACATAAATAACGGATCTCATCCGATAATCTTCAAATAACCATATAAAAATAAAGCCGTAAATGCCGATAAGATAATTTAGTTAAGCAACGAAAAAACTAAGAAATTTCATTTCGACAATCGTATAGGTTAAATTCGAATTAGACAGCGCTCTTAAAAACAGGTGTTTATCAAGTAGTTGCTATATGCGATTTTGTGTTTATTTGACGAGTCTATTGCCCGATTTCACCAACAACCCATAATACCACCTACGTATGGGATCCCTAGATTAAAAGTCCCCTAAACTAGCCCCTAAATTAAATTTCGTTTTACGATCGTCTTTAAGCCCATATTTCGAGCACCTAAATTTAGGGGGCCTTTTAATATTTAGGTGACCCATAACTGTCGGTGAAACAGAAACTGTCCCCTAACAGCCCCAGCATGCTTAGGGGATCCCTTAAACTTAGGTGACGTTGGTGAAATCGGGCATATGACTTTTAAACTTGACGACCATTACGTAGAGACAATGGACGCAGAGAATGGATTGAGCTATACTGTTATGAAATTGACTCCTCTCTAGAAAGAGAGAAAACGAACGTGCGGTCAATACCTGTACTTTATTCCAATTTGAATTTATAAATGGAACGTAAAAAAATATATTGAAAATTACAATATCATAATGAAATGTAAAATGGTTATAAATATCTATTTTAAATAATCGTATTAGACTTCTGGCCGCACATTCGTTTTGTCTTTATCACGCTTTTCCGCCATTTTTAACTGACAACTGGTAAAGAAACACTCAGTTCACTCTCTGTCTATGGTGGAAATACTGAGTTACACAGAAATTCTACCGTTATGACGTATTTATCTTTTGTTATAGCGAAACAATATACATATTACAATATGTATATAAAAACCGGTGTGTGTATGTATGTTCCCTATGGACTTCAAAACGGCTCCAGTGATTTTGATGTTCCAATCGAATGCAATCGAAAGTTTGAACGCGGGCGAAACCGCGGGTACTGCTAGTAACTTACCTATATAAAAATCATAACTATTTATTAATAGCAAAAAAATATATTGGAAATTCAAACGGTTACCATCCGTCAAATATTAGGTGCTAATCAATTTGCTTTTAAGTATAATACTCCACCAATTTCTTATAATATGTAACATATCTTGTGTACTGAAACATAACAACAGAATTAATCTATTAATGGGTATATAGACCGTCTCTATATATATATATATATATATATATATATATATATATATATATATATATATATATATATATATTATTTTACGTGTATGTGATACCTTCGCCAAAAATTTACCTATTTTAATGTTTTTCGTTTTGTGCCGTTATTTTTGTTGTTTTATTGAAAATAATTCAATAAATAGACCACCTGATGACCACCATTTTCAAGAAATAACACCTCTAACGGTGAAATAATTGTTTTAAAGTGATTTTTAAAGTGGTGTACCTTTTTATTTAAGTAGTAAGAATAAAAAACCAGTATGAAATCTTAAAACACTAACAATATACACTGTGCAATTTTGACGGCACGCTTAGCTCAGTTTGTAGTGACCCTCCTACTTGATGTGCCAGCGGTCGCGGGTTCGATTCCCGCTGAGAGTTTTCATTTGTGTACGAATCTTTATACTCCAGTCTTAGATGTTTAATGTTTATATTTATAATATGTATATATTTAAACTTTAAAGTTATATATGTGTAGTGTGTCAACTATCTGGTATCCATAACACAAGCCTCTTAGCTTACAATGGAACTAGAGGGTGCTGTGTGGTTATGTCCCAACATTAAAAAAAATATAGCAACTCGATATAGCAACACAGTATTGGAAATTACATTCGATTTTCAATAAACTAACTTTCTCTGTGGCAACAAAACGCGCACTAGCCGAAGGGCGCATTTATTATTCGATTATCACCACAAAAACCGTCCACACAATGGCGATACTGCGATCACATTAGAGCCAACCCTCCTGTCCGTACATATAAATCGGTTATCAATTTTTGTTCACTATTTTCCTTTATTATTTTATAAGTAGATTAATTTTGGTGTAAAAGTTTTGAGTTTCGAGTGTTTTACTAAAATACAAAGCTGTTCTTAAGAATATTTATTTTAAATCAAACTTTCATAATTTTCAAAGCTTAATATGTTGAACTATATTCTTTGAATGCCTCTTTTATTGTTATTTAACAACTCGATGATGTATAATTTTTGCAAATATGTTTTTTTTTTTTTCATTTTCCTTGTAAGAAACGATTTAAGCTTTTACAGTGTATGAGAATAATCAACTTTTAATAAAGCAAATTATAAATAAAAATATTGGTTACGAGTTTAGAATATTTAGAAATGACACTGATTTTCGTCACAATTATTCACTACACTAATAGAGATCTATTAGTTCCCACGGGAACCGTTCATTTTTCGGAGATGAAAAGTAACCTGTTGTTTGACTGGCAATATAAGGTGTCAGAATGTTAAATTTTACTAAATTAGGTGCATAAATTGTTGTGTACTAAGCTGTATAAGATACTATAGTTTTTAACTATCCCACGGGAACCCATTAATTTTTCGAGATGAAAAGTAGCCGATTCGTTATTGTCATGTATGAACTATATTATTGTAAAGTTTTATTAAAATCCAATCAGTAGTTCTTGTATACTAAGCTGTATAAGTTATTATAGTTTTTTAACTATCCCACAGGAACTATTTAATTTTCCGGGATAAAAAGTATCCAAGATGTTGCCCCGGGTATATAAGGTACCACCATGCAAAATTTTATTTAAATCGGTCCAATAGATTCGGAGATTACCCCGTACAAACAGACAAACAGACAGAGAAACAAAAAAATTGAAAAAAATCTGGATTTGTTCTATTTGTCTTCTTATATCCCCCTGACTCGGTTTTTAGCATTTTCTGCTATGTACAGACATTCGACCTCTACTGTTTTATTGTAGTATAGAAAAGGTTCTAACTTCTACCCCTACTAAGTGTTGATGCATGGCAAATGTGTAAAAGCTATGGAACTTTCGAGAACCTTTCAAAATTTTCCAGAATAAAATACCTATAATATGAGGTACATACATACATACATATATCAAACAAAGCTATCCGCACAAAGCTGGACATTTCGTCTAAGTGATCTCTGAATAGCTTTCTAACTGAAATGATTTATTGAATAAGACAAGTAGCTTCAAAACCCATAAACATATTTTTCATTTGACACATAGAAATAGACGACATTTATGTTAAATATACTACAAATGATTATTCTATATCCGATAGATGCTTTGTCGAGTCTCATATTATCTTTTGAATAGCGCCTTTTATTGTTGTTAGCAGGTTATAAGAAGAAAACGAATTTTCTTGTTTATAATGACGCTTTCTGATATGCTTCTTTTACAAAATTTGATATATTATCAAGAAAATAACCATATAAGAATAGAATGGATCTATGAAATTGATTTTTAGAGATACAATGTAAATAGAATACTATTTATTATTATAAATGCGAAAGTTTGTGAGGATGTATAGATGGCTGGATGTATCGATGAATGGATGTTTGTTACTCTTTCACGCAAAAACTACTGAATGGATTTTAATGAAACTTTACAATAATACAGCTCATACATCAGAATAACACATAGGCTACTTTTTATCCCGGAAAATGTACGGTTCCCGTGGGATAGATTTGTTTTTCTACTTTGTTTCGCTAGTGTTAAATAAATACTTAGTGTTTTAAGATGTCTTATATTATTTTCGTTATTTATATAATTTTGTTATTTGAAATATATAATATAACCCTATTTCCCGCGGTAATATGACCTAGACTTTACACGTGTAGAACAAACAACAATATTAAAAATAGCACGAAATCGGAACGCATTTGAGTTCATGAGATTGTATGAAATGTTCCTAATTAGGTAATTATTTTAAGCAACATATTTTATTTTACGAGTAATATTATCCAGTGCAGTACAAAGCGGGATGCTCTCATTTTCATTCAACAATACATCAAAATAGGTCATATGTAGAAATATTTTTTAATTTAATTATAAAACTTTCTGTTTTTTCACGCATTAGTCATTCAGAGTGTGTTTGTGCCTAACCGTATATATTGTAGGTCGGGCATTAATTTTTTCTCGCTATGATTAAAATAAATGGGAACAATGTACATGAATTGTTGTTTATGATAGGTTTCACCGTTCGAATTGTTGATATTTTATACATATTTTTAATCTTTCTTAATAAAAGCGAATAACAAAGATCTTTTCACGTTCGTAGGTCGATCAAACCGATAAAAATATTATTTAAAACTTTTTTTTTGTAATAACAGTCAAAATATACGAAATATTACACATATTCTTTATAAATATTACAGTATACAAACTTTTCAAAATGCTTTTGCTCTTTACGAAATGTAGTTGTAACCTATATGAACTGGTCTAAAAAGGACTTATAAGGTATCTAACCCAACGTTAAATCAAGCAAAAAGAAACGCATAATATATTCTATCCAGACCCGTTTTTTTCAAATAAAATTATCTTTTTGGATTTTTTCGCGGATTTATTTTTATTTTTGGTTCCCGACGTTTCCAATGCTTTACAACAATCATGGTCACGGGAGAGACTGAGGTTTTAAACGTCTCAAAGGTCATATACTTGTTACAGATAGTGCCTTCTCAGAATTTTATACAATGAAAAACGAACGTCGGGTACCAAAAATCAAAATAAAACCGCGAAATAATCTGAAAAGATAGTTTTATTTAAAATGCCAAATATTCGCGTAAATCTAAGAAAGAAAGAGAGACAGAGAGTGTAAATCTAAGTAAGAGAAAAACTAATTATTTATTTAACACAAAATTACTAATATTATAATAATTACGAAGGTATGTTTGTTGGTTTGTTATATTGATCTTTAATCACATTTATTCTGTGTTGTCCTGGGTTTTTATCATGACGCACAAAAGATCCCCGTGAAATATTAGTAGTTATGCATAATGTAGGCAATGTTAGCCCAGTGGTAACGCACTCGCTTGGGAAACCGGGTGAAGCAGGTTCAAATCCTGGGTCTGGCACCTCTGATATTTTCATGTGCGAATCATTTTCCAACATGATAACCACTTGTCTTACGGTGAAGGAAAACACCGTGAGGAAACCTGCATGTCTGAGAGAACCTAGCAAGTTTTCGAATGATATGTCCAGTCCGCTAACCTCGCACTTGGCTAGAGTGGTGGACTATGGCCTGATACCTCTCGTATTGAAGGGAGGCCCGTGCCCAGCAGTGGGGCGTTAAAACAGAGCTGAATACAATACAATACCTGATGTATTGCGCTAATAATAAAATATTATTATATTAAAAATATAAGCTAAATATTACTGAATAGGGTTACAATTGAAAGAGCTCCGTTGACATTACAATCTCATGGAATACGAATACCTTGAATTCAAGACATTTCGGGCTAGGGTTAACCGATACGTCTATCGGCTTGAACGTCTCCTTTGAAATTCAACGATATTTTAATGGCCACTATCGGTCCAATTTTTTTTTATTCCTTTGTAGAAACTTCTGCGCTTGTGCTTTGCCTCGATTGCTTCGGCTTTTTATTTACGGTCAGAATTGTAAATGGCGTGCGGTGTTTATTTCGAATGAGTTTTAATTTTTCCTTTTACATACCGCTTTTATATATTTTTTTTTCTAATTAAAATTAGTTAAGTTTTGCTTGAGTAGCAACGTTTGTAAAGTTAATATGTCGTCGAGAAATACATTTGTAGATTTGTCCTTTTTGTTAATAAACTAAAGAAGCACTAAACTTATACAAATAATAAAATTGAAGTGTCTATTTGTAATATCAAAATAACAGCTTCTTACTAAATGCATATTAAAGTATATATGGCATTTATAAGAAAAAACTATTTTTAAAATTTTTGTCTGTGTGTCTGTTTGGTCCGGCTACTGTCCGAAACGGCTGAACCGATTTTGACGGAACTATCACTGGCAGATAGCTGGTGTTATAAGGAGTAACTAAGACTACTTTTATTTGGGAATAAGCATTAGGGTTCGTCGAAAAAAAATTAAAACCTATGAAATTGCTAACAAAATCCGCCTATCTACGTCCCTAGGCATCTGAGCGAAACGTGGGTAAGTCGGTAGTTAATAAAACAATAAATTATTTATTATATTAAATTATGTTGGGACATCAACACACAGCACTATCGTGTTCCATGGTAAGCTACGAGGCTTGTGTTATGGATACCAGATAGTTGATACACTACACATATATAACTTTAAATACATAATATAATTATAAACACTCATGACTGGAGTACAAACATTCGTGCTCATCATACAAATGAAATCCTCCAGCGGCACTCGAACCCGCGACCGTTGGCACTGTAAATAGGGTCACTACAAACTGAGCCAAACGTGTCGTCATATTAGTGATATATTAATAGAACCCGCTTGTTATGTTCCATTTATAGTTTACAAACAAATTTCAGCTTTAATTGGGGCCATCATTAACAATACTGTAACACTTTGTCCAAATAATCGAGAACTTGATCCCTATATGTTTGTTTTAGAGCTAGAGACATTTTAGATTGGTCGTGTACTGGATATTTCTATCATTGAATACTCTATTAGCTGTCACAGACAGCGGTACCTGTTTATACTTTGTTAATTGAATTGGCAATTGAGTACAAAAGGTTGTTTTATTTTCTAATTTAGATGGGGTTTTTGACTTTGTCACGCTTTGTCTGTTTTAAATACAAATAAATACCCCTTTTTTAAAAAGAAGTTTTTAATTTATAAGCTTACTATATAAACACCTGTACTATACAGTTGTATAGTACAGGTGTTCTGGTTTTGCAGACCATCTATATTGAAGCATGTTTGTATATTAAAATTAAAGTAAATTAAAAAAAGCTTGAAAAATTAGAAATATTTGTATATTTATATATATACTAATATTATAAAGAGGCAGTTTGTTTGTTTGTTTGAACGCGCTAATCTCAGGAACTAATAAGCCGATTTGAAAAATTCTTTTTGCATAAGATAGCCCGTTTATTGAGTTTATTGATTCTATCTATTCCATATTAACAGTTAAAACGTACCTAAAGATGAACCCGAGCAAAGCGAAGTTGAGTCGCTAGTCTATGTAAATAAAACTCGATTTGAATATAATATCATAATACAAAAAGACTTCTCTAAAAATTTTACTGTCACGATTACGTCGGAATTGCATTTTAATTTATTAAATTCGAAGTGATTGATCTAAGTGGGAATCTTGTCATCCAATTATCTCTTCAAGATAATTTATTCTTCTCAACACCTACTTAAAACTTCAGTGCATTTACTCAATTTCAATTAAACGTGAGAATTATAGTGATAACGTCCCATCTTCTGATAAGGTTTATCTAAATTACGTCGTAATCCTCGACTTAATCAACATTAAATATATCAACTTTTTATTAATTCATAGAACAAGAAACAGTAAGAAAAACTTGTTATGTTACTTTAGACTCACACTTAATAAAATAAAGCTAACCAGAGGCACGCCGGTACCGCTAACTTACACCGAAACGGCTTTCATAAACAGTAAGCACATTAATCATTTAGAAATTCCGAATGAACGTTCGATCCAAGTTTCGAGTTTCGCTAACGACTCTGCGAGAGACTCGCTGCCCAGTCCATTATTTTCAAAAGGGAGCGAATTCTATTTTTCATTTTCGCTTCACTTTCTGGTCATAAAAGCTGACGTATGATTAAAGTTCTTGGGCCCCAGTTTGCGTATTGGTGAAAGGGGCACTTCGGTATATTTTTTTAAGATATATCAATTAAATAGGCTTTTAAAGCTTAGCATTCAAAGCTTGCAGACCCAATTCTCTGAGTGAAGTACAGAAATCCTATGATCCATTTACTGCTTTCAGGTTCTAAACGATGGGATAAAAGCCGTGCATGACAAAATTTTCTAGATAAATTAAAAACTATGTTCTCTAGAAAAATAAAAAAAAACTATTTTAATAATATAGGTAATATATAAACATCGACGACTCGTTTGGCTCAGTTTGTAGTGTCCCTACTTGCTGTGCCAACGGTCGCGGGTTCAAGTCCCGCTGAGGGCATTCATTTGTGTGATGAGCACGAATGTTTGTACTCCAGTCATGGGTGTTTATATTTATAATATGCATTTAAAGTTATATGTGTAGTGTATCAACTATCTGGTATCCATAACACAAGCCTCGTAGCTTACCATGGAATTAGAGGGCACTGTGTGTTAATGTCCCAACATATTTATTATATATAGGTGCGTAAGTCTTAATAACCTTACACTACCCTACCCTATTACATGACACTTGCTGATTGGCTTAAGTTTAACCTAAGTTCCATATGATCTTATTTCATTTTGTAAATTTCAAAAATATTTAAATTACATACCTAATATTAATTTTAGCTTTACTAAGTCAAAAATAGATTCCACTTCCGAATATTTATCGTAGATTTCATATATTTTCTCGAACCTTTCCACTACATCATATGTTTACACTAGAACAAATGAGAACCTTATAATATTAATAAGTTTTATGTCACATTTAGTGCAACAACAGCAAACTTAAGAACGTACTTACGTCAAACCAGAAACATTTAATTTATTACTCTCCCAGAAGGAAACATTCGACTTGCGATATAAACATTATCAGAGGCCTCCACAAACTCAGGAAGCATTTTACTGGCGCTAGACCGACGGCAATAAACTACTGTCGTTCGGTCTGTTATGTGCCTTTGGAAACACCACGGTCCTCGCCCCATAAATTTTTCATGAAGCGGCCATTCCTTCGTGCTGGAGTGGTGATCGAAAAAATGCGTTCCGCGATATTGCGACGCGATTGGCCGGAATTCCTTTAGGAAAGAAACTACGAGTGTTTGCTGACCGATTTGATTTTTAAATTAGGTTCGGTTACCGCATGTATCGTTTTTCCGGATTACTTTTGTTGGGTATTTTTTGTTATAGTCTTAAAGATATGGTTTTCTTAAACTAATATTTCAGTGGTCCCTCCTCAACTTTGCTGTAAATAATGTTTTAGATTTACTTCATAATTCAACGCATCTACTAGTACATTACATACTAGCGACTCACCCTCGCTTCGCTCGGGTTCGTCCTTAGCTTGATTCCCCATACAAACTTTCATACCCATTTTCACCCCTTAAAGGATGATTTTCAGGATAAAAAGTATCCTATGTCCTTCCCAGGGTCTCAAACTATCTTCTTACCAAATTTCATCTAAGTCGGTTCAGTAGATCCAGAGATTACCCCCTACAATGTCACAAACTCACAATCTCACAAACTTTACCTCTTTATTAATATTAAGTATAGATAACAAGTGTTTATTAGCTTACCTATAGAATTTCCATTCGCTTAAATGGAAATTCTATATGTCCATCATAAACATTTCGTTTATGTAAAAAGGTTATTATCGGAACTAATTAATACTGAAACACTTTGTACGAGAATAACGTAAAGTAATAAATACCAAGCCTTCAGTGTATATTGAATGAATCTAATATAAAAGCAATCCTGAAAGATATGCCTTACAAAAACGGTAAGGTCACCTTTCCAAATGAAGTAGTTGACCTGAAGTGACGTTAAAATGTATGTGAGGTTCATTGATCTTTGAAACAAAAATCTTGTTAAAAAGTTTTTCTATTAGTTAGAAAGTTTGAATGGAATAGAAGTATTAAATGTATATATGTATGTTACAAAAACGTTATTTTAAGTTGGTATTTGATATTTGTTAAAACTTTTTTAATTTATGAAGAAAACGTGTTAATGTTGTTTTATTTTCTTTTGCAGGTAAGATCAATATCGTGAATTTAATTTAAAAAAGAAGTAAGTCGCATTATGTAAGTTCAAATTAAATTATACAAGATTTGTTGGCAACTGAAATAATATATTATCTAATATATTATCTGAAAAAATATCATAGATAATAAAATAAGTTCCTCTGTTCCTTTTGATTTGAATTGTAACTAAAATGTAACGATTTTTTTTTCTATTCTAATATACTATGAGCTGGCTATCGGAAATACTTGCTTTAAAACAAAGCGCAGCGGCGTTACTTAAAAGGCTGTATCTGAAATCTGAATACTGGCGAAAAGCCATTGAAACGACAAATCAGCACAATAACGGTCAAATACGACGTAGTACGACCTATTTAGAAAGAAGTAACAGTATAAATATCTCGATATATAACATAAATCTATATATACATATAATAAAATTGTAACTGAGCTGAATCTGTACATTAAATATTTTTTGGAAAATCTAATTGAAATAAACATTATTATCGATACAGAGACCGAATCTATAGTTTTTAGAATTTTTGTCTGTCTGAATGTGATAGCATCACTGCTCGCACACACTGGACGAATTTTAATGAAATTTGGTATGATGATAGCTGGTTATTCGGGTCAACATATAGGACACTTTTTACTGCGGAAAAATATCTTATCTCTGAGGGTGAGTCGCTAGTAGGTAAATATATAATTTAAGTCCAACATAAGCTTTAAAAATCACCATTTATAACATATTCTAATTTAAATACTATAAACTTCATACGTCTGTAGGTAGCGTTCTCTTTTATCTTATTATATGTATATAAGATATTACGTTACAGCATATCCATTCTATTTCGGCTAAATCCCCGGATTTCGGAGTCTCGCGTCAAACTTCGGCTTCACCAAATCAAACTGTAATGACTCGGAATAAAATACCATTTGCAGTTTCCGCTACGAAATTTGTTTTATAAAGGAAATAGATATTATTTAGCTATTCAATTAATTGAATGCTCGCATTCAACATGAGTTCTACTGTTTTAAACCTAAATGATAGCTTGTTTTGCTTCAACTAGCTTCTAGATAGGTTTTGCATATATTGCGAATTGTTTTACTTTTGAATCTGTAAAGTAGAATACTTTTATAAAATAACTTTTATTTATATATGTGTGTATGTTTGTATGTTTGTTACTCTTTCACACCGAAACAGTTAGATTTACATCAAATTTAGTACACAGCTATCTGTGTAATATGAGCTGGAATAACACATAGGCTCCCCTTAGGCATTAGGGACGCTCTCGAGCGAAGTGAGGATACATCACTAGTATTAAATAGATTAAAAATTGCTTTCCTTTATAATTTTACTCATCAATAACGAAACTTCTTTAAAATACTGGCATAACTCTAGGACATTCATAGTTAATAATTTGAATTGTAAAATAAATACGTCGAAAGCAATTTTCTTTCAACGATCCACTGCATTGTTGAAGAGTCTTGCAACAGTAATATCTGAAAGCTAATTTGTTAAAAGAAACCCTATTTAAGATAATCTCGAGCGACGTCCGAATATAAATTAATAGCAGACACCTGCACTCGCCAACTCCGGAAAGTAATGAAATGAAAGAAATTGGAAAGCTTCAAGTGCTAAGATTGGTCCATCTACAGATGCCGTCTTCAATTAAGGTGGCATTATTTGCAATGTCTTTATTGTTTACGGACTTTAGAGGAAAACTTTGTTCAAACAAATATAATAGTTGTAGTTAGGTTATCCAAGTTTGCCAACGGAGTGTAATGTTTTTCGTGTTTTGTCTTATTGTTATTATAAATAATGCAATATTCCATTTTTAACCCCCGACGCACAAAAAGGGGTGTTATAAGTTTGATGTTGTCTATGGCATCGTAGCTCTCAAACGAATGGACCGATATCGATGCGGTTTTTTTCATTTGAAAGCCAGTTTCCTTGAGTTGTTTTTAGCTATGTTTGATTAATATCGGTCCAGCAGTGTAAGAGTATCAGCTCTTTTCCAAAATGATGTAAGGCATTTTGGCGTATGATTACTCGATTAAGTGCTTCATGCATGCCAGTGTAATCATTAAATGACAATGAATTTACGTAGGGGGTTATTTGAATTTTTATTTAAAATTATTGAATAGAAAAATAGAATGATAACAAATAAATATATCTCAAGTTAGTCGTTTTTTTCTTGTCAATTAATCTATAATTATACTTTATTTTGTATGTATGACATATTAAATTAGTTGTTCAGAAATGTTTTATAGTTTTAGAGGAAAATAATTACCTAAAAATATAAAAACTGAGCTTAAAATATTACCAACTTTATAGCTAATTTTATTATCATTTCCAATTTAGTATAAGTAATATTTTTATTTTATAATCTTTAGTTATAGTTCACATCACCCTTTTTAATGAATACTAAGCATTAAGGTTCTATTCATCGAAACAACGGTGATCGTTTCCAATCCACACCTAAATTCGCGAATGGTCCCAAGCCGATTTAACCCACTTTGCATCAATCACGTAACAACCCAACATTTGTGACGTACCATTTGTAAGATGAAGGCAGTATTATAATTTATATTAGCATTGAAATCAATTCCACTATGTCCACTTGCCTAGTTGGATTGAATAATCAATGTGCATGCAAATGAGCGGCAACAGGCTGTACCGTTTTTGGACCCTGCCTCAGATTGCAACTGGGAACAAACGGAATATTTAAATATCGGATTTTATGATTAAAGAGGTCGCTTACTGAAAATTTTGTGAAATTTCTATAGATTATCTTTAAATGTATATATATATATATATATATATATATATATATATTATATATATATATATATATATATATATATATATATATATATATATATATATATATATTAATTTAGATAATAAAATGGCTTGGAATATATTAGGTACTACGAGAATAAAATGAAATTCGTGCGAGCGACGCCGCAGGCAACAGGTAGTATAATATATTCTATAACCTAGAGAAGTCTTAAAGTAAGGGTCGTCTTTTGTTTCGTTTATTTATGAAAATAATAAAAATGACTATTTTATTTATGAGAAGCAATAGCAAAGTCGCTTGTAAAAGTTTATGTGGAACCCGATTCTGAATATTTTATTCATTACAAGAGGAAAGTTTACTTCCCACCCGTTGTGTCCTTTCAGCGAATTGTTTTTATAAAAATATTTCTACTAATGTAGATTTTATGCAAAAGTATCTACAAATGGGAAGTGCGATTCAATATCTTTTAAACTTTTTTGTTAACAATGACCAGCGGACCTCGTTCTAATTGAAACAAAACCATTATTAGCGGGACCAAACGGGAAAAACGAGTTCTATTTTCTGGAGCGTTTACAATAAACCTGTTAGGACTCGTCCGTTGAGATTAAAACCAGTTCCGAGAGGGTTTTGAGTGAGATTACGAGTTGACAAGTGGTTGAGTATTGTTAGGAGTTGATCCCCGCGATTGCTAGCCTGTTACTCCTTTAAGCCTGCACCTGAAATTCTTTAGCTGCTTTTAAAACAATTACTCTTTAATGGATGCAAGTATAAAAGCTCTTTTCATGGCTCCTTTTTTGTGATTAACGTCTTTTTGACGTCATTTTAGTTTTAAAACATTAGTGTCGGTCTGTCAGAATTTACTTTTTTTTATTCATTTTGGTAAACTTTACTTTATTTTGTTTATTTAAGAACTAAAAAAATATATAATAAGTATTAAAATATATTTAATTAAAAGTTGAACTTATTTATAAGTCAGTTTTTAATTAATTATTATTCTACACTTTAAAATATCCATACTATTCATAAATAAAAAACCGGTCAAGTGCTCGCAAGGACTCGCACACGAAGGCTTCCGTACCATAATAGATTTTTTTAATTAGCATGGCAACATTTTTGAAATTCGCCATCTTGGTTTTTTATTATTTGTTGATATAGTAGCAATAGAAATACACACTGTGTGAAAATTTCATCTGTCTACCTACGACAGACAGACGGACAGCGGAGGCTTAGTTCTGAAGGGTTCCGTTGGCACCCGTCGGGTGCGGAACCCTAAAAAATCATGAAAATCGATTTGCAATTGGCAAAAATATCGCGTAATGATGCACAAAAATAGAACGTACACTCATTTAAGTACCTCTTTTTTACGGTCGGTTAAAGATGTTATAATTTGGTTTCAAATTTGAAATATTAAAAAAAGCCATTTGAAGCGTGTTAAATGCCAGTTAGGATACTAACCTCATTGTAATGTCAACGCTTTCACCGAATAGGTTTCTGTGTTCTTACTGAGACCTATTAGGTAATAGGGCTATATAGAACTCAGGTTCCAATATTTTACCACTAAGCACTTATATACGTAGCTTACGTGTATGTATAAAACAATTAAGTTTAGTTCTAATTGATGATTATATCCAATTTGCTCGCATAATGCTGTATAATTATTTATTTAATTAATATTCGTTGGTGATTATATCCAACATAAATACTGTTAAACAATATAGATTAATAACGGATTTCATACGTATACATCGTTCAATATTACATTGTTAACATTTATTAATATACTTATATCTATGTATACTAATAGGTATTATAGTATTATGTAATCTGCGGTAATACTGTAGAGAGATGTTAAAGAGAAGTTTAAGTTTGTTCGAATGTGCTAGAAGCTAGAAAGTCATAAAATCATATATTACATATGTTCAACCCTTTTTAATGTCCCACTGCTGGGCATGGGCCTACAATACAAGGGAAATCAGGCAATGTCCACCACGCTGGCCAAGTACTTCACATATCTTCCAAAAACTTGCTAAGTCCTCTTAAACATGCAGGTTTTCTCACACCGTAAGGCAAGTGGTTATCATGTTGAAAGTGCAACACATGAAAATATAAGAGGTACCAGACCCGGGATTTGAACCCGCTTCACTCGGTTTCCCAAGTGAGCATGATGCCGCTGGGAAAAAGCTGGTACAAAATAAAGGTGTAGTATCTCGCAAGTCAGTTACCATTTTCTAATGATTTTACATCATATATGTATATACATTTGTCATTATCACCCTCTCATTTCTGCATACAAAACAAACAAACCAATTCTACAACTATTTGTACAATACTCATATCTAATCTAACTTATAAATATGTATAGTGTACTAGCAACTCACCCGCGCTTCGCTCGGGTTCACATCACATCTCCTACATCTGCCTATTTTACTTCGCTTTCCAAGTTACTGGTATAGGCAAAAACTACAATTTTGAAGCCATTAAAAAGATAATTAAATTAAATAAAACTATATTTTCGGATTATTTCGCGGATTTATTTTGATTTTTGGTTCCCGACGTTTCGAATGCTTTACAGCAATCATGGTACGGGAGAGACTGAGGTTATAGACGACTTAAACACATACTTGTTACAGACAGTGCCTACCCACCCACTATTTTACAAAAATGATTTCTTAAATTCAAAAAATAGCAATAAAGTACCTTACAATATTTTTTGATTTTTATTCCTAAACATTATAATATTTTTTTAATAAATATTATAATTTTATATAGCAATATTATTTATTTAATTTTTGCTGTTATTATTAGAAATATTACCATTTTTAAAAAACTTTATTAATATCTATATTATTTAGTGTTGCTATTATTATATTATGTATAACCATAAAGAATATTAAAAATTAAAAATATTAATTATTTATCTAAGCAATATTATTTAAAGTTAAAATATTGAGCAACCTACCTACCTTTACAGACAAAAAATATAGACTATAAAATAAAAATAAATAAAAATAGAGAAAAAATATGGTTTTATTTAAAATGTCAAATATTGGCGTAAATCTAAGAAAGTATTAGAATTAAATTAAATTGAAATTTCTATTCAGTATGTATGTATGTACATACATACATATATATGTATGTCTATAAATTAGAAAGTTCAATCATGTATTTAAATATTAATTACTTTAAATAGATCGTCGAGCTCATAACGATGTCTTGTAAGGTTTAGAGGGTACTAGAAAAAATATCAACCAAGTTGATTTCCTCGGGCATTCATAATTCAGAAGCGTAAAGCACCGACCGGAAGAACTGTTACTGCCGCTTCCTTTTACGTTCGGCTGCTCTCCAAGATAGGGTTCCATACTTCAGCGAATGGTTTTTTATATATTTTATTTGTAACTGTATCTAAAAATTTAACTTATTTTTTACCCGACTGCTCGACGCAAATGAGGGTAATATGTTTATCAGACTATGTATGTATGTTTATTCCTGTGTGGAGTTCTAGAGACCAAACGCATAGGCCGATTTTGATGATTCATACGTCGTTAGATTCGTCTTGATAAATCGAGTGTCATAAGCTATATAAAAATAATTAAAAATTAAAATGGCGGATTTTAGGCGCTAATTTGGATGTTTTTTAAAAAAAATCTTTCTTGCAAACCAATCAAAATAAAGGTTTTTAAGCGGGATATACAAAAATATGTACAACTCATATTTTTAATTAATTAAGTAATTTAGGATGAACAAAATATGTCGAATTGGCAAAAACTAAAAAGCTGTATATATATATATATATATATATATATATATATATATATATATATATATATATATATATATATATATATATATATAAAAAAACCCGACTGCATAAAAGCTAATAAAAAGGTGAAAACATACGTACATATGTACATCTCGCAGCAAGGATGAAACGTGTATATTTTTTTATTTACCTGAATGAACGTCAGGAAAGATTTCAGTAAATGATTTTCCTGTATATTAATATAAATACGAAACTTAATGAGTGTTTGTATTACCCTATGGGGACTTCTTACATCTCACATTATTAAAAAAGCAAAATTTGTCTTTTAGTTCGTATGTGGTTCTTTGATAGTGTATACTTTCTATGAGTATTTAATATTCTAGACTTTTTTATCAACACCCCACGACGTCGTACTCGCGAGATCAAAGTGATATCTAATAAAAAAACTACAGTTCCTATGAAAAATTAGAGTATTATAGCTAAACTAACGACTCATCCTCACTCTGTTCGGGTTCGTTCGTAGGTACGTTACGTTTTAACGATTAGTATAGATTTTTCAGAGATAAGATATTTTTCCCGCAGTAAAATGTATCCTTATGGATAAATCCGAATTCGATCCGAAAATACATACAAACCCAAATTTTCATTTATTGGTTTCCCTGAGATACTATAAAAACCGTTATTTGCCAGAAAAAAAAATCATTTTTAATAAGAGATTGCTAAAATAAGTAATAGTAAAGCGATTTATTTCTATTATGATAAAAACTAATGATTCGACGACACGTTTGGCTCAGTTTGTAGTAACCCTACTTGCTGTGCCAGCGCTCGCGGGTTCGAGTCCCGCTGGGGGCATTCATTCTCCAGTCATGGGTGTTCGATATTTATAATATGTATGTATTTAAAGTTATATATGCGTAGTGTAACCACTATCTGGTATTCATAATACATACCTCGTAGCTTACCATGGAACTAGATGGTGTTGTGTGTTAATGTCCCGATATATTTATTTATTTTATTTTGAAGAGTGTTTTTGTCGTAATATTGATCTACTTACAAAATACAGGTTGAAAATCCGTCAGTTACAGCTGAGCAAATACCACAAAGTAACGCATAACTTCGGTGGGAGGAAGTCGCACGAAATTTCTGACATATTTGCGATTCATCCTTTTCCCCGTGAAATAATCATCTACTAAATATTATAATACACGTTTGGTTTTTTATATATCTATACATATAATAAAATTCTGAATCGACTCTCTACATTAAATATTTTTTGGAAAATCTTATTGAACAGTCATTATTATCAATACAGAGGCCGAATCTATAGTTTTTAGAATTTTGTCTGTCTGTATAGACATGTCTGTCTGTCTGGGAACGCATCACGAGAAAACAACTGGACAGATTTTGATGAAATTTGATATGATGATAACTGGTTATCTGGATCAACATATAGGATATTTTATACTGCGGGAAAAAAATTCATCTCTGAAAAATCTATACTAAACGTTAAAACGAAACTGGGAACGAACCCGAGCAGAGCAAGGGCGGGGCGCTAGTTTAACTATAAAATTAGCTGTTACGTTCATAAAACAGAAGTGGCTCCGACACGTACCTTTATTCGAAGTTTATATTATATTGAAGATAGAGCTTTTTAAATAATTAACCATTGATAAATATACATATATAAAAATTACTTATTAAACTAAATTAATTAGAATGAAAGACGTACTTTTGAGGTTCCGTACCTTAAAAGGTAAAAAGGAACCCTAATAAGATCACTTCCACGCCCGTTTGTATCAAAACTTTTTACGCTTATGACGACCGGTCGATAAATTACGTAGCGCTTAAAGAGATCAAAACGTAAATGTGCAACTTTGAGCTCAAGTTAAATGTTAAAAACCCCTTTTAATCCTTTATTTCTTATTTTTAATTAATATAACCAATAAACTAACGTTAGCAATTCATTAATAAAACGATTTAATATATTTTGATTTGTAGTAGGTATTTGAAATCTATA
Source organism: Brenthis hecate (assembly GCA_951806755.1). Lineage (NCBI taxonomy): Eukaryota > Metazoa > Arthropoda > Insecta > Lepidoptera > Nymphalidae > Brenthis > Brenthis hecate. The sequence goes on along the minus strand of OX638265.1, from coordinate 6,115,428 downwards.
CTAGTATTATAAAGAGGTAAATTGAATTCGTGAATTGTGAGTTTGTGACGTTGTAGGGGGTAATCTCTGGATCTACTGAATCGATTTAGATTAAATTTGGTAAGAAGATAGTTCGAGACCCTGGAAAGGACATAGGATACTTTTATCTCGGAAATCATCCCTTACGGGGGTGAAAATGGGGATGAAAGTTTGTACGGGGAATCAATTTAGGGACGAACCCGAGCGAAGCGAGGGTGAGTCGCTAGTTGTACCTAAAATTGTGGGTTTTTTTTCCCAGCTTTAGGCATTATTAATGTTGTATCATGAAATATTGCTTCAAACAACTATAACTCACTACTAAACCAGTTTTCAGTGCTAGTCAGATGTCATTCCCTGTCGCCAATAGTTTGTTGAAAGTGAACAATAGCTTCAGCGTCTGCCTCTATCCATTATTTTCTTAAACGATTTATCTTACTTAAATATAGCCTTCATGCACAGTGGTACCATGCCTGCAATGCGTATTGGAACAGTATTCGCAAGTTTGATTCCCAATGAGGCTTTGGTCACAAAGACTTTTTTTTTGATTAGTCTAAGTCAAAAGTCGTTGGTATTTTTGGTTATATGTTACGGTTCATAAAATATAGCCCATTTAAGACAGAAAAGATGAACTGGCTTATAGATACCGTTCATAGGTAAGTAGTAGATAAGTACCTATATATAGGTTCATCACCCGACCCTTCGGCTACCGTACTTTAAGACAGAATTAACCTACCTATATAAACTTTATAGATTATAACCATTTAATTTAAAATAATGATTTGTAATAGTAATACATTAGAACAAATTAGTTTATTATTCTTTTATTCTCAATATTGTGGCTAAGGATTTCAAAATCAATCTATAACTTCACTCATCAAGTTAGATAACTCTTATTTACTCTATAGATATAAAGTATATTAAACAAAATCAATAATAACATAGCCACACTACTGTTGTAAGCGCGAAAGCTTAAATAAATAAATATGTTGGGACATTAACACATAGCACCATCTAGTTAAATGGTAAGCTACGAGGTTTGTGTTCTGTATACCAGATAGTTAATAAACTACACATATATAACTTTAAATACATACGTATTATTAATAAATATAGTTTGTATGTAGCTTATAGAAGTAACAAACATGGCTGGATGGATTTTGATGAAATTTAGAAACCAGATAAACTATGACATTAAATAACATTACTTTAAGTAGACCTACCTTAGAACAAAACAATTCTTGAAATGTTTGTCCAGCTATCTGTTTGTTCAAGCTAATTTCAGAAACGCTGGACCGATTTCGATGAGACTTTCTCCGGCTGTTATAAGGAATAACTTAGGCTACTTTTATTTAAGACTAGCGAGCGACACACCCTCGCTTCGCTCGAGTTCGTCCCTAGCTTGATTTCCATTACAAACTTTAATCCCCATTTTCTCCCCCTTAAGGGATAATCTCGGGGATAAAAAGTATCCTATGTCCTTCTCAGGGTCTCAAACTATCTTCTTACCAAATTTCATCTAAATCGGTTCAGTAGATCCAGAGATTGCCCCCCACAACGTCACAAGCTCACAAACAATACTTTACCTCTTTATAACATTAGTATAGAAATAAAATTAGGGTTCCGGTAAGAAAATTAAAACCCATGAAATTGTGAACAAAATCCGCGTATCAATAGACGCACCCGAGCGAAGCGACGGTAAGTCGCTAGTGCTACATAATAATTTACATATTATAAGAAAATTTAAAGTCATAATCTAGCTATAGCATACAAAAGCTATAACTTAAGATATTCTATTTCATAATGGAGTTAACTATAGATGTACGAGTATAAGCTATAAACGTGCAAATCTTGACGGAGCGCAAACACGCCGAGCCTGCAGGCTGACAAATATTTGACCTTCTATTATTGACCCCACACCTTTCTGTGATATGGGCCAAGGGTGAGGCGATAGTAATGCATACCTATTAACTATACTGCTACTATCCCGTTATTGTATTACGGAGTTGTAGTTGAATAAATGTGGACTGTTTGCTAGTGACTCGATTATGATGGTATGTACATATCGATACCTTAATTGGCAAAGCAGCTAACTCCATATAAGAAAAATTTTCAGGAGATACAAGTTGAAACTTTATGATATTTTTTGTACGCTACTTATTTAAAAATCTAAAATACCGTCGGTAGGTAATGTCGTAAGCTGTTACTTTTGATACATTATGTAAAATCCTACTAACACAATCCTACTGAATTATGTTGAGTACAATCTGAACAATCTGACTGAAAAATATTTTTTGACGAAATGTGGAGTTGGCTGGTTTGACAATAAAGGTATCGATATGTACTGTTACACTAAAAATAAATAATTAATTAGGTTGCTTCCCAATACAAACTTTCATCCCATATTCTCACCCCCATAACGGATGACTTCCGGGATAAAAACTATTTCACTCAGTCACTTTTCATATCATAAGATTTAAAAAAACATATAGTATTAATATATTTTAGTAAAAAAAAAAATTTTCTTTTCATTTTCATCTATTTAAAACTTATCCTGAAATCCTGACAATAACAAACAAAAAAATAGTAATTATCCAAATTGGCGCAGTCGATTGGAAGTTATGTGCGTACATACTCGTATATTTCGGTGATTCATTTTTATTTATATAGATAGATATAAAAATAGGATTTATATGTATTATTGTAAATTTATTATTTGATTACATATGTTGTCATTCTAATATAAAATCTTATTCGAGTATTCTGACCTTGTCATCTTGAGAGGAAAAAGGACGGAAAAGCTATGTATTTTGTTTCATGTCTATAAGCAACGCGTTTTTCTTTTTTTGTAATGTCGTTTGAGGTGTTAATCTGACTCTGTAAAATAATAAAACTGTGTGCTGTTACACCGAATTTTACTTGGCCTACATGACCTACTTCTGTTATAGTCGCGTAATCTATACTTATATTATAAAGAGGTAAAGTTTGTGAGTTTGTCAGGTTGTAGGGGTAATCTCTGCTCCAAAACTACGAAACCGATTTAGATGAAATTTGGTAAGAAGATAGTTTGCGAAGAGTGTTTGGAAGGACATAGGATACTTTTGATCGGAAAAATCATCCCTTAAGTGGGTGAAAATTGGGATGAAAGTTTGTATGGGCAATCGACCTAAGGACGAACGAACCCGAGCGAGTCGAGGGTGATTCGCTAGTATTACATATGTACGTCAAATAATAAGTTTTGTTTGTAAATAAGATTTGACGTTTCTAGGTACCACATGGTTATTAAATAACAATAAAGAGTAAGATATATTTTTACTTTCTATTCTTAGTTCGTTCTTCTTTGATATATTATAATTTACTTGCTTTAAGGACCAGACTGCCATAGTGTTGATATTTCAGTAAACCAAGTCATGAGATATACATAAATAGGCATACTGTTTAAAAACATAGTCTAGGTACATCTACATAGTCTTTAAAATTGATATAAATAACATATTTTAACACTAAGAGCGCTATTCATACCTACCGTGTAATTTCTCATAAATATTGTATTTTAACTAAAACTTTTTACCTGGGCAGCAGTTGTTACGTGGGTAGTTTACAGAGTGCACACAGCTCCTTGTTAAGTTTCATATTTGGGTTAAGAGTTGCTTCCAAATTTTATTTCCTCCAAAGCTAGTACGTACGAGTTAGCGAAATACTCTCAATATAAGTGAAGAAATTAAGAAACTTGTCCACGAAACTTTCGAGTTACATTTCTCTACGGACCAGCGTGTGGTTAATCGGTTTAAAAACGCTCACTAATGCAGTGTAAAGTTTTTCTTTCTGCGACGTACATTCAGCGACACGACTTGTGAAGAAAGATAGCATTTAAATGGTTACGATGGCAACTTAATTGATTTATTTACTACGAGCGGCTCACTCTCGTTTCGTTCGGGTCTTCTTCGGGCTCGCCTATAGAAAAACCAATCCAAATCTATCCCACGGGAACCGTACATTATTCCGGGATAAAAAGTAACTTTTGTGTTATTCTTGTCTATGAGCTATATTATTGTAAAATTTCATTAAAATTCGTTCAGTAGTTTTTGCGTGAAAGAGTAACAAACATCCATTCATCTATACATCCAGACATCCATACATCCTCACAAACCTTCACATTTATAATATTAGTAGTAAGTTTTAAAGAAAAGAATAATATTGTAATTACTAATGACTTACCCTCGCTTCACATGGATACACCTTTTTTATTTATGATATAACTAGCGTTGCCCGCGGCTCCGCCCGCGTTCATATGACCAAAAACCAAATTCTTAGGTTTTACATATTAGTATACTCTTACAATGCAGTTTTTGTATTTTTTCTCAGAAATGAGATATTTTCCCGCCGTAAAAAGTATCCTATATGTTGACCCGGATAACCAGCCATCATCATACCAAATTTCATCAAAATCTGTCCAGTGGTTTTCTCGTGATGCGGTAACAGACAGACAGGCAGACTGACAGACAAAAATTGTAAAAACTATAGATTCAGACTCTGTATCGATAATAATGTCTATTTCAATTAGATTTTCCAAAAAATATTTAATGATCAGATTCGACTTAGTTGCAATTTTATTAATATGTACAGATATAAAGACAGTGCCACGTTATGGCAAATTTTATTACTAGCCTACGTGCTCCTCCAAATCATAGAGTATATATATACAAAATTTCATATATACCGTCCAGCTGTTTCATTTCAAAGAATTACAAACATACATACACGTAATTATTTCTTAGATTTACGCGAATACTTGACATTTTAAATAAAAAAGCAATCATCGTCAGTCGTCTATAACCTTAGTTTCTCCCGTGACCATGCTGCTTGATTGCTGTAAAGCATTCGAAACGTCGTGAACCAAAAATCAAAATAAATCCGCGAAATAATCCGAAAAGATAGTTTTATTTAAAATACACCTTCACGTACATACACACATACAATTTTTCGCATTTATAATACTTGTGTATTTTATAATACATTGGAGAATTTTAGAATATGTGAGCAGTTGTGCAATGTGCATCCAAGTTCGCATCTTGCCAAAAGTTTCTTATGACGCTCATGATTTAGAACGTATTCTAAGCTGTTGAAAGCTTGTAGCATTTAGGATGACCACAAAACTTTGTTCGTTAACACAAGGTTAACTAAGGCACCACCTATCAATAATTACGACGAACTTTCTCGTACGTTAAAGTTAAGATCTAAGCATAAATAAATATTTAATGATATCGAATGGAGCTTGTATTGTATTCAGCCCTTTTTAACGTTCCACTGCTGGGCACGGGCCTTCCTTCAATACGAGGGGGATCAGGCCATAGTCCGCCACGCTGGCCAAGAGCGGGTTGGCGGACTTCACATGTCTTTCGAAAACTTGCTAGATTCTCTCAGATACGCAGGTTCCCTCACGATGTTTTCCTTCACCGTAAGGCAAGTGGTAATCATGTTGAAAATGATTCACACATAAAAATATCAGAGGTACGAGACTCGGGATTTGAAACCGCTTTACTCGGTTTCCCAAGCGAGCTTGTAACCACTGGGCTACCACTGCCTGAATGGAGCTTACTTCATAATATTTTCGTTTCAAATACCCACACTCTTATTTCAGGTGTCAGCGTATTATGTAATCACGTACTATAAAACTCCCGGTAGTTTACGAGGTGCCGAAGTTGTAACATTTTATGTGTCCAACGTAATTGAAAAGCATTGAATAGTTTTATGTTGACAGTCTAATAAAATGTGCAAAAGTTTTGATATCTTTCATGTGAAATTAAAGGTAAAAATAACATCAAGAGTAGTGATTATTCTGTGGTAAAATTATAAATATTTAAATAAAATAAATATGTTGGGACATTAACACACAGCACCATCTAGTTCCATGATAAGCTATAAGACCTGTGTTGTGGATACCAGATAGTGGTTACACTACGCATATATAACTTTAAGTACATACATAATATAAATATAAACACCTATGACTGGAGTACAAATATTCGTGCTCATCACACAAATGAATATCCCCAGCGGGACTCAAACTTACGACCACTGGCACAGCAAGTAGGGTTACTACAAAGTGAGCCAAACGTGTCGTCAAATTATGTATGGGAACCAACGCGTTGTGTTAGTTTGCTCCCTTATAATCTCTTCTAAGATAAAAATTACCAACAAAAAGATACCACTAAATTACAATAATATTTTTCAGACCTTCCTTCGTCGATGTTTGTTGAAAATACATTTTCTATTCATACATAAACATAGCAAGATAAGAAAACGATTTGGTTATAAATGAACATTGGAAGTAAATCCTTCAACTAACCAATTCCAAACCCTTATTACGAAAGGATAATTCCTCAATTAAGTAACCAAAATCCTGTAATAAACTACCAAACTAATTATTTATACTTGGCAATAGTATCACGCAAGTTTTGGGAAGGTTCCGTATTTACTCTACGGATTCAAACACGTATCGATATGACAAATCATGATTGCAATTCAATTAAGCCTCATCAATTTGTTTTACCTATAAGTTTACCTGATATCTGATACCTGATATGTTGGGACATTAACACTCAGCACCATCTAGTTCCATGGTAAGCTACGCTTGTGTTATGGATACCAGATAGCTTATAAAATACACATATATAACTTTAAATATATACATATTGTAAATATAAACACCCATGACTGGAGTACAAACATTCGTGCTTATCATACAAATGAATGTCCCCAGCGGGACTCGAACCCGCGACCGTTGGCACAGTAACTAAAGTCACTACAAACTAAGCCAAACGTGTCGTCGTTTATTAGTTTTCAATCGAATAGATTGTAAGTGTACTTGGTAGGGGCTAGTATCAAGTTTACGGGCGGCTCGATGTCGGCTCCCGATCGTCACGCGATATGGCCAAAGGACCAAGGGTAGACTTTTAATGAGGGATCCCACGACAAAGATTTCGTTAAGATGCTATTTTAAGGGTTTCGCCTTTGGATATAAGTAGAATGTGTTTATATTACCCTTAGAGATTAGAATTTTACATTTAATATCTTTATATTTTATATGGGGATTTGCAAATATTGAATGTGGATTTTTATTTTATAAGTAAATCTATAGGTTTAAAAGAAAAAAATGAGATTTAAATTTCAATGATCTTAGTGCGATATCTTTGCATATAGTAAATATTAAAGTCTTTTGTATTTTTAATTAAAGTTATAATGCGATGTTACTTCAATAAAAGTTTTATGATAATTTTCACCTCTATAGGACACTTAATTATTGTTACCGGTTTTGTCTAGCTACTTAATACCACGTTACTCGATAACGACTTGCAGAAAAACTTTACTAACGAAAACGAAAATTTACGAAATTAACATCCATCAATCCTTTCTCAACAAAACAACAACAAATAATAAAATTGTAACTAAGTCGAATCTGTACATTAAATATTTTTTGGAAAATCTAATTGAAATAGACATTATTATCGATATAGAGTCCGAATCTATAGTTTTTAGAATTTTTGTCTGTCTGTCTGTTACCGCATCACAGAAAACCACTGGACAGATTTTGATGAAATTTGGTATGATGATAGGTGGTTATACGGGTCAACATATAGAATACTTTTTACCACAAAATTAATAAACAAAAAGTTATTACTCACACAACTTTTCTTCTAATTTAAAATATTACGAAAAAACTTGCTTTAACGAAAATTCCACACGCGTATGACTTTTAAACAGAAATAACAGCCTAAATTCATAGAAACCAAAAAACCGAAGCCCGAACGAAGTTTCTTAACAGTATTAGTATGGATAAATAATTAACACAACACTTCGGCATAAGCTGGAGGAACTATAACTAACTATGACAAACTTCCACGCCAGAAACTAAGTTATGCTGGGAACCTACAATATAACGATGACATTATTATTTATAATGCGGTCTGTCGTCTGCTTGTAGATTTTAATTAATATCTAAGTACGTACTATAAATACGTGCTAATAGGTGTCTACGATGTAGCATTAAAATAATTATATTCTCGCGTACGTTATATGTTACTCTTTATATATTATACTAGCGACTTACCCTCGCTTCGCTCGGGTTCGTCCCTAGGGTATGTATACAACTTCCCTATTTGAATGATATTATTAAATTTTTCATTGATTTTGGTTTTTTTTTCGTGTGACCCTATTTTTTTTTCTAAAATAAAAGTAGGCTTAGTTACTCCTTATTACATCAGCTATATTCCAGTGAAAGTTCCGTCAAAATCGGTCCAGCCATTTCAGAGATTAGCTGGAACAAACAGACAGACAAAAATTGTAAAATATGTTGTTTTGGTATATGTACCGTGTATACATCCATACGCATTTAGTAAAAAGCTGTTATTTTGACATTAGAAACAGACACTTCAATTTTATTTATCTGAATAAATTAAAAAGCAACTTTTTTGTCTGAAGGAATTTATCTGAAACTATTGAAAAAAATATTATTGTATATTGGAAAGCTAACTTATCCGACTTGAAAAGAAAAAAGTATTTAAAACATTTAATTTTATCAATTATTATTTTGCTTAAATCCCTAAACAAAAGCAGGTAAATAATTTATTATTAAATAGAGTTACATAATCAATCTATACATATAATAAAATTGTAACTAAGCCGAATCTGTACATGAAATATTATTTGGAAACTCTTATTGTATTAGACATTATTAGCGATATAGATGCCGAATCTATAGTTTTTAGAATTTTTGTCTGTCTGTCTGTTACCGCATCACAGAAAAACCACTGGAAGGATTTTGATGAAATTTGGTAAGATGATAGCTGGTTTTTCGGGTTAACATATAGAATACCTTTTACCGCGGGAAAATATCTCATTTCTGAGAAAAAATACAAAAACTGCATTTTAAGTGTATACTATATACGTAAACCTAAGAATTTGATTTTTGGTCATCTGAACGCGGGCCGAACCGCGGGCAATGCTAGTTACTATATATTTAAATTACCCCATATGTATACTTGACATACTTAAAATATCTTTTTCTGAATCGCGATGTCAAAAAAAATTGCATAATATTAGCTTAAATATTTTTTCTTTATTATAATAAAGTCCTTTAGCTATTTTTTTTATTAACATTTATTTACTTATCACCGTAATAAGTATTCCATTAATATTTCTAAACTGTTTTAAACATTATTGTTTGGCTTCATGTTTAGTTCTATGACACTCAATATTATTCCTTAGCCTGAGGTCCTATTAGAGAAAACTTAAATAACTTATTTAAGGTGGTCTAACTGGGTCAAAGCCAATTTCAGCAGTCGAATACACTACATAATAGATGGATTACGTTTTGGCAAGTGTTTTCCTAGATTTCCAGGTAGGTTAAGCCGTGGGTCGGGACGGTTAAGTCGTGCCAACTATATTTGTCTTTATATGAACCACGAAATTTGATTTCTGTCATGATAAATTGTTTAGACAGGCATATTTTAAAAGATTTATTTACTTTTATTCCCAATTATTTATAAATGAGTACATATATTTATAATTTAAAAATTAAACTGTCTTTCGCTTTGCGTATCTCTTAAGTTTAAACGTCTTTATACAATCACCTAGCGATTCACCCTCGCTACGCTCGGAGTCGCCCGTCAATACGTTTTAACGTTTAGTTTTAATTTCTCAGAGATGAGATATTTTCCCGCAGTAAAAAGTACCTATATATTAACCCGGATAATCAGCTTGTTATTTTTTATCAAAATAAGTTTTTAATGTATATTGGCCGTCTTACAAATAAAAGTAATAAATGTCACTCGTAGAAAAAGTCTGCGTTTCAATACAGCTATCATCATAACAAATTTTATTAAAATCTGTCCAGTAGTTTTTTCGTGATGCGTTCCCAGACAGACAGACAGACATACAAAAATTCTAAAAACTATTGATTGGGCCTCTGTATCGATAATAATGTTTATTTCAATAAGATTTTCCAAAAAATATTTAATGTACAGATGCGACTCAGAAATTTATTATATGTATAGAGTATACATTTAAAAACTCAACTATCTTACGTTTAGAATATCTCTAAAGTTAAAACGTTTTTATACAGTAAATAATAAACTTTAAAAGTACTTTAAAGTCAGATAGCTTAAATTCACATTAGTCAATCTTATACAAGGGTCTCACCAAAGCAGTTTATCAAGTGGGTCGCTACCGATTTATTCCTTAGCGTATCTCTTGAATCGCTTAATGAAACTTAAGAGAATACTTCCTCAATCGTACACGCCGTCAAAGCACTGGGATTTATGGTCATCTAGATACAAACGTGATATGCTTTCACCACGTATTTTAACTTCTCAGGGATATATTCGGTATCAAAAAGAAATTATAAGGATATCAACGAATTTTGTGGACGGTCTTACCTTAATGGTGCAAGGGATTTGACCTTAAGGCAGTTTTCTTTCATGTTTGCTTATATTTTTACTATTTTTATTCAGTTTATATAACGGTTAGTATAGATTTCTCAGAGATGAGGTATTTTCCGAAGTAATAAGTATCCTAAATGTTGACACGGATAACCAGCTATTATCATACCAAATTTCATCAAAATCAATCCAGTGGTTTTCTCCTGATGCGTTCCCAGAAAGACAGACAGACGAAAAATCTAAAAACTATAGGTTCGGCCTCTCTATCGATAATAATGACTATTTCAATAAGATATTCCAAAAAATATTTATTGTACAGATTCGACTCCGTTAGAATTTTATTATATGCAAATCTTAGTTACGAATTAATTAATAATTATTCTAATAATCAAATTTTTTGACTCTGTCTACAATTTATATTGTTAAAAAACCAATATAATATACACTATATGTATGTATGTATTTTATATCCAATTTTATACAGAAGTATTTTCTGAAATAAAATATTTATTATTTACTAACAAGAGATTGAAAGAAAATAATGTTTGTATGATCAATAGATATAGTTATAATTCTGATTACTATCTATTCTACCATTACAACAAGGTGTCTATAAAAAGTTTTGGTTTATCATATTATTTAATTTATTTAAAAAATACTCCGGAACTATTGATATTATTCTAAAAATTCTTTCAGTAATAGAAAGCTACATTATCCTCAAAAACCAAAACCTTCCCTTCCGATTGAGTAGTAGTCTGTAAAAATTCCCTTTACTTACGTGCGGAAAGTAGTTAGGGCAGATCGCTGGTCAGACATTCATTCATGATATTCTACAATCGCTATCGCTAATTAACCATTTAAATGTGTAAAAATGACAGATTTAAACGCTATGTCACGTGGTTACAGTATCATTCCTATACTTAATCGTTGTCTATAAGCGATTTCGATCATAGAAATTGAATTAAGGAGGCAAGTCGTCAAGTGAAATGGAATATTGAGCAAAAGAACGTATAAATTGTTACCGTTATCTCTTTTATGTTATATACAAAGACGCTGGGTGCTTCCCCTTCATTCTCCGGTGAAGCGTGTCGGGTCGCGGTCCCAAAACCCATAGTTTGCCTTACTTGGAAGCATCTCTACGGGAAATCCCCGATGGGGAATTGACTTTATAACCTTGACTCAGTAGGCGTAAATAATGTCTTGATTTATAGATATAATGTATTATTTCATATAAAACTTGCCTGCACTTGTGTTGATGAAAATATATAGATTTTTAAAAATGATTTCAAAAGTAGTGAACACGCTTGCTTAACTTAGGCACGTTCCTTAGTTAGTTTTTGCTATAAACAACATCCCATGGGATTCTTCTTGTGTCGGGATAAAAATCATACTGCTACGTGAAAGACGAAGCAACTAATCAATGAATTAACTAACTTACGCTCGAGTAAATGTTTGTCCGCGGCTGCGCTCGCAAAAAGTTATAGCTGCTAAAAGTTATAGCTTTATATGAAATAGTCTATTTTCCACAATATAGACGCTAGAAATTAATGGGACCAAATGGCAAATATTTCACATCAAACTAAAGAAGAATCACGTAAATTGGATCATAAATCCAATCGGTGTACATACATAAAAAAATATCAATCGAATTGAGAACCTCCTACTTTTTGAAGTCGGTTAAAAAAATGAAATCTGATTAATAGGTACATTCAAACAAAGAACGAACTCTTTATAACTCTTTATAACTATACTACTTATCAATACTTAATAAATAGAATGTTAAATGCAAAAAGTATATTTTTAATTGTACGTTCCAAAGCTTACCAAGTTTGAACATACGAACATTTTGTATATTAAATAGTATACATATAATGTACTCAAATAAGAAAACATTCATTTACTGTATAATACATAATCTGATATCCTAAAATTACTAAAACATCTAAAACGTCTATTGTAATTTATTAGTAGACTAGCGACTCATCCCCGCTCCGCTCGGGTTCGTTCCTAAATACGTTTTAACGTTTAGTATAGATTTATCAGAGATGAGATATTTTCCCACAGTAAAAAGTATCCTATATATTGACCCAGATAACCAGCTATCATCATATCAAATTTCATTTCATCAAAATCCCGTGGTTTATCCGTGATGCGGTCACAAACAGACAAAATTTCTTAAAACTATAGATTCGGCTTCTGTATTGATAATAATGTCTGTTTCAATAAGATTTTCCAAAAAATATTTAATGTACAGATTCGGCTTAGTTACAATTTTATTATATGTATAGATAATATTATCTTAATTACAAACATTCCCCGTTCTATATAAATTAAATTTTATAAAATAAACGTTGATTATCAAAACCAGTAACATTGTTTTACGCCATTACCTTACATTATCGAGTAAATTGAATGTTAATTAATTATGAATTACTATTAATTATATCATAAGCTATTTAATCGCCACTTATTGTATTAACTTGCTTATCATTTAATACATTATATTATATTTTACATATTATGTAAATAATATATATGTACAAGATTACTGTAGCTCATCTCTCTGTTGAATTACTAATGTCAAAGAATCGATTTCCGAAAATTTATATCGAGTTCTTCATGCCCCTTTATTGACTATATCTTTGCCTAGTTTAGGCTAAAGAAAAAAATTGGCAGATTTTATACAATTGTGTAAATGTATAAAATATTATATAAGTGTAAAAGGTGTTTACTATTTTTTTTTTAATTTTCATAATGATTTACAAGAAAATTTTTGGTATAAGTTTTTTTTTGCAAAACCTAAATTATTAATAATAAACTCCTGCAAGATTGAAAATCTATATAAATTCATTTTTTATCAAAATATCAATAATAGTTTTTTTGCAAATCCTAAGTTATCAAGAAACTGCACTCGATTAATTTTCTTATATAATAAATAACTAAAAAAGTTTATTCAGACATTACTCTCAAGGAAAAGCGGGAAAATATTAACAAAACAACAAAATAAATATAAATTCCACCGACACAGTTACCAGATAATGCATTTTCTAATGCAAGGTACATGAATAAAGAACATTCAATAAATCTAACGCTGGTCACACGTTGGGCCAACTTTTGCCAAGCGAATGCGCAAATATCAGTATTTGGTAACACTTATCGGGATTCTCATACAAATGTTAAATTCCCGTTCGGTAGCTTTGGTTGTATAAATATAGAGCGGTGTTTTGGTTCTGGTTCAATTCAAAGTGTCCTATAAAAAATAGGCACTTGTGGTTACCATAATGTTTTAGCTTTAATTTCAAACGTTTTAGTTTCAAGATATCGAAATATACCAAAAAGATATGTGTATTTTGAATATAATTAACATCCCAAATAATTAAAAAAATATATATATATATATATATATATATATAAAAACAAAAAAAAAAAAATAATATATCTATTATTATGATTTTTTAACCATTTACCTTTAAAAATATTACTTGTACTAGAAATAAAAATATTAATTTATTATAGGTCATTCTAGACATTTATGTTGAACAAAATATTAGATCATAAAGTAATAGATTGTTCCATTTTCCAACGTTCAATGCATGTTGGTTGTAGAAGCAAGGATAACACCAGTACATTCAAGAGTCAGCTAACAGAAAATACGTTCTACGGTACTGAAGTACGTAAAATGTACGAGACGTTGGGATTTTCACGTACTCTTGGCGAGGTTTCAAAGGAGTTAAAACTTCTCGAGTTATGGCTGAGACGATAATCGAATGTGTGCTAGTCGATGGTTGGCTGTAGACTATTTGTTAAGCATAGGTTATTCATCACTTACATTTCATACAATAGTGCATTTGTGTTATAGAAATATTAAATAATTTTTTTAATTAATTTAAAACTTATATAGGATGTTTTTTTGCAAATGTCTGGTGATATTTTTGCCATTTATGAACCGATTTTTAACCCCGGACGCAAAAAGAGCCAGAAGTTTGAACACTATGTGTGTGTGTGTGTTTGTCTGTGGTACTGTAGCTCTTAAACGGGTGAACCGATTTGGATTCGGTTTTTTCATTGTTCTTTTTTACCATTCAAAGTAATGTTAGAGGTCAATATTTTTTTTAATATATTTTTTATTATATTATAGTTAAGAATATTATCATTACATCTTGTTTATTCAACACAATACAGGTGATTGTTCTGTTTTATTATTGTGAAGTATCTTTAAAACTAGTAAGCCACTCTAAAGATATTTCATTAATAGAAAGCTTTACTACGTCTTAGTAACAAGCTACTCTTTACTGTTAAGTTTTTTGAATATTAAGGAATAAAGGTCGTAAGAATATAACTCTTCGTTACCAAATCTCTGCTTTTGATTTTATATCCTTATATCCTTACAACGAGTAGAATAATTTGCCACAAACGGAATTTTCAGCGTATTATTCTTCTCGATAATACTAGAAGGCTGTCTTTCAAATAATATATTTGCGTATACATATAATGACGACTCGTTTGGTTCAGTTTGTAGTGACCCTACTTGCTGTGCCAGCGGTCGCGGGTTCAAGTCCCGCTGAGGGCATTCATTTATATTATGTATTTAAAGTTATAGATGTGTAGTGTATCAACTATCTGGTATCCATAACACAAGCCTCGTAGCTTACCGTGGAACTAGATGGCGCTGTGTGTTAATGTCCAAAAAAAAAATAACGCATGCAATACACAAGTAACGTCACGTGCACTAGCTAGTTCAATCTAAGCCCCCATCGTTATTAAGGTTGGTGGTCATTAATAACACAGTCGTTAATACTGTCCCGAGTCTGGACGTGCATCGCCACGGTACATTAACATGCAATTTCATCGTATGCAATCAAGACGATTAATGAACACGCCGGGGAAGATTGTGGAAAAGTTATATTGGGATTTCTTATGAAGGCAATTTGGAAAATAGTGTGGCTCTTTACTGATCGTTTTGTAAGACCTTACATTGCTTATTATACATTTATTTATATTTGTGTATAAATATAAACCTACGCATTACCGTAAGATATAGTGCCTAATAAAAAGCACGGTTGAAAACGCTTTAAAAATAATAATAAAACTATTTTTTCGGATTTTTTCTACTATATAACGACTTTCGAGAAGTCTAAAACCTTAGTCTTTACTGTGACCATGATTGCTGTAAACTGTAAAGCATTCGAGACATCAGGAATCAAAAATAATAAAAAATCCGCAAAAAAATCGGAAAGATCGATTCATTTAATTTAGAATTTGTAACAATTTCTGTGTTTAAGTATAGAAGATATAATAATCATTTCTATCGCAAGTACATTCATATATTCTTGAGTTATTCTTCAGATAGCAAACCTACATTTTGTATTTCTATACATGAGAGTATCTCGTAGTTTAAAGCAGATTCTAGAGGATTTTATCGACATTCCCGTCCATACGAGAGGTGAGAAATCGTTCCATATATTTGAATTCGTCTTTAAAAACATTCATAGTCTAAAACTACAGTTTATCTGGTTGCCTGTTTGTTCGTGCATCACTTTACGTTGGTTAGGAGAAACATAATTGGATTTTCACTTAAGCCATGTTTCATCGAATCAGTCCAATAGAAGGGGCTAGCTCCCTGGCGTGCATGTAATCGAAATTTATTAAATGGACGTATAAAGTGGATATTATACGTACCAAATCTGTACTGTACAACATATACTGTACAATATATACGAGTAGTAATATAAATTCAAGTTTTAAAGAACACTTTGTTTTGAGTGTTTTAAATAGAAAACATCTTCAATTATCGTAATTTTTTTTACATAGATTTGTATGTATAACTCAAAAATATATGAACGTATATTTTAATAGATTTCTTATAGTATATATACTTATATTGTTACTAATGCAGCGGCCAATTCTACTTATGAAGCGTCAATATTTTCTTACTAAAGCATTTTCTGTGCGAAATGGTGGTACAGTTTATGAATCGCTTTCTAAATCTATTGTAATATTAAAAAGGAGAGTTTGTTTGTTTGTTTTTTTGTTTGAACGCGCTAATCTCAGGAACTACTAATGCGATTTAAAAAAATCTTTTTGCATTAGATAGCCTATCTATTGAAGGAAGCTATACTACCACGAGAGCGGAATAGTAATATAATATATATAGTCTATCTCTTTCATACTAACTCTTAAAACGTACCTAGGGATGAACCCGAGCGAAGCGCGGGTGAGCCGCTAGTTAACATATAGGTAAATATTAGAATATGAATAATAATCCGTTGATCACTTTTTAACTTTTATATGACAAATAATTATAATCGATCATTTTTTAGACAATCTGAAGGGCACTCTCAGCCAGCCTAATTAGAATAACAGCTTCTAAAAAATAACTTTGTATAGAAAAGGAAAGCAAAAAATAAATAATAATAAATTAATACAAAAAATTTATATATTTCAATAACAAAACACTAATGTACGTTAAATACAATAACGTCTTAACAGCAGCATTGGCTGAATGGCAATTCTGTCCGATGCCGAAATGATCTGCAATCAATCGGACAAAGGAAAGGAATGAACGAAGTTATTTCTAGTCGGCAATTTATCACGAGAATCATTTGTTTCCTTCTATTGCTTATATTTTGAGGAAAAGGATTTTAGGTTTGGGACATTCGAACCGTAGCGATTGAACATTTAGAATTTCAGAATTTCCCTAAATAAATAAAAATAATACAGCTCATTTACTTTAGTTATTATTTAAAAAGCTTTTATGCTTTTTGATGACACGTTTGGCTTAGTTTGTACTGAGCCTACTTGCTGTGCCAGCGGTTGCGGGTTCAAGTCCCGCTGGGGGCGTTCATTTGTGTGATGAGCACGAATGTTTGTTCTCCAGTCATGGATGTTTGATATTTATAATATGTATACGTATGTATTTAAAGTTATATATGTGTAGTGTATCAACTATCTGGTATCCATAACACAAGCCTCGTAGCTTACCATGGAACTAGATGGTGCTGTGTGTTAATGTCCTAACATATTTATATTTCTTTATTTATGCAAGATTTAAAGTGACATAGATTATACTAAATATATGAAATGTGCATGGAATCTCATCAAGAACCGTTCGCAGATAAGTTTTCTATTATACTAATAGCATCATAAATTGCAATCAAAACCAATTTAAATATATTTTATGTGAAAATTGGTTTCTAACATTATAAATACGTTGGAAAATCTAGCTCAGTAAATACTATATACAAAGTTGGCCTGAGCCCAAAACTCGATATGAATATTATTTACACCTTGACACGTTAATGCAACATAAAATAATTTAGAAATGCTTAGAATATATGGACATAATATATTTTACATGCACTATGGAGACGTACTCGTATATACTGTAGAGAATTTTAAATAGAATTTATTTCTCACTAAACAATATTTGGTCCTCGTGTTAGATTTATAATTCGCTACTTCTTTATATAAATAATACAGTTATTTCACCGCCAAATCGCTGAGCTCCGGCCTTCTTCTAATGTGAGAGAGACTACAGCCATATACCCCATACTGGATAAATGGAGTATTGGCGGACTTCACAATTCTTTTATGACTAGTTAAGTTTCATTACTCAAAAAAATTCATATTATTGAAAAAATAATTATCACCTGAAAATTTCAGAGATGCTTTGAAACCGCTTCGTCTCTCTTTCCAAGAAAAAAATATTACCTACAGGCTGCAAGTTCTATTTAAATGCAATATTTAGACCACCACTATTATATGGAAAATAAAAACATAATATACATTCATGCATAACATACATGTTATATAAATAAATGAGGATGCGGTCTGCCCAAGATCAGGGTGGGTGGCGTTCTATGGATAGGCATGGATAGATATGGGGAAGCTTTTGCCCAGCAGTGGACAGCGAGATCCTGAAAAAAATATATAACTGAAAATATTTTAATATATTCCTATTTTCAGAATACATTTTCTCCAATGAAATATGATATTTTTTTTTTACTTATGTATATTTTATTATATATGTACTAGCGACTCACCCTCGCTTGTCCCTAGGTTGGTTGCCCATACAAACTTTCATCCCCATTTTCACCCCCTTAACGGATGATTTCCGGGATAAAAAGTATTCTATGTCCTTTCCTGGGTCTGAAACTATCTTCTTACCAAATTTTATCTAAATCGGTTCATTAGATCCAGAGATTACCCACTACAACGTCATAAACTCACAATTCACAAACTTTACCCTATATTATTAGTATAGATAAGTAATATGTAACTTTGAATAAAAACTGATCGCTAATTTACTTTATAAACATAAAAGACAATATTAATCAAGTTATTACACTGACCTATTAAATTAAATTCATCATAATGACGTACATTTATTTCCCAAATACGATTCAGAAATTCACAAATTGCAAATACAATTTTAACCCGGAAGACTGACGCAGTCGTTACAACTGGAATAATTTAAAGTTTCTATTTATTTATTTATTAATCCTTTATTACACCAAAAATAAAAATACAATATAAATGAATATATAACTTTACAAATATATGTTAGTGTAAAGGCGGCCTTATCACTAAAGTTTCATACTCATTTTATCAATACGCGAGTTTGTTTTGCGAAATTATTGACAAAACTAACGATATGCTAACGGTTGTTTAATTACACGTAGTCGATAGATTGTTTCGCGTTTGCTAATTAATAACAAGTATTAAATTTGGTATCGTTATGAATAATGAACCGCAATGTTTGCTGGCGCTATTTCACGCTAAATTACGCTGTTTCATCTTCGTTAAATTAGTGGTAACATCTTGAGGTCACTCGATATCATAACGCTTATACTATAATCAACTAATTTCTTAGCTTTAACGAAATTTGAACTATAATTTAGTTTGGAATAATTTAACACATTGTTATATAATATATTTTTTTTTTATATAGATATTCTTGATCAGCAAAAGATTTTACTTGTAAATTTAAATAGCACAAGAGACCAAACAGATTTACTGCAGTATAAACTATACAAACCCGTATTTTTATACAATTTAAAAAAAATGTTTATCATATTATAAGGTAGACAAAATTCTAGGAAGACATCTACAATTCAATTTCTTCAAATAGTTTAAGCTACCATTAGTTTATCTATTCAGTTAATATCAAAGATAATATTCGCCGTGGCTCGTAACGTAATCAAAAAAGATAACTGTAATATAGTGTACAATGAATATATGAATTTAAATGTAATTCATTAAAGGAACAGGTCATTCGATAGCGAAGATTTATGGGCAGCGGTATATCGAACTAGATATCGTTAATTAAAACTATCAAAGAGACGATTTATAAACACCTGACACGATGTGTGTGATTACATTTGACTTTCATTTACACCGTAAAATTGAATTCGACATTTCCCCACTTGATTTGATTCTCAATTTTTTTATTACTGTTACACGAATCAATACTGGCTCGTTTTTATTTTTGTAAATGTTGAAAATTACAAAAGAGGCGACTACACACTTGTACATGAATATTCACAGTGAATCACATTGTCGTAAAATAATTTACTGCATCCTTGATATTGGAAAAGATAGTTTAAAGTATACTTCTTAAAGTTGTAATATGAATGACAGCGACTGTGCATTCGCAAGGCCCGATTCAGCGGTTGATTCTTTTTTTCTCGAACGCTACGCCCTAACGACTTCCTCGCAAACGCGCATCGAAATGCAACGATTCCGAAACATGTGCAAATAACCCTATGCCGTGTCGCTTACTCACACCCTCCCTTTGTTGTGCGGAGGGAACGAACAAAACACATCCCGATTGTTCCAATGCGAAAGGAAATATTGCTGCCCGTGTGAAAAATGAATATTTTTTCTAGTTGAACGTTCGACGTTAGCTCTGAGAATTTTGACGCCACAAAACATTCAGTGTTCAAAATTTTATAGCTCCATCCGAAGTGCAGAATGCAGCCAAATTGAAAAATTTGGAACCAATTTCTGAAGTTACGTTCTAAACTAGTTTAAAACGCCCGCGGAACAGCTTTCATGAAAAATTACCGGATAAATGGGGACGGCTAACCGGTGCTTTTAGTCCAGTTTGGGTGCGGGCGGAGTCACGGCACGACCTGGCCATTTCCTCAGACCGCCGTTCAATTTACCGAAACGCATCTGCCGGCTAAATAGCTTGGCTTGTGCTACTGGCATCAAACGAGTGACTCCTAATAAACGGCCAGTCGAAATAGGCGAGCCGTTTCCGCTTATTTTTTAAGGAAAAGAATAAAACAATTCAGAAAGGCATTTAGTTTGATCAAAGGGTACTAATTGTCCGGAGTGGGTACTCTACTAAAAGCGGTTTTATTGTGCGCGGGGAAAATGGGAAGCCAAGCAATTTGGCGGTCTGACCGCAAGAGCGCATGTTTATTAGAGACATGGACCTCTCAGCCCCCGATTTGCATAACGGTCTCTGTCGTAATTAGAAACCATCTCGGACGTCCCTCCTTTGTTCCGTCAAGTCTGCCGGGTGAAGGCGATCGCCTTGTATTTATCCGCTCGAGGATAAGCTCCGTAATCCATATTAAAATACTACTTGATGCATTCCAATTTCTCAAAGTGCAATATCAAAGTGCATAACAGTTGCTTCAATTATATAAAAGATTCCCAAAAAAAGCCATTAAAAGATTTCCTTGTTATACTTTCTTTTTAAGAAATGTTAAACCATAACATAAATAAAATGAAAAGCCCAGCGTTCGTATAATGATTATTTAAATTTTTAAACCTTTATCTTGTCTGCACATTATTATTATTTTTGGAAACTATTGTTTTTTTTTTATAAAAGCCAGCTATTTTGACTAATGCGTTGGACATTAGACCAAGGAGGACATAATCTTACATTGACTGAACATGTCTCTGGAGAAAGATATTGCCTTGAAAATGACTCTTAATACATCAGAACAAGTCGCTACAACGTATCTCATTACAAGAGGCGTGTTTACGAGGCGGTTGTTACGCGGATAATAGCGCTAAACCGATACCCTTATTTACTGCAAATTGCGTTCCTGCTAGATGTGGAACAAGCCCAAATATCTGTTTACTGTTGATGACTTTCATTTAGCTGATCGCTTCGAAAAAAAACTCTGGTGGATATTTCGTAATTTAATTTGTATCTACGTTTATTCATTTCGCATTTCGAGATTTTCGAGATTTTAAACTGGACGAAGAGATGAAATTTTTCAATAATTTGTATACGAAATGATTGAAAAGTTTTTTTTTTGTAAATGATTTTAATTTATTTTCATGTAAAATCCAATATATACACAAATATGGTAGGTATTCTTTGTATCATTTTGAAATCTTTATAAGCCTTAGTACTCGAATGAAGCTTGTGTATAACTTATGTTAATAACATGGATATTTAATATTTTTCATATTTCAGTATAATGCCACTGAAACGATTTAAGTTAAATATCTAAATGTACACTTAATTTATTTTTAAATCTTAACAATTGTTATTTATTACTAAAATAATATGTATACAAACATTACATTTACTTTTTAAATTTATAGTTTTATTTTGTTAATA
Organism: Brenthis hecate; assembly: GCA_951806755.1. Lineage (NCBI taxonomy): Eukaryota > Metazoa > Arthropoda > Insecta > Lepidoptera > Nymphalidae > Brenthis > Brenthis hecate. The sequence goes on along the minus strand of OX638265.1, from coordinate 6,093,387 downwards.
TATGTAAAGATGTAGTAAACAAAGCATAATGAAAATTTCTAGTAAAATATTGAAATCATCATTTTAGTGCAATTTTCCAAAACTATATAACTGTCAATGGAACTTTGTGCATTGAAATATACGAAAGCGTTTTAAAAAGCTTTTTAGGTTTTAGTAAACTTTATAGATTCATTTTTTATAGATTTAAAAGGTATTTCGAGCTTTTTTCCAGTAAAGAAAAACTATAAGAGAACGACAAATGTTTTTTTATAGATGATCAAAATTTTCATATTACAAAATAAAACACAATAAAACATATACAATTTTATTATGAAATCCATCAACAACCATTTTTAATTGTGCTAATTAATATATACGCCTAATAAAATAAACATCTTAAATTATTTGAAAGAAAGGATTTGTTACATTACATTTTTTTCTTTTTTATACTTTTAATTTTGCCCTTTTATGCTGAGTAGGTAATAGACATAATTGTCATAACTAATAACTATATAAATCAAATACATATATAAAGTGGCTTGTCCTGACTCATTATAATCAACGTCCAGATAAAACTGCTGAAAATAAGACCTAAAATTTTGACAATATATCCCTATTATGACATGAACGCTAAAGAAATTTCTGAAATTGAACTCCTTAGAGGGTGAATAGGGGTGGCAAAGTTTATACGGGAAAATCAGCCCAGGGTAGGGGTAGGCTAATAGTAATTAATAAAATTAATAAAATAATAATTTACACGCTAGCTCAATTGGGTTTCTATCTAATAAATTCCATAAAACCTTATAATAATTTTAAAAGTTTTAAAAGCTTGAATAAAACTGTTTTAAGTTTGTTACTTTAAGAATGAAATTCTCTTTTATAAAACATTTTAAATAAGAGTATGCTGCGTCTAGATTATTGTGGTTATTTTCAAGAAATTTTCATTTATTGTAGAAACAAGCAATTACTGATATTGTTTCTCTTTTGTTCGCAGGATACAATAAGGAGTTCACGGAACCAGTGCAGCACAAACTTCAGAATAACCACGGTGAGTAAAAACACTCCAATCGGAGACCATTAAAATTACGAATGCTAACCCAGTTAATTAACGGCGGTGACTTTCGTTCACTTAATTAAAGTCAAAAAGCAACGATTTTTTTTTTTTGCTATACTATAGCGAAACAGCGCTTTATTTGCTCTTATAGCTTCCTTTGACGTATTTAGGACATAATGAGGGCCATTCTTTGCCATGAATTCATTGTTTTCTTTTTTTTTTAATGACAGAATTAAATTAATTAAATATTATACTCGTATATCACCCTGTCATTTGAATCTGTATCCATTGCTAGTGCAACAATAAAATCTACCATCTATCGAATTCGATCGCTCGAAGCGGTCATTCGCAGCTCTTTTATCACTCTTTGTCCTAATTGCGCCTCTATGTGGGTGCCTCTAACGAACTTTACAAATGGCCAGTGTTTTTTGAGCCAACTCTTTACTTTGAACTGGTATAGCATATGTTGACAAAAAGCTTCTATCGATTGAAAAAATAGACCGTAGTAAATTTTTAGGTCATTTCACTAAAGTTGATATTTCTATAACTAAATATAGTTCATATCGTCTAAAGCCATTAAAGAATTACCAGAAGCTTTCGCTCAGCAATTTCATTTAGTATATATTTGCAACTTAAACCTACCCTTGAGTATGTATAACATTACGTAAAGACAAAATTACAGCTATAACATTTTCGTTGACTGTTACCAATTACAAGTAACTAGGAGAAAACTAATTGGCTGCCGTTGCGTTCCGAGAGGAATGGTTGGAGCGAAAAATAAAAATTAAGGGCTGCCGTCAGAGGCAGACGGAATATTGAAATCGTCGAGAAACAACTCATTATTCATAATTAGCTCGCGTTAACTTAATTTGCCCGAGGTGATGTAGCAGTGCGGCTTGCAATTTCGCTTAATTACTCCAATGAATTATTGGTGCCCACAAGTAGTTCTCTTGGTAATGCACAGAAATCGAGCTATGAGTAATAAGTTCCGATATTTTATGCATGATCGACGTAATGAATCAACTGAAGTTTTTTAATGGTCAATAAGTTTGGCAGTTAATTTATTTTTTCAGTGCCTGCTTAAATTTTCTGTTTCCTCTACAAATATTCGCTAGGGCAACTCTTCAACTGACATTTATCAAATGATCATTCTAAATTAATGTTTTTATTTTTTATTTCAAGTTCTAAAAGTATACACTCATATTGGATAATATATTCCAGTTAATCGGTATAATACTCTAATATATTCTTAATAAAATTTTGCAACTATGGCAAAGTCCTTTGTATGAACATATACGCATATGACTTAACAAAGACAGTCATAACAAACAGTAAGATGACGCGAAAAATTTCCGTCGAGACGTCTGAACACGCCTGTAGTACTTCGATCTGAGTTGATCAGCCTGGGACATAACGAAGCGTTAATGGCTATGTAATGTGACAGCTAATTTCCTGGAAGAAACGCCCCACCTTGAAGGTTTTTATTGTCCCTATCAAGAGTCTTGTCACGATCTTCACCCAAATCCCCTTCACCCATTCTCCTCAAGGGGGCACTCATCAAGCCGAAAACTTGCGAATTAAAACGTGCTTAGATTTCTAGTATAAAAGTTTACATCAAAGAGATTGTGAGTAGTGACTTTTGAAAATAAATCCATTAATGTTTGACGACATTGTAAATTGTTAATTTACTTAAGCTTAATGTAATTATATTATATTTGAAGTCAAAGTTTATTATTTAGAGGATAATAACATTTACAAGTTATATGATAATTATTTTGCTTTGTGTATGTAAACTATTTATTTAGACAATAACCTCAACGATATCAGGAATTCCCTTTAATGAGAGCTAAATACTGGCAGCAATTTGTGATAGTGGTTTGCCATAGTCATTGCTGAATAGTCCGCTATCAGGCTAACAAACCCACCAAGTGATTTCGAATCCTCTCCGCCTCCCGCCCGAGTCGGGAACACTAGTTAAGTTCACTCGGCGTCTGCCGTCTAAACAGAACCTATTTGAATTAATTGGCTTCGGACCGGCGATACCGCAGTTGCGCTCCACGAGATTAGGAGTACTACGGTCAAGAACACTACAAGTTTGCAAGATCCCATCGTCAGTTTGAATTCCATTACTATAGATCTTTATTTGCAACCTCGTTAGTTGTTACACGTTCGAAATGCATTTTAGTGATCTCATATATATGTCAGAATTGTTATAAAGGACCATTATTCTTCATTTTACATAAAATGACTGATAAACGGTGTTACATCCGCGCAGATGAAAGAGTAATTTTGATAAAGTATTTTTCATTTTTAGCCGAACAAAATGTTTCACGTCGCTCATAAGCTATTGGCGTTCGTTAATTTGACGTATAAGTAAATTTGGAATCCTCCATCAATAATCGTTTCGACGTAAAAACAGTCATTTTTCATTTGTAACGAGATATTTCAAAGTAGAAATGTAAAAGAACGCACAGTCAGGGGTCGCTTTTAAAAAAAACCAACGCACTGCCTGCTGAGGATCTGGTAAACATTTCGAATCACTTGCGAATTCTACCCTCACTCCCTTTATTGCGGCTTTTATACGTCGACAGGGAGTTACACGCACAACCTACATAGCAATGGATACGTGAATGAAAATTTGCTCTTCTAATACCGTTTTCCCAATGAAACTGTAGATCAACTTCCAAGCCATTTATTCGCAAATCGAGTTATTGCACCTCTCGTAGATCGCTTTACACAGGTCATTTGTGGGAATCCAAATATCTAAATGTTAGATAAAAAGATTTATGACTCACTTTGAATTTTGCTCACGTCTCCGCGTTTCAGGGGACCGACTTATGCAATTGAGATACTCCATCATATCGACTGTCACTCTTTATTTTACAGCGAGCTTTTGACATTGCGTTCATAAATGAAAGAAATAATGTTACTTTTCACTTTAATTTGGCAGATCGTGTTTATTTTCGCCATACAGCTTTAAAACTCATTTTTTTCGGATTCATTAAGCGCTTGCAATTTTTTGGGTTGCTGGTTGTTGGAAGTTTAACAATTAAACATGCGTATTTGTAAGAGTTTTAATATTCAGCATTCTTGTTTAGGTAGAGCAGGACATAGTCGAATTGTCATGCTTATCACGGCCTCGCTTTGCAAACGTTGTTTAATAAAACTTCAAGTTTCTCGTGTATTTCCGCGGCGGAGTGTAATTTATTTTGTATTTAAACTCTTGTCCCATTAGAGCGTTTGTTTTCACAAAAGCAAATCGAGTTATACATGTAACGCCACGAGACCATACTGCTATCCATTTATTTCGTTACGTACAGTCTGTCAGACGCAGATTACTACGAGCAGTTCGTGTTGCCTCGTACGGAAAGGTTATAATTGTTTGTAAATATTTATTTGTGATGTGCTGTACGGTTTCCGCATAACGCAAATTAAATAAAGTGTTTCGACTACGAATAATAGCAAGCCGGCTTCTGAACGTGTTACGAGGAATAACAATTTGAAATTAAAATAACAATCGTTTACGCGTCAGGTTTCTGGATAAGCTAAATTTTCATATTTTCTTTTTTATGTGTTCGAGCCTGGTTTTCTGTGGCAACAATAATAGCGATGAATAATGAAATAAATACAAATATTTAAGAAACGGAATAAGGACTTGCAAAGAGTACTCGAGATATCAAATGGTTCTAGGTTTAGAAATAATGGCGGAAAGTGCTTGAAGAAAATCTTAAGATTCTTGAATATACTCGTCGCTGCATTTCCGTTGGCATACTTAGTAAAAAGAAACGGGTAGTATCTCAAATCTCACGTGACTATTGTTATTAAGATATTTTAAAAATTATTCCACTTTCCAATCCAAACATGCTAATATATTTAATTCGAAATGTAAATCTTATAATCTCCCAAAACAATAGATCTCCAATGAAAATGTTGATAATAATCCAACGTACATTATTTAAATGTCAAATGAATTGCATACGTCCACTAAGCTGTCCCAATTTATGGAGTCACGTGTGGAGGCATTATTAAAATTTCTCGTCACCAAAGGTATTATTCCGGAATATCGTGCGCTGCGCTTATTAAATCCGATCTTGTACGCACGCTATCCTCACGTGACGTACTAATTGCGGGCGGGGTTCGAAATAATATTGGACTTATTATTACGAGTGGTATTAATTTCGCTGAGTACTTAATTAAAACCCGTCGTGCAGAAGTGGCTAATCATTTTGGGATTATTTTGAAAGCATCACATAAATATGAATTTAATCTAACGTCGATTTTACGTTGATGATGATACTAAATGCGTAAAAATGTGGACAGTTACCAGTCTCAAAATATTAATTAGTAAGAAATATATGCATTGGAAAGTTTAATTTTTTACTGACAATATGAAAATATAAAATTTTTAAATATGCACACGAAATGTAACAAATTTAACAAAAGCGCGACAAGTTCAGAATACGCCCGCACTTGCGCTGTGTGCGTGGAGCGTAAAGAAAATGGCTGCTTAATGCTTGCTTATATAGTTTATTTGCAACAAACATTTGTCGTAGTGCACTAAGTTTGGTACTGTCGTTTGAAATTTTCGGAATTTAACGTGCATGTTCCCTAGCGAGAATTCAAGAATTTTGAGATAACGAATGGGTTACATTAAACTTTAAGCACTGAAATCACTCCTCTAGCAGTTGTAAAGCTCTATTTTTCTCTTATAAAATTTGACACTCTATTTTAAGGTTTGAATTTGAAAAAAGTTTCTGAATACTTCGGGATATAAGTATGCCGCAGCTTTATTCAATGTAATATATATATATATATATATATATATATATATATATATATATATATATATATATATATATATATATTCAATATCGTACGTTACTAAATGTCCGGTTTATTAAAATATGATGATACTAGCGACTCACCCTCGTTTTATATCCCTTACTTGAAAATTGATTCCCCATACAAAGTTTTAAAAGGGGGGCTTTTCACCTCCTTAAGGGATGATTTCCGGGGTAAAATTATCCTATGTCCTTCCCGGGGTCTCAAACTATATCAATACCAAATTTCGTCTAAATTGGTTGAGCGGATTAAGCGTGAAAAGAGTTACTTTCATTTGCATTTATATATAGTATGGGTTATTATGTACCAAAAATTTAACAAATGATTTATAGAAAATCGCAAAGACTCCCGGACGTCGGGCGCAGACTTCATGTTAACGGAGATAGATTTATGCGTAACACCAACATTATACGTACATATGTATATGTTGGTATAAAAGTGACTATTTCAGATGACATTTTTTGAATAAAACCTTTAAACTAAAACTGTTTGATAAATAATATGTAATGTAATAAAATCTTACTTTTCTATTATGGCCATCTACTACTACTTTAGCTCCCAAAGCTCTTCGAAAACTTTAGTTTAACTTAGTAACAAATGGTTCGTCAGCTTTTATGTTAGAATGGTACGCCACTGTCCAAGTTCAATTTGATTAATTTATTAAATGTCAACACTGTATATTTGATTAAAAGATTTTTGATAATTTCATTCGACCAAAATAAGGAAATAGAATCGTGCTATTGTGCCGCTTCTGTCACATCACGAGACAATCATTTGTGAAAGATCAAATGTTGGACAAAGGAAAAGAAGCGTTGATAAGACCATATTTTATTAGAACCTTGCATTAATCAAATGAGCTACTGCTATACGGGCAAAGTGAGCGTAATGCGTTAAATTTGTGACGAAATGGTGAATTCTAGCGCGAACTTCCGTGAAGACGCCTGTTTTTGAACCATCAACATACAATAATGACGCGTGAGACCAACTGGAAAATTAAAGATTAAATAGTTTAAATCAGTAAATAATTTGGAAGCATATATGTATATACGAAGCCGGGGCAGTTTGCTAGTTTAACCGTAAATATAGATTACTGCTATATGAATAAATTTACCCGTTTGCCGCCCTCGTTTGTTTAGCTTTAGCGTGACGTCTCTAGTACGAAAAGGCTATTTTTTTAATGTTCTCAAATAAAAACGAGCTGGTTTCCGCACGCGAGGGGTGTTGCCTTCAAATTGTTTTTTTAATGACCACGATGTTATCGTATTTGTTTTTTTATCATATAATTGTCAAGGACTGTGGAACAGTATAACGCTTACATTAATGATAGTAATATAACACTTATAAAGTAATAAATAATTGGTTCGAAACTATTTAATAACGACCAAATAACGCACAATTGACATCTATGTATTCCTCTATATAATTATAGTTTAATAAAAAAAATTACAAGTCGTAGAAAATATCTTTTACAATGGTATTTAAAAACAACACGTTTTAGAAATATATAAACTAAAATTTATTCTCACGTTCCACCAAAAAGACCTTATCTGAGCCATAAAGCAGCTATAAATCAAAGTAATGACCTCTGACGACAGGTAACCCTGTATCGTGACATTTCCACACTTTACTATATTTTGTCGATGGTTCAATGGGTACCGCTCTCGTAGCTCTGACGGTCTGTGCTGCCTAATTTCACCTTTTGACTCTTGGTATTAAATGACTTGAATATGAATTTTATATAGCGTATTTAATTTTAATGAGTTTTTGTTAATGATGTAAGTTAAGTACTAAGACGGTTCCGGAATTTTTGAAATATTATTATTAAATTTATGTACTTAAATATGTAGTATGTATTTTGAATGACATAATTAGGTATTATAAACTAGGTTTTTAAAATAAAATTCATAAAATGTAAACGCAAAATAGGTTAATTAATCCTAGCTTAATCTATTATAGATAATATATATAGATAAAGATCTATAATAATAATAATACGTTTTCATCTTTTCATTTTTTCATTTATTAATAAATCATTTTTCATTTTCAATACTCAATTCGTATTTTTATTCGTCGAATCCGGTAATCTCTCTTCTATGTGAAAATTTCTTTGCGTTTTAAAGCTTATCTATTAAGGCAGATGATCTAATATCACGCTACTCTTATTAGCCAAGAGCTGGCACAGATGTGAAAGAAAAAATATAAATTCCATCATTTTTGTTATAAATGTAAGGTTTCGCTATTTTAATATATGATAAAACAATTATTAATTGAATATACTAGCCACACTGATGACACGAACGCGTAAATTATGATATCTTTATAAATCAGACAGTTAAAAATTACGAGATTGTTCAGGCCGAAAGAGGGGGAGGGGGGAGGGGGGGGGGTATCGGTCGGTCTGGTATTGCCAGGCCCGGGGGGTGTAATCCGTGATTTTTAACTTGAGCAAAAAAAAATAAGAACTTGTTGAGTATAAATGTTTTTAATGTAACTAAATCTAGTTAAAATATATAAATTTTGAAACATGATGCTGGCTTTCCTGAGATATCTACACAAATATAACAAAAACACCTAACCAAATAATATTTTAGATTAAATTACAAAAATTACCTAACTATAGCAGATAATGGTACAACACGAAGAGCGGACCTAAAACTAACATTTCATATTATAACACGTATACCCATACCTACTCATGAAAGGGGCTTTCCAATTTTTCTTTGCGTGAGCGAAACAAATTAATATTATTTCTGTTCCGATACATCACTGGAACGATTAGGGCCGGGTGTGGCCAAGCAATTATAGACGTATACCATGTGATTTACACCCAAGCTTCCGTTGTGTACTGTCAAATAAATTTTTCTTTCCTCTTTAACTAGCTTTCCTCATATTCATAAATTATTAGATGTAATAAATCATGTATAAGAAAGTTCATAGTTGGTTATGTACCATTTTATCGTAAAAATTAAGTTAAATGTATTATTTATATGCCTTTTCCCACCTTTCGTATACTTGTTTTGTGTTGTTTTCTTTATTAGGCAAGATATTTTTTACTTTATAGTATTTTAAAAATTCTGTAGGAGAATAATTATCTCCTATTTTCTACACTTAGGGATGGATTTTTTTTAAATTTAAATGGGACCATTTCGGAATAAACCTCTTTCGAACAAAAAAAGAATTTTGCAAATCCGTCTATATATGAGTTATGACCGAACATACATATAAAAACTAAACATCAGAATTGAGAACCTCCTCCTTTTTTGAAGTGGGTAAAAAAACAGCATTTGAGTATAGATTAAGAATTAATATACATATATTGAAACAAAGAAAGTTGTTAAACTAATGTTAAATGTGAAAATAGTTATAATTAGATAAAGCTGTTTTCTCTGACAGTGGTAATTTGTAGGCGTCTCGTCGCATTCACAAACATTTTCTCTCGAAGTCCTCGAGCGTTTTGTGTAGCAAAGCGGAAGCGGACTGATGTTTGCTGAAGAACAATCGTTCGCAGTCCGCCTCTTCATTATGTCAACTATCTATACCTTGAATGATCCATGTGTGTGCATCTCACTCTAAAAGAGTAAGATAGTTGGTACGTCTGCAGTAATAAGTGTATCCAAACGAAGCTGTGCGAAAGAAAATGGACCAATTTAATATACGCTAGTAAAATTTTTTTTTCTTCGATGGTATAATTACTTTGATCCCAATCGTAATATGTTCTGTATATTGTTAAAACACTATCAAGAATGGTTTCATGAACAGCTAAATTATAATACTTATTCAGGGTTCTGCCAGTGCTACAAGTGCCTTCTTTGGTATACTTAGAGGCTTGTTAAAATTGCAAAATCTTTCCTTACAATTTATTATTTCTTTTTTTTTTGCTTATTTTTATAAGTTGAAATTGAACCCGGTACCAAATTAGTTCTGTACTAAATATTAAATAAAATATATGTTTGTAATATATATGTTGCCTCCAGACAAACGAATTTCCTGTTATAAAAAGAGAGCAAAAATAGATTACTTATTTTTTTATGAAATGTCATGTATGTCGGTCTGTATTTCACATGACAACGGCTTCATTAATAACTCAATAATATGTTGAAAATAATTGCACCGCAGCTTGACCCACATGATTTAAAGAGGCTTCTATATTATGTGTAGTGGATAAAAATGTGATACAAATGTTCACGTCAGAATATTTTTGCAACGCTTTCTACTGGAATTATATATATATATATATATATATATATATATATATATATATATATATATATATATATATATATATATATATATTTGCTATACGGAATATAATTTATCGATCCTAAGTTAAAAAGGGATTACGTAAAAAACCTTTCGTTTCTAAAACTAGTTCGAAAACTTATATAAAGAGAAACACGAGCGAATCCATACAAAAGAACTAGTATAAGACAAAAACTTTATACAAGAAATTGTACTGCACATAGAGCTAGTGTAATTATAAATAACATCTCAACTTCCGCATTATACAGCGACTGCACTGTGCCGTCCGGAAACGTCCGATGCATTTGAACGCATTTCACCAAGTTATTTGGTCTGCGGAACTAGCCCCGCATCTGGTCCGGTCGCGTATTGTTCATTTTATATAAAAGCTCCACTTTATAACATATAGTTCTAAATAAACGTATGAAACGTTATATTATATGTATATAGATACGAGTAAGAAAGGGGCCAAAGTAAAATGAATATTATGTTAGAATTATATGAGATTCAAGTATTTTTCATATTTTCCAATATGTATTTTATGTGAATATTTTTACATATATATTTATTATTATGTAAAAAAATGTAATCTAAAATGACATGAATACTATATGAACTCCTTAATAATTAGGAGATTGAGCAACTGCTACCTAATTCCACTCAAAGGTTGTAAAAATCTAAGTGTTTATGTGATATTTGAGCTATAAAAATCAATGCATAATTGAAATAAATTAACAAATATTAAAAAGAATATTAGAAAGATAGAAAAGGCAGTGGTAGCCCAGTGATAACGCGCTCGCTTGGAAAACCGAATGAAGCGGATTCAAATCCCGGGTCTCGCACCTCTAATATTTTCATATGCTAATCATTTCTAACATGATTACCACTTGCCTTACGGTGAAAGAAAACATCGTGAATAAACCTGTATGTCTGAGAGAACCTAGCAAATTTTGGAGAGATATGTGAAGTCCGCCAACCCGCACTTTACCAGCGTGGTGGTTAAAAAAGGGCTGAATACAATACAACACAGATACACAAATAATAAAGTATAAAATAATTAAAATCTCAAACCATTTAAGAAAGCTCCACCTGTACCTTATATAACAAACTTAAAATTCCCCAGCTGAAACAAAATCTAAGACCGAGCTAAGAAAAACAAATTCGCAACACGATTTCATTAACTGCCCAGTACAATCCGGAAGCTACATTGCATTTGGCTACGATCGCAGCTTATTTGGTGTGCAGAACTAACACCGTCCGTCCACTCGCGTATTGTTATAGCCACGTCCTACGGAACTAAACCCCGTTCCGTACCTCATAAAGATCCTTTATAGCTAAACTCGCGTGTGTGCGTGTAATTTATGCGTTCGAAAACCAAGGAAAGAAATTGTTTTTGTAGCTTTGTACAGTCTTTACGTGGAGGCTTTTTCTTTGTTCGTTCCGACTAGTTTCTAGCGGTTTAATTTATTTTTTTAGATATATGTACTTCAATTCAAACCTTTCAGTTTTTTTTTAGTTTAATAGTTTTTATTGGGTCAAAACTAATGTATGGTAGGCTAATATTGGGGTAATTAAGGTCTATATAAAGAAGTTTTTTTTATTATTATCGGTTTTGCGGAGTTGACTAAGAGCAAAGCTTTATAATTCGTTGTTTTACTTCTAACTTATAATAATTATTGTGAATATAGTTCAAATTAATTTGATTTATAAATGGAATATATGAAATAGGAATAATTTTCAAGCCACTCGTGTACACGCCCGCTTACGCGATATATGCATTTCAAGTTTTCGTGGAAGGATTTCAGTGAACAAAAATTTTATATATTAAATTAAAAGTACATTGAATCAAAGCAGTGTACTTGATATACATTTTAAATATTACCTACCTTTATTTTAAAATTATTAAGCAAAATATAATTACAATTTTATATCTATACTAATATTATAAAGAGGTAAAGTTTGTGAGTTTGTAAGATTGTAAGTTTGTGACGTTGTAGGGGGTAATCTCTGGATTTACTGAACCGATTTAGATGAAATTTGGTAAGAAGATAGTTTGAGACCCTGGGAAGGACTCATACTAGGACCACTTTTCATCCTGGAAATCATCCCTTAAGGGGGTGAAAATGGGGATGAAAATTTGTATGGAGAATCAAGCTAGGGACGAACCCGAGCGAAGTGTGGGTAAGCCGCTAGTGTCTTGTAAAATCATAAAAAACTGATAATTTAATGAAGTACGTATATGCAGATAGATATAAATTCTCTTTGCTTGAATTGTCTCTGAATACATTAAAAAAGTAATCAACAATATATTTTTCATGTAGAAAAGATACATTTAAGTATTCAGAAAACGCGACATACTTACTCCAATGTTAAACATTTCACAAAGCGTTGTCAGTGACACATGGATGTTTCGGCCATTCCCCGCGAATCTTGCTGAATTATTCTCACAAAATGGTCGCGCTCGTGTTGTCCAGGAACTAGACGTGGGCATTATGGAGACAAAACCGCTAATTTATCTACCAAAGTGCACCCTTTTATGCTAACGAGCGACCTACGACCACTATTGTGGAACAAATGATACGTTTTATTTAAAAGTACCGTGTTATGAAGCTTAAGTTTTTTTTTCAAAGAGAAGATCAAATCGTAGATTTTTAATATATGTACAGATTATGAGATTTGACTAAATTGCTTTACACACAATAGGGAATGTAATAACGGAAAATTTTCAAAAGTACCGTACTTATCTGCGGATAAAATTTTATGTTTACAATCAAATAAAATTAAAATAAAAGTTTGTATCAAGACTTAAAGCATTTTTTAAATATCTTACTCCAAAAATAATATTATTAGTATATATCTATATACTTCTAGCGGACCCGACAGACGCTGTCCTATCCAAACATATAAGATAAGAAATAAAAATAAGATATAATATAAAAATAATTTCCTAGAGCCCGACTGCAGTGCCACCTCCCGGGTCCTGTTGTGAATTTAAACCATCCAGAGACCCACTCAAACACAACCAAAAAATCGATCCAGCTGCTTAGTGTGACATACATCCGTACAGAAGAATTATATATATATATATATATATATATATATATATATATATATATATATATATATATATATATATATATAAAGATAGTTATAAGAGAATAACAACAATAAAAGCAGCATAAAACAATCAAGTAATTGCCGACAAAGGGTTCAGGGTAAAATAATAAATTACGTTCACATATCAAATAATCTAGCAGACGAGGCGAGACGTTGACTTTTCAATTAAGCGGGATCCGTGCCGACAAGTTCGATTAATCAATCGCAGCCTTATTCTGAATCGATGGCTCGAGCAATGTAGCGTGTACGCACCAATTACGAAACAATCCTCTTTAATGGAAACAGAGATATTGAAATATCAGAATATGAAACAATATTTACGTAGATATTAATGAAAATAATTTTGTGTAATGTAATAGAAATGCTTTGATAATGGCTTGTAATGTTTCGTAGGAATTGATTAACTGAATAATGTAATTGTCGGTGAAAGTTTTTTAAGAATCAGATCTGCAATTTACATGGATGTAAATCATAAGCTACTCTTATAGAAAATCCACCATTATGTGGCTTTTCCATACGAAAGGTCTCTAGTTCTCTTTAATATGTTAGAACTTTTTAAATAAAACCAAAGCACTTTTTCCTCTTTATATTTGTCTTCACTATTTAAGACTGTTCCAATCAACAAAGTAGCTCAGGATCAACGTTGTCCGATATCAGTATTTGCGGTGTCGGATTGTCGGTCGCATTCGCCCGGAGTTGCGTTCACGGCTGTGGCTTCCAATGATTAGCTAAGCCTATCTACGCTGTACATCTACAATATATTGCGAATGTTTTACAGCATTCTTATTTTATATATTGTTTAAATTAATTTAAATACTTGTTTTTAATAGTCAATTAAGAAGTTGCTTAAAATTAAACTGATGTATGACAACACTATCTCATTTCTTCGAGCTTAGACAGGTCGTCTACAGTTGTTGAAAAATAAACGTTTTCAAAACGTGGCAGTAGAGCACAGATTACTTCGCCGATCTTTTCGCGATTTGTCTTTATAATTAAATTTAAAAATTTAAAAACCCCGACATGTAATTCGCTGTTTTGTGGTGGCGGTTATCTTGGATTTGAAATTTATCATAGTGTATAGTATTCTACTAGTCAAGCCCTTTCATTTGATACCCATATTGAGGGGTTTGTGAAAAAATATGTAATCAGCCATTTTGTGGCGGCGACTATCTTAGACCGATTTTCATCAAACATAGCTAAGAATACTCCCGACTAATTCACCTTTCAAATAAAAAAAAATCAAAATCTGTTCATCCGTTCGGGAGCTACGATGCCACACACAAACAGGTCAAACTTACAACACCCCGTCGTTTTTGAGTCGGGGGTTAAAATAAGATTATTATGAGTATAAATTAAAAAAATTATAGTGAAATGACCTTAATCAGTATGTCACAAAATTATAATACCTATGCCATTCCCGTATATATTTTTTACCATTCTTTAACTCCGCAATAAAAAACCTGCTTTCTAAATTTTATAACTTCGTCTGAGGTTCACGTATTTTTTTTATCAGCTATCTCACCACCATTGACAGTTAAAACAAAGTAACAAGGATTATAAATAAGAAATCTGTTTGTTAATTTTTCATGCTTCTGAAATCTTCTGATTTTGATAAAACTTGATAAGAGCATAGATAGCATCTTGGGTCGGACATAGACTTTCTCTAATACCCGCCCCACTTACCAAGCAAGCAAAGCCGCGATCATAAACAAGTAGTCAATACAAACGTTTATCCTGACAGAACATAAGGCCTGTAGATTATAGCCTTACAAACGTAAAGGTTCATCTACTGAAGAGTATTCTCAACTATAATAATTTAAAACAATTGTTATTTCATAGTTCATAATTGTCTGTTGCCTAGGCTTCAAAATGTTTGCGGCACGATGCAGCAGCGATTAGATTAATAACTGCTGCAGTAGGTCGTAACCATTCCCAACTACAAAGACAATGAAATTTATAAATTTTATATATTGACGTGACATACCACATCTGTCCGCTCCACTTGGGAAAGAGCATTTAATTTGAGATTCGAAAGCATATCCATCAAATTTCATTTATTAAACTGTGTGTGTTCAAATGACCAAAAACCAAATTCTTAGGTTTTACATATTAGTATACTCTTACATTGCAGTTTTTGCATTTCTTTCTCAGAAATGAGATATTTTCACACCGTAAAAAGTATCCTACACGTTGACCCGGATAACCAGTTATCACCATACCAAATTTCATCAAAATCCCTCCAGTGGCAGACAGGCAGATGGACAGACAAAAATTCTAAAAAGTATAGATTCGGCCACTGTATCGATAATAATGTTTATTTCAATAAGATTTTCCAAAAAATATTTAATGTACAGATTCGGCTTAGTTACAATTTTATTATATATATAGATGAACATATAATAAAATTAAGAATAACAAGACTTGCATAATACTTCTTAAAAAGATTCCAGTTCATTTAGTACCCACAATGAAACCGTAATGTAGGCGTACAGTATCTATATATAAATAGGCAAAGACAAAACAATTCAGTGCCTTATTCTCTTCTATTTGTCAAGCAGTTCTTTCTTTTGTTTAGTAGTCGTTGACAAGCTTTCGCGTGTGTTTAAAAAGTTTGGAGACAGTTAGTTTTTTTTTAAATATGAGATTTTTTTTAAAATGGGTGGAGAAAACAGATTGGTTTTATTATTATAAATTTTAATAAAGATTATGGTCGAATTTTGACCAGTGATAGTAATTATTTAATCTTACTAATAATATAAATGTGAAAATTTTGATGGATATTTCGATGATTGTTACTTAATCACGCCAGAACGGCTGAACGGATCTGGATGAAATTTGGCACCGAGATAGATTATTGTCTGGAATAACATATTGATTACTTTCTATCCCGGAAAAATTTACGGTTGACATGGGATATTGTTTCTGTTTTTCTAGAGGCGAATCCGAGCGAAACAACGGTGAGCTGCTAGTTTACTATATATATGTATCTCCACATCCCTAATATTTAGGATACACCTATTTTTATACGAATATTTGTGACTCGCCCTCTCTTTTTTTTTTGCGTGGGTCCCTATTTTTTCTAAAATAAAAGTAGCCTAAGTTACTCCTTATTATATCAGCTATCTGCCAGTGAAAGTACCGTCAAAATCGGCCCAGCCATTTCAGAAATTAGCCGGAACAAACAGACAGACAGACACACAAACAAAAAATTGTAAAAAATGTTTTTTTGATATATGTACCGTGTATACATCCATATGCGTTTAGTAAAAAGCTATTATTTTGACATTACAAACAGACACTTCAATTTTATTTATCTGTATAGATGTAACTATTTCTCTTCACTTCGAGTGCTAATTCCAAAAGTTTCGAAAATGCTATAATTACTAAAATGCAGTAAAAGTCTTAAATGTGCACTAACATCGAACGGCAATTGTCGGTACATCACAAGGCTTGGGGCAGGACGCGATTGCGGTTGCGGTCAATCGCAATACACGCGATTAAATTAATAGCTGCCCGTATCGAATGCTTTTAGGATGTAGATATGCTCCTAAATTATACATATATTAATTCTAACTCACTTTAATTACATGTTCTCCATTAGTGTCAAACATAAACAATTGTATGATTTGCTTTTTGGTCTACTATTGTTTTGGGGCAGACTAGCCATACTATGTACTTTATATATCCATACTAATATTATAAATGTGAAAGTGTGTTTGTTTGTTTGTTTGTTTGTCCTCCTTTTACTTCGAAACCGAGTGACGGATTGACGTGAGTTTTTGTGTGGAGATATTTGAAGAGCTGGAGAGTGACTGACATAGGCTACTTTTTACTGCGGGAGATTATCTATTTCCCACGGGAAAACACGTTATAATACAATCCAATAAAATATTTATGATCAGAATTACTTGAAACTTGCTATTAATTCTTTTCAATAAAAGTAAATAAATGCGTGTTTTAGCATTTACGAAATTCATCCTATAAGGGGGTAAAATAGGGGATGAAAGTTTGTATGAAACTACCTATTTAGAGATAATTCTGTAGTTTTAGCGCGAGCGAAGCCTTGGGTACTGCTAGTTGCATCAATTATTTGTGAAAACGTGGTATACTATTTTGCAAAATTGAAAGGCACGCATGCGAAATACTTAATAAAATATACATACAACATTTAAAACACCTAATTACGTATTTATAACTATAGACGGCGAGAATATTGTAATTTTCAATTATTAAAATAATATGCATCTATTCACAGAATTTACGAACAAAGCGACGAAAATTGGGTATGAAATAATAAAACCGTCGGCACACAATTATCTATTAGCCGAGTAGTCGCTGTAACAGTGCATTTGACACAGCAAACACAATAATCAATGGATCAAATTTCAGAATTGGTGACGCTCTTTAATCATCGATCAGTACTATTAGATAGCTAACTGTTTCAACTAACAAACCCGTGTGTATTAGCATTCATATATTCGTCCATATACTACGCCATTTGCAGGAAATGTAGGTATATGTTATAAATTGTGATGCGAATTGTTTCAAATTGCACGTTAAACAACGTTGAAGAGATGGAAAAAACAATGGCCATAACAAAATGTGCTTAAATCTTTTTGTGTCAGCTTGAACACATTACTATATATGCCCATGTAAAGCTAACTTAGTTATTACCGATTACATATAAATGAATACCCAAGTTCCAGATATTACGAAACAGTCCTCTAATTCAAAATAAAAAATATTTCTTTAAACAAGTAACTTAAACCTATAATATAAAAGCTATCAAATCAGTAAACGCTGTTAAAAAATAATATGAAACCTTATTACGTATCTAAATGTCGTTGAGATGCAATCTGCATAGCTGATACTCGCTAATATATTAGTGACATTCGATAGTGTGGGAATCTTTCAAACTTTCTTATTAGGCATCTAGTGACAAATTGTGTAAATGACTCTTATAACCATTGAATTAAGGTTATTAATGTTAAATGGAAATTCACTAAAACAAGTTTATAATCTATAGGCAATAAATCCCTCGGTCAGCTTCGATACACGTTTTCTATGATACTAAGTATTTACACCGACTTTTCTCATTATCATAGGAGAATATCTTATATGTTAAAATTTACAAGTCAAATATTTTATTTAATGGTATAGTAAACGTTACTAAGAATAGATAACTACATAAACGATAGAATATTACCAAACCGTATAGACATTTATCTCAAACAAATATATGTACTAAATTGAAAAAATATGTAAACAATGTAGCGTGTCAATGGAATACGAAATAAAATAACTTCCATAAAAGCCATGATACTGTATCAAAAAAAACAAAGGTGTTATTTTATAATTTTCGAATAAATTTTTTATAATCAATTTATTTTGTAGAAAATTAATAATAAATACTAAAACTTTTTTTTATTACGGAAATAAATATAATTTGTACTTCGCTCCGTCATCGTATTCACTCTTAATTTCATGAAATCCCTGTCTAATGATACCTATTCCTATATTATACAGGTCATTTGATACTCTATACATATAATAAATTTCTAACTAAGCCGAATCTGTGCATTAAATATTAAAAATGTCGAAAGTTAGTTACTTATGATAAACATTATAACATTTCTATAAAAAGTATTTAGTAATTGAGTAATATAAAACATGGCTAGTTTAAAATTGGGTCAACCCCAAAGGACACGAATGGGTTTGGCACAAAACATGCCAGCCCTTATCGCCACGACAAATGTGCGTGTTTAAGACCGCAATGAATTACAACAACTACCAGCATAAATCAGCTGATCACATCATAACAGTTTTGTTGTGTCACACTGTTTTCTAGCTACGAAATTGTGTCACATATTCACAACAAAAAGGTTAACTTCATTTAAGCCGTCAAAATATTTACTTTTGAGGCACGAATGTTGTAAAGCTTTTAGGTAAAAGTTCATATTACTTGCTTTATTGTTGAAACGAAAAATTTAAGAGCTGTATTAAGTAATAATTACAGTTAGAAATTAAAAAAATATATGCTATAGTTTAATTTGCGGGACTCGAAGTTTTACTAATACCCATTAAAAATAGACAAATCCATTTCCTAGCTTAATAGATCAACTCGACGATTTAAAATTATTGCCATGAAGATTTCACATACTTATAAATTTCAAATCGATACTACTAGTAGGTTACAATCGATTTGATTACTTAGTTACAAATGAAGTTAATTATGTATTAGTACATAATTATAGCTAAAGCAACTTAAATTTAGATATTTGAAATAATAATTATATATTGATTTCTTTAAAAAAAACGTAATTATAATCGATTTTACATAACGATAGTGACTTCACAATACATAAAATTTTCTAACGTCAGCAGAGTTGAGATCTCTAAGTTTGATACTCTGATTACTCAACTGGTTATGAAGTCTAATCAAACTTACTATGTATAAAATTTCCACTCCTTGTCAATCTTCGTTAACAAGATTGCTTTTAAAGAGTTTCGGGATAAGATCGGATGTGCTGAGAGGTGCAAAGGTCAATTAGGTTCGCGACCTTGTATTGTTATCAGCCCAAACCTCTCCAAACTCCGCCGTCGTTCGAAAATGTTACTTTGAAATAACTTTAGAAAATATATCTGGCATCTCAAGAGACAGCTTCTCAACACGTTTTTCGATATATTTTAAAAAAATCAATTTGTTTACATGCTAAAACTTTATGATTTCATATAATTTTACTGATATACAACTTGGGAGTGTTATCTTAAAATTGAATGCGATAAAACGTAAATTAGCTTCAATTTAATCAGAGGATTGGCGTAATAACTGTCCCAGACAGATTACACAAGCCGTAGCTCAACTCACAACGCCCTTAGTAAATCTTTTCATGCCATTAAGATATAATCAGCAATCCGATATATAAAATGCCCACATCCAATCCCCTACATCGCGGACTTTTGGCGGATTAATTAGAATTCCACATTCGGGAATTGAATGGTGTTTCATCCGATAATAGTCTGTTATGATCCCCAATGCATGTAATATTCGAATGTGATTTACGGAGCGCAGTGAAACTCGTGTAATTCGAAAGTATAAACAATAGTTAACTGCCACGATACTGTTAAATATATGTATATGTACTATGCTATCCATATTCATACTAATATTATAAATGTGAAAGTGTGTTTGTTTGTTTGTCCTTTCACGCCAACAGAGTGACAAATTAGCGTGATTTTTTGTGTAAAGATAGTTGGAGGGCTGGAGAGTGACATAGGCTACTTTTTACAGCGGGAGACTATCTCATTCCCCCGGGGAAACACCTTATAATACAACCCAAAAAATATTTATTATCAGAATTAGTTGAAACTTGGTATTAATGCTCTTCAGTAGAATTAAATAAATACGTGTTTTAGCATTTTTCGAAATTCATTCCATAACAGGATAAAATATGAGATGAAAGATTGTATGAAACCTACCTTTATAGTTTTTTTTGTACTGGATATATTTAAGATTCGATTCTTAATTAAATTTTAGAAGACGAATATATTAAAGAGATAAACTCATTATTATATTTTTCATAAGCATGGGGCTTATAATGTCTATTTTGTACCGTTGAAACCACAATGAGGTTTCTAACAATAACTTGTTTTTTGGAGATTCCAAGTTAGTTATCTTTGATTAGTTAACACAAAAATAAATGTGGATAATCTATAGTTGTATAAATATTTAAATAGAACCTTAATTTCGCAGCATTCGTCTTATCAGACATTCTACATATGTATACCTATTACATAACACCGTAGCTCGTCCATATTAATGAAGGCTAACAAAAAAATATATTCCTTTTAACTCTACGTAATAGCATCCTAAATGCTATTCATATACCTTTAAAAATTATGTGCCAGTATATGCGAAAATAATGTTAAAACATAAAACAATATTCGCCCCATTTACAGCCCTATAAAAATATCAAACACGAGCAAACTGCGATACTTGTACAGTCGAAACAATATTTTCCTTCAAATTACTCTATAAACTGAGCCATCTTAATTCCCAATGTCTGTACGTTGCTTGATATACTCTAAGCAATAATCGTTATGCGAATATTGTACCGTAGTGAGTTTAAAGCCATTATTTCTAAGCTAGCAAGAGAGTAAAGTACCAAATATATCTTTCATTCTATTAAAATAAATAGGGTAACGTGTTCGATACCAAAACCAATTTTGTTGGTATACAACCTAAGGGTATTCCTTTCAGCAGTACAGAGGATGTACTGCGCCGACCCCAAGTAATTGGGAAATGGGCAGGGAGAAGAAGACAGAGACAACCTAAGGGTATTGTCACACAAAACTTTTCGGAATCTAGTCTTTATGACAGTTCGACACTATTTTACCTGACATTATAACACTATTTGGCTTAGTGTGTTGTGACACTACTTGCGGTCGCAAGTTCGAGTCCCGCTGTGGGTATTTATTAGTGTGGTAAGCTCGATAGTTTGTACTCCAGTCGTGGGTGCTTATATTTATAATATGTATACATATAAAGTTATATACCAACTATCTGGTAACCATAACACAAGCCTCGAGCTTACCATGGAACTAGTTGTAGAATTTAGATTTAATATTTTATGTATTAAATGCGTGACGTTATTAAGTTAGTCATGTCACTGAACTCCTATATAGCAATGAAAATGAAAAAAAATGAAAAAATGTAAATAGCAAGTCTTAAATCATAAATGCAGCAATGTAGGATATATAAAACATTCTTATTCGTGCCGTCTCTTTATAACCCACATAAATCTTAATCGATGCAATTGCAACTGGTGCAATTGTAAAAAGATTGAACATTTATGATAAAGCGTAAGGAGAAGCTACATTTCTACACTTTATAGGTAATACTCATGTGCTTTGGAGAAGATAAAAAAAAATTACGTTAACAGTTCTCAGCGTATCATATTTTTTCAAACAACAGATCGATGTATTTTTGAGCGACTTCAAAACGTAAAGGATAATTTAGGGTTTCGAGGAAAGTTTTAATACCTCAAAACTAGACTTAATAGATATTTTGAAGTCTTTTGTACTTTTTAAGTTAAAAATAATATTATTTGTCAATAATCTTATTTTACCGACTAATCTCTATCGTGTCTTCTCCATTCTACGTGACATTGGTAATGACAAGAATGACTGTGCTCAAATGGCACGCTTTGAAGCTATCAGGAAAATTGAATTGAATATTATTTGTATAGATTGTTTATTATATTTTTATACATGTATTAAGTATTAGTATATTTTAACTCTATTTTAAGAAAAAAAAATACTTTTTTTAACATTTAAAAATTTCATTTGTATAAGAAATTCTTAGACATGCATGCAATCTCAGCCGTGTGGTGTAGGTTCTCTCGTAAACCCGTAGCCTCTTCTTCGAAGATTTTACGTTGCCCTGCATTAATAAGCTTAAGCATCTCGTAGATTGCTAATAAACTAAAGTTAGTTATCACGGCTTAGAACCTATATATTTCGAAACTAGCATTGCCCGCGGCACCGCCCACCTTCAGATGACCAAAAAACAAATTGTTAGGTTTTACATATTTGTATACTCTTAATTACAGTTTTTGTATTTTTTCTCAGAAATGATATATTTTTCCGCTGTGAAAGGTATCCTATATGTTGACCCGGATAATCAGCTATGCCCATACCAATTTTCATCAAAATCCGTCCAGTAGTTTTTCTGTGATACGGTAACAGACAGACGGACGGACGGACGGACAGACAGACAGACACAAAATTTCTATAAACTATAGATTCGACGTCTGTATCGATAATAATGTCTATTTCAATAAGATTTTCCAAAAAATATTTAATGTACCTACAGATTTGACTCAGAATTTTATCATATGTATAGATATAATATTATGTAATATGTTTTTATAGTCTCTATGTATAGTTTTGAAATAATGTGCTATTTATTAACAAACGATAAAAGTTATTTATAGAAATTATAATTTTCAGTCATTTCACTTTCATATTAAAACAAGCTGTAAATCATTTCATGAATAAGTTTAATCAAAAATCATTAATCCATAATTAAAATATACAAAAACAACTTAATGTTGAATTAATAATGTTATATAATACTTCAAAGCAAAATAACAACGCAAAAGGTACAAAACAGGATTTATTTTAGGAGTCTAAGATAGTGTGGCTTTTAATGTACAAATGACGTAGCCGATGGCCATCAGGCGCTTACAGCTGGGTAGCACGTTTCCTATACAACATCGCTAATAATGGCGAAACGAATTATCGTTAGCGTACTGTACTTGCTTGAAGTCAATATTTGTGCCAAAATAAACTTCAAGGAGACGAAATAAAGTATAAATTAGAATAACAATTCGTTGATATGATTTCTAAAATTCCAAGTACTACATACAAACTAATATTAAAATAGACCCCACCTCGCGAACGTTTCACTTTCAGATGCTTGACAGTTTCAGCCAATACAATTTCTGAAAATGTTTTATTCATTATTATAACTGAAAATACAAAATGATGCGCTGTCAGTCCCACAAGCCAGTTAAATCAGACCGCAAATCTATGCCTATTGTAACCTTTTACTATTTGCAATTTAAAATAAACAGCTTTACCGCAATGGATTTACGCAAACATCGAATAGATTATATATTTTTTATATTTCCTATATAAAAATTTAGAAAATTTTGCTTTTTTGCATGTTTTTTCCGGCTTAGATATTAAAGAGCACACTAATGATGATGATGTCTCCCTCCTAGCCACGGCCACGGCTACGGCGGCCAATCTCAATGAGACTAGCCAACTACGCGGGGCATATTCTTCGTATCTTCGCGCACACGCACTATTCCTTTTCCTCTTGAATTTCGATGGGACAATAACTCCACCGGTAAGGGATCAGGTACAGGATTGCCCAACTCCGGGCTGCTATTGCATATTAATAGAAAGACTCAGTAACTAAAATTGGCTTGACCCGGGACTCGAACACAGGACCACCTGATGTGCAGCCCTACATGGAAGCCACTACACCACCGAGGTACAGTAATACATTGTGAACCTGTGAGAGACAATGAGTATAAGCTCGTTACCTCTTAAGCAATTACGGATTAACAGACTGGAGTTAAATTCGTAATGGAAGTAGCGTATATCCTGATTTAACAATGATTACTCTTTAGTGCCGTACCTACTACGCAAACGGAGTCATTGGGAAAACTTATACATAAATTAAAAAAAAAAAATATTTCGCTTTCTTAAATACAGTAAGTAAACTTGTAACCTTATTAGAAATATATCTGATAAAGCAAAACCTTTAAAATCTTCCACAAAAACTAAAATTAAACGGCATTCAAAATTTATTATCAAAACAGCGTAACAATTAGAACGCTAGAAAAACACATGCTATTATAGTTCCAGCTAATTTTCCGATAAAAATTGCAAAGCAATCCAGAATCCGTATTGCCTTTAAGAATTTAACTATTCGTTTTAAAATTCAACACAGCCCACATCCATCTTCCTCAGAGCCATTAGCAAGTCAATATAGGCGTTCCAGTGCACTCCTTAGCTCCGCTTATCGGCGCCACCACGCGGCAAATCCGCCCTCGACTCCACGCTATTTATTCCTCATATTCCTCGCGTACTCGGATTATTGCCCTGTTATCGAGAGTGGATAAATTACTTTATTACAATCTCCCAGGAACCCTTTCGAGCTGTAAACGTGGAACCCCGACGTTATTTCACGACTTGATGGAATTTCGCGAAAATTCTTTTTACAGCGCCATCATTTTCAAGTGAATTGGGATTATGTAAAATAAGTAAATAAGTTTATTCGTTCGGTGGCAGCCACTGTGAACTATGTAGATGAAATATATTCAATTTCCAACTGAAGCGACTAAATAATTACTTTTCAAAATAATCTTTTTTTATATACGTTCGTAATCTTTTGATACAATCGTCTGCCATATTTTTTTTAATTTAGATGCTTTACCACAGCTATTTTCTCCTCATCAAAGTTTAGTGGCTGGGCCCATAACCTTTTGGTCGATAGTAGGAGAAAATAAAATTAAATAATAATGAGATACTTATTTTAATCTAAACTAAAGTTGAACACTACATGTACACTTCTAACCGGCTTAATTATGAGAGTTGCCACAACAACAGACTATACATAAGTTTTATATTTAATTGTTGCCATAATCAAAACATGTGAATATTTTAGAATGAGATTTTCATCGTATGGACAGAAAAAATTGAGTCATAATATTATGATATTCGAACAATTAAAAATTGAACTAGAGAATTAATTGAACGGATGTGATCGTGTTTTATACAGTTTTAATATCTGGAACGTAGTCGAAAGTTCGGCAAGTCTAATTACAAGTCGGCCTCTCGGTTCCTTCTGAGATCAAAGAGCAAGGTAATTGAGCTGGTGATTTGCGCTCCGATATATCAGCCGACGTCGATCACTCGTTTCATTAAACCGGCCTGCTAAATCTTAAAACATTGTTACCAATAAACACGTCTTGTGTCTTATTGTTGTTAACTTGATTGGATTTTGTTAAACTATTTTATTGATGTATAAATAACCCTATATTACCCTTTTTTTTAACGTTGGGAAATGCATTTACGCACAAGGTGTGGGACTCACCGGCAAAGCCAGCACTACGCTTACGCATTCAACTACGACGCCCCGACGGCACGTCTGCCGAAGCAGACCACAACAACCACGGGGTTGCTCCAAGGTCCACTCTGCTATCAGAGAAGTACCTGGAGCAACCCGCATGGTACACCGCCCTCCGAAGAGGGCCACCTCCCACCGCCCACCGAGGTGGGCCACCTCCCTGTGCGTTTCTTGGCTTCGCGCCCGGCTGTATTGCTGGGCACTACTGAGCCCCCCCACCACGACAAGGTGAACGCACGTTGGGGGGGAACCCTATATTACCCTACATTAGGTTTAACACAGACAATATTTTCTGTGTTAAACCTAATGTAGGGTAATTTATATTATACAGACTAAGTTCTATTCCAACGCTGTGTACATATTTGTACTGAGCAGGTACATTGAGTACGACGTCATAAGCGCGAGTTTCATTATTTTTTATAAGTAAACAGCAAGTACTCAATTTCATTTTATAAATTTTTTTATACAACACTGAACACGTAATCGTGATATTCCGTGCTTATTTAATACATTCTATATTTCGTAACCTCACAATCAATTTATTCTATGAATGACGAGAAACTAATCAAGTTTATCATAAAAAAGTTATTATATAATAACACTTACTACATATATATATATATATATATATATATATATATATATATATATATATATATATATATATATATATCTGTAGTAATATAAATATTTTTTGAACTGATCTTATAAAAATGCACGATAAATAATAATAGTGTCATAAAAATGTTATAAAAGTTTCAAACACTGTCCTGTATTTGCACGTCCTACATACATTTACTCTTATACAAGCGTAAAGCAATTCATTTTCTTGATAAAAGACTAAAACTGTAGAACATCTAACTTTGAACATAACATTAAATATATTTATAATAATTTTATTCACTTCACTGTTACATTGAATTATATTTGGCTTGCAAATATCTTATCAACGTTAAACACTGCCTACAAAATACAACGTTATTCCCTTAAATGGACACCCCAATTAATTATTGCTCTAAAAACCCTTTTAGCCCCATTCTCCCAAACGTAACTCCAAAATGGGAGTGGTCATCCGTCTTTATAAGTGAGGTCTACATTAGTGGTTAGTGTCCTTCATTAGAACTAATCTACTTACTAACATAAACAGTGATCGATAGACACAGTAACTATTGGTAGAAATACCTGGCGCTAGAAATCTTATTAATTGTCTATATAAATAAAAAAATTGTGTTTGTTTGTTCAAAGTTCTTTTCACCTTTACTTAACAAATGTTTATCAAGGAACGTAATAGATACTGCAGCGCATCGACATGTACAACGTACATGTCGATGCGTCATGAAAAAAGCAAACATGAGTATGATTTCGATAAGACCGTATGCTAAGACTTGTTTAATCTAATATATATAAAATTCTCTTGTCTCAGTGTTTGTAACAAAACTCCTCCGAAACGGCTGGACCGATTCTTATGAAATTTTGTGTGTATATTCAGTAGGTTTGATAATAGGACGTGAACTATTTTTCATACCCCCAAGTGATCAGTGAACTTATCACTTGACCTCTAAGTGACTTAACACATTCGCGTGAATCTAAGAAATGATTGTTTAAAAGTAAACAATTTGCAAAAAAATAGGGCAAATATTTATTTTTATTATAAAGGAGAAGTTTTCGAAAAGGTTAACTGCTGAGACTAATGAGTATATTTCATGATGATCATAAAACAATATTAATTGTTACGTAACATATTTTTTTTCTTATATTCTAAGTTTGTTGAGCTAAAGTTAAGTTTTTATTTTTATATTCTAAGTTTGTTGTTTGCTATATAATTATTTCTTTATTTAATTTTACAATTTATTAGAATACGTTTTAATGTTAGGTATAGATTTCTCAGAGATTATTTTCCCGCAGTAAAAAGTATCTTATAAATGTTGACGCGGATAACCAGCTACCATCATACAAAATTTCATCAAAATCCCTCCAGTGGTTTTTCCGTGATGCGGTAACAGACAGACAGACAGACAGAAAAAAATCTAAAAACTATAGATTCGGCCTCTGTATCGATAATAATGACTATTTCAATAAGATTTGCCAAAAAATATTTAATGTGCAGATTCGACTTAGAATCTTATTATATGTATAGATTTCTCTCCCTGGACTGTAACGTGATGTTGTAAAGCATTCGAAAAAGTCCAAAAAATTCCATTTAAAATTTACACAATCGTTATATCATGCACAATGCACATCCACATGTAGTATATCTTTAAGGATATCCAAAGAGTCCATTATAAGTACTATAAAATGGTACACCATTAGTTGAACGGGTCAATTTGAATAACCTTAAAGTTTCGAGCAATGTTCGAGAAGAACATGAACAGTACCGTTGAAACTCAGTACCAAGTTTATAGGTTTAAAACTTCAATCGCATTTACATAAATACAACGTTGTATCCCGGATTGTAATGGACAGCCGTTTAGTTGATGTTGGCTGTTTGCTCGTTACGACGTACAAACTTTGTGTCTTTAAATCTAGCTATTGTTTAAGACCTTTTTATGACACTGATGTAGACATAAAATTTATTTTAACTATTCATAGGTATTCCTTTCTTTAAACACTTTAGTTTATCAACACGCTAGTTTTGTTGCAATATAAAATAAGTTTTGTGTAACTTGCCGTAAAACGTAGCAATGGAAGAAAATACACTCATTTCGTTTAAAAGTAAATTAAAACGGTATATCATATCATCTTACTAATATTGTAAATGTAAAAGTTTAGATGTTTAGATGTTTGTTACTCAATCACGCCAGAACGACTGAACCAGGCGCGGATCCAGAGTTAAATTGGGGGGGGGGGGGGGTCATAGGCTGAAATATACATATTATAAAACAGGAACTTAGCAAAATCTGTACATGAAATATTTTTTAAAAACAATTGAGACCAGGCGCAGATCTAGATGGGGGGGGGGGGGGTAATTTGGTCAATAAAGTATACTTTTTCAATGATTATAAAAAAAATGTAGTTTACAAAGTAAAACTCATCGATTTCTCCAGATTTTTTTCCATTTTTAAGACTATTTTTACAGGACGATCGTACAATGTTTTTATTTTTCAAAAAGAAGAGTGCAAGATGAAAATATGAGCCCTATCTGAAATTGAACGACAATTTTTTTAAATGTCAACATCCACTTGAAATTGGGGGTGATTTTAAGCCTCCCGAGACCTTACAATATAAATTTCTCGAAAACGGCTAAACATTCAATTTCAAAAAATTGGTCATTATATGTATTTTGAAGATTATATTCCTCTAGTTTCATGAATATTAAAAAGTTTTTGCAGACATTTAAAGTAAAGAAAAACTTAATAACGAATAAAAACTTAATTTGTTTCGAATTAGGTACTTAAAAAAAATTGTATTATTCCTTCTTTTCTTAGACTTCAAACTTCTCAAAAAAGTATATTTGGTTTTGGGGGGGTCATGACCCCCATGACCCCCTCCCCCCTGGATCCGCGCTTGGACTGAACGGATCTAATTGAAATTTGGCATAGAAATAGAGTATAGTCTGGAATAGCACATAGGCTACTTTTTATCCCGAAAAAATGTACGGTTTGTACGGTTCCCGTGGGATAGGTTTGTTTTTTTTCCTAGAGGCAAACCCAAGCGAAGCGTCACCCTCGCCAATAGTAAAATATATAGACAATCAACAGGGAAATATTAAGGTAGTACGTACTGACAGAACACTCATACATTGTAATGCCAATTAACAAAACAAATCACCATATAATCATCTGTATAAGTATTCTTAACATATTTTGATCAATGGATTCCTTTAACGCATTGATAGAATAATAAATTATTGCGATTTATACACGCTCCACTTCTTTGTCTAGCACAATCATTAACGACGTCGATCTATCTCAGTCGCTCGCATTTCCTCCGGCTATGTCGGGCCATTTTAATAGGCTAATATTTTACTACCTTTAACTAAAGCAAACACGCTGCTTTAAATATTACACATTAAATATAATGAAACTCTGATTTGTCAATATTAATATTGCATGTGAAATAATTCATTAATTTCTCTTTTATTATAAAATATGAATTTTGTTTTGTGTTTTCTCTATACTTTATGTATGTAAATACTCTTTTAACCAAACCTGTTTAATTTAAAAACAATTTATAGACTATACATCTAGAGTATACTATACATTTATAGACAATATATCTAGCCGGTTCGGAGATTAACAGGTTTTAAATTAAAGATGGTCATTTTTTTCTTTAGGTGTTTGATTTTTGCTATCATGCAAATGAGGCATAAGATTAATACATTATTGTATTCAGCCCTTTTTTAACGTTCCACTGCTGGGCACGGGCCTCCCTTCAATACGAGGAGGATCAGGCTATAGTCCACCACGCTGGCCAAGTGCGGGTTGGCGGACTTTACATGTCTTTCGAAAACTTGCTAGGTTTTCTCAGACATGTAGGTTAGTTCACGATATTTACCTTCAACTTAAGACAAGTGGTAATCATGTTGGAAATGATTCGCACATGAAAATATCAAAGATACGAGGCCTGGGATTTCAATCCGCTTAACTCGGTTCCCCAAGCGAGCGCGTTACCACTGGGCCACCACTGCTTAATACAATATTAATATTTTAAAATAATAAACCGTAAAGATATTATTAGAACATTTAATTATGTATCTTCTTTACAAGTATATCTTACAGATTGTACTGACGTCTTTTGTTTTAATAGCAATAACTCTCGTAGATTTCTAGAGATTCTGCGCCCGCAGCTTTTTATGTCACTTGTTTCTGAGAATACAGTTTTTATAAGATAATATAAATAAATTATAAAAAGCTCTAACAACATTGAAATTAAGCTTCTAATTTAAGATAAACTTGATATTGTTTCTAATGTTATGTACATAAAGTAAAAGTAATCTCTACGTAATTTAATAAAGCCATACTTAATTTGATTTCAATTCCGTTAGTATTGCCATTTTATATGAAATAAAACGGTCAAAGGCGATCTAGTAATTAAAATTACGTAAAAAAAAACTAGGAAATAAATAAACTAATTTTAAAACCACAGATCAAACAGTAAACAAAATTATACCGAATGCATGTCTCGCTTAACGGCCGTGTACAAGATCACTCGACATAATTAACGTCTACACTGAGTTATTTACGCTCCCACATGTCTCGATGGGGTGATGAATGTTAACTTGAATTATAGATTCGATTGATATGTTAAAATAATTGCGAAATGCGTAACTTCCTATTGAAGTACCATTACCACGCGAATATAATGAACTAGAGAAAAGGTGTTCCACCCGCCACGCCATTTGTTATGATTTGGTTAGTTCTTAAGCATTATTCAAAAGCTTATTTCATCAAAACAGTATTTTATTTCTCGCATTTTTTAATTCCTAAATTATGAAAATACTAGCGACTCGCTTTGCTCGGCTTCGTCCCTATTTACGTTTTAACGGTTAGTAATATATCTGCTTAAAGCACTTACTTTTCTATACATACATACTATGTATGTATAGAAAAGTAAGTAAGTACTTTAAAAAATTAAAAAATATATATCCCTTGAGAAATGATTGACTATATATACAGACTTCCGCCCCATTTTCAAAACTCCATTTCAATTATAAAAACTATCCTATATTCTTCCCAGAGTCTCAAACTATCTCTATACCAAATTTCATCTAAATAGGTTCAGTGGATTAGACGTGAAAATGTAACAGACAGACAAACAGATACTTTCGCATTTATAATACGAGTATTAGTACGGATTCAGATTAAGTTAAAATAAATAGCGCAAAGTATGAATAAAGTTTTCTAAATAGAATTAACCTGCTAATTATTTTACCGATAGTTGCTATATAGTGACTCAGATATCAATATCACCTCTAAAACACATGTAAGTAGAGAACATTAAAACGTTGATAATTAATTATTAATAATGTAAAATACATTATCAAGGAATATTCTTTTCATCCTATTGGAGTGCATTTTAAAAACAAAACCTTTAATTTATAAGGGATCAAACAAAAAGGGTCGTAGTTAAGTAAAAATGTTAGTAAAAATTATACATAAGTTATACATAAGGTCAAATTGCACTCGTTCGACAAAACGACTGGGACAAGATACTCGACATAATTAAACGTCTACATTGAGTTATTTACGCGCCCGTATGTCTCGATTGGATGAATGGATGCGAATTTCATCCACTCTGCCAATCGATAAATTAAAAAAAAAAACGTTTAAATTATTTTTTGCTTTCATATACTATGGTCTTAACATGAAAAGCCTCATAATAATGATATTATTAAAAGTAAATAAACTTTAGAGCAAATAATGCTTACAAATTCTTGTTTTGCTGGTTTTAAACAATTTTTACGACGTATTTAATAGGTCTTATTATAATTACACGTTTAAACATTTTAAGACGCTTAAAATAGTAATAGATGTAAAATAAAAACAGAAGTGCCAACAAAGTTAGCGTTATAGTGTACCTAAATTGACATGTATATATTCGTATATCGTACGGCTTATCTCGATGCAATGCAGATTTTTTCCCGAGAATAAGCGGTAATCTTTACCCTTAAGGTTTGGTTATGTTACAATTTTATAATAATTTATATTTTAAATTATAAATACTTTTTAATAAAAGCAGATCGCTGACTTCGAAATCATTTCATCTATCACATTTTTTTATCTAATTTATAAAGAAATATTCCTGACTACATAATTATTATACTATATTATATAATGAATTCATGATATTGAATAAAAAACTAAACATGATACTTATGTGTTAAAATAGCCAGTAGTTTTTGAAATCTGTTCAGAAATATTTTTACCTTGTTTTTAATCATACTAATTTTTTAACCTACTAATAAATGCCAAACGGTGTTGTTAAATCGATTTCAATATTTAAATATTAGTATATAAATCAATGATTCAATTAAATTTGAAATACCTCAATACATTTTACCATACCATTGCACAATCACCGGTTTTAATTAAAAATGTATCGTTCTGTGAAACTTAGTAACCGGTAAGCAACAAATTAAAATTTAGTTCACGTGCAGTCCGAGGTTTATTTTTCATTTCTGTCAAAGTAAACGAACATTCATGCCGGTAAAGAAGCATAGACTTCAAAGCAAACACACGGCAGCTCGGTCGCTTTACCTACTCTATTTGATTTACTTTTTTTAAGGTTTTTAATCACTGACATTTCCGTGACTGCATCACTTACGGTACGTGCACGAAAACGAACCGAGCCTACATTTCATTATAATTTCGAGCTATTGTTATTCGCCCCGTTAAATTTTATTTCCATTACCAGCGTACACGCTACAATATGCAGTATCCAAACAACATAATTTATGTTATATGAATTGAATAATATCGATTTCCGTTAACCGAATTTTTGTTTAACGATCTGGCAACATTAAAATAGCGGCGTAACGGTCCCATTTGGTTACAATGTTTGCGGTAACTTGATTACACTGTTTTGTGATGTTATTGCGACCGGGTTTTATTACTAGTAATCTAGGCATAATGAAATCAACTATTGATTTCTGATTGCATAACACTTACATCATTTCATGCACTATCTTTTTCAAATTCAGAACATGTAAAACCTTTTTTTATGTAAGTGAACATTATACATTCAAATCTATACATATAATAAAATTGTAACTAAACCGAATCTGTACATTAAATATTTTTTGGAAAATCTTATTGAAATATATAGTTTTTAGAATTTTTGTCACAGAAAAACCACTGGAGGGATTGTGATGAAATTTGGTACCTACACACCTGGTTGCACACCTGGTTATCCGGGTCAATATATAGGATATTTTTTACCGTGAGAAAATATCTTAATTTGAGAAAAAAATACAAAAACTGCAATGTAAGAGTATGCTAATATGTAAAACCTAAGAATTTGGTTTTTGGTCACCTAAACGCGGGCGGAGTCGCGGGCAATGTTAGTAATTTAATTAGTCTAAGCGAATGTAACGCTAACAGAAAATTGATGGTATCATATAATAAATATTGTAAATGCGAAAGTTCGTTAGTGAATGAATGACATTGCTTGGTACTTCTTCATGCTGTAATGACTCTATGGATGAGTTAAATTCGGCATGAAAATAAGCATATGTCAAATTATTTATTTTGATTTATGATATATTTGTCAATGTTTTTAATGCAATATATTATAATGTAATAAGAAATGTTAATTCTGGAGAAGCCAAAAAAGCCACTTACGCCAACAAGTAAATTTTAACGTTAGGTCGTATCAACATTTTCGGAAGCTGAAAAAAAGGTCGTGTCGGCAATCGATCAGCGACCGCCATGGGCTACATCTAACTACTGCTTAATGTAATGTACTGTGATCGATCACCTGGTGACATCTGAATCCATTAAACCCGGTCATGTCTAATTGATCGCGAGAATTGAAAATTGCAAAAAATCTTTGGTCGTGATGGACAAATTTTATCTAAGAGGATGTTGTCTGTGGTATATTTCGATTTCATTAGGTAATCTGTGTCAGTTTATGATTCATAAAGTCAAAGTAGATGTGTCAATGGAGCCGCGTAACAATTACCTATAGTTAAAAGATTTTAATTTGGTGTTACTTTATGTATATTTAGATTTCATTAATAATATCAATTTTTTGAATACTTTTAGCACATTTAATCAATTACTTTCTACATTATTATACATTGCGAACCCCAATTTGTTAATAGTATACGTATAAATAAATAGGTATATACATATATAATCTGTGTTTATAGTTTATACTAATATATAGTATAGATTTGATATTATTATATGTAGAGATTCTATACGTATAACAAAATTCTGAGTCGAATCTGTACATCAAATATTTTTTGAGAATCTTATTAAAATAATCATTATTATCGATCCATAAGCCGAATTTATACTTTTTAAAATTTTTGTCTATCTGTCTGTCTGTCTGGGGAATGCATCACGTGAAAACCACTGGACAGATTTTGATGAAATTTGGTATGATGATAGCTGGTTATCCGGATCAAGAAATACATCAGATCTATAATAATGTCCGTTAAAGTGTACCAAGTGACGAACCCGAGAGGAACTAGGGTGAGTCACTAGTAGTTATTAAAGTTTTTTCAATGTTGACATTAAGAATGTTTGAAATCCTTTTCGTCTCCTTTCTATCTAATTTATACATTTTTGGTACTTCGTTGCTTTAAGGGGCAAGGAATTTAATTCGACTAGCAGTTGGAACACGAATTGCTCAGAAATTGAAATGTTTCAAATAACAATGCCCATTTTCAGAATAATAAAATAGTGAAAATTTGAAGTAACTTTGATAAGCAAAATTCGGCATTTCGGCATACTGGACCAAAAGTATCAAACATAGTATACCTATAAATAAATTGTATCTGGGCGATCGGCGTTTTTCGGAAAAGATATAGATAATGCGTTTTTTTTTAAGAAAAGATCCTTATATAGATAAACTCAAAAGTGAAAACCTTACCTAAGTAAAAAATTTGTTCTAAATCCTTAGAGCCGTTTTCGAGATGCACGAAATAAATTTAATACAAGAATTGCTCATTTAATATTGTAAGATATTCGTAGCCCAATGAAGTATAGTCCATATTAAAAATAGTATGTTCCCTGTAGGATATTAAATCGTACGCGCAAACCTACTACATATGTCGTGGACCTTACATTGCTCTAATTTAAAATGTTCAAAGCCAGGAACCGTTATTCATGACCGATTTTTCACAAGCAACCCAGCTTTTGAACGTGCTCCTTGCTTTGTACTTTCAAATATTATCCGATTTATTTCGTAAGGAAATGGATGTAATATTAAAGAGAAAAGTTATTTATTGAATTTCATGAGACAACCCATCTACGTTATATGTAGATTATATTTTTTTTAAATGCTTTTCATCCAGCAAGCATATAATGTGCTTAGTGTGACGACAAACATACACACGTTTTTTTAATAAAATTTGGCATAAGATAAAAGATAAACTGATGTTTAATGTAGATAATAAATAGCGTACTACTTCATATGTACTCAATACAAGTAGTTAAAGCCTTAAAGAAATATAAACTGTTTTTTTAACGTTGGTAAATGCATTTACACATATCACCTGCAATGCATATAGGTTATGTGGAATTCACCAGCAAGCTAGGATTACCCAACGGAACCTCCCGCGTCTTAATGGGGCGTCGCAGAATCGCTTACGCACTCAACCACGACGCCACGACGGCAGGTGTGTCGTAGGTGACCACAACAACCATGAGGTTGCCCTACAGTCGACTCTGCTATCAGAGAAGTACCAGGAACAACCTGCATAGCATACCGCCCATCGTGCGTTTCCTGGCTTCGTTCCCGGCTTAATTGCCGGACACTAATGTGCTCCACCACCATGACCAGGTGCACCTTTGGGGGAAAGAAATATAAACTAGCTAACAGTCATATTAAATCATTCTTAACAAAATTAAATACTTTAAATATAGCCAGTCATAGATAGCCAAATTTCAATTATTATTTGAGGTGAAGTTGAAAATAATGATTTTTTTTTTCAGATTTGATTAATTTTCTATGTCAGTTACAATTCCTGTTCCATATTAGTAAAACCACATTTCGCTTATATTTTCTATCAAATAATAATCACACAAATTATGTTCAGATACTAAAATATAAATTGAGCATTGAACATTTACTATATTGTACATGATAGATACAGAGCTAGACGCACAGCGGACCGCAAGCGGGCTGCGGTCACACCGTCGCAGACACCCCACGCGTGTCCCGAACTATGTAACTGGAATTATTAAACAGTATTATATTCATATTCTAGTGTTCATTGAATATGGTATAATAGGATTTAAATATTTAATGTACAATTGTATAGTATGAACTGTATTGAATTTTGAATATTATAGTATTACTAGCATTGCTCGCGGCTCCGCCCGCGTTCAGATGACCAAAAACCAAATTCTTAGGTTTTACATATTAGTACACTCTTACATGCAGTTTTTGTATTTTATCTCAGAAATGAGACATTTTCCTGTGGTAAAAAGTCCTATATGTTGCCCCGGATAACCAGCTACCACCATACCAAATTTCATCAAAATCCCTCCAGTGGTTTTTTCTGTGATGTGGTAACAGATAGACAAAAATTCTAAGCATATAGGTATGTACTTTTTAGATTATCCTTATTCTTAACAGAGATTCTAATTCATGTGACCGATTACCCTTTTAAATATGGTTTAAACAAATTTCCAGAAAGAGATCATATATTAAAAAGTAGGTATACGTTTTTGAAAATCTTTGAAGTGATAAAAAAATTTAACATTTTATTACCGAACAAACAAGATCGATTATTTTATATAACAACAACAGTTTACTCAATTTATCAGATATGTCAGTGGCAAATTAAATATGTAAGCCCTGGTAGGAAAGCTAATGATTGTCTATAATCCGATAGTAATCCCTCAGCCATATCTTACCGCTACAATGGCGCGTGATTGCGGCTTGCACCCGCATAAATCACGCTCGTTAGTACTTGCCACAAGTTGTAAGCTTCAAAGAAAAGGGTCCTCATTCATAAGTATATGTGTCAAGCAGTTTGAACAACATGAAGAATTAAAAATTACATATAACATATAGTATAAATGTTACAATTCATCAAATTGGGTATTTTTTTCAATTATTTCTCTTTAAGGTTATGAAAACTTACTAAAAGGCTAAAAATATTTCAAATTTCAAATTTATTCTCCACTAGTGACTTACCCTCGCTTCGCTGTGGTGCGTCATTGGGTACGATTTTGTTCACAATTTGATAGGTTTCAATTTTTTGCGCGGAACCCTATTTTTTTTCTAAAATAAAAGCATCCTAAGTTACTCCTTATAACATAAGCTATCTGCCAGTGAGAGTCTCGTCATCATCGGTCTAGCTGTTTTGGAGATTAGCCGGAACAAACGACAGACAGATTGACAAAAAAAATTAAAAATCGACGTTTTCTTTATAAGTACCATATATCTGTAAATCGGTTAATTTAACATTACAAACAGACACTTCACATCACCGGGCCAAATGTCGAAATGGTCAAAACAAGTGGTTTTTTTTCTTAGCACTTAGATGCTCGTAATAAAAAAAATATTTTACATTAAAATTTAATGCAACAAGAATGATTTTTCATGTCTTAGTCGAAAAAAAGGAATAATTCAAATAATTTAATAATAGTATTACATTACACTTTAGTAAGTGTAAATTTTCACAAATAACAAACTGTAAGCTCTAGCTTCTAACTTGCACTTCTGTATAATTCAAAACGGATTGGCTCCAAGTAATCTTAGATAATGCATTAGGAACTCCCAAAGCTGCAGGCCGCGATTGTTTTATCTGCATTTGATCGATCGAGGGTTGTTATAACACTGCTATGTTACATTGTCAGTCAAAATTATCTAGATCTATATGTATGTATACATATATAAATACAACTCATTGATCTATACATATAATAAAATTGTAACTAAGCCGAAACTGTACATTAAATATTTTTTGGTAAATCTTAATGAAATAGACATTATTATCGATACAGAGGCCGAATCTATAGTTTTAGAATTTTTGTCTGTCTGTCTGTTACAGCATCACA
Source organism: Brenthis hecate (assembly GCA_951806755.1). Lineage (NCBI taxonomy): Eukaryota > Metazoa > Arthropoda > Insecta > Lepidoptera > Nymphalidae > Brenthis > Brenthis hecate. Next base: position 6,054,776 of record OX638265.1, on the reverse strand, counting down.
GAAAAACCACTGGAAGGACTTTGATGAAATTTGGTATGGTGATAGCTGGTTATCCGGGTCAATATATAGGACTTTTACCGCGGGAAAATGTTTTATTTCTGAGAAAAAATACAAAAACTATAATGTAAGAGTATACTAATATGTAAAACCTAAGAATTTGGTTTTCGGTCATTTGAACGGGAGCGGAGCCGCGGGCAATGCTAGTTAATTATAAAAAATTGGATGGTGAATTTTTTAAAAGGGTATAGATGTTCGCTAAGAAAGAATTCTTGGAAATCTAACCACTAAAAAAGGGATTGAATTGACCACTAAAGAAATAAAATACGCGGCCAGAGCCACGGGCAAATGCTATTGTTCATATACAAATTAAACTTAATAAATATGTTCAAGCATATATTTTTATATGTTATAAAAACGAAAGTATAATTCTTTTTTCGTCGTACTGCCAGGCAGCAACTGTGCCATGGATCGACATAATTTTTGCTTGCTTTGTTTGATAGGTTACATCAATTAGTACCGGTGGGAAATTAACCTATGTACATATAACAAGCAATAAGAGACCACTAGCTTTTTATGAATGACACATTTAACGCGGGAATTTAGTAAATATTAATATTTTCCAATATTTACTACAACAATATTGATATTTGTTCAGAACTGAGCCGAAGAGCTCTTAAGTGGTTTCAAGTAGCCTTTTATTCTTTGATACGTCGAGGAGCGAAAGGCTTGTCTTGTTGACATTGTGCCTTCGAACAAGTCCCGGGCGTAATTCTATATAACATACAATGAAATAACAAAACGGCCGTACGTGGAAGATTCCTTCGATTGACATGAAAAAAATAGTCTTATTCTTCTTAAGACATACTTGTTATATTAAACTAGGAAAACAAGTTAAAACTGTACTGCGGTGATTTCAAACGGTCCTACAGTGTATTTACATATAAACGTAGAGAGTATCGGTGCCAGTTAAAACCGTTCCAGACCACCAAAAGCCATGCTATTGTTTCAAACGCGATGACACTGTGATTCTACCTAAATTTAAGTAATGGGCATATTAAAACTGTTTTACTCAGAGACGCTGGGTGGTCCGGCCACCCGGCCTCTTATCGATAACGGCTAACATTTTCGATATCAGCATTTTACATGTCGATTTTATGGCAGTAATTATAATAACTGCCTCGTTGGTCTAGTTGCTAGTATGTACGGCTTCAGATCTGGAAGGCTTGGTCTTGGATTCACGTCTCAGTACGGGTTAATATATCATAATATAATTCAACGCCCTGTTTAATCCTTAACTCTGTAATAAAAATAACCTGACGAAATTAATCTAAGTATTTAGAGACCTATTTAATGTTTCAAAGTAATTAATAGTTATTTAAGATACTACTGATATTATCTGTAAACACAATTTAAATAAAGAGACAAACAATTTTACGTCAACAATAAACTTAATTCGACTAGACATAGTATCGACATTATTTGTCTCGAAACAATCGACATTATCGACAATTTATAATCTATTCAATTTGAGATTCAATTCAAGCACGTACAAGAATCGATTAAAGCCCGCATCGATAGCGCGGAAGAATCCCAAGGCATTTTCGTCCGAAGTATCTTAATTGTGGCTAATTGTAGGAAAAGCTCCCATTAGCCCCCTCCAAAGAGTAAACGAATTAACAGACACGTAGCTAACAAAGAGGCGGTAAATTCCCTTTAAAACAGCGCCCGGTTCAGGTGCGAAAAGCCAGCCATTAAGTAAAATTTATTAAAATGTTTCGAAACAAAAAGGCGATGCAATTTTATACAAAATCTAAAAAAAAACATGTTTGGATGAAGCGTATAAGCTCTTGTATATAAAAACGTTGTAGTTCTAAAGCTTTATTGAGTAGCTAATGTTATATTTTTTGACCGATTCCAAATAAGGAAAAAATACTCCAATAAGAATGTGGTTGTATTGTCTTTATTTGTATATAACGACGACTTCTAAATAAATTCCATGAAATAATTCCACCAAACCATTTTGTAACAGTGTGCCTTTTTAGTTATAAACTAGGGGATTCCCCTCGCTCCGCTCGGATGCATCCTTAGCTATGTTTTAATTTTTTTGAGCGGAACCCTAATTCTTTTTATAAAATAAAAGTATCCTAAGTTACTCCTTATAACATCAGCTATTTGATAGTGCAAGACCATCAAAATCAGTTCAGGCGTTTTGGAGATTACTTGGAACAAACACCTATAATTATATAAAGTACCGTATATAATTTCATTTAGTAAAAAGCTTTTATTTTGACATTACAAACAGATACTTCAATATTATTTATCTGTATGGATTAATATTAATATTATCTAACAATCTTATTTGTATAACTTTTAATTTTGTTCTTAAACTCCTAAACAGTTAAAATAACCGACTCATTAGCGGTAACTACAGACGATTCTTTCATAGCAACCGTTTTTATTTATTTTTTTTTTGCTTCTTGTACTCTTATAATAGGGCAAAGTGAACTTGAGCTTTCTAAAGACCGCCAATTTAATACAATTTATAAATGATAATTAACATAGTTTTATAAACCATATTTTTGCCCAGGGCTTAACAACTGATTGTGAAACATTCAAAAAGTTATGTCTAAAACAAAAATTCTAATTCTTTTTCGCGCATTTATTTAGATTTTTGATTCTCGACGTTTCGAATGCTTTACAGCAATCATGGAAAAAAATTCGCGTAAATCTAGAAAGTATAATTAAATTGTAATAGATTTTTGAACACATTTAATCATGATGCCTTTTAAACATGTATATATATTTTCTAGTAGGTACATCAATAAATAAATAAAATTTTCTCTGCCAATTACACGTTCTTACTAGTTTATCTCGCATCTCTAACATGGATACCTATAGTATAAGTTATAGTTCAGATACTCTAAGCGGGCTGCATGTTCGGAATAATTGAACGCACTATGCTATTAGCCGGTAATATGAGCGCTCTGTAGTGGTCAGCATTGCGAAGGCAATTTTGCAAATTATCTATCGATGGGGAAAATTGTTTTTTAAATACAAAAAATGTCGTTACGTTTAAAACTAAGAATATATTGAAAAATAGAATGCTTTTGCTGTAAGACTCTTATTTCTACATTTATTCATACATACGCCAACTAGAATAATTCTTGCATGATTGTAATCAATTATAATCATAGTCTATGACCACTTGTTGTATCATGACATCACTTAAGTCTTACCACCTTATATTCAGCTCTTTTTAACGTCCCACTGCTGGGCACGGGCCGCCTCTCATTACGAAGAGGATCAGGCCATATCCCACTGTGCTGGACAAGTGTTTGGCGGACTTTACATGTCTTCCGAAAACTTGTTAGCTTCGCTCAGACATACTAGTTTCCTAACGAGTTTTTCCTTTCTTCGCAAGACAAATGGTAATCATGTTTGAAAATGACCTACTATTGTAGAGGATGACAAAGTTCAAGGGCAAAGGGGAAAAAGGATGGGGAAATAAGGTAGTGAGGTTGATTCTCTGTTACTTTTAATACAATATTTTAGTCTACATATAGTATCTCCATTAGTGTAAGACATATGTATGTATTTCTCATCTAATCAGTTGCTGACAAATCTGACGTAGGCTATATGACAATACAAAATTTTATCTCAAGCAATAATCAACCCTGCTACCTCTGACACGATACCACTATGCTAGACAGTCTATAATAATTAGGCGTATTATTTTCTATGTAATCGAGTTAAGTACATATTTGAAACTTGAAACTTTATTTATTTTCAACCTTTATAATAATTACAATGCCGGAAAACATATTAAACTTTGCGGCATTAAACACGAATAGATTCTTTTTACTAGCCGGCACGGCATCGGTCCCATATCCGGCAAGTAAAAGTTTATACGAGCCGCCATATATTTTCATCATTCATGCATTTATGCTCACCCCATCGGGTCGGAGTCGTCTCGGTGCCGTTACGTGTCGGCTAGTAAAAGTATACCCAACGTTTCCCGAGCAGGCTCCAACATATTACGTAGGCGCGGTAACTCCTTAAATAAATATGCTATTACAAACTCGTAAGGTCCAAATTAAGCCTGTAAATTTAAATTTATTACTTTCATGACAAAGATTCTTGATATAATAGAAGAGTAAAATGAATAATAATTATTAATATAAATAATACTGTTGAATAAATTACAGATTCATTAAATAATATTAACTGTTTATTGGCATAAACTGTTAATATTATTTAATGAATTCAGACTTAGCAAAAACAAGAAAATGTTGTTTAAATAATAGCTTACAATTCATAGGTATAACTTTACATCCATACTAATATTATAAATGTGAAATTGTGTTTGTTTGTTTGTCTTTCTTGGCTTGGCGGATTGGCGTGATTTTTTGTGTGGAGATAGTTGGAGGGCTGGAGAGTGACATAGGCTACTTTTTACCGCGGGAGATTACCTCTTTCCCAAGGGAAAACACGTTATAATACAATGAAAAAAAATATTTCTAATCATAATCACTTGAAACTTGGTTTTAATGCGCGTCAATACAATTAAATAAATACGTGTTTTAGCATTTTTCGAAATTTATCACATAAGGGAGTAAAATAGGGAATGGAAGTTTGTATGAAACCTACCTTTTTAGAGATTTTTTAGAGAGCGAAGCCGCGGGTTCTGCTAGTAATATAATGTTAATTACATGTTATCCATACTAATATTATAAATATGAAAGTTTGTGAGGATTATAGATGTACGGATGTTTGTTAATCTTTACTGAATGGATTTTAATAAAACTTTACAATAATAAGGCTCATATAGCAGAATTACATTTATTCTACTTTTTATTCCGGAAAAATGTACGGTTCCCGTGATATAGATTTGTTTTTGTTTTTATAGACCCGAAGAGGTGGGCCGCTAGTGTAAAATAAAATATTTTAAGTTCTTTGTATAAAATTTACTTTTTTCTTAGGTCGCTTTAACATCAGGCTTAATAAAATATAAAATAAAGTTTTGCAAAAATAGATCACATATATTTTGCAAAGCCATTTCCAGCAATACTTTAGTAATCTGTGACCGAACTTCACAAGGAAAATTAAGCGAAAATAGAAAACTTTCCCGCGGTTTTGATGAATTGCCCTGTTGTGAGTTTGAAAGAATGTCAGCACTTACGCGAAAAAAGTTGTGAGAAATAACCATTTTCATTTACGAACTTGAAGCATAATGTGTAAAATATTATAAAAATGAAAGGAAAATATGAATAAAAAGCCGTTCTTCGTTTCGGTAACCAAGAAGTAATAATATTATCTCACATATTATAGATACTCGTATGTGCCTAAGGTAAAAACAATTTTTTATGTTTATGAGGTATTGAGAAGGCTGAAGATAAGAAATTCAGTACTTATATTAGCATCGAGATGAACATACCGCCATATTATTTATGTATATAAATAAAAATGATTGTTCGTAAGTTTATCCTCTATGCGTTCCTAAACCATTCAAACTCAGGAACGCGCACAAGCGAAGCGAGTGTATGTAGTTAGTTAATAATGAAAATTATATATATATATATATATATATATATATATATATATATATATATATATATATATATATATATAATATATATATATATATATATTAAAAATTGTTTAATGCAATATTCCCCTTTCACCATTGTCACTTTCAATGTTTTTTTTATGACTACTTTTTTTTTGTGCCAAGAATATATTATTCCATGTTAGTTTCCAAACATTTAAAATAAATTTCATTTCGAAAACGTTCTAGAAATACACTCATATGTAGTTAGAACATAACTTAAGTTATCGGGACAGTTTGTTCATGTTAATGGGAATGCCATTACATCCACGAACCATAAAATCAGATAATATTTTAATTAGAATATTTAGAATATAAATGTTAATCGGAAATTAAATCCTTCCCATTTCACTATCAGGACGTTATCTGACCTCTAATTTAGTCCCAGAATATGTATGCATCTAGTCTGAATTAGCATTTTATCTCTTAGTCAATTTAATATTCATATATACGGTGCAAGCGCATAGTGTTGCACGAATTAATTATAACTCGGCCGGGTTTAATATACCACTTATGTGTATATACCGCGATGTCCTTGAAACGCGTATTACACTGACTGGGTAATAACAGATAAGAGATAAGCAAAGTTTCATTTTAAGTGATCTTATTCAAGCCTTTCTAGTTGAACGAGCGCGTTTCTAATATTGATAGACCTATTAAGGCATAGCGAGTACTAATTTTACTTGGACTTTTAAGTACTTTGTAAAATATATTAGTAAGTAAATTGTATTTGGTATATTGACTTTCGCACGACTCTTTTCTGAATCGTCTTTAATTACTTTCAATATCTAATATTTTATTCTCATTTAGATATAGCAATATAAGCAATATATTTTTCTTTTTTTTTGAAGTTATACTTCTTTTGGCACGTTTGGAAAAAAATATGAGAGTAAAATTTTTACACAAGCACAAAACACAGCAAGCAAGACAGCCAAAAAGCGACATGATGAAGTTAGGTGCATTCCTTTTACAAACAAGAGTTGTGACATACGGGATGAAATCTTTAGCTATTTTTGTTCCGTTACGACAATGAAGTATAACTTTTTACGTGCGTACATAATTACACACACACGTTTTTTTATTTATTGTTATACAAGAGATTTACTTTAAACCAAGGAATCTCGATACCTGTATTTATTTAAAGTACCTACTTAATCCATCCTTTAAATTATTGGCCGTTCTTTTTAAAAAAAGCAACCATTAGAACTCACCTTGATCCCATATAATCTTAAAAGCAACGAACAAAATCCGCCAAATCCATAGCAAACTTAAGTACCCGAACGAGAGCGGTAAATATTAATTTTAAAACCGCACGTAGCTTAGAAAGACTGAGGCCCGAAGCCGAGTCGAGAATAGTGTTACCAAACTCAAGATTATTTCAGGACCGTGTCCTGATTCATTATTAATGAATTAACTTAAACTTAAAATTCAAATGACGGACTCGAGAATTAATTACCTTAAAAATTTCAATGATAACAATAAATAAATAAAATGATGTTCAATTTAATATTAACGTTACAAGTATAAAAAGTTTGAATATCCAATCAAACTCCTCTAAACTGGCAACACTAGTCAAGACTTAACAGCGAACATTGAAAACCACTAAATAACCAAATTCTGGCAAATATTACCAACGATCCCAGTATTGTCTTTGTGGAATTCGGCCATTAATAACATTAACAATGCGGTTACCCATCGGCCCGGTAATTGAACGCGTCGGTCCATCTGTTATCTTACCTTAGCCTAATGAAATTGCCTGTGCAATAATTAATTGTATTTATAATGTTATAGCTTAGACCCAAATTATCTGGATATTATAGGTAAGATTAAAGATTACAAATGAAAATTATTTCTCGATTCTTTAAAAAGAAAAAATAACTTTAATATTAAACAAATTTAAAACTATGATAATACCTCAAACGAACCACTGCACTACACAATAAAGTAAGCAACAAGCAAGGCACGAGTAAAACAATCTTTTAATGAAAAACCTTGCTCTAAAGTGCGGCATTACGCCGCTCTATCTGATGAAATCCTCCTTAAGGAGAAGTATCCACTTTATTCTACATGAATAATCAGATATCATATCGGCCATTTATAGAAATTGGCTAGAGTAGGGACAAACAATTTCCTATACCGAGAAAAAGTCGGGGCAAATTTGGGAAATTTGGTACATATGAAATGAGAAAATGTATTGCAATTCTCAACGATCGTAATTCTAAGACTGACGCTCCACTATACATTTACTTAACTGCTTCTAGATGCAATCATTTAAAAGCTTATCAATGTATCATCATTTAAAAGGTTATCCTGTATTATATGAGCATTCATATTTAACTTGAGATTGCGTTTATATGAAAGCAGGCAAATATGATTAATTAATAATTTCGCATTACAGCTATAAGATACACTTAAGTTGTTTTAAGTTAAAAATTCATTTTCAACAGTAAGTCATTATATATTTAAAAGAACTCGTTTGAACCTTAAGTTTTAATATACATAGGTAATTATTTTCTTATCGTATAAAAGAGGTGAAAAGCTGCTTTTGGTAATTTTGTATTAACAAAAAAAAACAGTCTATAATCAATCCTTCATAAGCATGTTTATACCTTATATATCTATACATATAATAAAATTGTAACTAAGTCGAATCTGTACATTAAATATTTTTTGGAAAATCTTATTGAAATAGATATTATTATCGGTACAGAGTCCGAATCTATAGTTTTTAGAATTTTTGACTGTCTGTCTGTCTTTCTGTCTGTCTGTTACCGTATCACAGAAAAACCACTGGAGGGATTGTGATGAAATTTGGTATGGTGATAGCTGGTTATCCGGGTCAACATATAGGATACTTTTTACCGCGGGAAAATATCTCATTTCTGAGAAAAAGTACAAAAACTGCAAATCTAAGAATTTGGTTTTTGGTCATCTGAACGCGGGCGGAGCCGCGGGCAATGCTAGTATATATATATATATATATATATATATATATATATATATATATATATATATATATATATATATATACATAAGGAATAAACATGAAAATGCCGGATTAAATTGTACATTTTGAAAAGATAAAATATGTAATGCCTGTATAATTTCCAGTAGGAACCATGACTTGTATTATTTGCGCTGCATTTTCTTTAACAAATGTGCCTCGGTTTTTCTCCCAAAGAAACTCAACGGGTCATTTCGCTCGGGGCATTTTGCTGAATTACACACAGCGGCTATTAGCCTTATTGCTATCCTAATAGAGATTACACTCGCTTGCAGCATAAACTTTATTTGCAAACCAAGATTCCACCTTTCCTGTGATTTCCCTAAGGTCAAAGTCAAATATTTTAAAATATTCCCCTCGCTGTTACAAAAATAAGTTTAACTCTAAAAAAAATCAGCTTTTCTTTAACGCATCAATTCGTTAAGTTCTTTATTTAAAAAGTTACTTTAAAATGTTATTACTCTTTTTAAAGAACCTCAATTTAAAAAAATAATTTAATATTTCATAAACTAGAATATTTCAAGGGGTTCTATAGAAATTATAATTTTATTTTATTTTTGCTTGTTCTGCAACATAGCAATTACGCTATCAGAAATAAGATTAATTAAAAATAATGACTGTAAATTTAATATATGCGCTCGGAAACAAATTTTCATTTAACACTATGTATTTAGTATTTGTAACACAAATCATCCATAATGCTTTAACTCGTTAATACTGAAGAGTATTGGCATATGCGGTTAGGAAAATTAGGCGCTCGTAACCGTCATTAGGATCTCGAAAACCAGCTGTTTGTTGTATATTACTAATTTTAATATATATTGTTTATTTTGATACTATTTTTTAGTTATTTCAAAACAAAATTGGTATATTAGTTGTTTTATCAGAATAGATTGAAACAAATAAATAAATAAATATTTTGGGATATTAACACACAGGACCGTCTAGTTTCATGTTAAGCTACGAGACTCGTGTTATGGATACCAGATAGTTGATACACTACATATGTATAATTTTAAATACATACATAATATAAATATAAACGTCCATAACTGGAATACAAACATTCGTGCTCATCACACAAATGAATGCCACCAGCGGGACTCGAACCCGCGACCGTTGGCCCAGCAAGTAGGGTCACGACTCACGACAGACAATACTAGTCAAATATCAATATATGGATTGAATGTGTATGTAAAAATTTTAAAATATTTTTTAATTTACATCATATTGCTGGCTAACAAGAATGGACAGCAATAAATAATTTCATATAAAAAGTTTCAGCCGTATTACATTGTGCAACTATAAAATTTAAAACTTTCAAAAATGCTGAAGTATACAGTTTTCTATTCATTGTTTAAAAATTGCATAAGCATCATTGATTTTGGAATAAATGAATAGGATGGAGTTGAGGTTAGTCATATTTATATAATATACTAGCATTACCCGCGGCTCCTCTCGCGTTCAGATGACCATAAACCAAATTCTTAGGTTTTACATATTAGTATACTCTTACATTGCAGTTTTTGTATTTTTTCTCAAAAATGAGATATGTTGACCCGTATAACCAGCTATCATCATACCAAATTTCATCAAAATCCCTCCAGTGGTTTTTCTGTGATGCAGTAACAGACAGACAGACAAAAATTCTAAAAACTATAGATTCGGCCTCTGTATCGATAAACCGTTCAATAAGATTTTCCAAAAAAAAATCTAATGTACAGATTCGGCTTGGTTACAATTTTATTATATGTTACATATACATGTTACAACATCGATGAAATCATATGTAGAACAAACAGACCTTTGCCCCACATAGATTGATGGAATTGACACAACCGTCGAATTGGAACGCACTTATTGAATGTCATCAATTCAAGTGTAGGCTATCTGCAATACGGTTGCACGTACACAATATATGTTAGATAGATGCTTTTAGCATAGAAGGAAGCCATTAAAATTTGGTGAATAACTAAATAGAGGTGGTTAATGTGCTAAGCGTAATTTAAGGCCATCCTCACATTGCGTGTACGTTACGCTAATAATCTCTTGACGACACGTTTGGCTCAGTTTGTAGTGACCCTACTGGCTGTGCCAGCGGTCGCGGGTTCGAGTCCCGCTGGGGGCATTCATTTGTGTGATGAGCACGAATGTTTGTACCCCAGTCTTTTCTGTTTATATTTATAATATTTATGTATTTAAAGTTATATATGTAGGTATGTGTAGTATATCTTGTATCCATGATACAAGCCACGTAGCTTACCATGGAAATAGATGGTGCTGTGTGTTAATTACCCGACATATTTAAAAAATCTCTATGTGTGCCTATAAAAGCGAAAGATCATTCAGAAGCTAAAATTTGGCTGATTTAAAACTTATCGGATTTTGCAACTATTTCAATAGCGGATTTAACAGTCATCGTAAGTTTAATAGTAGAACAATAGAACAACGTAGTATTTATCTATCTAATATAGTATTTATCTATCCATACTAATATTATAAAGAGGTAAAGTTTGTAAGTTTGTGACGTTGTGGCCTGTAGGGGGTAATCTCTGGAGCTACTAAACCGATTAAAATGAAATTTGGTAAGAAGATAGTTTGAGACCCTGGGAAGGACATAGGATACTTTTTATCTCGGAAATCATCTTATGGGGGTGAAAATGGGAATGAAACTTTGTATGGGTAATCAAGCTAGGGACGAACCTGAGCGAAGCGAGTGTGAGTCGCTAGTATAAAATATAACAAACATCTCTTCAATCAAATGATTTTCTTCTAACCACAATTATTATGACTGTTTTGACATTTTATTTAGTGTTCTTTATTTCAGTAAATATATAATTATTATATTATAGATGTGAACTTATTTCTGAAATAGAACTCATTCAGTTTTATTTGTTGATTCTTTTAATATACAATTTAAAATAATTACTGAGTTTAAGTAAAATTGTAAATCATAGTTAAAACACAAAACAAACAAAAAACATACCGGTTAAAAGACAAAAACAAAATATATTTTGATAAGCTACGCTATATTTTAAGTAGACATGCGACTTTAGATGGCAATTTGCAATGAAAGGACGCCATCAACCCACTTAACCTAGTCCGCATATCATTTGACCCATATACATGTAACTCACCAAAAAAATTTTACGTAAAAAAATATTTACAATATTTTTAAATAACACTAGCGACTCACCCTCGCTCCTTTCGGGTTCGTCCCTAGTTACGTTTTAACGTTTAGTATAGATTTCTTAGAGATGAGATATTTTCCCGCAGTAAAAAGTATCCTATATGTTCACCCGGATAGCCCGCTATCATCATACCAAATTTCATCAAAATCACTCCAGTGGTTTTCTCATCATGCGGTAACAGACAGACAGACAAAAATTTTAAAAACTATAGATTCGGCCTCTGTATCGATAATAATGACTATTTCAATAAGATTTTCCAAAAAAATATCTAATGTACAGATTCGACTCAATTAGAATTTTATTATATGTATAGATTATAAAGTTCTTGATACACGATCATATTTTTATTTATATTTTAAAATATTAATTAGCTACTTAATAGTACTAAATGTCATTAAATAAAAAAAGGCACACCTAGAAGCCACGAAAAAAAAGAATTGAATTGAACATTTTTTTTCATTGTATAACAAGATTATGCTTCTCGTTCTAACTTTCCATATAATTAATTATTTATTGAATTTATCATAATAAAATTCATAACCTTATTTTTTCTTCTATTCTGTACACAGCGAGATTTCTTAGAGGGAGTTTTATTATGTTTTTGGTAATCTATAAGTAATAATAATGGTAATAAAATTAAAACTCAAGACATTATTTTTATTTATGCATTTGTTACTTTTTTATTTATTTAAACGCGCTATAATCTCTGGAACTAAAAAGGCAATTTGAAAAACTCTTATCATTTTAAAACCTACATAGGTTTATCTAGAGGAATATATGACATCTCGCTCAAAAAATTAGTTTTTCATGAGCAGTTTTCTCGAGCGACACCGAGGGCAAAAGCTATATCATTGTTTGTTTTTTTTTTATCATACAATCTATCATATATACAATAGATATAAATACAAAAGATCTCATATATACATAGAATATCCAAAAGAAATGAAATGTTAAATTCCGGAAGTTTGTGGGTGCGGTGTAATATAACCTCATTTAAAAAGTACCCTAAACCCATTATAAGTAACGAAAGGCTATATTTGTACAATAATATTCATGAAATATTACTTGCAAATATTTTTTTCTTTATGTTTGTATTTTATTCTGTAAATATTTTTTTTTTCTTTTCTGCTTTACATTACCGATATTTATGATGTCTTCTTTATGTTTCAAATGAACGCCCATGGGACTCGAAACCGCGACCGCTGTCACAGCAAGTAGGGTCACTACAAACTGAGCCAAACGTGTCGTCAAATATAATTCTAGTGTAGTGGGAATCAAACTTGCGATCCGCTTAGATAAATGACTCACTGTGACCGTAAAATACGAATGTAGGGTATTTGTCTGAAATAATCCTTAAACGTAAAGTAACGCCACTTGCACCGTACGAAAGCTTCTAAGAAGCGCCATTAAAGCCGTCTGCCGCTAATTCAGTGGGATAAAGCGTAATTTATCACAATTATTGAGCTTTATACCAGAGGTGGCAACGTTCAGACTTCAGACTTCAGGCACATATTTTAAACCAACATTTTTATGGCCACTTTACTTAAAAAATAACGTAATTTTCGGAATGCTAGTTAAACTGCTATCATTTGAACGGCTTAAAGTATTCAACAAACTGTTTACATAAATAAAAAAAATGTGTGTATGTACTTATGTATGCACGTAAGAAGTTATACTACTTTGGCGTAACAGAACAAAAATAGCTAAAGATTTCATATTATAACACGCAATATGTGACATCTCTCTGTTTGTAAAAGGAATGCAGCTAAATTCATCATGTCGCTTTTTGGCTGTCGGTGTGCGCGTGCATCATAAAAGTATTACTCTCATATTTTATTCCAAACGTGCCAAAAGAAGTAGGTATAACTTCAAAATGCTATTAAAACTGTTTTACCCGTTTTCGCTATTAACCATGATAAACAAACATTCATATTATTTAATTTTTAACTTAAATAACGAAATACTAAACTATATATGTATATGTACATAATAAATAACTAATATGTTACTAAATAATATATAACTAAAATGTTGGACATAATAACATACCGACATCCGTTACTGTTCGTCCACCGTAATCTCGAGATTCCTTGCTAATATACATAGGTTATATACAAAGCTATCCCATATATATAATAATATCGCCTTACACTTATAAAAGCGATCGCAGGCGTGCTTTATGGTAAATAGTATATAAGGCATGACCAGGGAGCCTCGGGGGACGCTGTCTCGGCATAACGCTAACAAACAATATTCGTTCACCTCACGTAGCGTATCGTGACTTGTAAATTAGAATAAAATAGTACAGTATCTATGTGGCTTTTCTAAACTATCTTGTAAACTTCGAATTTGTTAGTGTTAGAGTTTAGATTATAGTATATTTAAGGTATTTTGTTTCTTAATCAATACAAAAAGTTTTTTTTAATAGTATAATAATAATAATTAAAAAGTATTATTAAAAGTTATTATGTTTTCCTATTTTTCCTTCTGTTTAATAATGAATTATAATTGCTTGCAATGGATTACAGCAATCATGTTCACGGAGATAGTCAGTCAGTAAATAGAAAGCCCCAAAATTATTACATTATTATATAATAATTATATTATATATATGGAATATATATAATATATAAAATTATTATACAATATATATATTCCACAAAATAAATCTAAAAAAGTATTAAACAATAGTAAATTAAATATGCACAAATGCTTAGACATGTAAATATATGTATATCACAGTTAAAACGAAACTTATAGATCTAAGGATCAATATGAACTATGGAGGATAAGGATCAATATAACGATCCTATAAGTATATAAATAATATATAAACTAAAATATATTGTTTTCGCATAATATTCTTACACAGAAAATGTAAACTAGGATCGCAGACAAAAAGATAAAATATTGACTTAACTCCCTAGATAGTTTAATATAAGTTCAGTATAAATAACAAATTCAAGGCACACTCTGATCTCACGGTGTGAATGGAGAAAAGAGCTGAGTCTCTAGAGAATGTCCGATGTCTCGGTATAAACCTGATACCGCATTATTCTTACAATTTTCACATTTTGGACTTCTTTGCCATTTCATTTTTATAAGCATTGTTAATATTTTTATTTGTTAAAAATATATGAAGCAAACACTAGAAAATAGGATAGTTAAGGGACATACATACTTACACACACTCAAACAAAAAAAAACAATCACACCCAATGCATTTTGATCATTTAGATCCATCTACTAATCAAGAAAGTTGTGGTATAAAAGGAAACAATGTAAATATATGGCAAATTATTATCTATGATCAAAATGCAAGAAGCCTTGTTTTTAACAAGCAGGGGATGTCGCCCTAACACTTGGTAATCACTTAAGACCCTTGGTAAAGGGGTGGTACGTGGAAAATGCAAATATGAAGACACGTAGAAAGGCTACAAGAAAAAAGTAAAAGCTTTTATTTTTTCTATAATTCTGCGGTATGGTCTATTTTCAAGATTGAAGTATAATTAATTGGCTATTTCATGATTATTTAAAAAAATGGTCTAACAATGAAATAAAGGTAGCACCTTCATTTGCCTAATATTTTTGACTACTCTATTACAAAGCAAAACGTTGTTAAAAAGTTAGTCCATACATAGAGTTCCCAAAAGTCCGCATTATTTCACGTGACCGTCCATGCCTCTTAAGGGTGCATTGCCCCGCGTCCAGAACACTCGACAACTATCAACAAAAGTGTCCAACTTTTCTTTGAAAGTTTGGAGTTACAATCAACGCGAAGCAAGTTCGAGGGAGAGATAAACACAATTAAAACTTACCAAATTTTAAATGTTCCAAAGTATTCGTTTGTACATAATTTTTCTTGTTCAAATCGAGAGCTCCCTTTGAATTTTAACATCTTTGAAAATTTAATATACTCTATTTACCAGACTTATACTACTTTCAATCATCTTTAAAGAAACATTGTAAAAAGCTTCATAAAGTTGAAAATTAAAGAATAACAAAGTATAAAAAAGCTTATATCAATAAACTTTGTAATAAACATTTAAAATCATAAATATACAATTATTATAACTTTCTAAAATAAGATTTCATTAATATCATACAGGATTAAATCATAAGAGCTATAATTTAATAGATTGCTACCGCGACAATGACATTTTCTCAACGTTTATAATAAAGTACCCACCTCCGAGGTACACACGCTTCACCATTTCTTATCGAATAAGCTCCTTACAGAATTTTCTTCTAAAGAATTTTGCGATAAAATAGCTAAGCTCAATTTTATTAGAACAAATGGTATTACCATTTTGATCTCAAACTAAGACAGGTAAGTAGCGCAAAATTCATCTCGATTAACTCAGTAAGCCTTAAGAAACCCCTTTAAACTCATTATACTCACGACAAGAAATCGGAATAGGTACAGCTTATAAATTATAATTTATTTCAGCCAAAACTGAGTAGCTACGTCATCTATTATTAGATTAGAAATATCAATATTTCGTTATAAATTATAACTGTCTCTTATTAAACATAAAATGAGAACATACATCATATAAAACTTTGCTTGACGTCATGTAATTTGCCTTTGTAATACTAAAACAAGCACTATAACTTTGTTATGAGTTTTTCACTGGAGTTATAGTTAACTTACACCCTCGGGTATAAACTTGGCAGACAATACACAATCTGCGCGCACGCACAAACTTTCAGCGCTAAAGGCCCTTTGTTCCAAACAAAATGGCACTCTTAGTCATACAACACTACACTGTTGCTTATCCCTTGGGGTAGAACACTATCTAAAAGAATATTTTCTCTAGAATAAAGTTTTTAGCACCTCTCAACTGGAAAAATACTGTCTTATTATGAAACAAATAAATAATGAATAGATTATGCAACGTAAGCTATTTTCTATAGTAACTTAGTTGAGTCTTGCAAAATCCAAGAACATAAAATGATATCGACAGTGTAATCGCATTCGCTTATAAGTTACAGCTCAGGGCCGCCGCTAAAGGCAATTTCACTAGGCTTCTTATCTCCTGCCCTAGTACTTCTACGCGTGACGCGAGGTTATTTACGCGCGTGCCGCCCCTAAGCCCCTATTTATTCTCAGAAATGTATCTGAAAATTAGGGATCACATCCAACCGGGATTCGAGGTTAATTTGCAGTATTCCCGCCGCGAAAACGTGGATGACGATAAAATAAGAACAATGTTGATACGTCACGTGATTCCGTGATTACGTTCAAATATTTCCGCTTTGTTTCACGTAGATAATAGGTTATTTAGACGATAAACGAAGTTATCGCAGTCTTACAAAGAAACAGTTTCCCCTATTACCTTGGAGGTAAGGTGGGAAAAATATATATTTCATTTTTGCGTTCGCCCGAATTAATATCAGGTTGACGTTACATTTCGCTATGGAGCTTTGACGATATACATACCTTGTCTTATGAAAAAAATATGTATCAAATATGTATGTATTCGTTATGGCTTAAAATTGCTCATATTTATGTTAGACATCAGCATTCAACAAATATGTGATAGCGAAATATGTCAAATAAAACCGTAAAAATATTGGAAGCATCCTAAGAACTGGGTGTATTTCGTAACTCATTCGTTATAGTTTATATCATTACCTATAAGTAAGGTCATAAAAAACTCCACCGGTTCGACATACCCAGAGGGCAGCCCGGAACTTATTTTATACGACGCTGGAGTTGCCCAGGGAGTTTTTAGCGTATTAGGTTCGCCGGTTTCTCGAATAACCGTAAAAAAGGCTTACATTTTTACACTCTTTAGGTCAAAACCTGGTAAAATAAATATCTATTTGTGTTATTTTATACAAAACGAGTATTATTGTACTGTATTTTACCTATTTTGCTAATTTATAACAATAAATGTTTATTTAATAAAATCATCCACAGTCGGCCCTATCAGTACGAGTATATAAACTTCTATTTACTTTATAAAACCAATATTTCAAACCATTCGCGGTATTACGAGCTGCGAGTTATTGCAAACTCTTAGAACGCGTTCTGACAATATTAATAGGTATCCCCACGAAAGTTAAAAAATTATAAATAAAGGTCGTTAAGAAGTAAATTTCTGTCGCACCGTTGTTTTAAAAATGTGCCGTCTGTAACGAGAGCGGTGCAATTAGCATTCCTTTAAAAAATAATGAGTCTTGCTCTGATCCAGGAAATTTCATTGCTTCTCATTAATTTTTGCTCGTTTACAGCAATAACAAAAAGAAGGTTTTAATGTTTATGAAATAAATATGCTACAATATTTGTGGCTTAAATAGCTAAATTATTATTTTTATTTACCGTAAAAATACCATTCAATTCAATCACAAGAAGAAAAAAATACAGCGATATTATGTATGACGTTTTGTACGAATAGGCACCTTTTCTATATCTATAAAAGATGCTTAAGCGTAAGTAAAATTGAAAGCCAACCTAAATACCAATCGTGATTTGTTACGACTGTTCCCTGCTTTTCCGAATATAATTTTATCAAACTTGGTTACTTCTAAGTCTTCCAATTTTTTTTTTGTTGTTTGTCGAATTTGCTGATTTTCTCTTTGAACGTGCACGTGATCCGCGAGTTTAGACGAAAATAAGATAAAGTGAAGCTGCACTTTTGTCACACAAATGAACAAAATGTAGCGTATTGACAAAGCATTCAGGACTCTACTCGGAAAGAAATCTCCTTTACGATTATCCTGATATCGACCCGGCTCTTACAATAAGTCAACTCATTTTAAACGAACCGGATGTATACGTGATATAAAAACTACACTAGTAGACGAAATATTTTTAAATTATTAAGAAATTAATTGGATTGGAAGCTTCTAGAACAATTTTATATATCCCTCAGACCTTATTTTTTTTAATAATTCCCTGTCCACTAATACTATTATTTTCAGTCAAATTATTTCACTAACTTGTTTATTTGATTCGGGGATGTCATATATTTGATAAATGTAACTAGGAGAATTTTTTTGGCGATCAACGTCATTGTCCCAAGAATTTGGCAGAAGTTCTCTAATTTTCATCACAATTTTTCGCTTCAGTAAAGGCAAAAGCGAGGAGTTTTTAACGAAACTAGCATCGTCATTACCAGCTTTTTGTTTCGCATTTGTAAATACCGTCTGTTAGGAATACCAGAGCGTTGTGACATCGCAAATTACTTTTGGGGGAAATTTTGCGCGTTCAGAGTCGTTACGACCGCGCTTGGTCGGCGGCCGGCCACAAACAAACCGACTACTAAAAGTTTCTGACAGAAAGTTGTTTGGTGAAATTCAACAGCGTCACTTTGCACTACACAATGGTATTCAAACATTTTCGACGATAAGCGGCTTGTTTTTAACTTTGTCTTGTTTAAAATGGGAAAAGGATGTAAGTAATATAACCGCTTGGAAAAATAAGCTCGCGGAAGTTTATTTCTTTGTTTTGCTTCTTCATGCATGCGTATATTGAAATCTAAAAATTACAGAACGGAGGCAACTTTTCTAATTATACTTAGCTATTTATGCAATAAACAACGGAAAACAATCTAGCAGAAACTACTAACATAATTTTTTCTTACAATGTAAGAGTATACGTTTGTAGACTTTTGTTTACATACTTTAATGAGAATGGCATAAGCATTTTAATCTTACATCTTGTTGTTAAAAGTTTAAAAAAATATACGTATATCTACTAATATTCGCGCTTAATTTTTTTAGAATATTTTTAAATATTCCAAAAAAAATGATTTTTTTTTAATTTTAAAGTTAATATATATTTTAGTTTTTAAGGCATATACATATGTTATGCGCCTCTGTGTACATATTTAAGATCTTTTTTTAAATATTGCCTGAAATAAATGAATAAATTAAAAAATAAACAAGGATATGGTAATTGAGCTTCAAAGAATAAAATTACACAGAACAAAGTTTCCTTAGAAAGTAAAAATAAAAGCTAATGCTCCTTGGTTTGCTTAAACGTAATTACGTACTAGGTGAATGAAATTGTTATAAACCTACGCTCTAACTGCATAATCGCCGGCTTGCTGGGAACACAGCACATGGTAAGCATGTGGTAAATATAGGTAAAGGGTTTACCGTTTTGTTCCTGCGCTTTAAAAAGTAAAGCAGGCTATGTGGTTTGATCCTGAGTATTATTACTAAGGGAAATGTAATGGAAATGGAAAAATTACTAAAACAAATATTGATTCCTTTCATACAATTTTCAAGAAAACTATAAAAAATCTAAGAATATATTTTTATAACACATTCTATGCATTCCTTTTATAATTTTCAATTATTTTCCGGGCATATTAGTATTCTTTATCTATGTTCTACTTTTCCTCGGAGACAATTTCTCGCTTCGAAGATACGAATAGCAAAATAGTATTGAACAATTGGGTAATGCTAACTTTGTACTGTGTTTTATCTACGACATACGGTAGTATACAGTACCTACACATATATTTTTCAACTTATTTTTTTTTATACGAAAATCTGTCTGTGTTATTTTGGAGCCTTTACAAAAGCCAAAACAATCTTTAGTTATCTTTTTTCACAGCGACTAGAACCTTTTTTCAAATTGAATACCGGTCATTGGCCTTCATTTGCCAAAACGAGGTTTTTAAGTAAAGATCTGGCTAATGTTCGTCGATTTAAATTTTCTGAATGAAAATTTGTCTGAAAGCTAATTAATTAAAGTTTCCAAACAATGGGTTTTAAAATATAAAGGTAATATGTATGTAAATAACAAATACGTTTTAAATGTTATTCAAATTGCAGTCTGCCCCTTAATTAAGAAGATTGGAGTGGCTACTTAAATGACAACTAGCATAAGAAAGTATTGAAGCTAACGATAATGAATTTTTTTTTACTTAGAGATAAATTATGAGTTGTAAAATAACATTCTTAATTATATCTTGATATTTCAAATAATTTCCTTATGATATTAGTAGATATATTACAAAAAGTTTAAATTAATAAGCAAAAATTTAAGTTTTAAAGAGATTGAGCCGATATTTAATTTCGCCAACCACATAAACAAATTATATTTTTTTTTCCGAAAATTATACGTTTACAACGAATCCAAAGCAATACACAAGTTGCTTTAAAGGCAAATTACATATGTGAAGCAGACATTGACAATTCAAACATGACAGATGTAATTTGTGTGATTGAAATTATCGAGTACGCAGCGCTGGTTAATGACGGTATTATGTTTTTTTTTACAGATGGCGCCACTCCGCACCGCGAAACGGATTGTCAGTTGCCTCACATATAATGCTTTTGTGGTAAGTAAATATTAAAACACCAATGTTCTTCGTCTTCTCCATTCTACTTAACATTGGCAAAGTAATCTGTGCTTAACGACCACGCTTTGAAGCCAATTGACAAGACAATTGAATTTATATTTTGACTGTAATACAATATTTTGCCTATAATTCAAAATGGCATATATATACATACATTATTATATAGTAATACCTATCTTTAAATAATTAATAAGATTAAATTCCCACATAGAAATCTCATAAACACGGACCCAATTTGTACTGTATAATTAAATTCCGGAATCCGCACCCTGAATTTGTCTATTTACGCCGACAAATCACGCTAACAATTAACAGTTCCGATTAAACTGCATTCACGCAGGTACCGGATCTGCATAATGCCACTCATTTTACGTACGTTTGTCCCCGCCAAATGAAGCACGGAAATCCGCAGTTTTCCCGGCCACCGTAACTTGGCCCCCATCTTCATGACCACATAAGCGATATAAATACCATCGTTGCGTGGACGTCGGTTGTGCAAGCGGACGCAAATATTCGCAAAACGTACCGCCTGTAATAACGCGTGAAACTGTGGTCGTACGCTCCAATCGCTTTGTATTTCTCGATGAATGCGCACATATCGTTTAAAATTGATTTTGTTTTCACGAACGACATTTAAAAAGCTGTAATGGATATCATATTCAAAAAAGTGAAAATCACACTCAATTTTTTTTTATTTTACCGTTAAAGATATATAAATTATTTTGTACCTATATTTAAAAATTGTTTAAAGTCAAAAGCTTTTAGTGGAAATAAAACAGATATCGGAAACCATTTGTAAATGAAATTTACCACTCCTTTTACAAAATATAAAAATAAGAATTTAATGTGATTTATGTATTTGCAATAGAGATGGGCCGAATGTGGCTTAAACCAAATACGAACTTCGGCCGAACATTCGGTGAGAATAAAAAAAATCTGCCGAAATTATCATGAGTGAGAGATATACAAAAGACTTAATTTTATTTTACTGTTATGACCGATATGCTTTCTATTAATTTCAGTCAAAATAGTGCAAGTATTTTTCATCTAGTATTAGTAGTATTTTGACCGAATGCCGAAGTTCGGCTCAAACTGCCGAAATTCGGTTAAACCGAATGTAAAACGAATTTCGGTCCATCCCTAATTTTTAATCAATTAAAAAGTGATATTCATATTTAAATTGAAATACTTTTCGTCCTCAAATTCATGAAATTCATCTAAGAGAGATTTATTTATGATACAAAGATTCACTTATGATACCTACAAAAGAGCACTGTCACAAAAAAATCAAAGAACCTATAAGGCATAAATATTTCTTTATGTAAATAAACGTAGCCATTGAGTTGAAACGCTGTTATACCGTTAGTCCGGACGCCGGACCCCGCCTAATTTCCGAAATTTGTAATTCCACCGTCGCGTCTGTCTGTTCAGCGACCGTTTCTCGTACTTTTAATCAGTAAGCCACTGAATTTGCGCTAATTTGAATAACGACGTCTGAAAAAGGTTTAGGTTGGTAGTAGGTACATTTTCATATAGAAATGCTCTAATTTTTACATACACAGTTCAAAAGCTATATACGTATAATACGTTTTTTAATTGAAACAAAAAACCAAAGTTGATGCTCTGTCAAGAGATATTTAATTATTTTATTTTTATATCACAAATAATTTTTTTAAACACAACTTATACACTTAAGTACAAATTACAAACCTGTAAAGAGAAACAACGTTAAGAGCTATTGCTTCAAATAATATTTTTTTGTAATCTAAAATATTTCTAACTTAAGAAATATTTCATACGTTTAAAATTTTCTTATAATAAACATTAAAATAAAACGAATCGCATTTTATATCACGCAATTAAAAATTGTTAATTATAAACAGCTCAAGCGTTCTATATAAATTTTCAATTAAAACTACTCATTAATAATTCTACTTGAAAATTTCTCTTTCATATTAAAATAACTGTTCTTAATTTCACTTATGGTCTAGCATTTGCACGCTCAACTTTTTTTGATCCAGACTCCGTGGGCACAATTATGTGATTTGCATAGCTATCACACCCTGCGGTATTTCACGTTACGCCATAAACGCCGACCGACTTTATTTTATGCCTTTTTCGCGGTGTACCCTATAAAAACGTGATTGCTCTCTCCTAGTATATTATCATATAAATAAATAAACATGTTTTTTTTTATTAAATTACATATAGAGTCAAAATAAAATAATTCTCTGTAAGAAAATCATAATTTAATTTAACTAAATTACCATAAAAATATAACATTTATATACATATATCACCTCCAGGTAAATTTCTAAGAAATTAATTAAATTTCTAAGAAATTAATTAAATTTCTAAAAAATCTATTGTTAACTGTAACGCCGGCGTGTCCGCGGTCGTTGAGGGAATATTTCGTAATTGAATCCATCAAAAACTATAAAAACGAAACACACGATATATGCGAGATTGACCAACCATCGACGTTGCATTCATCCGATACAAACCTATACGTTAGTTACACGATTTACCAAAAAAAACGGTGAAACATTTTTCAAAACAAGACAAAATCTGTGCACAACGCGTCGAATATAGCCGTTTATTGGATTTTAGCGGAAATTTCACCGGGACAGCGCAAAACGAGCAGTGCTGTTTGCGAATGACCTGCATATCGAGTTTTGATTATGATTTGTACCGGGAAAGCCGGCCGGAACGTTGGACGCTACGACTCGGTAACTGTAACACATGCTTTAATACGCCATTGTTTTTTCACTATCTTGATTGTGTACTAAATTCTCTTCGTAGCTTCGACCGTTGCTTGTTCAATTTCTATAATGGAGAGTCACTACCGGTGTAAGCCAAAAAATGTTTGGTTTAGGTATTATTTAAATTTTATATTCTTATACTAGCGACTCACCCTGGCTTCGCTCGGGTTCGCCCCTAGCTTGCTTCCCCATACAAACTTTCATCCCCATTAAAGGATGATTTCCGGGGTAAAAACTATTTCACTCCCTCACTTTTCATATCATGAGATTAAAAAAAAATTTACTAAAAAGAAATTTTCTTTTAATTTTCTTCTATACAAAATTTGTCCTGACAATAACAAATACAAAAAAAAAGAACTATCCAATTTGGCGCAGTCGATCGAAAGTTATGCGCGTACATACATTTCGGTGATTCATTTTTATTTATATAGATAGAAGATAAATACGTAGGTACCTGGTTTACCTTATTGTCTTTCTGTTTTCCCAAATACAATTTCATTTAAAATCTAATCCTTAATTAAGTTTCATTATGCACAACTAAATGTATTTGAAAACTAGAAATGAAATAAAATCCCGTCATGCATTTTAATGTTGTTTCATTCGACAAAGAGACTGTTGATGTTGCATCTAGGAGAAATCGCATCGTAACAGAATTAAACTACGCGAAACTCCGGCTGAATCACAGTCCCGCTCGGATCTCACTGCTAATTGTTGGAAAGGGGAAACGTAATAAAAGTGTTCGTCTTTGAAGCAAAGAAGCTGCCCCGGGCGCCTCGACGAAGCGAATTTTAATAAATTAAAACTGAGCAAAATTCCCATTTCAATATCATTCCGTTTTACTTTTTGCGACGAACCTCACTCTTACATTGATTTCGTCTTATTTTATAACAGAGTGGTTATCAATTCACATATTATATTGCTCCTTCGCATCAAAAACATCGCCGCTTTGAGCAAACTCAAATGGGTGCATTTCAATTTTCAGTTAAAAGTTTCTTTAGGAAATAACGATGAATGGTTTAATATTTTATCTTGGAATGTTTTTTAAATTCTAATGCTCAGATATGAAGAATAAAGTAATATGGAAAGTGATTTGATTAAATAAGCTTTCTACATTTATGCGATTATATTATGAGCATCGGAAGTTTATAAATAGTGGCTGGCTTTCAATTCAGTCTATTAGTTTCAATTGTAACTATTTTTTAATTTTTTTTTTAACAAAATCATCGACATGCACATAAGACTTTTAGGAGATCTATATTAATATAAAATTAAGAAGACCTTAGGCTATTAACGATATTATAAGCGACTCACCCTTCCCAGTCTCTCAAACTATCTTCTTACCAAATTTCATCTTAATCGGTCCCGTATTTTTTGAGTTTATTCGTTACAAACATACAAAAATACAAATCTTACCTATTTATAAATAGTAGTATACATACTCAATCTTGAGAATGAAAACGTACATACAATTTTAAGTCATGCTCATCGCCAACTCCTCGCCATCTTTTTCATGTTATTTCTTTATTTAATTGAATAATTTATTAAATTTGCCTACATTATTTTATAATAAAATTATGACTAGACAGTTAAGTACCTTAACGAAGCTAGGTCACTATAATGAAGGCTCAAAATATTTCCATAGAAAATATAAATTAGATTTCTGCTCATTTATATCGTTGTTTAAGGTAAAGCATTCATAATTATTCTCAGTCAACATATAAAATAACAAAATTTTGTTTTTCTTTTCAGATTTTCCTTATATGTCTGGAGCTATTGGCGGGACGTGGAGCATCTGCTCTCGCGAACTGCCCGGGTGGCTGCAGTTGCAATGACGACACTCTGGTCGTGGTGTGCGAAGAAAGCCGTCTCGACGTTCTTCCCATCGCCCTTAACCCCTCTATACAACGCCTCATCATACGCAACAACAAAATCAAAACGATCGACGCTTCTATGCAGTTCTACGCTGAACTCCAACACCTGGACTTATCACAAAATCATCTCGTCAACATACCAGAAAAAAGCTTCTCATATCAAAGAAAGCTACAAGAACTGCACCTTAATCACAACAAAATATCATCAGTCTCCAACATCACATTCCAAGGGCTAAATTCTTTAACTGTACTCAATTTAAAACGCAATTTCTTAGAGGAACTAACTAATGGGGTATTTTCTACGTTGCCAAGATTAGAGGAATTAAACTTAGGTCAAAATAGAATATCTAGAATAGAACCAAGAGCATTCGCTGGATTGTCAGCCTTAAGAATACTCTATTTAGACGATAATCAGTTAAGCTCAGTGCCTACTACATCGTTTAGTCTTTTAGGAAGTTTAGCCGAGTTACATGTAGGGTTAAATGCTTTCTCATTTTTGCCTGATGATGCTTTCGCCGGTCTTAACCGACTGTCAGTGTTAGACTTAAATGGAGCTGGATTATCAAATATAAGCGACAATGCATTTAGAGGTCTCCCAGGGTTAAGAAGTCTTAATCTATTTGGGAATCGATTAAGCATAGTGCCCACACAACAATTATCCGGCTTAACTAGATTAGAAGAATTGTACATAGGTCAGAATGACTTCATCGTCTTAGAGAGTCATTCGTTTAAAGGTTTGAAGAATCTTAAATTAATAGATATAACCGGCGCGACTCAACTCGAACGCGTTGAGAAAGGTGCTTTCGAGGATAATATCAACCTAGAGAGTATAGTTTTGATTAACAACAAGAAACTGTCAGTCATAGAAGATTGCACTCTATTAGGTTTACCAAAGTTACGACATGTGTCTCTGAGAGACAATGCTTTGATAACATTAAGCGAAAGCGTCTTCATTGGAAAGGAGTTGAAGCAACTTGACTTAACTGATAATCCAATATTCTGTGATTGCCAGCTGCTCTGGCTCCAACAATTGCTAAACGATAAAAGCAACTTTACCCAAATTCAATGCGCGAGTCCAGAAAGTTTGAAAGATAAATACTTAAGAACTTTAAACGCCGACGACTTAGGTTGTGTGTTACACGACACGCGACAACAAACTATCATTGGCATCATCGTAGTCGCCTGCGTAGCCGCTGTCATGACCATACTTCTAATCATGTACAGATACCGTAAAAACATGCAAGAAAAGCTAAAAGATTACAAATGGCACAAAGGTCGCAAAAACCTAGAGTACCACAAACCAATATCCACTGAGGAGGATTGTATAGTGCGCGGCATCCACCCGTCGCACTACCCGACTCACGCGCCCGGCATCAGGCCAATACCAGTAACGGAACTGTAGCTAGAGCTTTACGCCTCGCCGAGCGTGTTCTTTATGTCGGGCCAGAACACAACGAGAAGGCCACAACGCTCGGGAGGCGGCGGCACGATGCCCGCTAATGGATTCACTTACATCGGCAACCACCAACCCCTAACCCTGAACAACGGAGCGCCGGCTCTTAATAACGGATCATTACGCTCGTTACCAGAAAAGAAGAACAATGCCATCTGCCACCCTGAGAACTTTCAACGGAATGAAACCCGTTACTCTAGAAAGCAAGAGAACGGGTACTTACGTTCGGAAACAGTGATAGGTTTCCCGCGGGATAGAGAGAGGGATAGGGAGAGGGAGTATGAGCGCAACGTCCCGGACTATAGCGAGCCCGAGTACTCTATAATCCCGGAAAGCGGTTACGAGGAGTTCCCGCGCTCGTGCAGCCACAACACCTTCAACTGTTGAGTGCAAGTGTAAAGTGAAGTGTAAAGCGACACAAACTCTTTCAACTTGTGATCTTGTAATTTTAGCAATAAATCTTCATTCCATTATAATTTTCTACGAACGATCGAGGGACGCGGCGAGTCCGGTGTACGTTCGACCAGTGGACTATCCTATTGTATTCGACTTAAGAGAGTACCTTATTTGTAAATTATAAATTAAGTAGTTATGGATCTATTTTTCAATGGGGAGTGGATGTTGAAAGTTTGACTTTCAAAGGTTGGCTCGTATCATCGTACTTTATAAAAGTTAATAGTTTTAGTGTCTCATTAGTCCGATTGTTGGTAAGTTGTGATATTTTATTAATCAATTATTATTGTATTGAGTTTCAAATCGATTAAATAATTCATATCAATAACAGTTATCTGTTGGATATTAGAAGTCTTCGCAAACGATCGGACTCAGGGCCGAATTAACCACAAGGCAGTGTAGAAAACTATCTAAGGGCCCGTGTCGGCTAGGGGCCCCACGCACCGAGAAAAAAAAATTAAAAATATTTCATTTCAATTCATAAAATTCGGTGAAAATAGTGAAAATTCCAACATGAGGACAAATACAACAGTTAGATTTCTATTTAATAGAGTAAATATGAGTATATGTAATTGCATTGAGGTATAAAAATGTATTTTAATAAGTTAGAAAAGGGTGAAGGGGCCCCAAAAATAACATTGCCTATGGGCCCCCGGCATGGGTAATTCGGCAATGATCGGACTCATACAGACTCGGAATCATACAGTAACTACGTATATTAGCCTAACAACGAAACGACCATACTTCTATGATGATGCGACACGACCGATTCGTACAATGTACAGGCTAGTCCAGATAAGTTTTAACGAGGGAGGACATCATGTGATTTGTAATTTTTTCTACCAGTACGAGTTTGTGTTGCCAGTTCAGTATAACAATTCCTATATTTAAAACAATTTGACACAATATTACACCAAAATATAATAAACCAATATACATATATTTTATAACTTAAAAAGGATTTTTTGAATAGGAATTGTATGTAAAATAGCATGTCATACAGAACCAACAACTGGTAACACATTGGTGGAGTTTGTATTTGATTTTGTACAAAAACCATTCCATGTGAAATCTTTTTAATATCTTATTTTATTATTAGGTGACTAATTAAGCGTGCGTTAAATAAGACACCAATATATAAGAAGAAATATTAGTAATAACGAATGTAAATATATTTATATTAAAATGAGATATTTATAAAATTTATTACGATTTTGCTCTTCTAAAATTATCATCAAATTATTTCGATACCCGATATCGTTCACATTGTTTACGGACTGACATCCCACTTACGAACTATCACTAAAATATTTATAATATTAAATTCGTATTGTAGGTACGAAGCACTTTTCCAAATCTACACATCAAGTTTATACTCAATTAAATGGTTTTTTCGTTTGAGTTTTAAGTGTTCCTTAAGAAATGAAAGAAAGCAATAAAATAAATATTTCGTTCAAGCAGTATTGGATTGAAATTAGAAAAATATTTAATGATAGGATTTTAAACTGTGAGCACTCAGTTTATATTTATATACCTTATAGCTTTCACACTGTATAGACGATTACGAATGATTACTAAAATCGATATTCATTATATATTTGTACAAAAAAAAAAGATTTCCTACACATGTAGTAATAAAATAAAATTCATTTGTAAATCCATAACAGTTGAAAAAAAAAAGTATTATTCTTAATCGTCTACATCTGCTCACTTTAACATCTGTTATTTAAATTATGTCGATCTATTGATAATTACTATACAATAATAAATTTATAAAATCATAATCAATAAGGCTCACTTTATATAAAAAATTACATATTAAATTAAATATCCGAAATTAAAAGGCAACACTTACATAAATGTCAAAAATTAATTTATGATGGAGAGCTGAGGAAATTAGTCCTATCGTCCTATGGACGATATGAAATAAACGACAGACGGCGCTTCCATATCAAAAGACTAATGGTATAATTTTTAATGAATTGTTATATTTTAATCGATAATTCGAAGTCTAAAGACGAAGTACCACTTTTGACCTAACCTCCTATGCCTCTACTCTCCATTGTAAATTAAAAATAAATAAGTTACAAACTTTCCAAAATTGTTTTGCGCATGGCTTTTATAAATTAAATAAAATTTTCAACTTAACTTTCAGAACAAGTTAAAAGTTTATTATATTAATTTACCTACAAAAAGAATTCATAAAGCCAAATGTAAGATATTTTTGAGAATTTTTAACTTAAATACAAAAGGCCTGTAACTCCTATTTCTTTTATCCCTTTATATTTCAATTTTCTTTGTAACTATGGAGAAATTAAAGACTAAAATGGCATAATATGTTTAGTGCCTAGTAAATGCCTAAAACGTATACAAAACGATGAATACATATGAATAATTGTGATTAGAGTTCTCACGTTATAGATCATCGGTCATTTCTGTACTTTATTGTAGTAATTACCTACATACAAACTTGATAAATATAACATACCTCAAATATACTGCATTTTATTTACCTCTTATACCTTTCTTAAAATTAAGTGAAAATTAAACAAAAAATGGAGTAGGTACCTAATAGGTGTCTACTTTTATTTAACTAGCAACCGCCACACCATCTTCAGATTTTTGATAATTTCACAAGCAATGAAATATATTTTCCATAAAATCCCCACTCCTTTCCTTACAATATATAAAGTAGGTGGGAATATATCTAGATATTACTGTGGACAGTTTGATTCAATTGGAAGAGATGTTTTATCTTTATAATACAAAAAAGCTCTTATAGCTTGCTTCACATCATATAATTATACTTTACAAAAATACGTAATAAATTCCTTTGTTATCTGAAAGCAATAATAGACACTCATTTTTAAATAAAATTCGTTTTCACCGCCACGGGTGAAATGAATTTCATGAAATGCTTTTTGTGGTTGTCCACATGCATCAAGAATACAACAAAATATTACACAAGGAATAAAACAATACATTCAAATAAGCCCTCCAGGTCCAGAAAACGTTAATAAATGGGAAATTTATGAAATAATTATTAAGACAGAACTGCGTTAATTACCAACCACATTAAATCAATGCGATAACTTAAATATTATATGATTTTTAAAACTTTTTTCTATTCGGTATTAAAGCAGAAACGCAATTGAATGAAAGTAGTTTTTTTTTAAATGTAGGTACCTACTTGTACCTTTTTTATAGATTTTTGGATTTTTCTTGAAAACCCCACCTCAACCTCTTGCTTCAGTTACATATGCAAAAAATATACTAACAGAAAGAA
Organism: Brenthis hecate; assembly: GCA_951806755.1. NCBI lineage: Eukaryota > Metazoa > Arthropoda > Insecta > Lepidoptera > Nymphalidae > Brenthis > Brenthis hecate. The sequence continues at coordinate 6,023,828 of OX638265.1, read as the reverse complement.
AATATTAAATATAGTTTATTATCCGCTGTAAAAACAAAATTTACCTTGACCAATTAGTATTCTCAGTAAATAAAAATAGATTTTAGACTTATAATTATTAGTTCTGTGTAAAAATAAGGTCGATCCGATATTCGATATTCAACCTTATTCGCTAGAGGTTGCAGGGAGCTAGCATGGGAACTTTGTTTTCACTGTGCATCCCTAGATTTTCAATTTTAACAATCATGTAAACTACATAACCGAATAACAAAATGTATCGGGCAAATTGTACCTCTACACGAGTTAAGACGATCAAATAATTTAAGATAAGGTTAAAAATATAAGCTATCATTGAAATACTATCAAATGATATGTTATTATAGCACTAAAATATGTTGCTCTCTATTAGTTAAAGAACTATTAGTATCAGTTATCGGTTTAGTTTTTTCTAGAGTTTATTGATTACAGACAAACAAACAAATGTTTTCTCTTTATAATATTTGTATAGATAAATAATTAATAAAGTATTAATATCACAACGACATCTACTGGTTGATATTGAAACTAAGCCACTGGAAAACCGCCATCTTGAATTGACTTTAAAAGATAGTAAACTGACCACAGATGGCACATTACTTACTTAATTAGCTCTATCATCTATGGAACAATAACTACGTTTTTCTTTAAATTATTAATAGGTTGTAGGTATTTTATTAACTAATTTCCTTGTATCGTGTTGATTATATAAGCCTGTGAAGTATATTAGTGAAGTATTCTTAACTGGGTTTGAACCCTAATGGCAACAAACTGACTAAATTTTGTTCATACTTAACTTTATGAGAATATTGTGTAATCAAATGGGCAATACTTGTTTTAAATACACTTCTAAATAAAACAAAATCTGTTCGTTAAATTATTTATTTTAAATAATATGCAACATCAATTCTTTACAAAAGTTCAGCCTTTTACGGGGAGTTGCCGAAGCTGTTTACTGCTGAGCAGGCATGATTGTGAGTAAATAAATAAAAAAAAGAAATTTTTAGGCTGGTGTGGCTGGAATATTATGAGTTAGTATCACATATGCTGTTTAGAACTTCTCCTCTTCAAGACCGTGTTTAAAGAACATCATAATGGGGGTGGAAACTCCATCAATATCCCTGTATTCCAACATGGCTACCATGCCATCACAGTCCATGGACTCGCCAGTGAAGAATTGGAGATCCTTAAACCTACTGAGTATGTCCTTCATTGCTTTGTTCATGTTAGTTTTGAACACTTCTACTTGGTCAGGTGACTTCTCCTCCAATTTTGCTATTAATCTGAAATTAAAACAATGTCTTGCAAAATCTATTTATAGTTGGTGAAAACCTAATAAAGGAAATAACTATTATTCCCTGTAATATCATCAATATAGTTCTTTTCATTTAAATTTTTAATAAATGTGTACAGAAAAAGTATTATTAAAATAATTTATAAAGAATTAATAAGCCTCAAACAGGCACCCCACAAACATCCAACCAAAAGCAAAATCAGACTAAAATGCCCTAAACTTAAATTTGTTATAATTAATTTATCAAGTACTCGACTGAACACATTATCTATACATTTGGAGGAAAAGTTAGTAATACGAGTTGGTTTGCACACATACAGTTACATTTATATGTAACATTCTTATTGTATTGTTAGATTTAGTACTGGTGCAAAGCCTTAAACGACACCCATATCCTTACTCTTAACCTTATAAGAGTACACTAAACGCTATTCCAAAGAGCTGTGAATAAATGTCATCTCCATTTCATGAACACACATTATAAAAATGAGTGTTTTTTCACTAAAGTTATTTGCTCTTGCATCAAAAGCTCCATAGATCAACATTAAACATTAATCTCTGGTATTAGATGATGCTATATAGTAATTAAATATTATATTAGTGTTAGTAATTAAATATTTAACATCTACTTTATAATATCTGCCTCATTGCCTATATCAATGAAACTATAAGAAAAAATACTTAAAATTGGAGCACAAGATGTGTAGATCATATAGTTTAAAGTATGAATTAATTTTATTTAAGATAGATCTCCACAATTTGTATGCGTTGTGAACTTCTCTAATTCTCTAATAAGGAGAATTTCAGATAAGTAATTGAGAAAACTGATAAGAGATCAATAGATATTATAACCGTTTAGAATATGAAATTTGTCCAAAAATCATTTAATACATGCACAAAAATATTAAATAAAAGTAGCAAATATTAATTGTAAAAACAGCTGCCAGATCATATTGGTCCTTTGATGGATAAACTGAATCATTCACAAAATCAGTTAACTAACAACAGTGATCCTAAATAATTGAGGCTATAAAACTGTAATGATAAAAATTTGACATTGATAGAGGCCACATGCTAATCATTGATAAGAATATTGTAAACAACTGCTACAACACAAGAAGAAATTATAAACATTAGATATCTTCTCAAATATTTGACTTTTGTCTTTTAAGTATAACGCATAATTCACTATCATGAACACAAAAGAAAATCAATGAATCACCACAAAGCATGGATATTAGTCACCTATCCAAACTGTAAATTTTGCCACGTTTCCACGTTATACAAAACACTAAGCACTCACTTTTTCATGTAGTCTTTAAGGTACAATGTGTAAGACTTCTTGTCACCAAAGGCGTAGCTCTCCACAAGCCTGTGGTTGAGAACAATGTCAACACCGCTCTCGGCTGCGGTGTCAGTTCCCTCATCCGCTTCCTCAGCAGAGGGATTGAATCCATCAATTTTAACTTCACCCTGGATCCTCGTTTCCAATTTACCGGTGACTTCATAGATAACTTCGTCAACCAGTTTTATTTTGTATGTGTCCGAGAACATCTCGTCACCTGGAAATTTAACATGTTCACATAAAGTATGCAAGTTCTCTTCGTAAGATTTTATGTAGAAGACTGTCGATGTGGCAAGACAATGAAAAATACCCGTCGAGACATATTCCGATTAATGTCAAACTCACAACAGTGATATACAATAAAATATAAAAATACTAACAGGGAATATTCGCTAATAAGATCTTATATTAATTTACCGGTAATAATATCCTTATAAATTCTCATTTTGCAGGATTACGGGCGATTAAAATAATAAAAACCGAAACTACGGCTTCTGGCCCCAGGAACTAAACCGGAAAGGGCTTTGAAAGAAAGATAGGCAGCAGTGCTGCCATATATTTTATTCTTTAATAACTTGTTTTATCAATATATTTTTATAATAAACAATAAACTATTGTTAAATTTTACATATTATTTTTTATTCACATAAAAGCATAAGTTTTTATAAATTTAATTTTTTTTCTTTTAAATGTTAAGTTAAATTAACATTTTTTTCGTCATCATCAGTCACCATAGAGTATATTGCTACAATTCTTAGAGTATACATAGCATATGTATACTTTAAGCTACTAGCTAGCTATAAAACTTTCAATTAAGTAATGATCTCTTTTAAAAATAAATAGCATAGCTTCGTTTTAAATTATTTCTTGTTTTTTTATTAGTATGAAAGTTAATAGATAAAAGTAATTTTTAAACGTTATTAAGATTTGTCATCCATGGTTAAGACAAAAATCGAGTAATGAGATAATGATATGAAGTTATGGAAAATGGAAATAGTCACTGTCAGTATCTTGTTCTTCCTGGTCTATGGTTAGTATTCAGTAACATTCAGTAATACGGAAGTAGATGGCGCACTGCAATATTTTCTAGTACAAAGATGGAAGTTTTTCTTTATAATTCTACAGTCTGTAGATTATGTGGTGAAGAAAATGACAATGGAACCTTATTATATTCTAGCGAAGAAAATAATCAAAACTTATGTGAAATAATAAACACCTATTTACCTATGAAGGTAAAATAAGTTTTCAATAAATTGTGATTGTTTTGACTTCCAATTTTGCCAAAATGGCTAACCTTTACGGTAAAATTATATCATTTTCATATCTTTATTTTTACAATGGAATTATATCTAATACTTAAAAGACAAAAAAATACTTATTCAATTTTCTTAAAGTATTTATTTCCATAGTTTTAAATTTATACTCTTCTGATCCAAGAAAAATATCGGTTGGTTTATAAATTAACAGTACTTGTTCTATTTTATGCATTCATAGTTCCTCGCGCCACAATTTGACGTATTTGTTTCAAGCTTTTGCAAAAATAAATAATTAAAACATAATTTTAAAAACAAATAGTTAAAAAAAATTACGATTAGGTATATATTAAATTTCGAACTGCTTTATGTTAGACATCTTGAATATCGTCTGCTTGTAACAGGTATCAGATGACGGAGAACTTCCTCGAACTATTTGCCCTGGTTGTACCATTCAACTAGAAGCCACTGTTGAATTTTTAAATTTAATTATAAATGGTCAAGTGAGTAGAATTCGTTTTTATGTAATAACTAACATAGCCCGCGGCTCCGCCCGCGTTCAAATGACCAAAAACCAAATTCTTAGGTTTTACATATTAGTATACTCTTACAATGCAGTTTTTGTAATTTTTCTCAGAAATGAGATATGTTCCCGCGGTAAAAAGTATCCTATATGTTGACCCGGATGACCAACTATCACCATACCAAATTTCATCAAAATCCCTGCAGTGGTTTTTCTGTGATGCGGTAACAGACAGACAAAAATTATAAAAACTATAGATCCGGCCTCTGCATCGATAATAATATTTATTTCAATAAGATTTTCCAAAAAATATTTAAGGTACTGATCCGACTTAGTTACAATTTTATTAGTTAGATTTTTCTCTAATGTAATTTTCAGAAAATTATAAGAGAGCTATATCAAAGGGAAAGAGAATATAAAAAAAATATATTGAATGCGCCAACACCTGGAGTCATATCAGAGAAAATTATTTATGAAAGTAAGTAGCATTAGAAAATACAATGCAAATTAAACTTTTATTTGATAACTTTTCTATTTTACTACTTATCTAATACACTTAACATACCTTTTGAAAAAAAATATTATAGTAAACACCAGTGATGGGGCATACCATGTGGAACATCCAATATCTCTACAAGTTGCTGGTCTTCAAAAACCAAAGCGTAAAAGGGGTAGGCCTCCTAAAAAACCTAAAAGTCCAGAAGAACTGGCACAAGAAGCTGCAGCAAAGGAAAAACAAGAACTTACATCAAAGATTAATAATAAAGAAGATGAACAGCCATCGGGCAAGAGAAGACGGAAAACACCAACCAGGTTTAAGGAAGCTGTCCAGGTAACATTTTCAGTGACCAATAAAAAATTATATAAATAATAAATAAATATGTACTTACTAATTGAAATTTATTTAAAAGTTGAAGTGTTTATTTAAAAGTTGAATATATTTAAAATAAAAATTGTGAATATAATTAAAATTATCTGTTCAGATTTTTTCCTGCTTTACAGCATTTTTCTTGCTTTACAACAATCACGGTCACAGGAGTGATTGCTGTAAATCATTCAAAAAGTGGAGAACGAAAAATAAAAAAATAACTGAAAAAATCTGAAAAGATAGTTTTATTTAAAATATTTTGTTTTTATTTAAAATTTAAATATTCACATAAATCTAAGAAAAGTATTGACTTCACCTTTTTAAAGTTGATATTTATTGAAAAAATTGCCAAAAAATGCCTCGTTGATTTATCCTGACTTATAATATTTTCTGTAATAATATCGGATGAATATAGGAAAAAAAGTAAAAAAGTACTAAAATTATCTATACTAATATTATAAAGAGACAAGAGTTTGTTTGAATGCACTAATCTCAACAACTACTAATCCAACTCGAAAAATTATTTTTTGCATTAGACAGGCCGTTTATTGAGGAAGGTTATTGGCTATATATCATCATGCTACTACCTGAGGGATAGGGGTAGGAATCATAATTGTCAACAAATCGGGCAGACTTCCATATATTATTGTAAAACTGATATTTACATTGGAAGTTTAAATGCAGGTGAAGTTGCAGGTAATGCTATAATTAATAAAATATATTGTATTTATATACAGGGTAAAGAACTGGAAAGAATATTCATGGAGAAAGGAGTGATAGATGCTGATGAAAGTGACCAAGAAAGGAAGTCTGATGGTGAAATACCTTTAAAGACTCCAACGGTGAGAGAACCTGAAGTGATAGGACATTTAGAAGACTCGGGCGAGCTTGTTGTGGTTGTCAAAGGAATAGGAAGAGGAAGGCCTAAAGGTAAGCAATAGGGTTCGAAACGATAATTATCATTGATAATTATATAAATATAGGGTGATAATTATCTTTGATAAATATAATTGAAATTATTTAATTTGTAACTCTTCAAATTGTCGATCAGCTAACTGAACTCTCTCAATCAGCTCAAAAACCTTAATCAGCAAACTGAGTTAATGCAGTTGAGGAGGATGGCCCACTACACTGTCTCATACCATGATCGTGCTATGAACGTATCAGGCACGGAAACAAGCGTCCGTGTCGCTATGCCCACTAGAACGTATCATTCGCGTATCATCCGCGTGTCATATCCGTATAATTCCCGTTTTCTCAGTCGTAGTAGTTCTCCTGTGTTTTCGCGTGAGGCAGCCGCGTCAGGAAGAGCGAGTGAATATTTTTGTTACGAAAATTATTTCGTACCTAGACGATGGCTGTTAGAAACTTGTCCGACAGAAAATTTACAATTATAGCCATTGTTTTAGACGAGGATGAAAGAGAATAACATCAGTCGATTACGACGTTACTAGGATCACGTTTTTGTAAAAAAAAAATAACACGTTTATAACGGGATTAGAACAGTCATCATACGCAGTAATAACCCGTGTGGTTCGGTAACCGGTTCGGCAACGTCGCATGCCAGACACGGAGCGTATCGGCACCGGCAAAATATTCTTGCCGACAATTATTGTTAACTTTCCATGCTCTGCACGCGACGGTGTTGGTCGGTGACGGAAAGGTCTTGGTCGGTGATCGAACGGTCTAGTGGGCATAGTCTCATACTTTTCAATACAAAGAATATTTTTTTGCCTGACACGGTCTTAGCACGGTCATGGTATGAGACGGATACTCTATAGACACTATTTAATTTAATTAAATAGTGTCTATAGAGTTGCTTAAATTTATTCTTTTTTTTATTTCATAGTTTGTATATATCAAAATAATAAAAAAAAATAATAATAAAAGTTTATCTTGATTGTTAAAAGTGTCTACTTTATTCTAATGTAAATTATGATAGGCAAGTAGTCAAATATCAATACCTTTTTTTATCGTTAGGAAATGCATTTACGCACGAAGTGTGGGACTCACCGGCAAAGCCAGTACTACCCACTAAAAGCCAACAATGCCTTCCCCCGTCTTAATGGGGCGCCGCAGGATCGCTTAAGCATTCAACTACGACGCCCCGACGGCAGGTCTGCCGAAGCAGACCACTACAACCACGGGGTTGCTCCAAGGTCCACTCTGCTATCAGAGAAGTACCAGGAGCAACCCGCATGGTACACCGCCCTCCGAAGAGGGCCGCCTTCCACCGCCCACCGAAGCGGGCCACCTCCCTGTGCGTTTCTTGGCTTCGCGCCCGGCTGTATTGCCGGGCCCTACTGAGCCCCCCCACCACGACAAGGTGAACGCACGTTGGGGGAGCAAATATCAATACCTACACAAGGATTGCTAAGTTTATATCAGTTTGATAATTATCGGATAATTATCTGATAATTATCGCGATAATTATCAAAAGATATATTTATCTTGATAATTTCATACCCTGCCAAAAAGTGACTTGATGAAGTTTGCTGCATTCCTTTTACAAACAGAGTTGTGACATACGGGATGAAATCTTTAGCTATTTTTATTGTTATGCCAAAAAAGTATAACTTCTTACGTGCGTACATAAGTACACACGCACACATATATTTTTTTTATTTAATTTTATTTTTTATAATTCCAGGTCGCATGCGTCAAACTCGCGAACAATGCGCGATATGTGGCATGGAGTTTTCATCGGTGGGTCGTTACATGTCTCATGTAGCGCAGCACGGTCCAGTACAGTTCCTGTGTGGCTGCGGGACGGCTTTTCCTACTAGACTTCGCTTTGAAGACCATCAAGAAGAGACCGGCCATACTGGACGCACCGTGCTACCACTTCCTAAAGCAATAGAGAAAAAAACTGTGAGTAGTTATTTTAGATTGTGATTGGATTTTGATTTCCGATAGTGAAAATACATATATGTATGTACAATTCATGTGTTATAGCTTTTTCGTATATTGTTATTCACTGTTGATTTATAATAACAAATACAATTTATTTTGAATAATATAAGAAGACTGTCTGAAAATGCATTTTTGAACGAGTTCAAGTTTTACTATTTTAATAAAATTTACAGCAAACAAAAGAAATAACTCTGGAAGCTAAAAATGTATCAGAAAAGCCAGTAGCGAGTCCAGAAAAAGTAGAAGAAATTAACAACACCACAATATCTAAGGAACTGCCTGATTTAAGTGATGTGAGTAGACCTGAGACTGCAAAGCCTGAAAATACCAACCAAGAACCAATAGATGTTGTAGCTGATGAACCTACTTCTGTCAAAACGGAATCCAATAATACAGGTAAAGTCTTTCATTTTGTAAAGTACATAGTTTTCACCTGCAGTTCTGCTCGCTTAGTACATCAATAAATCTATAATATTTTTTGGAAAATCTTATTGAATAGTTTATTGAATTTTTGTCGGTCTGTCTGTTACTGCATCACAAAAAAACCACTGGAAGGTATGGTGATAGCTGGTGTGAAATAAAATGAGACTTTATTCAAACAGACTTATTATTAGCACTTTGGAATCGTCAATTTGCTTGAAGGAGCGTCAGTGTAGTCAGTCCATGAGGTAGCTACCACTGGCTCGGAAAGCAGTTCTGCTGAGAATAGCCGGCATGATTTGATAACTATGTATTATCTATACAAATAAATAAAAATGAAGTGTCTATTTGTAATATAAAAAGAACAGCTTTTTACAAAACGTATATGAAAATATGTACAGTACCTACTTATAAGAAAAAAACTATTTTTAAAGTTATTGTCTGTTTGTTTGTTCTGGCTAATCTCCGAAACGGCTGACCGATTTTGACTCTCACTTGCAGATAGCTGATGTTATAAGGAGTAACTTGGGCTACTTTTATTTTAGAAAAAAGAATGTTGTATATGTATGTATGTGTATTAATGTTGTTAAAATTAAACTCTGCATGGTGATTACGTCAGCAATATTTTATTTATTTAGATAATTAATTAAAATTTAGTAGATTTTGATGTGAAGTTAATGTATTCACAACACACATGTCAACCCTAATTATCTATGCTCAAAAGCGAAAAGCATGTTCAGGGATTCCCCAAAATAATTGAGACATAATTTTTACGTAAAGTACTGACAGGGAAGGGTTAATAATCACTAAAATTCTGCTTATTTAATACTTTAATGACCTCTTAATTGTTATTATGATTTATTTTATTACAGATAGTGTAAATGAAGTTCCCAATGATGAGGAAGTGCAGACAGAAAAGGGTAAAGTTAAAATAAAATGCAACTACTGTGACAAGTTGTTCAGCACGCGCCAGAGCAAGTCGCTACATATAAAGGTATGAATACAACTATATCCTATAATTATTTATAAGAAAAGGTTTTAGCGAATAAATTTTTATATTTCTCACATGTATCTGTCAAATCTTTTTTTCAAAAATTGATATTTATAGAGTGCATGGATGTGTTAGAAATTTTACTTTTATAAATTGTTTTTATTGAGATAGTTAATAATTAATTTGCATGTTTTGATCACTACATAGTATTTGATATCTACATTCGACTTATGTAATATAGTGATGCAATATTTTATGTTACCTATAGAAATTGTAATATGTATTTATAAATAAACTCTAAATATCATAACCAATATGTCATATAGTTAAAGATAATACAATAATAATAAAATTATCGCTGAGTTATATATGAGTAGTATATTTAAAGGCTCCTAGGCACACTCGAGTGAACTGCAGTAATGAATATTTCATTACTGGATTAAATATTAAAGATTGTAAGAATTCATTTTTTATTCCTTCATACTATAATAGATATTTTTTTCTACTTTTCCACTTGAGCAAAACATATATGATATAACCTAGTGATTCCACATTATGTCGACGCGAATAAAACCCACGTCCCACTGCTGAGTAAATAGTTTTCCCTTCAATACGAGGGAGATTCACCGTGAGCCAAGTGGTAATCATGTTGAAAATGAATCGCACATAAATATTTTAGAGGTGCGAAACTCTGGATTTGAACTCGCTTCACTTGGTTTCCAAAACAAGCGCGTTACTCTTGGGTTACCATTTCCCATCTATATTACACAGATAAATAAAATTGAAGTGTCTGTAATGTTAAAATATCATCGTTTTACTAAATGCATATGAAATTATATATACGGTACGTACTTATAAGAAAATACATTTTTTTTATTTTTGTCGATGTGCCTGTCTGTTCCGGATAATCTCTGAAATGGCTGGACTGATTTTGACGGGACTTTCACTGGAAGATAGCTGATGTTATAGGGAATAACATGGCTACTTTTATTTAAAAAAAAGAATTAGGGTTCCACTCGAAAAATAAATAAAACGTAACTAGTAGCTAGTAATATATACAAGCTATATCTAACTGAGCGTGTGCGCGGCGGCAGGCGGCGCACCTCGGCGAGAAGGCGTTCGCGTGCGGCGAGTGCGGCGCGCGCTTCGCCTACCCGCAGTCGCTGGCCGTGCACCGCGTGGCGCACCGCCGCACGCGCCCCGCGCGCGGGTACGCCTGCGACCTCTGCGGGAAGGTACGCACGCCTACATTTTCTAGATTAGTCTTATGTCTGAAAAACGCGTGTTTTCGAATTTTCATGCGGTTTTCTTTTGCATTATTCCACGCAAAATATTATGTTCGATAATTTCGCACGCTCGGACATCATGGTCAAGTGGAAAAGGCGCAAGATTGAATAAGTGTCCTGGTTCGAATGTCGGCCGGATATAAAGGTATAATTTTTTTTTGTTTTTCTTTTTATTTATTCAAGTTTTTTTTAAAGAAAATTGTACTTTTGACCAAAAACTCCGAGCGAAGCTCGGTGGCCCAGGTACTGTTATACAAAATAAAATAACAATGTCGACAAAGGATAACTTACCTCTTTAGTAGATTTCTTCCAGAAACGCTTATATTGTACACCCTTACCACATACCCTTATATACATATATGTAATTTTTTGTGGACCGTTTTTGTTGATGAAATAAAATTTATTTATTTATTTAGTAACAATTCTTATACGTATATAGTAAAACAATGGCTACGATGATACTGTAAAAGTATAAACTGCGTTACAGATATCAATGCCCGCCTCCATACAATATTTAAAGTATTTTATAAAAACTGAATAACAATAAGATGATGATGACGAATGTGTGTGTGCGTGTATGTCTGTTTAACGTTAAATGCTCACTGTTTTTTATAAATTAGTGTCCAGTCTTTTAACTGCCCTTCTCTTTTTTTTCAACGTTTTGAATGTTTTACAGCAATCATGGTCACACGGGAGAGACTCGAAATGTCAGGAACCAAGAATTAATATTCGCGTAAATCTGTGAAATTATTAGGGAGGGGGTTTTAATTTAAAATATGTAGAATTATAAATAGAGCAAAATATAGATTTTAGTTTATTATTGCATTAATAAATATATATATATATATATATATATATATATATATATATATATATATATATATATATATTATGACGGATTGGCGTGATTTTTTGTATGGAGATAGTTGGAGGTCTAGAGAACGACAAAGGCTACTTTTTACCGGGTGACATCTCATTCCCACGCGAAAACACATAATACAATCCAAAAATTTATTTCAGATCAGAATTACTAGAAACTTGGTATTAATGCTCTTCAACACAAATAAATACGTGTTTTAGCATTTTTCGAAATTCATCCTATAAGGTGGTAAAATAGGGGATGAAAGTTTGTATGAAACCTAGGTATCTACATTTTTAAATTTTTTTGTAGTTTTAACGCGAGCGATGCCGCGGGTTCTGCTAGTATTTATATATATTTATGTATGTCGCAGGTGCTGAACCACCCGTCGTCGGTGGTGTACCACAAGCAGGCGGAGCACGCGGCGCAGCGCTACGTGTGCGGCACCTGCGGCAAGCACTTCCGCCACCGCCAGCTGCTGCAGCGCCACCAGCTCGTGCACTCGCAGGCGCGGCCCTTCACATGCAAGGTACCACACCACCGCACCACGCACACACACAGACAGACTAAACAATTATTTATTTATTATCAGTTGGGAAACAAACAGCTTTTATAATACAGATATATGTAAATACAAACTATTCTTCTCGTCAGCCAATAAGGTTTCCACTTATAAGTAAACATGGAGTGAATAAAAAACAAACTATACATTAAATAACCTAAACATAATATTTGCGTACAGGGAGGATTGCAAAATAAATATTACATATATCAAGGATGATGGAGTTTATGCTTAATGCTTTGAGAAAATCTGTTGATATTACTATCGAGTATGTCAATTTGGTTATAATATATACTAGCATTGCCCGCGGCTCCGCCCGCGTTCAGATGACCGAAAAGCAAATTCTTAGGTTTTACATAATTTAGTATACTCTTACAATGCAGTTTTTGTATTTTTTCTCAGAAATGAGATACATTTCCGCTGTAAAAAGTATCCTACATGTTGACCTGGATAACCAGCTATCACCATATCAAATTTCATCAAAATCCCTCTACTGGTTTTTCTGTGATGCGGTAACAGACAGAGAGACAAAAATTCTAAAAACTATAGATTCGGCCTCTGTATTTGATAATAATGTCTGTTTCAATAAGATTTTCCAAAAAATATTTTATGTACAGATTCGGCTTAGTTACAATTTTATTATATGTATAGATTATGCGATCTACAAACTCTTATACATTCAAAAGCACTTGTAATAAGTCTAATTAGATAAAGTTTATTTTATTTCATTACAGGCAGAGTCCGTCAAAGTGAAAAATAGTAGTGTGATTTACTGGCTGTGTATAACAAGTTCTATGACACTGTCTGTATTATTTCTTAGTCTCAGGTTGTAGAATACTGTTTCTTTGGATTTATGTGATAAATGTTGATAATTAGACAGTTATTTTTCCATAAAATTACAAATTAATTTGAAAATTGTAATTATTTTTATTGCTACCATTCTTACTATTAATTTATAGTTATTTATAAAAAATAAAATTAAAATTTTTGTTGTGGATGTCATATATTAATATCTAAAACAAATTCGTTATATTTGTCCAAAATTTTATGTTTAAATAATAGATTATTAGAAAAAATCTGTCTGTACTGAAAAGGGTGATTAAGCTAGAAGTGAATATTGGTGACGCCATTCGTAACCCTATTCTATAGCTATAATCAACGTCTATTTGCGAATTTTCTACCGGAGCAAATTTAAAAAATCATAACTTCTAAACTACGGAAAATCGCGGAACATACATGGGGTGTTTTCGGATACATCCGATGTGAGGAATCAAAAAAAATATGACGTCATTTCTTAGACCGTCCTGTATATAAACTCTTAAGCCAATAAAGAAGAAAAAATTTTTTTGTTCAAAATACTGTTACAAATAACTAATGAACAATGTATCTATCTATTCAGACGTGTAACGCGACGTTCAAGACGAAAGCGAACCTGCTCAACCACCAGCTGCTGCACTCCGGCGTGAAGAAGTTCTCGTGCGACATCTGCCGCCAGCGCTTCGCGCACAAGACCAGCCTCACGCTGCACATGCGCTGGCACACTGGTCGGTAACATACATATATTTATCTATACAGATAAATAAAATTGAAGTGTCTGTTTGTAATGACAAAATGATAACTTTTAAGTCAATGCTTATAAAAGTATATACGGTACTTATAAAAAAAATAATAATTTGTGTCTGTCTGTTTGTTCCGGCTAATCTCCAAAATGACTGGATCGATTTTGACGTGACTTTCATTGGTAGATAGCTGATGTTATATGGAGTAACTTGCCTAATTTTGTTTTAGAAAAAGAATAAGGGTTCAGCGCATAAACATTAAAACCCATGAAATCGTGAACTAAATTCGCGTAGCGTTGTTCAGTATTTAGCACTATTTATAAATAACAATTTGAATCAAATATTAAACAAGTAAGATAACAGGCGTGAAACCGTTCTCGTGCTTCGTATGCGGCAAGAGCTTCAGTCAGAAGGGCAACCTGTCGGAGCACGAGCGCATCCACACGGGCGAGAAGCCCTACCAGTGCGGCGAGTGCCCGCGCCGCTTCACCACGTCGTCGCAGCACCGCCTGCACGCGCGCCGCCACGCCGCGCGCGCCGCGCTCGCGCCGGCGCAGGACAAGCCGCACTGCGGCAAGTGCGGCAAGCGGTGGGCTTTTTATTGACTTTGACTTTTTTTTTGATTTGATGGCAAGTGTTCGGTTAAGCTACTTTACGCCCTGTCCGCACTGCGATATTTCTGCTGCACGATTTTTTTTCTCGCAATTCTGTAACATTGAACCTTATAGGAGTGGCCGCATTGGCGGTTAAAAATTCACACGGGAAAAAATATCTGTGATTTGATCCAAATTGAACGCGATGCGGAGTAGATTTCTCAAGGCCGTAAATGGGTGAATGTGATGTTCATGACATCTTTTAATAGGTCTGTCACGCCACCGCCGTCGCCGTAAAATCAGCTAAATTAATTTTTTTCTGTTATTTTAAGACGTTCGTATCAGCCAAGAACTACATCGAGCTGACAAAAATCGTACGAAATTTTATTGACAGTGCGTAATAAGTATAATTCCGAAAATCATCAAACGCGAGAATAAAAATCGCATGGTGAAGTATCGCAGTGTGGACGGGGCCTTAGAGATTTTTGTTTTTATTTTTGGTAGAGCTAGTTCGTATGCAGTATGGATGGCAAAGGTTTTGAGTTAATTTGTTTGTAATAAAAAGATTTCAAGTTATATCACTTCTTTTCATTCTCGCTTTTAATTTGGATGACTACATATTTGTTTATTTGATTTTGGACTTTCATTATGCGTGTGTGCTATTACTTTTTTAATTGCTAGCAGTGTACATTTTGACTCAATGACTTAAAAAAAATTCTATATTAAATATTTCTAGAATGGCATCCCGAAACGCGTGGGCGCTGCACGTGCGACGCGACAAGTGCAGCGCGCGCGCTCAACGGAGGTTACTCGAAAGGAGTAAGGTAACATACAACTAAAATAAACACATAAATTGACATTTAGCATACATGTATGTTCATTGAACAATATTATTATCTTCAGTGTCATAACAAAATAATAGCATTTAATTTATTTTATACTAGCAGTACCCGCGGCTTAAAACTGCGTTTTCAAACCATCGAGGAGCACTAAGAAATATACACACAAAATTTCATCCAAATCGGTCCAGTCCTTTAGGAAGAGTAGGGTAACAAACACACGTATGGAAGAATTATATATATTAAGATACATACCATATAGTGTTTAAAAACTAAAAAAATTGAGATGATCGGGAAGCTGTCACCCTATACTAAAAAATTCCAGCATCCCACACAAATACCAGAGAGTGCATCAGCAACATGCAGAACTGGTCTTAAAGGTCTTCTGAAAAATTGCCATAAGAGCTTATCAAGCATGAATTATCTCAAATTCGACAAAACCGACAAAACAAAATAAAATCAAAGCACAAACAAAGCGTCTTTAGTGCCTGCATACTCACTATAAAAAAAGAACATTCATTTCAGCAACCACACAAACAAATAAGTCTTCTAGTCACAGACAAGTCCCAACAAGTCGGACATGAAGAGGGAGAAGTACAGCAGAACATACAGTTGGAGGAAGAAGCAGAGACTGAAACAGAAGAGAGAGTGATATACGTGGCGTACGACGCGGACGACGTCGACGCGCCCGCCTTCCATATACTGGATCCTGAACAGGTACTTATTGTTATGTAAGACTTATGTTATTTCCTTTCTAATAACTGTTTTTTGAAGTTATACCTCTTTTGGCGCGTTAGAAAAAAAATTATGAGAGTGATTTTTTACGATGCGACAGACTTAAGTTGTCTGCCCACTACACCGTCTCATACCACGACCGTGCTATGAACGTATCAGGCACAGAAACAAGCGACACGCCCACTACTATGCCCACTAGAACGTATCAACCGCGTGTCATCCGCGTATCAACCGTGTACCGCCCGCGTATCATTCGCACTACAGTTCACCTGTGCTTTCACGTGAGGCAGCCACGTCAGGAAGATCGAGAGAATACTTTTGTTAATAAAATTATTTCCTATACCTATATGATGGTGTAAATTATCCAGCAGAGAATTAACAATGATAGTCATTGTTTTAGAAGAGGAAAAAAGAGAAAAGTATAACATCAGTCGATCATGACGTTGCTGGGATCATGCCGTTTAAAAAATAATAATTTAAAAGTAAATACATATTATCAGTAGAAGGCAAGCGGCAACACGTTTATAACACACACACAACACACAACACTTTTGTATATATTTTATGTAAAAAAAAAGAAATTGTGTCTTAAAATTATTTTAGCATGTTGTATGTTCTTATGTAAAAAATTTAGGATTATCTACAGAACTTGGCATCCATTTAGATCTCAATTCTTTTGTTGGTGAAGTTGACAACCACGCTTATTTTTAACATTGAACTTGGCTCCCATTTTCACATTTATGTTTAGATGGAATAATTATTACGTATCACTCTTAGTAAAAAAAATAATGTGCTGCTTGAAAGGAAAAAAGATATTACATTTTATATATTTTGTGTAAATATTTATCATAATCGTTTTATTCTAATTTTATATTTAGTGTATAATGTATTTTTAAGGCTGTCAATATAGAAGAGAACAAAGTGCTCACAACCTGCGAACTGTATTCCGGGTCCTCACTTCTGGTGCCGCAGCAACTGGAAGCACTGAAAATGGACCTGCAGCCTGAGGTATTGGAGCTGGAGGAAGAACAGGAGATGGAGTTGGAAACAGACCAGCTTATGTTGGATGGAGAAAATATACCGGTATGTGGTATATCGACTATATTATTATTTGACTACTCGTTTGGCTCGGTTTGTAATGACCCTACTTACTGTGCCAGTGGTCGCGGATTCGAGTCCCGCTGGGGGGTATTCAATTGAGTGATGAGCAAAAATGTTTGTACTCCAGTCATGGGTGATTATATTTATAATATGTATTTAAAGTTATATGTGTGTACTGAACTATGTATCAACATTCTGGCATCCATACTACAAGCCTCGTAGCTTACCATGCAACTAAAGTGTGCTGTATCCCAACAACATATTTATTTACATACTGAAGGAATAATTTTTTTGTATGTCTTATTCTATGACACAAAAGAGCTAAAACTTTATGAGATTTAGAACAATTTACAGTTTACGGCCATGGACGAACCGAAGTCCAAATGGTTATATTTGCACCGAGAATAGAATATTGAACCATCTAAAAAAGTTTTTTTCGCTCAGGAAATCCGACATTTGCTTCTAATTTCTCATACACTCTTATATTATAACATTTTAATAATCTAAGCTGCAATAGGAATAGTTGACGATATCCTGTTTAGAGGGAGATAGAAAGGGCTATTATAGAACTCCTATTGTATGACTTCATTTTACTTATTGAATCTGTTTTAACTTTAAAAATATATAATACCAAATTAATCCAAATCTTATAATTGAATGTTGAAACGTATTTTATGTAAAATCAGCCCTATACATAGACCTTCATATTAAACATAATATATGCCCTTACATATATAAATAAAATTAAAAAATATTAAATATAAATAATTAAATATAATAGTGTATAAATAGCTAATGAGTACATTCGCCACTGCCCACTGGCCAGGTGACGGACGAGGCGGGCAACCCGCTGCACTTCACGATGCAGGACGGCACCAAGCTCGCCATCACCTCCATCGACGGGAAGACTTTGCAAGTACGATATATATACTAATATGATGATGATAAACTGGCGAACCTCCCTTCAAATCATTTCAAACTTCATAACGTCAACGTGCTATCTATAATTCATAACGTCAATGTGCTATAATCTGTATTTCATAAGTGAAATAAACAATATATATATATATATATATATATATATATATATATATATATATATATATATCTCATGACAAAAACTTAAAAAAAATCTTTTGCATAATGAAATATAGCTTAGGCCTTCTTGGTCAATACCTTCTATTCTTCTATCTATCTGTAAAACTCCCATTAATAATAATAAGAATATTTATTGCAAAGGTATTTACAATATAATAACATATATGTAGTTATACAAGTCAATTTTTATATCACTTTTGTATAAATATGCAAGTAAAAAAAAAACATTGTAAAAACAAAATTCAGTCCGACTCTTCATTCAATTAAACTAGAATTAGAAACAATACATCGCTGTTGATACGTAAGCCATTGATATCGGTTAAACAATTTCGACAATAGGGAATATGTCTGATTTTTTTTATCCAATAACTTACATCATTATATAATTGGAAAAAAAAAATATCCAGCTCCAAAAAAATAAAATTTAGTATAAAATTTTTTTCAAAATATCATACTGATACAGGTATATTAAACGCCCGCAATTTACAACAACAAACGTGATGTCACAGTGTGATACACAGAAAAATACCGACTCAATTTGTAGCGACAAAATCGCTAATCGCTCTGCTATGATATACTCTGACGTCACATTCAGTCTGACCAATGGCGTTCGTTTTATCTATTTTGAATTTCCCACCTATATTTGCACTTTTTAATAATTATTTTCTTAATTAAAAAGAAATTACATTTAAAAATATTGACATAGGCCTAATTCAAAAGAAATAAAGATTATAAACAAAATATATTTCACCTTTATTTAAATCACACGCATATTTCCTATTGAGATATTATAGCCATCTTAGTGATTATTTGTTCAAACCACCAATACTTGTACTTTTACAATAGGGTTGTTTTCCTCTATTTTAAAAACAAAACCTTATTTCTAAGATTTATATACATACTAGCGACTCACCCTCGCTTCGCTCGGGTTCGTCCCTAGGTTGCTTCCTAATACAAACTTTCATCCCCATTTTCACCCCCTTAAGGGATGATTTCCGATATAAAAAGTATCCCAGCGTCTCAAACTATCTTTTTACCAAATTTCATCCAAATCGGTTCAATAGATCCAGTGGTTACCCCCTACAACGTTACAAACTGACAAACCTACAAACTCACAAATTTTACTTTGTTATAATAAAATAGTATAGATTATTAGATATAATACATTATTAAGTAAAATTTGTATTTTATACCAATCTAATTGATATTTAAAAATGAATAATTCTGTAATTCGGTAAATTGGTTGTTTGGACAAAATATAAGCTCTGAGACATCAATATACTAACTATTAACATTCACTTGTTTTACAATTAATTTGTATTTATTTATTTATATTGTTTGCAGGTCATCACACAGGACGGCCAGACCATACCCGTGGAAATCAATGGATATAATAATGAAGAGGTTTGTGAAATTATTGTGAAGTATTTATTTTAATGAATGATTTTCGTTACCACAGATTGTAACTTAGTTTCACTGTAGTAAAACTATTTTTGTAGATGGCAATTAAGTAATCACCTGGCAAATAAAATGACGTGCTTGCAAATGTTGCTTGTGTGCCATATCAGGCATTCAGAACTCTCAGAAAACATTTTGCGATATTAACTTCACTTTTTATGTAAATAAACCATCAATCTGGGCATAGAATACAATATTGATAACATCGAGTTGATTTTGGACTAACGGATAGTTGAACTCTTAAAAAACAAGTTTCTATGGAAATGTGTTAGAAGTGAAACTTCATTGGTTATTAATATTTTAAACGTGTAAGATTAATCTATACAGATAAGATAAAATTGAAGTGTCTGTTTGTAATGGCAAAATTGCTTTTTACTAAATGCATATGGAATTATATACGGTATTTATAAGAAAAACAATTTTTAATATTTTTTTTGTCTGTCTGTCTGTTTGTTCCGGCTAATCTCCGAAACGGTTGGATCGATTTTGACTGGAGTTTCACTGGCAGGTAGTTCATGTTATAAGGAGTAACTTGGCTACTTTTATTTCAGTAAAAGAATTAGGGTTCCGCTCAAAAAAAATTAAATGA
Source organism: Brenthis hecate (assembly GCA_951806755.1). Taxonomy (NCBI): domain Eukaryota; kingdom Metazoa; phylum Arthropoda; class Insecta; order Lepidoptera; family Nymphalidae; genus Brenthis; species Brenthis hecate. The sequence goes on along the minus strand of OX638265.1, from coordinate 6,003,527 downwards.
ACCTAGGGACGAACCCGAGCGCAACGAGGGTGAGTCAATAAGTAAATTAATAAAAACTTTTAATATTATACTCAGACAAAAATATGATTCAAACGCATATCACACAAAGAGGAGAGAATATTTTATCTCTTTCTATCTCGCTGGATTCATACACTTATCGCATATATTCAAAGGGATGAACCCGAGCGGACCGATGGTGGTGAGTTGTAACAATAAACAATGGTTGCAGGACGCGGAGGCAATGGCGAAGGGCGCGGAGGAGGCGCCCGTCACGCACTTCTACGCGCTCGTGTAGCGCCCGCATTTGCTATTTGTTAACTTGTTCTCAATACAACACGCCTAACAAGGAGGCATTCCTTACTCGTCATCAAACTTACAAGTTAAACTTATAAGTTTGACCGAAATCGGTGTATAAATAAAAAAAATAAAAATAATAAAAAAAATCAATAAAAATAACATAATTTATTAATTTCTTTGCATAATTGGACAATGAATAATATACAAAGTGAGAAAAAGAAAAAAAAAATGATATGATGACGAGTAGGGAATGCCTCGTATGTAAATATGTACTTAAGTTATCCGTGATAAAGTGTGTTCTTGTTATTCGCAAATCATAAAATTTTCGAAAATAATAATTAGAAAGTACCAGCTTTTTTTTAAATAAATGATTAATCGCCGTTTTTTTTTCAATTTAAAATAATTGCGGTTTTAACCGACTTCCAAAAGTAGGAGGTTCTACGTTTGTCTGCTTGTATGTTTTTGACATAATATTTTTAATAAAAATTTAGAAAGATGTTGATTAAGACTTAATGAATAATATATTATTGAAATTATATTTTTAAAAGTATTTCTTCCCTCGTGATTGGACTCTGGGATATTGCAATATGTATACGTTATTAATCCCGTCCTTTTGTAGTATTATTATTTTTATTTTAAATGATTAAGAAAATTTCGTTATAATTTTTTAGATTGCACCAAAATGTATCGAGTCACTTCTAATGTCACCAAATAAATAAACTGAATTCACTTGTAAACTATTTACCCGACTGGGTCAGAAGAAGGGTTATCTTTTTCAAGTGTATTTCTGTATGTACATTTCTTTGGCACGCTCTGAAGCCTTAAACGACAAGATTGATTGTAGCTTGAGATGTGTCGTTATATTTGTCTTAATTGTGAGTGACACTGGGAATATCAAAATTATAAAAATTAAAGTTCTTTCTCCATGTTATAGTTCAATCGGAATTCGGTTTGGGAACAAAATATTGAAAACCTGAAGTTTTATACAAGTTTTATGATAAAAAGTGTTACCTTTTACAATAACCTCAAAGCTATTTTTACCTAGACCTATAACTTTTGTAGGAAACATTTTTCGACAAAACGTCACAGTGAGCCGGAAATTGAAAAAACTATTTTTCAACGCTTTGCGTCACCCCATTTCTCGGGGGTAGCTAGGTATGTGGGACATTTTATGAATTTCTATTCCTTATATACCTGCTAACAGTTTTAAAATCATAAAACTTCAGGGTTTCAATATATTCTCTTAAAAATAAACGGATTCCGATTGGTCTATTATATCTGTCTTCAAAATTATTATTTTTTTCCTCAATTCCATTCGGCGTTTTTTTTTTATTTAGTTTTTAATTTTTGATTATGGTTCATAAGTTCACTGTAAATTTATTATAGATATTTGCAGTTTCAGTTACAAAGCTATGTCTCGACAATACCTTTAACTACAACGAAATTAGACTGTGAATAATATAATGAGTGTATAATTTAGAATATTTTATGGAACATAGAAGTTTTAGATAACGTAGTTACCAATTTTAATAATAAGTAGTTATATTTTTAATTCAATAATGATAAATTTTTAATGCTAAAATTTGCCATAGTTTTTTTAACGGAGATGTATCTAAAGTAGTGCAGAAAATATTTTTTTAATTTTTAAGACTGTATTTATTGAATGATTGATCATTGATGATTCATGGTATTTTATTAATAGCTTTACTTTTGGCTCAAAACAAACTAGATTTTTAGATACCATTTTGTTCAATGTATCGCTGATTAAGATTTTAAAATGTGAGATTACAGATTTTAAGAATATTTGGGTAATGTAGCGCGTTGGGATGCTGTGTAAGTTAATTGCGTCGTTGATAATAATATGATTGTATATAAACTAATTGTTTATTTAAAATATAATTTTAATTAGAATCATAAATTCTTTTATTTTTTCTCCCATTTTATATCCTTGCAATAATAGTTTTAGTTTTACCTGACAGTTTCTACTTTTTTGTAATTCTAAGTAGTTAACATGTGTTTATCACGTTTTGTTTATTATATTTTGTAAATTCATTAAAAAAATACAAAAATCTCATTCACACACCAATATGAAAAAAAAATTAGTGGCGCTGATTTTTGTAGTACAATACAACCAGAAGGATGATTGGATTTTCACAAATAAAATAAGTTAATTTTGTGTTAAAAAGTTTCATTATTGTAAAAGTACAATAATATGTATCAATCAATAATCAAATCATAAATAATGTATCAATCAAAAAAAGATCAATATGGATCAGATATATCTATTTGTGCCAGTTCTGTCCAGTTATATTGATAGTTCAGACAAGACATTTTAACTGTGATGGGAATAATTAACAAAGGATGTCACATTACAATAAAATAAAACAACATAATAATATGAAATTCAATATTATTTCGTTATGCTTTTTAATAATACAATATATTTGCGTACCATACACTATCGGTAGTATAATAATTGATGACCAATCATTGAACAATGAAAAATGACATTCATCAATTTTCCTTTAACATCGTTTTAATAAATAGCTGTATACAAAAAAAAGAAAACAATTATTTACATAAGGCAGTAACGATACCACGCGAGTGTGCCTCGTCTTAATTTAGCTATACAAGCAGTACAAAATCAACACAGTGTATGTCAAACGATCGCCCACCATGTATAATATAGCTCCAGTCAATTATAATCACTAAGGTACATATTACGAGTAAGCAAAGATTAGTTTGTGAATTTGTTATTTACTTACGATACAAGGCTGTCGAGGCGACTCCCGCGCTCGCGAACATTCTGACGTTCGGATCGTATTCATCGGGCTTTTGGATATTAAAATTGGAACAACTATTATTCCGCGACATTCGGCGTCGAATGTTCATGTTAAAAATGTAAAAGCTACACTATCGACTATCCGCTACCACACTCGGTTGTAAAAACTGGGTTAAAATTGAGTATTATAACAAAAATGGCAGTGAATAAAACGCGCAAACGTCAAAATTGAGCCCGTCGCGATGGCGGAAGTAGCCATTAGAATTATCTAGAACATTTCGAATAGCAGCCATTCAAACCGACACGCGTCCGTCTCACTATTAGATATGGCAAACCGCACACAGTCCCCTGCATACGTGCATATGAGCGCACCTCACACCGGTGTACAACTTAGAAAACACAGCAAAATCAACATCACTTGAGAATCTTCTTAGAAAAGTCAAAGACAGTAGAAGTGATTATTTATAATATTAAATATTAAAAATAAACATAAAGAATACAATTAAATGTCAGTTGTAATAATCGTATTTATTAAATAATAATACTTAAATTGAAAAGTACACGTTTGTACACGAGTGTGAGTCTTACATAACGACTGGCCACTACTGAAAAAAAAAAGAAACACGGCTCTCCCCGAAAGTGCCACAAATACGCTTACATTAACAACCAGTATACGTCTGATACTCATAATATATCACATTTGATCTGTAGAAAAGTACTGCAACTTTCGTAAACAACCGCGAAACCGAAACTAAACATCTAGTTAATACGTAGCCCACGTAACAAAACCGCCTCGGACCATTCGCAACCCGCCACGTGGCCCGACTAGACTCTCATACAATATTAAAGCCAATGCGTTTACTAAAGCAATGATTACGCTAAAACACGTTAAAATTGAAAACGACGCCGTGAAGCCGAATAATAATAATAATTATGATATCTAACACTAGCCGGGCCGCGTCCGCCGCACTGTACATTGTACATATGACACACGTTAGCCCTAACATTGCACCACGTCTTAGCCTCATAGATTAACTTATATAATCTGTGCTCCTAAGACTATGTAAATGCAGCCAACAACCTGATTAAAAAAATAAAACCGCCTTACACGCACTAACCGACATTGAAACTCGCTACGAAGCGTGACTGTAGACTTGGCTCGACTGCCGGCGACTAGATATCGTGTGTTACTTTCAATCCAACCGATCACGTATCAGCTTAGTCTGAGCGGACCTATCACGTTGCGTGTTGACGTCACACGTGTAGCGTGATAGGCGTGATAGGCGTGATACGACGTGATAGGACGGGGTGTCTATATGACGAGGGCCATGTCCTTTTTGCTGGGGAGCTGCACCTTCTTGCCCTGCCACAGGGAGTTGTGTATCGTGAAAGCGTCGATGGTGACCGTGAGGTGCTTCGTGTGCACTTGCGAGAAACATTTACTGCCCGAATTGTATCTGGGAATGGAAAATATATAAATATTATACATTTTAGAAAATTATTTCAGCTATTACTATAAATTGATTAGATAAAAACAAAGTCAAGTCAGAAAATTAAATATAATTTTACATAAAATATTATTTTCGATATTAGAAGAAATAATAATTAAAAAGAATAAAAATGTGCCTAACTTATTTTATTATATATATTATTATTTTTTTGCCTAAAATTTTAGCCCTACCCAGTAGCCTATGTGTCACTCCAGGCTATAGTGTATCTATGTACTAAATTTTATCGAAATCCATCCTGCCGTTTCAACATAAAAGAGTAACCAACCATACATAAAAATACAAACAAACACACACACACAAACTTTCTCATTCAACATCAACAACAACATCACACCAACACAGTATTACAACACTAACGTTGTACGGTTTCACGTATATTTTTAATCTTGCTTAGGTACTTTATACTTATACTGTAACTTCAGTAATTAAAGAACTTCAAATTTATAAGTAGTAGTAGATTGTGCACTCCAAACTCTTATAACAACTATATTGTACTGTTCTAACTGGGACGGTACAAACATAACGTTTGACGACACGTTTGGCTCAGTTTGTAGTGACGCTACTTGCTGTGCCAGCGGTCGACAGTTCGAGTCCCGCTGAGGGCATTCATTTGTGTGATGAGCACGAATGTTTGTACTCCAGTCATGGTCGTTTATATTTATAATACATATAAGTAATTAAAGTTATATATGTGTAGTGCATCAACTATCTGGTATCCATAACACAAGCCTCATAGCTTACTATGGAACTAGATGGTGCTGTGTTACTATCCCAACATATTTATTTATAACACTCACTTGAAAAACTTATCGAACATCCGATCATTGACGTGCTTGGGCCCGGTGCCGTACAGCTTGGCCACGGTGTCGGTGTCGGGGCAGTAGCTGTACAGCGCGCGGAACTGGCAGCCGGCGTCCCTGAACAGCACCAGGAAGTGCTTGCTCTCCGACCGCGCGATCTCCTCCAGCACGCGCCGCTTCGCCTCCGCGTTCACCGCGCCCGGGAACACGCAGTACTCCACCGCGTTCAACATTATACCTCTATTAGACTTCGTCGCCGGCTGCTTGTACAGTCTCGGACCTGGTTTTAGAGATATATTGGTTATATTGCTTGAGCTAATTACGTTTTTCTTGTGTTGTGTGTCAACTAAAAGCGTCTTGTGAGAAGCTAAAATACTAATTCTATAATTCATAACTTTGTATTGTATTTAAAAAAAGAATACTATAATCAAATGTTCAAACATTATTTATAATTAACAGCAACAACTTGTAATTAATTGATTGATAATCAAAGAAAATCTACAATAATAATCAATAATCGTGTATACTAAACCTATTATGATAATGATGCAATATAAATGTAGTGCCGTGATAGTGTTAATATCAAATCTGTGAGGAAGCGAATGTTAAGCGACGAGGGGCGAACTGTTAGAACACAAGAACAAAATGCTCTCATCAACTCTCAAACCATGCCTTAATATAACAATCGGTAGTTGGCATGACATCGCTAACTGATAGTACGTGACGGTGTGACGGAGTGACGGTGTTGTATGCACTCTCTATACTCGTGTGTAAGTAACTACGGTAGTAACGTTAACATAAACCTTTGCGTCGTTCTCGATAGGTGGCTTTAAGAAGTAAATTAAGTATCGTATTAAATTAAACATTCATCTGTACATTTATTACCTCCGACAAAACACTGTATTGACTACTCACTTTTCTCGCATTTATTTCGCTTGAAATTAATTAAAAAAATATATATCAAAATCCTACACTACATTTCTCATTTTAACAGCCAACTTCAATCAAATCAAATACAAAACCAAAAAAAGTCATAACCTAAAAAAAATCTAGACACTATTCACTTAACATAACCTATGACATACCATAGAGTATACTATAGTGACACAGACTAACAACTCACCAGAGTGATCAGTACTGCAGTATGGTGACACAGAGTAACAACTCACCAGAGTAATCCATAATGGAGGAGTGCGTGGAGGAGACGTCGGAGCTGTCGTCGTGGCGGCGCTTGCCGATGCCGCCGGGCAGCGCGCCGGGCAGCGAGCCGGGGCCGGAGGCGGGCGAGGCGAGCGCGCGCAGGCCGGGCGACGCGGCGCGGCGCGGCGGCGTGGCGCGCCCCAGCCCCGAGTCTGTGTCACGCCATCTTGTCAACGTACTACACTACACCGCTTGCGGTGTACTTTTGCCTTTTTTTTTTGAAGCTTGACATTTTTCGACTTAGATGATTGATTTATGTTTTTTTTGTAAGCTTTTTAAAAATTGGCTTTGGAAGCGTTTAAATGATATAAGCCGTCTGTATAGTCTGTAAGTGGATTGTGAACTGGTAAGACACAATAAAATGAAGCCCAATGGTTTATATAGGAGTGCGAGTTCCTAAATTATGCTGCAAATGAAAGCGACAACATAACATAATATTTTTTCGAATAATATTGTAGCAGTTTATATCTTTTACATATTAAGTTGTTAGAGTACTAAATTTTTTAGCTTTCATCTTAAAGCTGCACCTAATCGAAAGCCGTTATATAAAAATATACATTTCAAATTCAATACTTACAGCAATTCCCTTGTAAAGACGAAATAAATAAAATTTTATGAGAGTACTTTTCAAATATAATTAAAAAAAAGCTAAAGCTACAATAGAATTATTATTATAAAAAGAGGTAGTACGGTTATAATTCAAATATTGAAAACGAATGCGAAATGTAATAAAAAAAATTACTACAATTTTAATTTCGATAGAAATTAAAGAAGTTTTTTTTTTATCGGGCAACATTTTCAATGTGACTTACCAGGTTCCAACTGGGTTACATTTACTAATTCAACAACAACTAACAATTGATTGGAACAGAATTATTATATATCATTCAGTTAACACAAGGTGTAATTGCTTCTGTGGTATTATTATAATTATAATACAAAAGAAATATGAAGAGGAACGTCTCAAGAAATAAAATTACAAATCGAAATGTTAGTTTTCCCAGTTAGTAGTAGGTAGTAAAAACTAGCATAAAATTAAAATTAGCGACGACCAGTTATTTGAATTATCTATTACCTATGTACTTTGAATTTAATCATAAATTATAATAATACTTTCAAAATATACTTTCGGCATTGATGAAGTAAAAAAATAATAATAAAAAAGACATCTATTTCTACGACACAAAGCGTCCGGGAACATTGCAAGCCGATCGCAAAATAAACTTCAAAGGCACTAACTTATATGTTACAAAAAGCAACTGTCTTGCTTTTAATCTCATTTAAAGCATTTATATATTTGTGAATATTAAGTATTAATTATAATGTATTAGTCCAGGGCCGAATTAACCATGTCGGGGGCCGCTAGGCAATGCAATTCTTGAGGCCCCTTCACTCTTTTTGAACTTATTGAATTTTTTTTTACCATAATGAAATTATATTCGTAATTACGCTGTTAGATTTCATAGAAATCTAACTATTGTGTTTGTTCTCATGGTGAAATTTACACATATTTTCTTAATTTTTAAAATTTGCACTCGATGAGACGTTCTCAATTTTTTTTCGGTGCCCCTAACCTTATGGACAATTCGGCCCTGTGTATTACATAAGACGTTTTTGTGTAATCTTTTTATTTTTAAGTTCCATAAAATATGTATTTTTTAAATCAAAATTATATATACAAATAAAAAAAAGTTGATTTAAATAAGAAAAATATTTGTCACTTTAGGTACTTAGTTTGTGTATGCGATATGTATTCATGTAAAATATACCGCGTAAATGCATATAGCTATAATATAAATAACATCTAATCGATTATACAAATCGATATTAACCGTCACTATACGAATAAGTTTAGCATAAATCATTTACATTCGACATAAAGAGGCGAAACGATGTCATACCAACACCAATAGAAATAAATTATAAATAGGGGCATGCAAGATAAGTATAAATAAACAATAACATACCTGAAATAAACCACAACCGTACAGCGATACAAAATGGCAACCTAACAAATAAAGTGTATGTGCACCACTACGGGGTCGCAGTAGGGGGGATGTTCACACTAAACTAGACACACTGTTCGAATTGAATTCAATATATCGTAAAGTATTTCCTCATTATTATAATATTTCAAATTATTTTGTGAATCGAACAAAAAATGTTGATTCGATAATTTTCGCTTTATAATCTATTATGCATATATTAGAGAACAGATTTTATAATTTCCCAAAAATATTTTTTTGTACATAGCTACCAAATTTATAAACATTCAAACAATAATCATTTATTCTAAATTGACAATATAATTTGACAATTTCAAGTATGCAATAAACAACACAAAACATCACGAATGCCGCCTAATAAAATGAATGCCCACAATCCCCAAACATCCCCCTGCGTGCTGCAACGAAAAAAGAACCCAACGCACCAAAAGCAGGCCCGGCTACCGTGAGAAGCCTGTACTCGTGTGTAACAAACGTGTCTTACCGCACAGGTTCATAAGAGAGCTAGATTTCCTCCCCGCCTTAAAGTTATTCTGGTAAGTGGAATATTTAGACCTTCCACGAGTCGACTGTGGTTCGTCATTGACGCGCTCTGAAATGTTTCCCGCTCGTGTCAGCGCGCGCGCACGCACGCGTGCACACACGTCCGCACGCGTCCGCATGTGTACGCACGCGTACGCACACGTCCGCACGTGTCCGCACGCGCGCGCGCGCGCTCGCTGCATGCACGCATGCGTCGGTCACTCGGCTCCATTATATATCGGCACATAGCAAACAAAAGTAACGACTCGCGGATACTATGTATATATCGACCATTCATTCAACTTTACATATGATGCTTTTACTGGAACCAATTTTAATGCGCGGAAGGTCTAGGGGATTGTAAATTGGAGTAAGCTATTGGAACACCTCCGTCGTTTTAGTTCTGTTTTGCAAACTAAATACGGCCAAAAAAAAAGGATATATCAAGCGTAATTTTGCATTGGGGTGTATCTAGCCAATCTATGCAATGCTGAAATTGTACACATATAAAATAAATCATTAAAATATATTAATTAAAATATAAATAATAGAGGTTCAAGCGTCTACAAATAAAAAAAAGCGTCTTTACCGACTAGGGTACTGAGCCATATGACCATCCTCAAACGTGTTTCATTCGTACACAAAAAAATCAAAAGTTTCATTTCAAACGGTAATATGGTGCTGCAAATCATTTGCAAAACACTTATCACGTTACAACTTAAGGACTGAAAAATATTTATTATGCGTTATAAAACCTGCAGCTTTTATGATTACATTTCAAATATAATTATTAAATTAACGTTAAAATATTTTTGAGTCCTCTATAAATATCATGTTTATTCATCACCTCGTTATATAATTTATTTTGTGTTTTGTTTTTATTATAAATGATTAATTCATAAACTGAAAATGTAAGAAAAATATTTTCGTAAACGTAAAACGAGACGATAAAAATTAAATATAATGGATCTATTGGTAAGTGGCCATATTTTTTTAATGAATATTACTAATTATATTTCTCTTAATCTTTTTTAAATAAACATTACAAATAGATCCTAAAAACAGCAAAGCACTCTTTGTTAGTAGCGACAGCCCGGGGTTTGAAACGATCGATCGTGTCGTAACCGTATCGTATACTCTTAAATTTTTCTATATTTCAATTTTCAACCAATATTATTGTTCTTTCAAAGAAAATAATATCGATATGATTACGAGTGGTGTTTTAAAACATAAGGGGTAGGATATTTATGATGAATAATAAATAGATTTAAAAAGGATAATCGTAAACGTATGGAATAAGGTTGTACAAACGGAAAAGATTTTAGAAAGGATTTTGCAAAAGACAATATTTGTAGTAAAAATAACGTCTTAGCGTTTCAGAGTGAAGATCATATTTCATTACAATACTTATAGGTAACAAAAGGAAAAGTAATATTTTGAGGAAGCAGTATAGGGAGTAGAGGTAGGAGGTGTGGAGGATAAGGGAGGGCCTCACCTCTGGAAGTCTTGCAGGAGCCGCGCCGCCCTAACGCGCCGCTGGACGCGCTGCTCGGGGACATACCGCCACGATCCTCTACCGGAGAATCTGTAAACACAAATCAATGATCTTATAAAATAAGTATTTATAAATATTATTTATAGTGTAATGTTAATAGTATGTATATAACTAGATATTTATATGAAATTTTCAAAAAAAAAAGTATATTGTCGGGTGATTTCATAAACAGTCATAACGTACATTAATAAGCACTACAATCTAAAACAAGCTATGTACATAAAATCAAATGTGCAACACTAGCGCCATCAACAGCATAATATTAAGAAAAAAAAACAAAAATAATAAAAAAAGATTATAAATACAAAAATTTTATCACTTTTACGAGTTAGTGTTTGTTACTTCTTCACACAGTAACGACTCGAGGGATTTGATTGAAATTTTGCATAGAGGTAACTTACATCCGTATCAACATCGCGAGCAGAGCCGCGGGCATAGACAAGTATCATCAACAAAGACATGTATAGAACAAGCGAGAGCGACATACCTCTGTAGAGCGCGGCGCGCTCGGCCAGGTTGTCCTGCGAGCCGCGGTAGTAGTCGCGCCGCATGGTGCCGCCTGCGCACGCACGACCGTACACTACGTACATACATACATACATACTGTGCTATTGCTCTCTCTGTCTTCTTACTGACTTTTGCTATTTATTTCATATCATCCACCGCCATTTCATATTTAAATGCTTTTTTTATATACATATGCATATACATGCGAATGCGAATATTCGTTACATCACTAGTATATATACTACCCTTATTTCAATAGTAAAATATTTTTGGAATGCAATGGACATCCCTTACTTGTTGAAAATAAAATGTTAACATACAGGAATGAAATATCTATAATGGCGGTATAATGTAGACGTATTTGCAATAAACACAGTATACATGTGTGTAGAAACATCAAATAGCGGAAAACCAGCCGTAAATCAAAATATTTATAATGCTTGTAATACATATTACACATTAATATATTCGTAACAAAAACACTAAAAATGTTAGGTTATTTTAATTGTAATCTAGATCTTATCACAAGCACTATAATATAAAAACATTTATAGCAAAGCAGCGTAAATGCCATATTAGAAAAAAAAATCTCAGAAAAAAAAATATTAATAGGATATTTGAGCTGCTTTTAAGCTTATATACAATGTGCATAAAATGAAAAAAAATAAATTGAAAAAGTCTAAATTAGCCACAAAATAACAACTCACGTTGATTATAAAAACAGTAATAAATGTACATGTAAAAAGTAAAAATTCCTAAGCACAATAGATGCGAGTGAAATAGACATGTCATTTATTGTGTCATAAATAAAATATTTTATTACAATATATCAAATATACATAATCGGTGATCAGTAAAAAATGGTAGATTGTAAAAAATATAAATGATTTATTTTACAAAATTATAAGTTATTACTCAACGAGCATTTTATAAAAAAATCAATAAGACACTAATATGGTAAGAAACAAAACACAATTTTTTAATTTTTTGTGTCTGTTTGTTACGACTAAACTCGGAAACAGGTGGACCGATTTTGAAAGGACTTTCACTGGCAGGTAGTTGATGTTCTAAGGAGCGACTTAGCCTAACTTACTTTTATTTTTTAAAAAAGAATTAGGGTTCCGCGCAAAAAAAACCCCCCATAAAACCTAGGGACGCACCCGAGCGAAGCGAGGGTAAGTAGTTAGTATTCTCATACAAACGATACCTATATTCACGTATAAATCTAATCCCTAATTGGCCTACATACTCGTATATGCAGCCCTTTTTAACGTCCCACTGCTGGGCTCGGGCCAACTTCAACACGACGGAGATCGGGCCATAGTCCACCACGCTGGCCAAGTTCGGGTTGGCAAATTGGCCTACATACATATGAAATTAATTGAAATTGATATGAAATTTATTTGAATTTAGTGACCAATTCTTATACGTATAGAGTAAAAAACAATGGCTACGATGATATTACAAAAGTTTAAACGCGATATCAACGCCCGCCTCCGTACGATATTTAAACTATTTTATAAAAACTTAAAACACTATAAGACGATGAATGATGTATGTGTGTGGATGTGTACGAGGATATGTAAGGAGAAGCTCACCAGTGAGGTTGGTGGAGGAGGGCTGCTTGCTGATGATGCCCTCGGCGGCCTGCAGCGCGCCGCTGTCCACGTGGATGGTCTTGGGCCGCGCGCGCGCCGGCAGGCGGCCGCGCAGGCGCGGCGCCGGCGTGGCGGGCGCCGTGCCGCCGCGCGACAGCGTGTCTAGGAACTCGCTCTTGTCCAGCACTTTGCCCTGGAATTGTTTGTGTTGTCATATGAATATCCTTCCTCTATGATCTTTACTTTTAATTTACTCCTTTAGTTTTTAGTTTTAACGGTTGAGTAATAATGGTTGTTCGAGACGCACAACCGGAAGTTCTTGTGTCATATATTTGATGGGATCGTGCGCCGTGGACGAAACCGGTCAAGAGGAAGAAGATAAAGCTTCATACATCAAATTTCTAACGAGTAAAATGAAAGACAACTATTTAGTCTTAGCAGAAATAGAAATTCAGTCACAGTCATAACAAGAACTAGCTAGCAATCTAACAACTTAATCATTGATTTTTGCGAGACATTAGAGTATAAAATGACGCGTATTCTCAGGTCGCACATACCTCTCGCTCGGCCTCCTCGATGGCCTTCTTCAGCTTGTACTGCGCCAGGATGGCCTGGCGGCGGCGCGCCTGCTCCTCCTTGCGCGCCGCCTTGGCCTCGGCCTCGCGCTCGTCGCGCGCGCGCCGCGCCGCCGCCGCCGCGTCCGCGCGCGCGCGCGCCTCGTCCGCGCGCTGCCGCCGCTGCAGCGACAGCAGCCTTATACGCTCCTTCTTACGCTCCATTTCCTCGGCCGAGTTCTGAAAATTGTTCGTTTTTATATATTAGACCTGTGCGTTCTCGTGTTGATTTGCCCGAACTAGTTGTTTCTTATTACAATATTCTATGTAAAAACTGTTTCTGTTATGGCAGCGACTTTTTGGAACTCACTACCTGATTTTATGGTAATAAAAAATATATATGTATATATTATAAAATTTGAAATATGACACTTGGCATTCGACAGATAGTTTAATCGGACTATTATTATAAATACATGAGTAAGTGGGTGTATATGTGTTACCTCTTTACATTGGATGAAGTGGCTGGATGGATTGGTATGATAATGCATAAGCTACCAGGTTAGGCACCTAGGGATGCTCCCAAACGTATTCAAAATTCAAATTCGATGGATAAATCTTTTTCTTTAAATGAATGGAGATTCAAAATCAAGAGAAATTCAATGAGAAATTAAAGTAAAAATATATTCATTCAATAAGCAAATAAACAACAAAAAACTTACAGGATCCAAATTTGATTCCCCAATAATAAGCGCAGCAGGTTCCGCGCTCGGGGGACGCATTCGTTCCCTCACCGGCGATTGTCGCCTCATTTCTCGTGGTTCCTCCCTCATCTCCTCCCGCATTGGTTCACTCCAGGTATTCTCTGGACTCCGTTCAGGACTTCCGTACTCAGCCCGCTCCTTTCTCGGCGAGCCACGTTTCGCCCTCAACGGAGGTTTTGGCCGCTTCGGTTGTTCGTTATCGAACGATATATAAAAACCTTTCTCGTTCGGCTCATTATCGAGTTGTTGGAATGAGTTAGCGAGAGAGGGTCTCGTCGGGGACGGGATTCGATACGTTCGGGTACCGGAGGAGATGTTCAGTCTGTTGATGCCCTGCCGGAGGGCGTCGTCTTCCGCGTTGCCTATGAAGGAGATGTTTTGAGGTTCCATATCTTCTGGGGCAGGTGGATGGTGGGGCGCTGGGTGGTGTGTGAGCTGGTGCAATGCCACGGGTTCAGGACGCCGCGCCTCAGGCAGCGAGCCCTGCCTCTGCGGAGTCTTGGCCCTTCTCGGACTCGATAAGGGCGGTGACTGAGACGCGTACTGGTTGGGGTTTATCACAGTGTAGCTGAGGTGGTTTTGGGTTTCTCTCACGTTCTCGGTACCGTTCTGGTAGCGATCCGTGTTGTAGTGCACTTGGAAGGGCTGGTTGTTCCTCTCGTGCAGGACGAAGCCTTGCGGGTTCCAATTACGCTCAGGGGGAGGCTGGGGCGATGGGGCCTTCCACGTCCTTTGCGCTGGCTCGGGCGGTTGTTGTGGTTGCTGTTGGTACTGCTGCTGCTGATTGTTCTGCTGATGCAGCTGCAATTTTAGTTTTAATATTAATAACATTCAAGTGTAAATACACAACATAAATATTATATTTAATTTTAAAATGCCCCAACGAAAATCCCATTCCTTAAATATTTGAGACATCCCATAAGCAAAAGCTTGATTCATCCAGATTCATTCATCCAAACAAAATGGATAAATTAAAGGAGATACCCGTATATCAAAACATGCACGAAACAAAATTCTTCGGACTTCTTGGAATGATAATTAATAATCCCAAAAAAAATATTATCTCCAAATCTATCTCCAAATTTCAAAATATTTATTTACATTATTATTTCGAGTCGAATAACGTCTTCTTTGTAGCTTCCAATATAAGCGACCTACCTGCCAGCCTCTCAGCTCTGCGTTTTCCTGCTGCATCTGCGCATGCTGCGCCCACGTGCGGCGCTGCGGCTGAGCGGGAGCGTCGTGCAGGAAGAATTGCCGACTGAAATCCTGCTCTATATCCCTGTATTGGAACTGGAAGTTTTGGTTCTGGACGTTCTGTTGCTGCATGTTGGTCGGTTGGTGCTGTTCGTAGTTGTAGAAGTCGCGCGGTAAGTGCGGCGTGGAGCCGAACGCGTTGCTCGGCCGCGATACGTTGTGCTGTGAGCTGAATTGGCTGTGCTGCAAGACATTGCCGGCGTGAATGTGCGGACTCGCTTGCTTAAACAAGCTGTGGTGTTCGTTTTGTTATGTCAAATTTATTTTTGCTATTTATATTAGTTGCTTAATTTATAGTAACAGATTAAGCTATTAAGTGTACATTTTATATGGTATTTCTGAGATTGCTATTGGGGAAATTGCTATTTTAGTGCATAATTAAATATGCAATATTATAAAAAAAATCATTGATTAGGTTTGATAGAAAGCGCAAGGCGGCGACAGAAGAAGCTGTTCCCGCTCCGTGAATGTGTCACATATTCATAGATTCTATAATAAAAAAACTTACCAATTGTGGAATGTTTTGTTGAAACTGTTGCTGGAAAGGAGACTGAGGTGGTTGTTGTTGGAATAATTGTTTCGCTTGCTGCTGCTGTTGTTGTAACTGTTGCTGTTGTTCCCGGATTTGTTGCTGCTGTTGTTGCAGCTGTTGCTGCAGCTGCTGGTGCTGTTGCTGCTGCTGCTGCTGTTGCTGCTGCTGTTGTAGCTGGCTTTGCTGACTGGCGAGCCGCGCGATGTCACTCTGGATATCCTGCAGGCTGGAGTTCATTCTGTAAATATTAGACTGGCTTTTGCGCAGGCTTCATTTCTCTACATCAAGACGAAACACCAAAGAAAAAAAAATTGAAACATCAATGAAGCCTTTAATATTAATATGAGGATATAATAAAAATATAAGGACAAATAATAAACAAGAAAGGTAAGAATAAAATTATTAATTAATATGAAAAACAATTGCAAACTCACTTCGCAATAGATTTCTGATACTGCTCAAGCGCCACATTCTCCGCAGTCTGATTTGGCGCCTCAACGACCATGTCCTGCGTGATTGCAAACCAAATATGAATGGATAATTACATTATTATAATTTATTATTAACAAGCAGTACTCGCGGCTTCGCCCGCGTTCAAACTTCCGATGTAAGTGTCTGTTTTACAATAACGTATGGAAGTCTGTCCGATTTGTTGACATTTATTATTAATGCTCTGATTTCTTAGGTGCATGATGATATATATAGCTTATAGCCTTCCTCAATAAACGGAATAGTTAATGCAAAAAGATTTTTTATATTGGATTAGTAGTTCCTGAGATTAGCTCGTATCAAACGAACTAACTCTGTCTCTTTATAATATTAGTATAGATAAGCTTTTGCCTGCAACTATTTATACACCTGCGCGTCTTGCGTCAATCTTTCTTCATATAACACTGCCAAGTAATAACTCGCTTAGTTTTTAAAAAACGTTTTCAAGTCAACTTGTAGGCTATAATCAAAAAAACTAATGAATTCCATCCTGCTAACTACGAACGATGTATTTAATTTTTTATCTTACTCGAGATGAAATATTAAAAACAAACATACCGACTTCAGAAAAGGAGGAGGTGTTACAATTGGTCGATATTTTATGTAACACACATCAAATTTGTTTGTTTGTTTGTTCGTTTTGACGCGCTAATCTCAGAAACTACTAATCCAATTTGAAAAAAGATTAAGTTTTCGTTTTTGTTTAGGAACGAACCCGAAACGTAGCGAGGGTGAGTCGCAAGTTTTGTTATAAATAAAGATAAATTACTTCTAAAAAGTATAACTAATTAAATAAAACCTGTCGGAAATTTTCATAACATGAAATAAGCATTATTTCAAATATTTGGTTATTTACTATGGGCACCTTTTAAAATAGTTATTCAACGTCAAGTGATGTGTAATCTACATGCGGTTTATTCACTAAATCATGCATGGTTATAAACAATAATACACATAACAGCGTAATATTTGATGAATGCCATGAGATGGAAACGCTAAGTAAAACCAAAAATTATTTATAGATCAAAAACTTAGTTAGTGTCTTTGTGGGTGTTGGTCGACCTATTATGGAGTATATATGGCTACGTCTAGTATATAAAGTTGGCGATTTGTTAACTTTCAATGTATCCGGAAATGTTAGTATTGCAAAAAAGTAATATAACTCATTCTAAACATTAATCACAATGAATAAACAAAAAATATCTATTTAATAAGCGGGTCCAAATTCTGAGTTTTCATTAATAAATCTCCTTTTTGAAAAAAAGTACTAAAATTATAATAAATAAAAAAATTGGATTTAGAAAACACTAAGTAAATTTCTAAAAACGTGTGAAATCCGCCAAATTGCATTTAAACAGTTTTATGAACAGATATCAAAATCCACTAGCTTTAAAGAAAGGTTTGTGCCCAGTACTTGGTCACAAAAAAACTTCTCTGATAGCAGAGTGGACCGTTGAAGCAACCCCATGGCTGTTGTAATCTTTTTTAACAGACCTGCTGTTGGAGCGTCGCGGTTGAGTGCGTAAGCGATC
Organism: Brenthis hecate; assembly: GCA_951806755.1. Lineage (NCBI taxonomy): Eukaryota > Metazoa > Arthropoda > Insecta > Lepidoptera > Nymphalidae > Brenthis > Brenthis hecate. Next base: position 5,985,621 of record OX638265.1, on the reverse strand, counting down.
TTGCGACGCCCCATTAAGGCGGGGGAGGTTCCGTTGAGTTTAACTGGGTAGTACTGGCTTTGCCGGTGAGTCTCATGTAACCACCTGTATAATACAGGTGGTATGCCCACATGCATATCCCAGCGTTGAAAAAAGGATATACACATAAATTGATAATTAATAATATCCACATAAGCAAAACACAAACAACTAAGCTTTAAAGCTTAAAAACAAATTCGAAAGCTTAAATTATCTAGATAGTTGTATAACACTTCCAAGTCCCATCCCATAGCATCGTACACAACTCACCTGCGGCTGGTCGGGCGGCGCGTCGTCGGCCGGCGTGCGCGCCTTGCCCTGCAACACCACCGTCACCGTCACGCAACCACGCGGCATGCTCTACCGTATAGTACATACGCGTAGAGAATGGACTGAGCAATACTCTCATGAAATTGACAACTCTCTAGAAAGAGAGAAAGCGAACGTACGGCCAATAGGTACCTGTCTTTTATTCCAATTTGTATTTTAAATAGAACTATCTTTTCGGATTTTTTCGCGGGTCTTTTTTTTATTTTTGATTCTCGACGCTTTGAATGCTTTAGCAATCATGGTCACGGTAGAAACTAAGGTTTTAGTTGTCTCAAATTTCTAAATCATTTTGTAGATTTATGGGTAGGCACTGTCTGTAACAAAATATTATTATATAATGACATTCGAAACGTCGAGAACCAAAAATCAAAATAAACTCGCGAAAAAATTCGAAAAGATAATTTTATTTAAAATGCCAAATATTCGCGTAAATCTAACCAATTTGAAGTCATAAACGGAATGTAATAAAATTATAACACAGGGAGATAGAAAAAAATACTAAAAATATCTTCATTAATCGTATTTCAATTAATACAGAAGACTTCTGGCCGCACATTCGTTTTGTCTCTGTCGCGCCTTTCCGCCATTTTTAGCTGACGGCTGGCAAAGAAAAACTCGGTCCACTCTCTATATTTATGCTAGCGTGTGCTTGAGTTACCCGTACAGATAAAGAATGGCACCAAATATGGCAATTGAGTAACAAAAATTATTTTCTTAATGCCATAAAAAAAATATTATATTTTGTTAATTTTTTTTTACCGACTTCCAAAAAAAGGAGGTTCTCATCGGAATCTTTTTCAAAATACAATAATAATTCTTAACTATCATTGAATTTCATATTATTATGGACACTATTTAAATTCTATCTAAGCGGACTGGTGTGAGTAAGGCGGCAATAGTTTCCAAACGAGAAACGAATACCATACTCTATCTGCACAAGGTATTCCAATCATTTTTCATTAATTTCTCCATTAAAAACTTTTTAATTATTGTTGTAACTACACTATTTAGTGAATCACATATAATTTGCAGTCGTTGTGTATTTAGAAATTTTGTTAAATTTAACAAATTGCACACATGCTTCATTAGTGTCTTTTTACATCAACGTGCGATAAGTTACAAGTGATTAAAATTCCAAGTGAACTTCATGGGTCTATTATTCAACAATGTGTTTGCGCCGCAAAATATTTATGAATTTATTGATAAACTTTGATATGGCGATATAAGAGAAGCTGTCTTATTCTACAAATAATGACTTTCTTCTATGCTAATATTAAAGCAAAATTTTTTGTAATCTACTTTATACGCATATTTGTAAGTAAAAAATTGTATAAACTATTAACATATGATTATTAAATTAAATTTGCTATATTTTAAATATATTCGAATGAAAGCTGATTAAGCATGAATCGAGACATTTGTACAACCGAAATGCTTTATAAATAAATTAAAAAAAATAATTAAATAGAAACAGCTAAGTTGATAAAATCATCATTTGAATTCGGGCACTCACCAAAGAGGCCAACTGGTATTGCAAAAACGAATCCTAACAAAATAGAAAAATTATTTTACGTCTGTTCGTATTTTCGTTACAGTAAGACACAGTTATCACATGAAGGTATTGTTCTGAGCCAAATTTCATAAATAAAATCATAATTAAAATATATACAAAAAATTCTACACATTTTACTTCAAAAAAATATATTTTATATAATATTCAAAAGTACATTCCATCTTATAAAATTTAACTCATCGTGTTTGTTAAAATGTAACATTAAAAGATTAAAAAAAACATAAAACAGTGTGTTACGGTTTGGAGTAAATATCAAAATCCCTACGACATAAAAATCCAATAAAAAATCAATAACATCTAACTACCACACTTAGCCTGCAACCTTAAGCATCACACAATACACCAAAACACATCCATTCAAATACAAAATAAGTGTAAAATATCGTATGTAAAATGTAAACATGTTATTTTTATTATACAATATGTTTTTTCGGCGGGTAGACGCGAAAGTGCATAGACGTGTTTTTATGAGCTCTACATTATTTAACTACAATATTATATTATAATACATATGTGCTAAACTTTGATTACCTGTGCTAAAGTTAACTGTAACTATACTCTCTCACACACTTTCATCACAATGGAAACACCTGTTGAACAACTGTTGAAAAGTATGGAAGAGCTCTCCGCAATGTTCACCACCAGAATGGGTGAGTTTGAGAAAAATCTTTCTCAACCTGGCTCCACTGTGCCTAACTTAACTGTGAAATCCTTGGCCACTGAATTTAACACATTTAAAACCTTTGTTTGGAAGTCACTTGGCATGTTGAAGTCCCAGGTTGAACTTGTTGCCCTCGGATTAGACCGCTTAGAGACACAGTCCCGCAGGAAGGTTCTTCTGTTCCATGGAATTAAAGAGGATAAAGAAGAGGACGTACTAAAGAAAATTCTTCACATATTATCCAGCCAAATGAAGATGTCAGACGCTAACTCTAGCACAATTGAGTCTTGTCACAGATTGGGTGTTAAGAGAGATTCTGCTCGACCAATTCTTGTTCGCTTTTGCAATGGCCAACTACGTAGTCATGTTTGGAAGGCCAAAACAGCACTAAAGGGTTCTAAGATTACGCTGACAGAGTTCCTGACTAAATCCAGACAAGAAGTGTTTATAGCTGCTCGCAATCATTTCGGTATGAAAAAATGCTGGACTGCAGACGGCGTGATTATTGTTCTTCTTCCGGATAAGTCCCGCATCAAGATCTCTTCTTTACCAGAGCTAAAACAATTGATATCTCAACACCCTAAAAGTGGATCAAACAACAACGCATAGTATTTTTGTTTTCACTATTTTAATTTGGTCGGATTATATTTTAGGTAGTATAAGAACTTTAGGGTACTTTAAAATCCACAACCTGTTTGTTTTGCTACTAAATATTTGAACTTATATCAATATCGTTCTAATTTCCATGTGTCAGTGTCACTCAGATAAGAGTTGTTAAATGTCATTTAGAACAGATAATTTGCTGTCAACGTTGCGTTTAGTTTTTACATACAACATGAATCTGTGGTTTTTATGACAGATAATGTTCTTAATTTATATTTGTCTGTGTTGTTAGTGTTGTGTTTACTTTGTTTATTTTTTTTTCAGTCTCACAGTTGACTTATGCACGTGGATAGTGTTAATTTTATTTTATATATTTTTTTTTTTTTTTTTTTTTTTTTATTTATTTTATTGATATTATTATATTTTATATTTATTTATATTTATATTATATTACATATTAATAATTATGTTAGACGATGATTATTTTTCTTGCTCATCAGATGATTATGAAAGTGCTGGCAGTAACAACACTTCACTATCTGATTCAGAACCACTTGCTACCAAACTTACTAATGTTTTTGACAATAGATCGGCCTCTCTCTCCTTAGTGCATATCAACGCGCAGAGTATACTTGCTCATTACAATGACTTTCTCGCATCTTTTAGCACCGGCGTGGTTGACTGTATACTCATATCTGAAACCTGGCTTAAACCATCCCTACCGTCTACTAGTTGCTCTCTTCCAGGCTATAAATTATATCGTAATGACCGCACTGGCCGAGGTGGAGGTGGCGTAGGTATCTACCTACGTTACAGCATTTCTGCTAGTGTTGTGTCATCATCTCCTCCACATACTTCAGGGTCTCTCGAGTATCTCTTTTTAGAAATTTTAGTAAATCATAAAAAAATATTACTCGGTGTCCTTTACTGCCCGAATGACAAAATTAATTATTTCACTGATTTAGAGTTTTTATTTAACAGTCTTCTGCTTTCTTATGACCAAGTAATTTGCATGGGTGACTTAAATACATGTTTACTCAAAAATGACACGAGGGCCCAAACTTTAAATGCACTAATTTCTTCCTTAAATCTGTATATTCTCCCTTTGTCTTCTCCCACCCACTATTTTCCTAACTGTAGGCCATCTCTCATTGATCTGACCTTAGTCTCTAATCCTAATCTTGTTATATCTCACGGCCAGATGAGTGCCCCCTTCTCCCACCATGACTTAATTTACCTTGCATATAAGCTGCGTCCTCCAAAGGTTAGAGGCAAGATTCTTTTTCAGCGCAATTTTAAGCATATGGACCTGGAACGCTTAAGAGAGGATGTGAAGAAATGCAACTGGTCACCAATATTTTCTTCTAATAATATTGATTTTATGGTCGAATCACTAACTTCTGAACTGATTAGGTTACAATTTCTATTATTCTTTAAAAAAAATACTTAGCCTAATAATCAAACCTATTATCTATATTAAAATGTATATTTATACGATCACAATATGTTCAATATTATAGTACACATATTATAAATGTACCAGTCTGTAACAAGGTTTGTCAAACATCGCAAACCAAATATTGTATATTTATGTAACAAATATTGTATATTTATGTAAAATAACTGCCTCGGTGGTGTAGTGGCTAGCATGTACGGCTGCACACCCGGAGGTCCTGGGTTCGAGTCCCGGGTCGGGCCAAGTTTAGTTATTGAGTCTTTCTGTATAGTAAGCCTCAGTAACAGCCCGGAGTTGGGAAGTTGGCGGTATTTCACCCCCGTGCCTCGGAGAGCACGTAAAGCCGTCGGTCCTGCGCCGACACTCTCACTGGTCGTGTCTCGTGTCGTCCCACCGGAGTATGAGTGTGATAGGAATAGAGAGAGCACGTTGTGTCTGCGCGTACACTTGTGCACTATAATATCTCCTGCGCAGTTGGCTAGTCTCAATGAGATTGGCTGCCGTGGCCGGAATCGGTCAGGAGAACATCATCATTTATGTAATGTAATGTTAAGATATTATAATATATCAAAATTATTTTATGTAGTTGCAGACATTTGCAACGTTTCAGAACGGCACAATTATAACCTTTTCATACATACATGGATTCCATGTAAACAAATCTATGACGGACGAGAGTAGATAATAATTGCTATATAAATAAAAACATATTAATTTTCCATCCGTGGAAAGAAAAACTATTGAATATATAATATTATAAAAAAAATTAATTCATATTACTTCACAATTGACAAAAGCATAAATAAAATACACCCAAAAACAACTAGAACTGAGTACATCCTCTTGGAAGTTATCTAAATAGACGCGGTACATACGGAAACCAGGTAAGTATAGAAAGAACATTATAATAATATGAATACCAACATTGACATAAGTGAACGCTACCAACTTAACAACACAACAAAACAAGTGAGTGTGGCGACAAAATTAGGTGGGCAGAAAAAAATTTCTTTTTCACGTTATCGAAAATGTTTTTTTATATCCCAAAAAACAATTATTAAAAACATCAACTAGTAATTTTTCGAAAAATTTAAATCATTTATAATATTAATATTTTGCATTTATCAAAAAAAAAATTATATAAAAAACAACTTTATCGAAACTTTATATCCATCAATTTGCAATTTTTGCAAGCGGAACTTGATTTTTTTCAAAAATCATCTACATGTCATTCTGAATCGAATGACACCTCGTTCATATTTTTCCGAGACTGCTGAAAAAAATTTACCTAAAAGGCACTCGTTGACTAGACTATTGGGGGGAATTTTTAATATGCCCAGGGGCGGCGTTAAGGTTAAAAATCCGGCACTGACACTCACCCTGGTGACGGCCTGCAGGAAGGCCTGCTGGCCGAGCTGTTGGCGCTGGCGGCTGACGGCCAGCTCCATGCGGCGCTTGTCCTGCTCGATGCGGCGCCGCTTCTCCTCCAGCTTCAGGCGGATGTTGTTGAGCTGCGCCGCCATCGCCTGCCCATCGCCCTGGCGGTCCTCCAACACCTCCGAGTCGTCGCCGTCTTTGTTCACATATCGTTATTATATAGCACTTTCCATTCATTTATACACGAACACATACATACATAAACTTTGTACTATTTACTGATCTTAAACAATATTTAATTTTCTTCTATTGTCAGAAAAATAAAAATTATTGTTTAAGTCGAGCGACCAATTCTAATGAAAGCTCTAATCATTTGCGGTTCAGTAATAATTTTGTAACGCATTACATTACACACCTGGACATTTAAAACAAATTCCCACGATCAGTTAAAATGACAATAAACACAGTTTCAATCCAGCAACCAATAACAAACATTAAATTTTTATTTAAAAAAATATATAAATAAGTACTTTTCACATAAAACTAAAATAGGGGGGGAAAATAAATGAACTTATATTTTTTTAAATAATAACATAAAACAACTAAATACGGTGTGATAAGAAGCAGTACTGACTGGGTTGGTCGTGTTGAAGGAAGTGCTGCTGCCAGGTGGTGGTGTTTGTGGCGGGGGTGCTGAACGACGTCTTGCGTCGCTCGCCCTCGCCTGCGCCTGCGCATAATACAAAATGTATTGAATATTATTTCTTAAAACAGAAAAGCTACACAAAAATAAAAAAAACATTTTCACAATAATTATAACACGGCAAAAAAAATGTAATTGATCACCATATTTTTTGGTAAAATATATAGTTGAATCGACATGGATACAGTCATTAATCTATCATGCAAACACTAATATAGACTATTTCTCAAGCGTTATTAAAAAATACAACCCTTACAGTTTCGTAAAGTCAACAAAAGATACATTGCAAAAGATATCTTAAGTTCGTTTTATGTTAAAAGTTCTGTTTTATCGATTTTACGGGATATGGGGTCAAAAAGCATTAACAAGTAGGTAACACTGACTGACGAACTAAAATGCAAATTGTTAATTTGGCAATATTCATAACCTGCGCATGCGCATGTTTTACCTCTTAAGTTTACTGAAATTTTCAAATCAAAGTTTATAATATCAATAAGTATGGTTTTTTATAAGTGTAAACAATATGTATTGCTGTACTTTATTTTAATATTGAAATTGCTCTTATAACAGCTTCAATTTAAAAAAAACTGAAAGTTATTTGAAAATTAATTACATTTTCCACAGTTTATGATTTATCCAAGAATTATTAAAGTCATAATAATAATCCACGAAGTATTTCACTACTAGATATAATTATCCAATTTCCAAAGATGAAATGTTTACATAGAAACGTTTTAATATAAAATACCGTCTTAACTTAAAAAATAAACTTAAAACCCCATAAAAAGCCCCTTTCATAATCACCAAAAAAAAAATAACTAACCCTGCTGATCTCCGTTACTTCTGATTTTAGTCAAATCCGCAAAGCTGGTCTTAGTGACATCTCCGTCTGGGGCGTCTCGGTCGTTGAGGAAGAACCCGTCACCGCCGGCCTTGTTCGGGAAGGTCTCCGGGACCTGCGGCGCGGAGTGCTGGCGCTCTACCTTGTGGCGCTCTTCTTGGCCATTCTGGTAGTCGCCGTGGAAGAACTGGATGGACCCTCGGATGTCCTGTCTCGATGATCGGAGCGGCGGGTTGAGGTCTAGTGGACCTGTTTGGGTGGTGTTTATTTTGTTTACTATAATGAACTTTCGATAACAGGAATTACTAAAGTAACTATAGGGACGAATAACGATAGGTCACAATCAACATCGAAACATTTAAAAATTGTAAATTTAATTTTTGTAACCTTCAATAACATTAAGCAAAAAGTACAATATTGACACATTGCTAATATTGCAATAACTTTCTTTAAATTTATATCAAAAGTAATATCTAACAACATCCTCAATGGCCAAGATAGAAAAGAAACTAAGGAACTATATAGGCACATTACATTACGCAAACGCGTCGACGACGCATGAATCATGAACGCACGACGTCTACGCATATTGTACGTACTATATTAAAAAACACGATTTGCTTGTGATTATAAACTTGCTTGCTAAGCGATTTATAATGTTGATGCATCGATTAAAAAAGTACTAGATACACAATCCCATGCAAAAGTTCCCTTAAAACTGTCACCAATTGTGTTAAGATAATTATTTTAGTCGAAATAAATATACAACAATGTAAATTGAGCCTTAAATGTTGTTTTCACGACAATAAAATTAAAAGTGCGCTCAAATGCTCAAACGAGCGTTCATTCAGCGCGGACATTATTTGTCGCTGATTGTGTATCTAGTACATACTTTTTTGATCGACGTATCGATGATATCAGTAGTGTGCACAACCCTAAAGCATATACAAGCACAACGTACCGGCGGGTGCGGATATCTTCCTAACATTGGCCACAGTGGCCAGCTCCTTCTCCGGGTTCCTGCCGGCGAAGTGCAGGCGGTCCTGCGAGCCGCCGAAGTTCTCCACCGTGAGCTGGCTGTCGTCGGTGACGGAGGAGCGCCGCGAGCGCCGCCCCGCGAAGCTGCCCTCGCGCGACTCCGCCCAGTTCGACGGCCGGCCCGCCGCCGTTACGTTCTCTGGGAACACTGGACAATAATATGTTACTTTAATGCAGGTTGAAATTACACTGTATAATATTACTACGATTCCTATTCAACATACGACATACTTTTGTATGTTGAATAGGAATAATGAATTAAGTTTAAAGTATTTGTTAGAGAGTGAATATGCTTGTGTTTAATAACTACATTTATTTCTAATATATAATTATTAGTATTCGAAATGATACTTATTTTTATTTTTGTGGGGCAGTTTAATTGGTCTTGGCCGATATAATGCAATATATCTAATAAACTATCAATACTGCGCTAAAAATTACAGATTACATATGCATTTTAGGCATAATTATTGTAATATCTGGAAAATTTAAAACCGTCGTCTAAATCGATACACGCCGCTGAAAGAAATATAAGGAATATTTCATTTCCACGGGATCACTTATTCCTTAATCAATTTAACAACGAAATTTACATGTTTATACAATTAAACAGATATAAGTAATAAAAAACCAACATACTCTCATCGTCCCGCCTCGCCATAGCCGACAGCGTGGTGATAGCCTTCCGGCTGTGCACCACGAACTCCTCGCGCTGCGGGCTGCAGCTGCGGCGCTCGGGCGTGGAGCACGACGAGCGGCTGGCCGGCCCGCGCGCCCGCACGCCGCACGCGGACGGCGACCGCGACACTGGAGTGTCGACCGTAGGTATATTATAATAGAGTATAGTATTGAACGTAGTATTCTATACGAATTGTGTTTTTGCCTTCATTAAATTTTGAACTATATGCCAACGTAATAGAGTTTAATATTTGATAACGATTTTACTTTGGTTTACTGAAATTGTGTGACAAAGTAATAGTTTACTATTTTATTGCAGCAAAATACTGAATACTCGATACTGAAATATCAACCGTACGCCATTACAATAAACCATAGTATTGTTATATAATAAGAATTGAGTTTTTCTTTTCATGGAATTTAAACTGTATGTTAAAAATGTAGAGTTTAATATTGAATATCGGATTTGCTATTTAGAGAAATTGACTAATTAAAAAAATCATAGCCAAACAATATATGTACTCAATATTAGCGTTTTCCTTTTTTACTACACTAAAACATCTGTAACTCAATAACACTATCATATTCTAAATTACACTATAAAATAATTTTTAAAATACTGATTTATGTTTCATAATGATATATAAACAATAAACATGTTAAATTCAGGACGTAATATTATTACAACAGGTATACAAAAACACAACGCTCTATATTCTAAGGGGACTTACGACATGAACTAAAATTCACAACTACTAAGCAAATGGCTAAAAACAAAACACTAGATGCAACATAATTAGCTAAAAAAAAACCCTACGGAAAACATCTCGACACTCACCAAAGTTTTCGAGGCTGTCTAAAAATTGACAAACATAAAATCAATATAGAGTGATCTATATTACTAAAAAAAACTGTCCACAGTTTTTTTAAGATGGTACAATTACTTCTAAAATTGACATATAATATAATATGTATGAATACATTTTTATACTCGTGGGAGTCTTGGGGACATAACGTCATTGACTCCATGCCTGTCCTCTAGAGTGCTCCAAAGCGTTATAAAGGCTGAAAGCATTTAACATGCGAAGCGCCACTCAAATTGAGCTAAATGCGAAACGTTCATTGTTAGAAAGCAGATTAAATAAGCGCATATTTTAAAATAATAATAAAGGCTAATATTCCATAAAAAAAAAAAAAACTAAAAAAAAAACATAATATCTAATAATTCAATTGAAGAGAAATCGTGTCCCAGCTACTGTCTTTGGTTTAAACAAATTTATATTTTAATGTACACTCACACACGACACGCAAATGGCTTTGGTGATGAATGAATTTTGGAGAAGGCAATCGGGCATTTTAATAATTGGGTGATAAATTAAAAATGAGTTTGTAGATTTTAAAAAGGGTAAAATTTGAGTCTTTCATGATAAAAAGTAACGAAAAACGTTTTTGCTTTACTTTGCCTGTAAATTGTACTTGAAGAAAATAATGAGTAAAAAGGGGAATTGAATTATGTTTTTAAATATTGGTCCTATAAAAGCTAGGGAAAGACTATACGTAAAAAAAATTGAGTTTTGCCTTCTCCATAGTATATGCGCGAGAGTGTCGGTGTACCTGCGAAGGGCTGCGCGTGCGCGGCGTGCGCGGCGTGGGGCGGCGCGGGCGCGGCGCGCAGCTCGGGGATGGCGGCGGGCGGCGGCGGCGGCAGGCAGCGCCTGTGCCGCACGCCGTGCGCGTTGCTCTCGCCGCCGCGCGCTACACACGCAACGCACACGTGCCTACACTACCGCGCCGCACACACACTACGCGGTGTGGTACTGTCACGGTCACACCCACTCCCCCCCTCCCCACCAAACATCTATTTTATACCCCTTTTTTCTTCAATTATTGTATTATATTATATCCCTTAACACCACAGTATGTTTACGTTCTACCACGCCGCACACACCGCGGATGGTACTGTCACGGTCACCCCCCCCCCTCACCCTCCCCCCAAACATCAATTTTGTCCTTCAATTATTTTTGTTACATCCCTTTACATCACTGTATTATGCCATGGTACTATCATGGTGCCCCTTTAGCCCCCATTTTTAATTCTAATTTTTATTTATGTTACTTCCCGTATATTCAACCCTGATGTTGTCCAACGTGTTTAAATACGCAGGTGTTAACAATATATGTATATTGTATCAAATTTTGAATTTTGAATGAATTATTTTTAATAAAACCAGATTCAACAGCCAATTAGTGATAAATATAATCAGTAAGTTAAGCGTGTCATTCGGTTAATAGTTCATCATTGTAATGAAAACCTTACAATATAATAAAATCACATACTTACCTCCGCTAACGCTTAAATAACAAAGATAAATAATAATAACAATAATGAAAAATAATGAGTGAAACCACAGTGAACTTAAATTTGCTTCCATTCACTTCGAAATAAATACATTCCCAATAACATATATGATAAGCCCCATCATAGACTAAATAATGTATGCGTTACAAAAGCATTACTTCACCGCGTCCACGTAAACTATATATCAGTATTAGTGGGCATAGGACCTTTGATATTATGACCACATACTCCCATTGATTTCTAGCATGCAATATTGGTACATGTTAATATTGTAATAAGAAGGAAAATCGCTTGCACGCACCACTTCCAGGGTACTTCACCGCTTTGACGGGGTGTACTTCGAGCATGTTGAACAGGTCCGCCAACATCGCTATTAAATTTTGACGCATCGACCTGAAACATTATACGATAAAATTTAAAGAATGCGTATTAATTATGTAAAAGCAATAAAACAAAACTGGTATCTATTGCATCGATGTTGATATGTGTTAATGGGTATTGGATTTGAATTCCATTTGAATACATTTGTCCCAATGAATATATAAACACTCAAGTTGTTTAAAAAAAGTTAAACTATAAAATCAAGTTTAGGTTTTTAATTAAATACGTTGTTTAGTAATAACATTAAACAACTCTTACACAACTCATTCAAAATAGTAATATTATCATTATTTTTTTTAGCTGGCAATATAAATTACAAAGGCTATTCATTTCAAAGTCCACAACAAACATAACCCATCCTTAACGTTAATAAAACAGATGCACCAACCCTCGCATATAGGTAACATCCTCCGGCAGCATATGGAACACGTTATGCGGCAGGCAGTTCTGGCAGAAGTCGTACACCAACATGATGTTGTGCAAGCAGTCTTGTATAGAGGACATGCGGCCGACGCGCACGGCGGAGCGCGGCAACACGTCGGGGCAGTAGAACGAGATGAGAGCCGCTAATGCCGTGCCGTCGCATAGCTCTTGGAGATTTTTCACCATCGGCACTAGTGATGATGAGTTCTCCTGAAATTTGATAAAGTATGATGTTTTATAATGTTAGCTGTTACGACGAAACGTCATGATGAAAATTGAAAAACATCGCAGAGGCATAACAGGTTTGTGAATACAGATTTGGTCAGCGATAAACTATGACCTTATCGCCCTCATATTAAGAGGAGAACCGTGACCAGCAATGGTCGGTCGTTAAAATATGAATATTACAAAATATATTAATGATTATAACTAGTAGCTTATATATTAATATTGTAAACAAATATTATTTTTAAAATAGCAACTGTTGAGGTTCTTGCCGGCTCTTTCAATAGAAATGCTTTCCGAGCCGGTGGTAGCTTCCTCACGGAATTACATACTGATATTTAAATTAAAAAAAAAATGACGATTCCTGAATACTTGTTAAAATCTACTTGAATAAAGTATATTTTGATTTAATTATTATCGCCATAACCACCTTATATATCTTCACTTACATATATCTAAGTATACTATATACGTACCTCAGCCTTATTAAGCGCAGCGCAAGCCGCATTGATCCAACAAAGCAGCCCGTCCTCGTGGGGTATACTTGAGCCGACGGGTAAGGGCTGACTCGTGCCGAACCGCTGTGTCGCCGCCGACACGCGGTCCAACGTGACCACCTCCCGCGCGTACAGCGCCATCACAGCTTCTATCACAGCTAAGTGCGCGCTCTGGAGATGATTAGTTTCAAGTTAGTTTCCTCTTACTTTAATATTTTCTTAGATTTACGCGAGTATTTGACATTTTAAATAAAAATATCTTTTCGGATTTTTTCGCGGATCTATTTTGATTTTTGGTTTCCACAATCATGGTCACAGGCAGTCTCCCTATTAAAATAAATATCAGAAAATATCCTTTTACTTTTTCGTAATGACTATAGCTCGAGCTACCTGCAGCTGTGCATATGTATGTATTTCCACTCGGTCTACAACCATTACATTTCACCGCTACTTTATATGGGAGGACAAGCTATTCCGTTGAACGTGGAAAATCGAAATGAAAGTTTCTACTACTATTTTATTAAATTCACCGACATAATAAAAATTACATGAAAATCAGTCTAGCCGATGTCGAAACATGAACGAATAAACATAAAAAATTCTAATAAAAATTCATTATTGATTGATTCAATTAAAACTTAAACAAACATCGACACTTAATATTCACTGCACACCACATTTTATTACATTAGAAAGTTTTTCTCTTTTGTTGCCATCTGTTACTTTAGTGTACGTACTTCAACAACAAATCAATTTTGGCACCAACATTGTTTGAAAGGCCAGAGGTTACGTATGCATCATTTTCTTATAGAAAAATAATTTAGCCGGTATTGAATTTATCAATTCTGGAACCGTTCAGTTTAGCAAGATTATGCACGGAACCATTTTTGTTCACAATTTATTGTAGATTATTTTTGTACGTATATATGAAACTTTTTGCGCTAAACCGAATAGATTTCGAAATTTTTTAAGAAAAACTGATGAAAACTACTGATTTACCAACTTATAGCCCCCTCCCACCCCAAACCTGACGCTCAAAATAGTGTATCTTTTTACCAAACAATATGTAGACTGTATAGAACAATTTAGAACTGGAGGAAAACTTTTACTTTGGATGTTGAGTTAGGCTGTTTTTAGACTAATTGCACTGTACTATTAGATGACATTATGTCCTTTAAATTACATATTTGTTAATCTATAAGAAAAGAAGCACTGTATTGGTTAATTCAAAGCCATAAATATTGTAAAGGTTAAACCAATTCATGGGCGATTAGAGTTTAGCCGCAATGAAGTATTTTCTTCTCACAAACGCCCACGTTGATGAAGTCACAATCAAAAGCAGGTTATAAATAAATCACAAATCAATTTGCTATAGCATCATCAATCACGTGTACGGGACTGAGATCTTAATCCAATAAATGACATATGTGGAACAAATGTAACTGTTTGTATACAAAGTAGCGTTACGACTTCGCCTGCACTTGGCACGAATTGCCTGCAATCTCTTATGTCACAGACGACCTACGAACATCCACACAGAATTGTCTATAGATAAGCATAAACACAGTTATGATAGCATCTAAACGCGAAAAGACTTTCATAGAAAGGCCAAATTCATTCAAAATTACCACGTGGGCAAATTGTTTCATTTATACATTATCTATCATACTGTGTGGGATCATTGTGAATTGAAATGTTTATTAAGTTTCATAATGTTAAATTATTTAAATAATATTAGCGACGAAGGCGTAGCAGCTCAGTTTGGCAAGTATCTGATTAGCACTACCTAAAACGCCAGAAGACACGAGGTCGATTTTCTAGATAATAAATCTGTTTGTAAGCTATTACTTCTGTATTGACGCTGATTTTTAACGCAGTGTTAGAAACAAATAAGATGAAACAAAATTGACTACTATTATAAATGCGAAAATTTGTATCTGCGTGTGTATGTTTGTTACTGCTCGACACTAAAACAACTGGACAGATTTGGATGAAATTTTGTACACATATAGTGTGTCTGACTACTCTTAGGTACTTAACGACGTAAGTAGTAATAGTAAAATGTAAAATATACCATTTTGAGCGGATTGGTCTGTATAAGAACAGTCTCCGTGAGCGCGCAGTCGGGCGGGTCGGGCACTTGTACGCCCTTCCGTGTCAGCGTCTGCAGGATGTTCCAGTGGTTGAGGTTGTGGTAGTTGGGGTCCGAGTACATGTTGGCCAACGCGAGGCAATACAGCTCCGCGTTGGCCAGCCCGCCCACGATCGGCGGTTTCAAGTGCTCCTGGTCCTGGAAATTAAATGTTATGGTTATTTTTAATAATTTATTTAATTTGTAACATATAAATTAAAATATAATACTTTTTTGTTGTTGGTTAGTTCGCTTTACTTGATGATGGCTGAATCGATTATTTATTTTAAAATGTTCGTAATAGTCCGGATAGGGTTTTAAGGGGAAAATATTGGAAAAGGTGTTTGAAAAAAAAATGATTAAAATTTAGACATGACGTCTTTTGAATCAACTCATTCTTAAGGAATATGACTACGCAAATAAATAATCTATACTTATTATAAAAATAAGTCCCCCGGCCGCGTCTTTCTGTCCTCCTGTCTGTCCTCCTGTCTGTCCTCCTGTCTGTCTGAACGCGATAAACTCGAAAACTACTGAACGGATTTTTATACGGTTTTCAACAATAGAAAGAGTAATTCTTGAGGAAGGTTTAGGTATATAATTTATTATGCTTTTATGTAAATTAGCTGAAATACGGCGACAAATGTTGAAGAGGTCGCAAAAAATCTCGCCAAATGGGAACTTTCCACGCGAACGCCGCGTAAACTAGCAAAGATACAGTTAAGTAATGTACTAGAGAATTCAAAATCTATAAAAATGCTACAAAAAAGTCCGCGATAGCATATCTCTATCTCTTACGGTTGACTTACAATAACCACTTTTATGTTAACATTTTTAATTAAAAACATTACGTTATTTTCAAAGTTATTTTCTTTAGTTCGGTATTAATCCTTATCCAAATGAATATTTTAGTTAGCTTAGTCATTTAATGCAGATTAAAATTGCTCTTTACACTAAATCAATCAGATGAATAGTTTTTGAGATATCGTTGTTAGAAGTAATTAGTAGCGAAACATTTTTAATGCTTGGCGAGCATTGAGATGCCTACGGCGAGTCCATCCCCTCTGCCCCGCATCGCTCGACCGCCTGCTCAAGCTATATAAACCGGGCGATGTAGCGCGCGATCCTAGGATACTTTTTACCGCGGGAAAATATCTTATTTCTGAGGAAAAATACAAAAACTGCAATGTAAGAGTATACTAATATGTAACACCTAAGAATTTAGTTTTTGGTCATCTGAACGCGGGCGGAGCCGCGGGCAATGCTAGTAAATTATAAAACACAAAGGGACCAACGTAATAATCTTAACAATGACATCCAACCATAAAATATACCTATAATTGGTAATATTTATGAGTAAAGCAATATACCCTATCAATGGCAAATCGCCACTTTCTATATAACTCCTATGCACTGTTAACGGAACTTAGATAGCTTTTCACAGACTCAAACATAGATACAGCCAAGGCTTAGCAAATTGATTTAATCTTGGATTTGAAATGAAACCTTTTATATTCTGAAACTTCACCAATAGATTAACTAAAATAGAACGCACTTAAGTATTTTATCCAACAGTAGCTCGTACGATGTATTAAAAAAAATCTTTATAATCTATACTAATATATAAAACTAAAGTGTTTTGTTTATTTGTTTAAACGCGCTAATCTCAGGATCTAACATTCAAAAAAAAAACAAGTTTATAGTCCACTTATTGATAGTTTCACGTTACGACCATTAGATTATCATGAAACGACGTGAGCAAAACTGCTCGCAAGAGCTAGTGCAGTATAATAACTTCATAATAAGACAGCTTGTACAGTACATCGCAACGTATACTTTGACATAAAGATCCCCAAACAAGTCAAAAATATATTATGCATATAGAATAATTATCTCTGGACAGTTATTACCAATAATTCTGAGGATTTTGGACTAACACATGCCGCGATAAAGGTATTTATGATGATGTGATAATTTGCAAGGTGTGACTGGTGTTGCGTCACAGACTTAGGAGCGCTGGCTAACCTTGCTGGTCGGGTGTGGTCGGGCATGCCGTGTCAACATTTATAAAAACAAATATTTATTTTATTTAAACATCCTACTATTGTTAAGTTATACAAAAGGTTATCATAGTTGTGTCACTCATGAAAACTTCAATATTTTGATGCTCGCAGCTCCAATAGTCTAAACGTAACACAACACACAACACTTTATGCAAACGTATTATGAGAATACATAATAATTATTATAGCACTGTAAATGGGTTTAAAATTGCTTGCAATTAACTCTTAGTCATATCAGATAAATGCACATATTTGCTTAACCCTCTGACGGAATCTATTTACCTGTTTCCATCCATACTAATCTATACTAATATTATAAAGAGGTGAAGTGTGTGAATTGTGAGTTTGTGACGTTGTAAGTGGTAATCTCTGGATCTACAAAAGTGATTTAGATGAAATTTGGTAAGAAGATAGTTTGAGCCCCTTGGAAGGACATAGGATACTTATTATCCCGAAAATCATCCCTTAAAGGGGTGAAAATGGGGATGAAAGTTTGTATAGGGAAT
This sequence comes from Brenthis hecate, assembly GCA_951806755.1. Classification (NCBI taxonomy): domain Eukaryota; kingdom Metazoa; phylum Arthropoda; class Insecta; order Lepidoptera; family Nymphalidae; genus Brenthis; species Brenthis hecate. The sequence goes on along the minus strand of OX638265.1, from coordinate 5,967,758 downwards.
CAACCTAGGAGCGAACCCGAGCGAAGCGAGGGCGAGTCGCTAGTATTACAAATGCGAAAGTAACTCTGTGTGTTTCTTACCTTTTCACGACTAAACGGCTGAACCGATTAAGATGAAAATTAGTAGGAAGATAGTTTGAGACCGTGGGAAGGACATAGGATAGCTATTACTCCGTAAATCATCCATGGGGGATCAATCAAGTAAAGGATATAAAACTCATTATACCTACATAATATGTATACAATCTATTCCATACTAACCGTCAAAACTACGTAAAATAGTGATGCGATCTCAAAATATTTCTAAAATAAATTAAAGAAAAACAACAGAAAGGTCTATGTTCGATAAAATAATAATTATACAAAATACACTTAGGTACAGTTCAAAAACGGGATTTTTACTTTTTCCATTGAATCAAAGAAAGCTGACCACACCGGTGCGATAAATAACATGTCCGAAGCAAGTTTATTCAAAATTACGAGTTACAACATCACATTATCATCTCATTGACCATGACGTGGTAAACTCTATCGTGTGAATATTGGTCATTGACCATAAAAGGCGACCTGGTAGCTCTCACTTTTGCTATGAAATAAAATGCGTGTAATTTGTGACTACAATTGTACTTAACTAACTTAAGAAGTTATCATCTATACTAGTTTATACTAATATTATAAAGAGGCAGAGTGTGTTTGCTTGAACGCGCTAATCTCAGGAACTACTAATCCGATTTGAAAAATTATTTTTGCATCAGATAGACCGTTTATTGAGGAAGGCTATCTACTCGTATATACACATATATCATCAAGCTACTACACAAGGCCTCTCTCTTGCTCCCTCTCTCTCTGCTCGTTTTGGTAGCAGTAAATATAAATGTCAACAAATCAGGCAAACTTAACCATATATTATTGTAAAACTATATACGTATATTATATATATATATATATATATATATATATATATATATATATATATATATATATATATATATATATATATATAGTACCTGGGTGACCGAGCTTCGCTCGGAGTTTTTGGACATTTAAAAAAACACTTAAAAAAAACAAACTAAGAATTTTAATAAATACAAAAAAACAAAATTAACAACTTTGTGTCCGACCGGGATACGAACCCAGACACTTGTGGTTGTCAAACTTGCGTATTGGCCGCTTGACCATAATGCTTATGTCTGAGCGTGCGAAATTATCGAATATAATATTTTGCGTGGAATAATGCAAAAGGAATCATAATAATAATAAAGCTTTATTTATTGTATACATACTTATAATTTTAAATTAAAATTACTCTTACTTAATTAACCATTTTTAACATTGTATTTTAACAGATCATATTTATAACTTATTTGATTATACTTAATTTAACTTCAATTTTTGGTTAGGGACTATTTATTAACTTATAATTTTTAACTAATAATTTTGTAATCTAGAATTAAATTATTTTAAAAATCTTTAATATTATTTGAAATGATATTGTATATATATAAATTATCATTAACAAATAAATAAATAAACAATCACAATAAATTAAATAATTCAATTGAGTAAATACTAAACATTTCACAATAATAAATATAAATAAAATTTCTTTCCATACATTAATTCTGACAATAGTTATAAATTAGGTATTTAATTTCATAATTAAATGTATTTATTTAGTAAATGTCTTTTGCATGTATAGACCCCTCTCGGTTAAAATCCTCCTCCAAAGTAGTCCTGCATAGAGCTCTCCGTTGGAGATTATGCTTGTATGATTGCAAAGGGTTTCTTTTCAAATTTTGTTTCCAATGTACTATCATTTGTTTCTGATATGCCTATAAAGTTTATAATTTTATCTTTGTGTTCTTTTGATTTGTTGTAGGAAATGCTGCTTTTAATTCTAGAAGTTTTTCTGGTGAAGATATGTATACCTTTGTTCATTGTATGTCTGTTTTTCTTTGGACGGTTATGGTTGAACTCCCCCACAGTGACCGGCCGTACTGAGGGATAAAGATGAGGAGGTTCCTACTGTGTTTAATATACTGTATCTTGCTGTGTTGTTTTTAGTTGTTCCTGGTTATCATTTGTGTGGTTGAAAGTTAATTTTGGTTGTTGTAATATAAAGTCTTTAATATTAGCAGGTTTGGTTTTCTTTGTATGTTGTTTATTTATTAGTTTTGTTTATAATTGAGGTAAGGCGTTTCTGAAAATACAGGCAGACTTCTTTTATTTGAGTATTGGCAAGAAGTGTTCTTATTATTATCCACAATAATTACTTTGTCATATTTAATGAAAGCTGTTTTGCCTAGGTCTTTTTGTTTATCTTCAGTTGGGCTTGTAACTCCTTGCGTTTGTTTAAGACTTTATTTTTTCCTCTAGTTCATGATAGGATTTTTTACCTTTTTCTACTCCGAACATAACCAAGTTCTTGCGCCTAATATGTCTTTCTAAATTATTTATTGAGGTACTTTGTTCCTGGATTTTTTTCTCAAGAACTTCAATTTTTATTTCTAAGTGTTTAAATTTCTCATTTAAGTATATTATTGTTGATTGTATTTTTAATGTCTTCTTATTTGTAACATTTCTGTTTTCTGCTGTCTTATTTCTTGTTGCATGTTTATTAGCAACTTTTTTATCTCCTCCATCTTAAGTGTGAAGTCGGAAGTAGAAAAGCTGATTGAAAAAGAGCACCAATTATACCTAGTTGAATTGCAATTTTATACAGAGTATTAGTTTTTGAGGTTATAAACTTATTTTAATATTTTACGCTTCCACTTCACAAATTATTTTGTTTTATTGTCATCACACACAGAAAAGATGGTTTTGCACTGATAGTATCTATATTTTATATATGTAGCAATATACTCTATGATCTATATGTTATGTTTGTCACTTTTGTATTTGTTTGGTAGGTGAATTTTGAAAAGCTCATTTGTTCTTCAACACATCTAGACTTGGTGATGTTTACATATTGCCCATAGATTTTATCGATTAAAATTTCTTAAAACTATTATTAAATTAATTAAAATTTAGAATTTTTCTTTAGATTATTTCCACTTAAATATTTTAAACTTGATGTAAATACGGACACGATATTGACAGTTGCACAGTGGCGCCTCCCACCCACCAGAAGTGACAACTGACAATGCAAAAATTGTGAAAATGCAAGAGAAAACCGCATGAAAATTCGAAAACACGCGTTTTTCCAGACATAAGACTAATCTAGATCGATTTATCACCCCCGAAACCCTTTGTATACTAAATTTCATGAAAATCGTTGGAGCCGTTTTCGAGATTCAGATTATATATTGATATATATACATATATATATACAAGAATAGCTCGTTTAAATATATAAGATACATAGGGACGAAAAGAGACTTGAGTCGCTAGTCTCTGTCATATACAAATACGTTTTCATTATCTGGTCTAACTAGCAATAGATAAGTAGGTTTTGATTTATACAATTGTCAAATCTTTATAATAGATAATTATTTACAATGTCTACTAGATATAGCGAATCCATACAAACGCTTTCACTTGCGATACAAACAAAGAGAAAATTATTGTTTAAGACCTCCGATCTTCAGAAAATCCAGGCAACGTCCAAATTGTACCTGAGGTTAAGGCAGACACTTGTAAGTTAAAGACACATTTTTATATTACATATCTAGTCGAACTGGCACCCTCTAAGGTTGAAAATAATATACCACACTCGTTTGCGACGTTTTTCAAGTACTTAACTAACTTGTTATGTAAATATGACTTATAATTATTTAAGGTTTTTTCCGTTTGTCAATGTGTCAATATTAAGTATTTTTTCACATATAAAATTCTCACATATTTTTGGGAAAATTTTATTGAAATAGTCATTATTATCTGTCTATCTGTCTGTCTGGAAACGCATCACGGGAATACCACTGGACAGATTTTGATGAAATCTGGTATAATAATAAAAAATATAATGTTTTTTATTATGTTAAAAGAAAAACGTATTTGTTTATTCCGTACGTATTTGTAAAATAAAATAAATAATGATAGCTGGTTATCGGGGTCAATATACAGGATGCTTTTTACTGTGGAAAAATATCTCATTTCTGAAAAATCTAAGCTAAACCTTACGCTATGACTATAAATATTTTAAAACTGAAATATAATTATATTTAGTTAGCCTTTTAAGATATATTAACATATTTTTAATTTCTCAAAAAGAAATATCAGATTTTGAACAGTGAATTTAGAAATCGTACGTTGGGACACGAAAGAGTACTTTACAGTGTTTTTAATTAATGTAGGCATCATAATCTATTCAAATTAATGAAATCAAAAATGAAAGTATGCAAGCAAAATTAATTCAGAAAAACACGAACGAACCTACATCTTTATGCCATAATGAATTTTGCATAATTATTATATCCAATTTATACGCATACATATAATATTATTATTATTATTCTGAACACATTTTTAACAATTTCATCTATGTAATGAATTAAAAAAAGATCTTATTAGTATTTAAAAATAGAAAAAAAAAACTGGCGAAAATACGTTTACTTTTATATTTGCTTCCCAATACAAACTTTCATCTCCATTTTCACTCCCTTAAGGGGCGATTTACGGGATAAAAGTATCCTATGTTCTTTCCAGGGTCGCAATCTATCTTTTTACAAAATTTCATCTAAATCGGTTCAATAGATCCAGAAACTACCCCCTACAACGTCACAAACTCACAAACTTTACCTCTTTGTAATATTAATATAGATACGTATATTTGCATACATAACAAAAACGACAAATAATATTATATAAGCGCAAAAATTAACGCCAATAAAATATACGTAATATCCATATAAACTTTCTCGAAATCTCCGCCTTATAAATAAAGACAATTATTTTTAAATTAAAAAGAAATTATTCTTAAAAACAAGCCAGAGTAATTAACATTGTGTATTTGCGGAATACTTGTTAATCCTGGCTACGCCATCAGTCATTTAGGCTTTACCATTAGGTATATTGCAATGCCATCGTTAATCGTACCTTCATAAGTATACGAAATAACAGCTTAATTAGTTGGGGAACATTTTTATCGTTCACTTACAGGTTTTTTTTTAATGTTGGGAATGCATTTACGCATACCGCCTGTATAGAAACAGGTGGTTATGTGGGGCTTATTGTTTAGAAAAGCTAATAAGTACTACCCACTAAAGCCCAACAAAACCTTCCCCGTCTTAATGGGACGTCGCAGGATCGCTTACGCACTCGAACACGACGCCCCGATGGCAATTGGCAGGTCGACCGAAGCAGACTACACAACTAAAGGATTGCTCCAACGGGTCACTCTGCTATCAGAGAAGTACCAGGAGCACCCCGCATGGTACACCGCCCACCGAGGTGGGCCGCCTCCCAGTGCGTTTCTTGGCTTCGCGCCCAGCTGGATTGCCAGACGCTAATGAGTACCCCAACCACGACAAGGTGAACGTACGTTGGGAAGGACTTACAAGAACTTACACCACTAACAAGGGTAAAATGAAAATGTTTATAACTATTATACTTTCTTAGATTTACGCGAATATTTAACATTTTAATTAATAAAACTATATTTTCGGATTATTTCGTTGATTTATTTTGTTTTTTTTTTTGCTTAAGAACCAACAATCAAAACAAATCCGCAAAAAAATCCGAAAATATAGTTTTATTTAAAAATAAGTGGTTATAATTAAATCGGCATATAATAAATGCTTTAAGAAAATGTATATAAATGTGAAATAGAATAAAATAATACACCAATTTAGAATCTAAATAGATAAACAAAGATGTCCAATTAAAATACCGAAAAGGCAATTAACAATAATAGCTTTATTCTCGACGGCCACATTTGTCTTCAGTCGGCGCACATTTCGTGTACTTAAAATAAACAAATAGTGAATAAAAACTGTAACACAAACAGTATTTTCTCTCAGCTATGTTCAGAAGGAAAAGATTAAAGAAGTTACTTTGTAAAGAATAATAAGTATATTTATATTCTAATTTTTCAACTTTATAATATTAGTTTGAAAAGCTTTCTTAGAAAATCAGAAGCTTCAGTTCATCCACTTAGGGAGTTATAAGAGGTTATTAAGTTTTCAAGCTAACTTTTATTTGATGTCCTTCCTATCTCTAATGGCTACGATGACTCATACCTGATTGCCCTCCTGGAATATTAAACGATATTTCAGCCAGCAGTTTCTGTAACCAACCAAACCGGATTCAGGGTCCTGCCTGACCAGGTGATTTTATGAAAACGAATGTCCAGAATACAGAATAAAATATACCTAGTACTGTTATACTTCCTGTTTATCTATACAGATAAATAAAATTGAATTGTCGGTTTGTAGTGTCAAAATAAAAGCTTTTAACTAAATGCATATAGAATTATATTATACGGTATTTATAAATTACACAATTTTTAAAATTTTTGTTTGTCTGTCAGTTTGTTTCGGCTAATCTCCGAAACGGTTGAGCCGATTTTGACGGGACTTTCACTGGCAGGTAGTTAATATTATAAGGAGTAACTTAGGCTACTTTTATTTCAGTAAAAGAATTAGGGTTTCGCTCAAAAAAAACACCTAGGGACGAACCCGAGCGAAGCGAGGGTGAGTCTCTAGTAAGACTAATAATTTAGTCATAATAGTATCTAAAATAACTGATAATTAATAATTATCGAAATCTAATCAAATAAAAAATATGAGCTATATTAATTAATTAAAGTGTTTAAAATATAGTGGCAAAATATTTATAGGCATTACTGGCGGTGAAAAATTAATTTCTAATAATATAAATACATAAAATCTAAAACCTATTACAACAACTAGAACAATTGGGCAAAAAAACCTTCAGACCAGCTATAAACCGTTAAGGTAAAAAGCTAGCGTCTCAATTAGACATTTCTAACTGTTGCGTGCTGTAAATAATTAAGCGACATGAGTGCGAGAACAAAACGCGCGGACATTAAAAAACGCAACAAAGCCGCGGAACGACAAATTGCAGACGGCAGCTGCGGGCTACGGGTCAAGGAGAAAGGCGTGATTGTTATTGTATGATTTTTTCATCTACCGCGATCTTCCTTTGCGTCGCTGCGATTTCAGTTTCATAATAAAATGAGAAAATTTGCAAACTTGTTTAAAAAATTAATAACATTTTAGCTTTAAAAATTTAATTGCCTATTTTAAAACCGTCAACACCGATGGATATATTATTAAAATAATATGAATAAGATATAATGCAAAACATTTCTAATAGGTAATTTTTCCGGTTTCTATTCCACGTAATGTGCACAGAAACATGCAATCTATACTAATATTATCGAAGAGTTTAAGTTTGTGAGTTTGTGACGTTGTAGGGGGTAATCTCTGGATCTACTGAACCGATTTAGATGAAATTTGGTAATCTTTATACTAGTATTATAAAAAGGTAAATTTTGTGAGATTGTGAATCGCTAGTTAGAAATATTTTATTGAATTATATACACTCATGAGCAAAAAAATCGACTCAGGACGCACGCTTGCACGCTTAAAAAGCTCTAGCAAAAAATCGGAAGCTTTTATTATATTTCTGATTTTAACATCTCAAAGTTCTTTGTTTTAGCTTTAAAATGAGTGGTCTATGTTGTTATTAAAAAATGTTTTCTGGTAAAGAAAAAATATTGAATGAGATGGAGTCTTAAGCAATAAAAAAAGTGATGGTTGACGGTAAAGAAAATACCACGTAAAATTCGTCAAAACAATAATTTAATTAAAATTATTTTTTTAATATTTAGTGTTGCCCCCCCTGGCCCTAATAACAGCTTCCAATCGCTTTTTCATGGATCGAATAAGTTTCATTACTCGATCTTGTTCGATGCTATTCCATTCGTCGATTAGCGCTGCTTTGAGGTCCGCCATCGTGTCTGGTGCAGGATTTCTAGCCCGAACTTTTCTTTTAAGATCATCACACAAATGCTCGATAGGATTTAAGTCCGGGCTACGCGCTGGCCAGTCCATAGCGGCAATTGCGACCTCCTGTAAATACTGCCGGACGGAACTTGCAGTATGTGGACGGGCATTGTCGTGCATTAGGACGAAGTTTTCGCCAATGAAACCGGCGTAGGGAACGACGTGATCCTCTAAAATCTCTTCGATGTATCGGATCGCCGTCAATCTCCCATTCGACCGCCAGTTTCAATAAAAACCAACTCGGTTTTTGCCTCGCTTGAAATGCCGGCCCACACCATGCAGAAACCTCCTCCAAAAGCAAAATTTTCTTTGATACAGCACTGCGCGAATCTTTCCCCAGGTCTTCTATAGACTCGTCCTCTTCTATCACTACTATGCAAGCACACTCTACTTTCGTCTGAGAAGAGAACGGTGCTCCATTGTTCGTCAGTCCAATCAACATGTTCTCTAGCAAAACGTAGGCGGGCTGCTCGGTGGTCTGGGGTTAATTTGGGGCCAGTAGCTGGCCTTTTTGGCTCAAGCCTAGCTGCCTTAAATCGTCTTCTGACTGTCCAGCCACTCACAGCTACTCCTCGCGTTTCTCTGAGCTCTTGTTGGACTTGAACGCCAGTGAGGGCCCGATTTCTTAACGATGTGCTGACAATAAATCGGTCATCTCTCTCTGATGTGCACCTTTTTCTACCGGAACCGCGTCTTCGATTAAAGCCACCAGTCTCCTGGTAACGACGGTAAACTCTGGAAACAGCAGACTGGCTTATGTTCAGTGCACGTGCCACTTCACGCTGACTCTGGCCTTGTCGCAATAGGGTGATCGCTTGAGCTGCTAAATCGCTTGTTGTGTCCATTTTCAGGTAGAATTCTTGATTGTTGATAACGGAGATGTATATCGGTTGACGTTTGACGGCTAACTGATAAGGGTGGGTCAGGTAGATAACCTTTTATATGGGTCAGTAACCCTTAATTAGCACTATTGTAAACAAGCGTAGAAAGGGTGGTTACTGACCACAACATATTGTTGGTTTGTGTGAGCAATAAACCTTACAATATTTTATATCATTTTGAAGCTAATACTAGCAGCTTTAAGATTTTACTATGAAAAAAATATATTTGCTTTCAGTTTTTTTCCCAGTGACTTGCGACTACAGATGTGTCGTCTGAGTCGATTTTTTTGCTCACGAGTGTACATTCGTTATGCATAGTTATTTGATAATTTTTAAAAAAGTATGTTATATATAACATTATGATGTATATTATATATATATATATATATATATATATATATATATATATATATATATATATATATATATATGTATGTATGTATGTATGAGATATGATACTAATTAAAAAAATGAATACGATGAATCACAAATAAGTAAAAGGTCTGCTTGTAAATTGCGACTGACTCAATAAGAACAGTGATTTTGCGCTGTTGACTCATTTAAAAAAAAAAAGTAACTGTCATTGATCGTGGGAATCATTATTTTTAACGAATTTTGCGAATTACTATCTTCTTTGTTCAAATTACAATATTTTTACTCGTTGTCAGTCAACTTTGTATTTAATGTGAACATTAGAATGCGTACATACTGTTGCGAAAATTAGCTCAAAGCAATCTATTTAAACGACAATTTAATTACTGGCAGTAAATTCAATTTTATTATTAATTAATACGATTTATCTCATAAAGACCAAGCCTAGCGGTGATATTTAATGTAGGAGAAGTAGGTAAATAGCCACTTTCTATAACTTGTTTGCCAATTATAGTTAGATGTTTAAATCTTTCTTATGTTTACTCCTAACGTTTACTTGTAATATTGTCATGTTTAAATATCACTAGCGACATACCCTCGTCTCACTCGGGTTCATCGCTAGGTTGAAGTCGTCGTCCCCCCTCCCCCCTCCTTCAGGGATGATTTCTGGGATAAAACCCTATCCTTCCCTGTTCTTACCAGGGTCTAAAACTATCTTCTCACCAAATTTCATCTAAATCGGTCCAGTAGTTTCGGAGCTTATTTAGTACGAACAAACAAATCTTTACTCTTTATAATATTAGTATAGATAACTTTAAAATCAAGCGATTTATCCTACAGCAACGAAAAGAACAAAAGATCGCCGTTTCCCGAAGACGGAAATGGCAGTGACTATTTTTACGGAACGCTAGTTCTATATTTACGGTGTTGAATACTACCTGCATTCTAAACTCGACCTTATGAGCTTCGCGATCCGGAAAAGAAAGCAAATTTAAAGTTATCTTAAGGCAAATAGAACTTTGTTGTAGACGTCCATACATTCATTAGTGGCTATTTCCATCAAAAACCGTCTGAGTGGATGTCGGCGGTGCAGAACAACGCGCCTTATACTCTTCATAATATATCAAAGAACGGTTATGTTTATGTTTTTGAAATACTTTTTTATGTAGCAATAACATAATGTTTTACTATATATGTATATGAATGTATAATGGCTCATTAATTAATTGTCTCAATGGGTTGTATATATCCATACTAATATTATGAACGTGAAAGTGTTTGTTTTTTTGTCCTTCTTTCACGTCGAAACGGAGAGGCGAATTGGCGTGATTTTTTGTGTGGAGATAGTTGGAAGGCTGGAGAGTGACATATGCTCCTTTTTACCGCGGGAGATTATCTATTTCCCACGGGAAAACACGTTATAGTACAATCTAAAAAAATATTTAGGATCAAAATTACTTGAAACTTGGTATTAATGCTCTTCAATAAAATTAAATAAATACGTGTTTTGCATTTTTTTGAAATTCATCCTATAAGGGGCTAAAATAGGGGATGTAAGTTTGTATGAAACTACCTTATTAGGGATATTTTTTGTAAGTTTAGTGCGAACGAAGCCGCGGGTTCTGCTAGTACATTATAAATGCAATTGACATATATTTTGATTTCTTAATTTCATTTATTATTTTAACACGATTTAAAAATCTAAAAGCATTTATTAGCATATCCTTGACTATCTCCTTCCAAGACGTATTTATTTTTACATTGGAATTATTTTAAACGATTATTATGTACCTACCGATTTCATATTATGTGAAATGTTAATAGAATATAAATACACACATAATGTATGTACATAATAAGAGGTTTTCCTGCTACTATAATTATTATTGTTCATGGTTGACATAGATTTGACAGTTCGTCGACGTTATAAATAAACGAAACAAGCACAATTCGCACACAAAGTGATCAAACGGTCCTTGAACTTGACAATATCACAATTAATCTAATGTGTTAGCACTTGATTATTTTGATAGAAAAGTGTTTAAAGTTCTTGAATGAAATAATGTTTGTTAACAATTGAAATAAATTGATGATGAAATAAAAACCTGTTTTGATAGAATTTATTCATATCTTATGTATTCGAACAAATTTTTTTTAACAAAACTCCTTTTTACTATTAAAATTATATCTACTTATTTATAGGTATTATACTTTGGAGTTTGGGACTACAATCAATCACCAAAATAAATTGAAAAAGTTTTAATTAAATAGATTCAAATTGTTTATTCGATTTATTTTTTAATGTATTTTCAAAAATACATGCCATAAAAGCAATAAATATTCTAACGCTAACATGCGACATTAGATACTAGATAAAACTAAGGTAATATAAGCCGTATTAAATGAATCGATAGACCGCTTACATTATACACTCGTAGCGGTACTCCTTAAATGGGAGTGCGGTAATTTTTGACTCGCCACTCAAAACTTAATAACTTGGTCACCACCACTCCCACGAGCGCTAGACTGAGCTCGCGTGCTCGCCAGTCCCATGTAACTGGATGGATCAATACCGCTATAGCTAGCATGAACTTTGCGAACCGACTGCTTCAAGGACGACGGAGCAGATGCCTTCCAATATAAATAGCCTTATGAATATTACCTTTTAACGATTCTTTATAAGGAACCAGATGTAAAGGTGGCTCTAAGAGACGAGGATAAAAGAAACTGCTTTTATACTTCTATAATAAAATTACTGCGTGTTTTTTTTAATAATTAAAATAACTTACACACAAGGCAATCAAATGATAAATACATAGCTACAATAAAAAATAAAAACAGCAAAATATGTTGGGAAAGAACTTCTTTATGACTGTGTGTAAGTTGATACGCTTAGCTAATCTGTTTAGCGTTGCATTTTCCGTTTCCGGATACAACTGTGACAAAACCAATTGAACGTCGCCTTTTATTTCTCATCATCTCATTTATGTCCTAAAGTAATATTTGATTATTTATTTGAACGAACTATAAAAGCTAGTATTTTCCATTGACTGTAGGCTGTTGCGCAACTATGCAAAACGACCGTGTAAAGAAACAGGAGATGAAAACACTAAATAAATAAGAAGCTTTGGTTCCAGCCAGTATTATATGTGAAGCTCAGAGTTTACGTTTTCGCACGTATAATATCATTATCATGGAATTTTGCTTTTAGTTTATTTTGCTGATAACAGACGATAAAAGTATCGTTGAAATTGGGATGGAAAATGAACCTGCGACCTACACAAATATATATGTGAACATATAAAGTAGAATCCGCTTATCATCGAAAGGAAATGACTAACACTTCGTAGTTCATACTACGCGGACATCATACAAAGCATATTCTTAGAAAATATACTACTTCCTATTTTTGTTCGGTATTTAGTTTAATACATAGTTTAAATTTATTTAATAAAAGAAACACAAAACAAACATACATGTATCTATTAAAAAAAAAAAACAAAAAAAATACATAATACATAGGTATATACCTACTGACAGAAATATTGTAATGTATGTACATTACATATTTTTTAATTTTTTACATAAGAAATTCATCATTTTTGTTTGTTTTTGTTTTTTCTTTAAGATTGAAATAAAGGTCTCTATTCTCTAACAGTTTGGTGTAAAGAAGACATTGCCCTAGTCAAACATAGGAATCATATCGATCACTATAACCGGTCATAATTTTTTAAAAATAGGTCATAATAAGCGACACTATAAGCCATTATATCCGACTTGTCATAAAGATTTTTTATAGAAACCAAACTTCGAACTGTAATTACGTCATATTAAGCGGTTCGTCATAGCCGGAGTATAGACGTGGTCATAATAAATGGATTCCACTGCACTATCGTACTAGTTTGCGTATTAAAACCTGTTAAAGTAAACTATTGAATCATATTTTTACAGAATCATTACATTGTTTACATAATAATAGCCAAACATTACATTGTATAGATAATTAAGTATAGTTACAAAATCTATGTAGATATTTTCTTTATTTTACAACAAGGTAGGGGATTGAATGTCTACAATTCACATTATAATGTGAAGTGTCTAAAAATACAATGACATTTTAAAACGACGATGACCACATTATACATATCGACGAATCGAAAACTGTGTGACCAGACGAATCTGTACATTAAATATTTTTTGGAAAATCTAATTGAAATAAACATTATTATCGATACAGAGTCGGAATCTTTAGTTTTTAGAATATAATAGTCTGTCTGTCTGTTACCGCATCACGAGAAAACCACTGGACAGATTTTGATGAAATTTGGTATGATGATAGCTGGTTATCCGGGTCAACATATAGGATACTTTTCACCGCGGGAAAATATCTCATTTCTGAGAAAAAATACAAAAACTGCATTGTAAGAGTATACTAATTAATATGTGAAACCTAAGAATTTGGTTTTAGGTGATCTAAACGCAGGCGGAGACGTGATATATGGTTTCAACTCAAAACTATTTAAAAACAGTTTGTCGGTTTGTTTGATGAGCTCATGTTAAATATTGGCTCAGTATTACTACATTTGCATCGGTGAAATCAAATATCTATAATGTATGTATTATAAATAATATTTATAATTACATCTATCTTTTAATATATCTATATTTATGCCATCGTACTGAAGTTTATTATTATTAAAATTAATCTATACTAATATTATAAAGAGGTAAAGTATGTGAGATTGTGAGTTTGTGACGTTGTAGGGGGTAATCTCCGAATCTATTGGACCGATTTAAATGAAATTTTGCAAGGTGGTACCTTATATACCCGGACACAAACAGACAGAGAAACAAAAAATCTGAAAAAAATCTGGATTTGTTCAATTCGTCTTCTTACATCTCCCTGACTCGGTTTTTAGCATTTTTTTGCTATGTACAGACATTCGACCTCTACTGTTTTATTATAGTATAGATTTGGTAAGAAGATAGTTTAAGATCCTGGGGAGGACATAGGATACTTTTTATCCCGAAAATCATCCCATAAGGGTGGGCTGAAAATAGGGTTAAAGGTTTGTATGGGGAATCAAGCTAGGGACGAACCCGATTGAAGCGAGGGTGAGTCGCTAGTAGACTTATATTTTTCTAGCGCTAGGACTGAGACCTTTACTATTTCCCGCTCATCTATCAAACGGAATTACCTGAAATAAACAAGTGGTCACTATGAAATAGCATAGCGCTTTCTTTGTAAACGTGCTTTTATAGATATATTTGTAGCGCAGATATTGGATATAAATAACTATGTATTAGTGTAAAACAAAACTTGTTAATAAAATTCCACTAACCTCATGATCCCTGTAGAACGGCTCTTGAAGATTATCCGGTACCCGGTTATTGAATGCCTTCGATAGCAGCCATTTAATCGACGCTCGCTGCTTTGACTGAAAAAAATAATATAAGTTTTAGTCAACACACTTGACAGTATAATATAAATAAATAGAAATTTTCAAAGTCCAAACAATGTAATAATATAAATATTTAAATATGCTATTATAGTTGAAGATTAATTTACATTAAATCTTTATTGCCTGTGAAATCAAATTCAATTTCACTTTTCCATATTGGACTTCGATTAAGACCATGTTGTTAAAACAAAATTGTGTTGCACATAATAAGTTGTTTAATAAACATTATTAAAACGTTTCAATGAATATATTTCTATCTTGTATTTATTATATGAAAACCTATAAGTGTATTAATTAAAGATAACACTCTTAAGCCTCATTTGATATTTCGTACATGAAAAGCTGTTTTATAACTAACTAGCAGATCCCGCGGCTTCGCTCGCGCTAAAACTCAAAACAATCTCTAAAAAGGTAGGTTTCATACAAACTTTCATTCTTATGGGATGAATTTCGAAAAATGCTAATACACACACATATTTATTTAATTGCATTGAAGAGCATTAATACCAAGTTTCAAGTGATTCTGATCATATATATTTTTTTGGGTTGTATTATAACGTGTTTTTTCCGTGAGAATGAGTATCCCACAATAAAAAGTAGCATATAATGTCACTCTCCAGCCCTCCAACTATCTCCACACAAAAAAATCACGCCATTCCGTCAATCCGTTTCGACGTGAAAGAAGAACAGCCAAACAAACACTTTCACTTTTATAATATTAGTATGGATTTTATTACTTTATGTACATACATACGTTTCTTAACACTTAGATACATACACGTACGTAATTTTTCATTGTGATTACGCAACAAGAAATGAACATACGAAAATCACTTTTTAAAATAGGTTCACAAAGGCTTGAATGGCCATTGACGCGACTGGCGATTGCGACAATTATTGTTAAACGCTACAAGTATATTATGGTAATGTCCGCTCATTGTGTACGTTGATCAGTTAACTGCCCTAACATTTGTCCGGTAGATTATTGTACATAAGGTAAGTAGATTTCATATTGAAGGGATGATTTTACAATTATGAGAGTTCGATTCCAGTGTACTGCAAAAACAGTATTAGCTTTACAAATAATAGTTGTAGTTT
Organism: Brenthis hecate; assembly: GCA_951806755.1. Taxonomy (NCBI): domain Eukaryota; kingdom Metazoa; phylum Arthropoda; class Insecta; order Lepidoptera; family Nymphalidae; genus Brenthis; species Brenthis hecate. Next base: position 5,951,979 of record OX638265.1, on the reverse strand, counting down.
GGATGTCAGAGTTGCGTCTTGCGTCTCCGGCCTCTAATGAACAGTAAAACTATCAGTGAATACGTTTATTTATGTACCTTGTCTTGTTGATAGCGCTTAAAACTTACTAAAACAATGAAATTTAAGTAAAAAAACACTTGAGCGATTTTACTTAGCCAATCAATGCAAAATAAGGCATTCACTTCACGAGCCGTAACAACTCTCAGACGCGACCTAACTTGGGCCAAATGAAGTATCTATTACTGTCTAGCGTTGCCCATATAATTGACAAACTCTTGTTTAGGGCCCGCAAACGAGACTCAGGACAATCAACCGACGTCTAGCGGAACCTAAGGGCTTAGACAAAATGCATTCCACAGTCGTTAAAGAACTAAATCTATACATATAATAAAATTGTAACTAAGCCCAATCTGTACATTAAATTTTTTTGGAAAATCTTATTGAAATAGACATTATTATCGATACAGAGGCCGAATCTATAGTTTTTAGAATTTTTGTCTGTCTGTCTGTTACCGCATCATAGAAAAACCACTGGAGAGATTTTGATGAAATTTGGTATGGTGATAGCTGGCTATCCGGGTTAACATATAGGATACTTTTTACCGCGGGAAAATATCTCATTTCAGAGAAAAAATGCAAAAATTTCATATACTAATCTGTACAACCTAAGAATTTGGTTTTTGGTCATCTGAACGCGGGCGGAGCCGCGGGCAATGCTAGTATTGTATATAATTATGAATGATATATTTAAGCGTTACGATCAAATTGACGTAATATGTTATTTTCCTAATTTTATAGGTTTCTACTATATTTTTAGATTTTAGAATATCATTTTGTGTTTAATACCCTCGTTGACACTTTCATATAGATACGTAGTACGGATAATCCGATTACATCGAGCACGAATGGAAGGTAGGTTAGTAAATTGAAGCTATCGTATAGTAAGTTGGTATAGGTGTAGTACATTAAATATGTATCGTCGATACCTCGTTTCACTCCAAGACAATGCTACATAAATTTTGCAGTCGGTTTGATATAGACACCTAATATTCTCATATGGTATATGAGAATATACTCCAAATAATATTTTTAAGTATTAATGTCGGTGCAAAATGCAAAAAAGTCCAAAAATATGAATGATTAAAATCAAAATTTCAGCATGAACCCTTAATTATATGAATGTATGATGTTTAACCATTAAAATATATAAGATTTTAATAAATTAATTATTAATTATTAGTTTTAATTTATTTTTAAAAAATTTTTCGATTTATCATTGCAGCAACTAGAAGTTATCAATATTTTTTTTATTTTAACGATCATATAAAAATATTACTTCAGCTTCAGTATCTACGATTGATATCAAAATCTGCTTATTCTTTAAGCAATAAATAACTGATACAAGATTAGCTTCTTATCAAGCCATACAAAATATTAAACTGTCATTAACGGTTATATTTACATTCGTTATTATCAATGATTGAATATTTAGCATTCCAGTATGTGATAACACACGTGATCAATGTTGTTAACACCTCCAGGTGAATTTCTAAGAAACTAATTAAATTTCTAAGAAATCTATTGTTAACTGAAACGCCGGCGTGTCCGCGGTTGTGGAGGAAATAATAGGTGCTTTTGGAAGTGTATTATTTGTGTATTATAAAAATAAAATTTACTATATCACATAAAATATGTTATAATAAATCGCATTTACCTTTTAAAACTAATGATTCAGTATCTAAAAATGGTTAGAATCACAACAAACAGTAAATAAATGAAAAGATGTTTATAATTATCATACGTACGAGTACCTACATGCCTTATATTATGTCTAGTTTATAAGGTATAAATATAAACAACTGAAATGAATAGCCAATCATAAAACATCAAATCAGACGCGTGCCGTCGCATAAGCAATTTAAAAATAGGTCGTACAGAGACACTCCCGAATAGGAAACCACTTGGATTGGATGCTCTCGATCAAAGAACATCATAAACAACTGACAGTGCAGCCCATTAAAACAAAAGCCGGAAGAAATCATATCGACGAAACTATTTAAAATGTTAGTGTTTAGATACTACAGTACAGTACAAAGTTTAAAATATATGTTGAGTATGAACATTTAGAAACACAAACAAATCTATCCCCCGGGAACCGTACATTTATTCTGGATAAAAAGTAGTAGTAGTGTTATTCTGATGTGTGAGCTGTGTTAGTGTAAATTTTCATTAAAATCCATTCAGTAATTTTTGCTTGAAAGGGTAACAAACATCCATACACTTATACATCCATATAACGAGACATTCTCACAAACTTTCGCATTTATAATACATATTAGTATAGAATATAAATTATAATTTTCATATTTCATAATAATTTTCATTTTTCATTTTATAATCTTCATCTTTTCGTGAATGTTTAATTATCTCAATGTTTACAACTTATCGTGATAATATGAATATTGTTCATAAAACAATATAATATGAAAGCAATGATTTTTCGTATTAAGCAATAGTAAATATAAGCCAACCCAGAACTATCCGGCTCCTTTTAGATTTAAAATATTCTTCATGGGAGCTTGTTGCTCCCATGAAGTCTCAAGACTCAAGTTCTTTTTTTTATTTGACATATTGATTTTCAATTAAGTTATATTTTTTTAATTAAACGCATGACTTAATATTATAAAATAAATGTAACTACTTATTTGAAGGGAAATTAATAAGGGATCTCGTTCCTGGTGACACCAGTTGGCGCCACTGGCGAGTAAGGTCCTATCACTGCCGTTAAAAAATATTTATTAGTGCAGCAGAGCCATAATTTTAATCTATACATATAATAAAATTCTAACTGAGGCGAATCTGTACATTAAATATTTTTTGGGAAATCTTATTGAAATAGAAATTATTATACCAACAGAGGCCGAATCTAAAGTTTTTAGAATTTTTGTCTGTCTGTCTGTCTGTTACCGCATCATTGAAAAACCACTGAAGGGATTTTGATGAAATTGGGTATGATGATAGCTGGTTATTCGGGTCAACATATAGGATACTTTTTACAGCGAAAAATATCTCATCTCTGAAAAATCGATACTCAACGTTAAAACATAAGTTGGGACGAACCCGAGCAAAGCGAGGGTGAATCGCTAGTATAATAATAATAATTGTTAACGCAGAACTAGTTTATATAAATAAAAAGTATATAATAACCAAATAGATAAAATGTTTACTTTATCTTAGATCTCCTTTTAAAGCAATAACATTTGTTGAGCCGTACTGTGTCCGTTATAATGAATCGGGAATGGCACAATCTTTACAATAATCATGAATAATCCTAATAAAAATAAATAATCATTAATTAATGTGAAAATCCACGATGAAAAGCCCGCAAAGCAAACAGTAAACAGTGTCATTTGACATTTCTAGAGACCTCACTCTACACTACCGCCTCTCGTGGCGAACTCAAGCGTGTTAGCCCTTATTATGATAAGACTGTCTAAAGTTTACAATATACGGTGTAAATATTTCCAAACGTTAAGACTTACAGTATAAAAAAATGACAATAAAAACATTACATTATCGATTATGCCATTTGAACGCATTGACAGTATCTAAGTTTTACATTAAATAAAACAGAAGCGAATTAAGTTATAACAAGTAACGGTGTTGCTATTGAGGGCGAGAAATCTGGTTCGATTTTTCTTTACAAAGTTAATCAATAAAAATATTTAAATTACTGTCACGCCCATTACTATCGTTAATGTTAATGGCGAAAATATTGAGTGGAGCAGCAATTGCGTGATGTGCGAGCATGCTGTGTATTGGCTACTGTGCGACGAGGTATTTATTAGTATAGTACCTACCTACCTACATAATTTAAGAACCTAAAAATATATTTTCTATTTTTCAATTTGTGTTTGGTTCTAGATAACATTCATTACGACATAGGTACGTATATACTAACTTATATTTTTTATTGCGTATACCTACTAAACATATTACATCATTTTTAAAAAGCGCTATTTCTAAAGTTTTTTGTGAAACGTAGACTTATTACATATTATATGTATGTAATACGTATAGTAAATACAGTTAGCTACATAAAGTAGAAAAAAAAATATTAAAGCTCTAATAGACCACATGTTAGTTTTCTCATAGACGCGTGCGTTTCAACGGATATTTAATTCTATAATACAAAACAGTCATATTCATTTCATTTACGTTTATAGATTGTAAGTATATATCTTACTTTCATCCATGTTATAATTTATAACATATATGAAGTAGAGCGGTTAGGCCACTCTCTACACTGAATTCGTACTAGTTAATTGCTGGATAATTAGCGGAATTGCCACCCAACATTCGAATTTTACTCTCTAACGATATATTAGCGAACAATCGTAAGTGTAAACGTCGAAAGTGAAAAAAATAGTGAAATTAAAGCCTTTGAACTTACCGAACTTCACTTTGTCTGAAAGTTCACTTAATAATAAATTAGTTTTGTTAAGAAGTGCTCTACACATTTGGGTATTAAACAATTTTATGTACATATATAATATAAAATAATTATTACTATTATTTGAATTTAATATTAAATATATACCATCGATCAAAAAAGTACTAGATACACAAATCAGCGAAAAAAATATCCTCACCGAATGAGCGCTCATTTCAACATTTAAACACGATTTTAATTTAAAAAAAATATGTGAAAACAACTTTGAGCATTGCATTTAAGGTTCGATTTACATTGTTGTATATTTATTTCAACTAGAATAATTACCTAAACGCAATTGGTGACAGTTTTAAAAGAACTTTTGCATTGGATTGTGTATCTAGTACTTTTTTGATCGATGATACTCGTATATACACATATCCGTCAAGCTTATACATAATACGAGTACATAACCAAGTAATGTCTATTCTATTAGTACATAAAGCCACTACAACTAATACTAGTAATCTTAGTAAAGGAATACCTTGATAAAACCAGTCTATTGTATACACATCCAAACCACTGAAAAAAACATACAGTGTTCTCTTATTTAAACAAAAGATTTACACTCTACGGTCTACACTGACCACGTAACAAAGAATAAAGCGACAGCTCACGAAGGTATCGAATTTCTTTACCATATAAAGATGGGTATGCGCCACATTGAGTGACCCTTATTAAATGCACACTGCAAACGTCACATATAAAATACCTAGTTTGAAAATGTATTAAAAAGAATACATAACCGTAAATGTAAAACTAATATGGAAAACCAGAACAATAAATCTTTTAAAATCGATTAACAACGATTAATAATAGCGGTATGTAACTAAACAATCAACGCATCAGTGACGATTTGGATACGATTCGTCACCGTTATATGGATAATAGGAGCATTATCTCAAGAGGTCACGAATCGAAACAATCGAGTCCAACATGAAACATTATCGATTCAAATCCAACCGAGCGGTCGAGATGTGGAAAGGTGCGTTGGCACCTGCAACCCACGCAAGCGTGCGCCTACGCCGCCTACAGGCAGACTTGAGATACAATTTACTTGCCAGAGAGATGATTTTACTTCCTGAATAGAATCTTACCACGGGAAAGTAATAACCTTATGTTGATTAATGTTTGTTAAAATCTTATATATATATATATATATATATATATATATATATATATATATATATATATATATATATATATATATATATATATATATATATATATATATTAATTAGGTGAGTCTAAAGAAGGGAGAAAAATGATTGATGATGATTTGTTTATTTGACCTCAATTGATGGGGTTAAGGCTTACAGAGCGTGCCAAAGAGTACGTATGTATATACTAAATACCAATATACTCTCGAAAAACATTACCCTCCTTATAGGGAAGTCGATTAAAAATAAAAGATACATTAAAACAGCAACAACCTTGTTTGAGGTCAACAAATCACTTAAGTCCAGACCGGATCGATTTTTCAAGCGATTGATGAAAACGGCCAAATATTTTTTTGTAAGTGATCCCAAACAAGGAGATGCGTTCGGATGCAGACGAAGCAAAAAATGCTTTATTGATTGTCAGTTTTATTATAATTGAATCGATTTTATATATCAAATACGACGTTTAAATTGCAACTTAAAGACTGTTGATTGGTATTTTGTTTTGCTGTAGCCTGTATTGAATTAATTTAATACCGAATCATTTGATTTTTAGTACCTACCTAAAATCTTATGAGAAACGTTTACCAAAGCATTATATCAGTATGTCTATCGTTTATTTTATTGAAAAACAATTTTATAACTTGATTATTATTTGTGGTATAACTTATTATATTAGGTAATGTTACTTTGTATGTTTAAGGCACAGAAAACCGCATAGATCTCAAGGCCAAAGAATCAGTAAAAACTATAAACTTTCGCAGTTGCTGGAACTAATGATAGTACAATTAACTTTGTAATGCAGGAAATGAGATGACTAACTCTAATCCAAGTCATTCAATGATCGTCAAAAGTATTTATTTTAAACATCCAACACCAATACGTTTGAATTACATCTCGATTATTTAGAGCTAAGCATTTTATGGATTAACAAATAGCTTTTATTTATACACTACATATTATGTATGTTAAATAACTAAAGTTCTGATGAAAAAAGTCAACATAAGTGAAACGATGAAGTCATAACACACTATAAATATCAAACCCACGCAACCTCCATGGAGATTAACTTAATGGTACAGTAATTACTTAACAAAAAAGTAATGATACTAGTAAACAATTATAAAAACTAACGTCAAAAATATTCTAATGTCCTTAAAATTGCCTTAAATATTTAAAAAAAAGGTAAAATAGTATTATTAAAACTATTAAAAATTAAACAGCAAGATAATATAATTTATAAGAAATATAACTGTGTACCTACCTTAAATACATTGTTTTGTAGTTTTTGACATGATAAAAAGTATTTGATAAAATATATGCCCGTCTTCAATTCTTAATTTGAAACAATGAATATAATCAATACATCTATAGTCTATACATATAATAAAATTGTAACTAAGCCGAATCTGTAATTAAATATTTTTTGGTAAATCTTATTGAAATAAACATTATTTTTTATTTCGATATAAAGGCCGAATGTATAGTTTTTAGAATTTTTGTCTGTCTGCTACCGCATCACAGAAAAATGACTGGAGTGATTTTGATGAAATTTGGTATGGTGATAGCTGGTTATCCGGGTCAACATATAGGATACCTTTTACCGTAGGAAAATGTCTCATTTCTGAGAAAAAATACCAAAACTGCAATGTAAGAGTATACTAATATGTAAAACCTAAGAATTTGGTTTTTGGTCATCTGAATGCGGGAGCCGCGAGCAATGCTAGTTTCATAATAAAGAGTATACATATGTAGTAATGAATCTCACTCATCAGAAGTAGAAGAGGAGAAGGACACGAGGAACAGACTACATATTAGCACGGCAGATTTAAGACATCCCTCAATAAAGAGGTCATATCTTAAGTTTTTTTTTCAAGATTAAGGCCGAGGTAGATGACACACGATATGATATTTAAAATTCACGCAACAGATACCTTATCATAATCACATGCACATCACCTATAATACATTCCAGTACTTTCTCTAGTTACTTTTTGGTTTTCAATTAATTTAATCGATAAGACAGTGCTTACAGACATTCACGATTACGATTAATTCATTTTTTTAGTTTCAGATATCTACCATCTCTACCGTGCGACCCAGTTGGAAGCTGCAGACACGATCTCGGTGAAAGTGAGAGATGTTTCTTCGTCGTGCGAACGTATACAGCCAGACTATCAATATAAATATTTCGTAATAGCAATTATAAGTATCGATGTATTAGCGATCGATATAGCGGGCGACACCCATGGTTTTACTTAGCAGAGGCCAGTCGATTACATCATAACTTACAGTACTAATGCAAATAAAACGTATGAATAATGGAAAAGGAGTACCTACTGCCTACCTACTGTCAGTAAATATATTTTTCACCTTGCTTACCATAGCATTGAATTTGTGGTCACAAACAAGGTTAAAAATTGAATTGGTATAAATTATTCTAAACACAAACGCGGTACAATATGCAAAGCTTTAAACGATGACTTTAATGTATTAAACTAAACAATATGGCTGGAAAGAGAAGTCAGTGTTGTGTTGATAAACCTTTAGCAATCCAGCCCACACACGTCGCTTAGTACTTAAAAAAATAAATTGCGGTCGTTGACCATCTAATACTGTTAGTGAAGTCGTTAATCGACTAATTATAAATAAATAACTTAAACACGTCTATTGAAATAAATAAAAATATCAGAGATTTGTATGAAGTCTAGATACGACATACATTCACGATAATAAAATCGTATATTAATATGCTTTCATTAGCTACACTTATAACTATGTAATCAAATCTTGGAAATCGATTTTAACCTACTTTTAATTGTCGTATCGATTTGAAACTTTGTAGTACGTAATATTTATATTCAAATGATTATACTTTGATAGCATTGAGTTGACTTAATAATTGAGCGAGACGAAGGATAGTTGATTGACCTAAATTGTTTCGTTCTAAGGATTCCCACACATTAGAGTTTATGCAAAACGCGATTTTTTAAAGCTATAATTATTTCTATTAATTCGAACAAATCTTTCTATCGTATCGTTGTAGCGGAAATTAAAAAAAAAATATTATTATTTTCTAATTTTAATTACATTAAGTAGTCCCACATAATAATGCGTAAATGTATTTCCAAAAAAAAAAGTACGCTATCACCTATGAAGGAGACAAATTGGACCCAGTTATACAAAAAAACAGCCATGTGCGTAAAAGTACCAACAGAGTTATAAGTATTTTTCTGTCTATAAATGCACTTGGGTTATGTTTTGTTTTTGTGGTTATTTTAAAATTGACCAATATTTATATATGTATTGTTTATTATTTATAATTATTTTATTTTTTATAATAAAATGCTTATAACTGTGTTGGTACTTTTACGCACATGGCTGTTTTTTGCATAACTGGGTCCAATTAGAAATTAAAATATATACTAAAAGTATATATACAGAAGCCTTTGAAGTCAACTCTGGTGAAGACGATTAGTAAATTATGTTCTCTCAAAACTCCTAGTTTAGATTTTTGATAATAGGCACATTTTTTTGAAATGGTTTTAGCTTCTGTAAATATTGCACATGGCACTTACTGCTAACAAGCTGTAAAACGACACCACCTACTTACATACGAATTTGAATAGTAAATTCATAGTGTAAATATATATTATTTCACATAATCATTTTTCATTTGTCGATACTTCGTGTTCAAATGTGATGAGAGACAAAATCAATATCTTTATACCTATATAAAATTCTTCAGTGTGATTCTTCAGTTCGGAAATGGCTTCACCGATTTTAATTCCGTTTTTTTATTTTCTTCAGTCATCGAGATGATTTTTAGATGTTATTGGACTCAGTAGGTGGCATTGTTGTCGTATTCCAGATATTTTTTTATTCTCCAATCAATCGGGGTCTTCGGCAGACCACCGGTCTACCGGGTTCGCTAGTGTTAATATATAAAATTCCTGTGTCACGATGTTGGTACGGCATAAACTCCAAATTTACTTATCCGATCTTAACATATTTTTTTTAAAATGTGTGATTTTTTCCAACTTCAAAGACAAGATAGTTTTCATCCCGATTATTTTCTTTTTTTATTGCAAAATTAACGATTTTCATATGTGTGCCACAGCAACGCATGGCCGGGTCTTCTAGTAGCTTATAAAATCTATCATTAATTAAATTAATAATCTTGCCTTCGTTTTAGTTAGTATCGATATATATATATATATATATATATATATATATATATATATATATATATATATATATATATATATATATATATGCAATTCTTTTTCATGATTTCCCACGGAGGTTGCGTCGTACAATCGCCTACGGGTTCTATTTGAGCATTACATTTTACACGGTATCTAGGCTCGGCCGCGCCGGTCTTGCACAAGAATCTTAAAATACATTCTAATAACATTGCAATTCCTATTCAATCGATATTTTATTTATTGAAAATATAGTGGAAATAGGTAATTTAAAAATTCATTAATCCCTCCACGACCGCGGGCACGCCGGCGTGTCAGTTAACAATAGATTTCTTAGAATTTTAATTAATTTCTTAGAAATTTACCCGGAGGTGTTAAAATATTTTTATAAGCTTAAAAATAAATATGAATGCAACTTGCGAATTTCGATTTAATACAATGTCATTTGATTTTATGATATTAACTAGTAAAAACGTAAGATGTCTATATACCTACGTGTACAAATATCTTTAAAATATACCTCCTTTGAGTACCATCTTTTAGAAATTTCTTCTTATAAATTGAATGTTCTTTGTTCATTTCTTATTTTATAAACGATAAGATTATCATAATAAGACTCTGCTGAGTATCTAGTGATAAAATTTTACGTCATCTCCAAGCAAATTCAACAGAAAGCTGTCACAATATTAAATACCATCGTTGATTACGTGAACCATTCTCGCAATAGCTACTACATTTAACTTACATATATTTGATTCAAAATAGACACTTGAGTAATGGAGAGAGTGGTTCATTGATCAATGTTTGGTTTCTCCGAGTTATAACCGAAAGTCATACTTAGCGGAACAGCAGCTCCATTAGTCATTTCAGTACTTCAGTTTTCTTTTGAGAAAATAAAAAGCTTATATCTTATGTTCAAGTTAAAGTATTTATTAACATAGCTCTAAAATCTTTTCTTCATACATATAATAAAATTGTAACTATGGAGTATCTGTACATTAAATATTTTATGATAAATCATTTTGAAATAGACATTATTAGCGATACAGAGGCCGAATCTATAGTTTTTAGAATTTTTGTCTGTCTGTCTGTCTGACACGAAAAAACCACTGGAGGGATTTTGAAGAAATTTGTTATGATGGTAGCTGGTTATCCGGGTCAACATATAGGATACTTTTTACTGCGGCAAAATATCTCATCACTGAGAAATCTATACTAAACGTTAAAAAAAGAACTTTTTTTAAATAAGCTTTTATTTAAATGCTCTAAAAATTTGTAAATAAACTTTAAATTAAATCAAACCCATCTATTTATTGCATTATACAATTCGTATGATATTCGCATAAAACTTCGTCGCGAGATTTACCTAAAAACATTATTTTTTTCCATTGTTTCTTGTTGATCTTCACAAATAAATCTCGCTTACTCACAAAAGCTATATTTTATACAATAGCAAAAAGAAGAAGAATTTAAACCATTCATTTTAAAGAAACTGTCACATTTTCTAGGTCAACACTAAGAAGGTGAAACAAACGCCCGCTTTTATCGGCCACCCTGTCATCGAGTTACTGCCTAGACCCTAAGTGATTCAAAGGTGGCGAAAACTCGTAAACTTGTTGTTTGTACATATTCAGCAAAAGCTTTCTTTAATTTGAACAATTTTTTTTTATAAAATGTAATATATAACAATCATTAGTTAAAGTATAAATTCGCATCCAGAAGTAGATTCAGAGCAATTTTTCCTTAAAACGCCATATTAAGAGCCATATGATGAACATGAAAATTCTTCGGAAGACATTTTTAAATTATTTTGGGAGGAGATTGAATAAATGTGACTAAGAAAATTTAAAATATTAAATACATAGTCACAAAATTAGGTTCAATGCAGATCATACTACGATAGCAATATCCATATATATTTACAAATCTTTAAATAAAGAAATAAAGTGATGATTTTGAGTGTCAAGAAATAACGGACACACGTATAGCTTTCCCCGCCGGAAAGTCATTAAGCTCGCGCATTGTTATTAGATTCTTTGACAACGGTCTCCACCCATAGGCTGTTTGATATCTTATAAGAATAAGTCGGAGTAAATGTTTTAGAAATTCAGATGTCGTTTTATTTATTTAAATATATATATATATATATATATATATATATATATATATATATATATATATATATATATAAAAATGAATCCCTATTGGTCACGCCATCACGCGTGAACAGCTGGACCGTGTTTAAAAATTACGCGGAAAATTATAAAATTTAAGAATACTTAACAACCATATTAAAATTTATATGGCTAACGCTGGGTAATAACTATTTATATATATTCAAAACGTACCTAGCGACGAACCCGAGCGAAGCTAGGGTGAGCCGCTAGTTATAATTTATATTAAAAAACAGTTACACGTTAAAATTCTTTTACTATCTTTTTAACAAGTACCTATTAGGTATAATGATCAATTTTAAAATATCCACTTTTTTCGGCGGAATCTTCCTTTACGCAGTATTAGATCAACGCATTTTTTCATAAAAAAATAAAATCTCGAAAGGTTGGATTCCGTAACATACATGTAATTAGTGTTTACAAAAACCTACTTAGACGCAGATCAATAGGGCTATGTGAACTTGGCACCCGACTATGGAAAAATTGTTCTTTTTTAGATTTATTTGACCGATTTCGGTTTGTAGTAAGTAGATAGTAGTGAAGCTAACTTCGTTTGTAGTAGTGCCAAAAAAAAAATACAGACAACAAAAAAAATGTCATCCCCCGAAGTTGGTGAAAAAAAATTTTTCCGCTTGATTCGTATAGAAAAACGTTAGTAGTGGTTTGTAGTGCAATTTTTTTTGTTTGTAGTAAAACAAAAAAAAAAAATTTTTTTTTCGAGAATTTTTGCAGAACGATTTTTACTACATACATTCATTGTTTCGTTTGTAGTACCATTATTTCGTTTGTAGTGGTTTGTAGTAACGTTAATTTCGTTTGTAGTACCATTATTTCGTTTGTAGTTATTTGTAGTAACGTTAATTTTGTTTGTAGTACCATTGTTTCATTTGTAGTTGTTTGTAGTAACCTTAATTTCGTTTGTAGTACCATTATTTCGTTTGTAGTTGTTTGTAGTAACATTAATTTTGTTTGTAGTACCATTGTTTCGTTTGTAGTATCGTTAATTTCGTTTGTAGTACCATTGTTTCGTTTGTAGTACCTTTATTTCGTTTGTAGTGGTTTGTAGTAACGTTAATTTCGTTTGTAGTAACATTATTTCGTTTGTAGTTGTTTGTAGTAACCCTTATTTCGTTTGTATCACCATTATTTCGTTTGTAGTGGTTTGTAGTAACGTTAATTTTGTTTGTAGTACATTTGTTTCGTTTGTAGTACCACTGTTTCGTTTGTAGTACCATTATTTCGTTTGTAGTACCATTATTTCGTTTGTAGTATCGTTAATTTCGTTTGTAGTACCATTACTTCGTTTGTAGTTGTTTGTAGTAACGTTAATTTTGTTTGTAGTACCATTGTTTCGTTTGTAGTACCTTTATTTCGTTTGTAGTGGTTTGTAGTAACGTTAATTTCGTTTGTAGTAACATTATTTCGTTTGTAGTTGTTTGTAGTAACCCTTATTTCGTTTGTATCACCATTATTTCGTTTGTAGTGGTTTGTAGTAACGTTAATTTTGTTTGTAGTACATTTGTTTCGTTTGTAGTACCACTGTTTCGTTTGTAGTACCATTATTTCGTTTGTAGTTAATTGTAGTAACCCTTATTTCGTTTGTAGTACCATTGTTTCGTTTGTAGTACCATTAATTCGTTTGAAGTGGTTTGTAGTAACGTTAATTTCGTTTGTAGTAACATTATTTCGCTTGTAGTTGTTTATAGTAACCCTTATTTCGTTTGTAGTACCATTATTTCGTTTGTAGTGGTTTGTAGTAACGTTAATTTTGTTTTTAGTACCATTGTTTCTTTTGTAGTATCGTTAATTTCGTTTGTAGTACCATTGTTTCGTTTGTAGTACCATTATTTCGTTTGTAGTTCTTTGTAGTAACCCTTATTTCGTTTGTAGTACCATTATTTCGTTTGTAGTTGTTTGTAGTAACGTTAATTTTGTTTGTAGTACCATTGTTTCGTTTGTAGTACCATTATTTCGTTTGAAGTGGTTTGTAGTAACGTTAATTTCGTTTGTAGTAACATTATTTCGCTTGTAGTTGTTTATAGTAACCCTTATTTCGTTTGTAGTACCATTATTTCGTTTGTAGTGGTTTGTAGTAACGTTAATTTTGTTTGTAGTACCATTGTTTCGTTTGTAGTATCGTTAATTTCGTTTGTAGTACCATTGTTTCGTTTGTAGTATCGTTAATTTCGTTTGTAGTACCATTACTTCGTTTGTAGTTGTTTGTAGTAACGTTAATTTTGTTTGTAGTACCATTGTTTCGTTTGTAGTACCATTATTTCGTTTGTAGTGGTTTGTAGTAACGTTAATTTCGTTTGTAGTACCATTATTTCGTTTGTAGTTGTTTGTAGTAACCCTTATTTCGTTTGTATCACCATTATTTCGTTTGTAGTGGTTTGTAGTAACGTTAATTTTGTTTGTAGTACATTTGTTTCGTTTGTAGTACCACTGTTTCGTTTGTAGTACCATTATTTCGTTTGTAGTTAATTGTAGTAACCCTTATTTCGTTTGTAGTACCATTGTTTCGTTTGTAGTACCATTAATTCGTTTGAAGTGGTTTGTAGTAACGTTAATTTCGTTTGTAGTAACATTATTTCGCTTGTAGTTGTTTATAGTAACCCTTATTTCGTTTGTAGTACCATTATTTCGTTTGTAGTGGTTTGTAGTAACGTTAATTTTGTTTTTAGTACCATTGTTTCTTTTGTAGTATCGTTAATTTCGTTTGTAGTACCATTGTTTCGTTTGTAGTACCATTATTTCGTTTGTAGTTGTTTGTAGTAACCCTTATTTCGTTTGTAGTACCATTATTTCGTTTGTAGTTGTTTGTAGTAACGTTAATTTTGTTTGTAGTACCATTGTTTCGTTTGTAGTACCATTATTTCGTTTGAAGTGGTTTGTAGTAACGTTAATTTCGTTTGTAGTAACATTATTTCGCTTGTAGTTGTTTATAGTAACCCTTATTTCGTTTGTAGTACCATTATTTCGTTTGTAGTGGTTTGTAGTAACGTTAATTTTGTTTGTAGTACCATTGTTTCGTTTGTAGTATCGTTAATTTCGTTTGTAGTACCATTGTTTCGTTTGTAGTACCATTATTTCGTTTGTAGTGGTTTGTAGTAACGTTAATTTCGTTTGTAGTACCATTATTTCGTTTGTAGTTGTTTGTAGTAATCCTTATTTCGTTTGTAGTGGTTTGTAGTAACGTTAATTTCGTTTGTAGTACCATTATTTCGTTTGTAGTGGTTTGTAGTAACGTTAATTTCGTTTGTAGTAACATTATTTCGTTTGTAGTTGTTTGTAGTAACGTTAATTTCGTCTGTAGTACTAGTATTTCGTTTGTAGTAAATAATTGTACAACAAACGAAATTAAGGTTACTACAAACACCTAAAAACAAAATTAACGTCACTACAAACAACTACAAACGAAGTAATGGCACTACGAACGAAATTAACGTTACTACAAACGACTACGAACGAAATAATGGTACAACAAATGAAATTAACATTACTACAAACCACTACAAACGAAATAATGGTACTACAAACGAAATAAGGGTTACTATAAACAACTACAAGCGAAATAATGTTACTACAAACGAAATTAACGTTACTACAAACCACTACAAACGAAATAATGGTACTACAAACGAAACAATGGTACCACAAACAAAATTAATGTTACTACAAACAACTACAAACAAAGTAATGGTACTACAAACGAAATTAACGATACTACAAACGAAACAATGGTACTACAAATAAAATTAACGTTACTACAAACCACTACAAACGAAATAATGGTACTACAAACGAAATAAGGGTTACTACAATTAACTACAAACGAAATAATGGTACTATAAATGAAACAGTGGTACTACAAACGAAACAAATGTACTACAAACAAAATTAACGTTACTACAAACGAAATTAACGTTACTACAAACCACTACAAACGAAATAATGGTGATACAAACGAAATAAGGGTTACTACAAACAACTACAAACGAAATAATGTTACTACAAACGAAATTAACGTTACTACAAACCACTACAAACGAAATAATGGTACTACAAACGAAACAATGGTACTACAAACAAAATTAACGTTACTACAAACAACTACAAACGAAGTAATGGTACTACAAACGAAATTAACGATACTACAAACGAAACAATGGTACTACAAATAAAATTAACGTTACTACAAACCACTACAAACGAAATAATGGTACTACAAACGAAATAAGGGTTACTATAAACAACTACAAGCGAAATAATGTTACTACGAACGAAATTAACGTTACTACAAACCACTTCAAACGAAATAATGGTACTACAAACGAAACAATGGTACTACAAACGAAATTAACGATACTACAAACGAAATAATGGTACCACAAACAAAATTAACGTTACTACAAACAACTACAAACGAAATAATGGTACTACAAACGAAATAAGGGTTAGTACAAACAACTACAAACGAAATAATGTTACTACAAACGAAATTAACGTTACTACAAACCACTACAAACGAAATTAACGATACTACAAACGAAACAATGGTACTACAAACGAAATAAGGGTTACTACAAACATTTACAAACGAAATAATGGTACTACAAACGAAATTAACGTTACTACAAACCACTACAAACGAAATAATGGTACTACAAACGAAACAATGGTACCACAAACAAAATTAATGTTACTACAAACAACTACAAACAAAGTAATGGTACTACAAACGAAATTAACGATACTACAAACGAAACAATGGTACTACAAATAAAATTAACGTTACTACAAACCACTACAAACGAAATAATGGTACTATAAACGAAATAAGGGTTACTATAAACAACTACAAGCGAAATAATGTTACTACAAACGAAATTAACGTTACTACAAACCACTTCAAACGAAATAATGGTACTACAAACGAAACTATGGTACTACAAACAAAATTAACGTTACTACAAACAACTACAAACGAAATAATGGTACTACAAACGAAATAAGGGTTACTACAAACAACTACAAACGAAATAATGTTACTACAAACGAAATTAACGTTACTACAAACCACTACAAACGAAATAATGGTACTACAAACGAAACAATGGTACTACAAACGAAATTAACGATACTACAAACGAAACAATGGTACTACAAACAAAATTAATGTTACTACAAACAACTACAAACGAAATAATGGTACTACAAACGAAATTAAGGTTACTACAAACAACTACAAATGAAACAATGGTACTACAAACAAAATTAACGTTACTACAAATAACTACAAACGAAATAATGGTACTACAAACGAAATTAACGTTACTACAAACCACTACAAACGAAATAATGGTACTACAAACGAAACAATGAATGTATGTAGTAAAAATCGTTCTGCAAAAATTCTCGAAAAAAAAATTTTTTTTTTTTTACTACAAACAAAAAAAATTGCACTACAAACCACTACTAACGTTTTTCTATACGAATCAAGCGGAAAAATTTTTTTTCACCAACTTCGGGGGATGACATTTTTTTTGTTGTCTGTATTTTTTTTTTGGCACTACTACAAACGAAGTTAGCTTCACTGCTATCTACTACTAACCGAAATCGGTCAAATAAACCCAAAAAAGAACAATTTTTCCAAAGTCGGGTGCCAAGTTCACATAGCCGATCAATAGTTATTAATAATCTTTCGACACATTACTTTAGAAGCATTCTATTAAACCTTTATTATTAATTCGAACATCTATAATTCTATTACCAATTTTAATAAATAATTATAATAACGTAATACAGTCGATCGAATTTGATACTTTCTATTATCTTTTTTTATTAAAAGATCTAACTTTCGATTTCTACGGTATCTTTGATCTATTTTGTAATGAAAGGTATATTTAGACAAAAAAATCAACATCAACTCATCATGCCAATGGTGTGAACCATTCTATATTACGGCATTCTGATATACGAGGGTGCGTTTTTAAGTTCGCGGAATGAGAGGGTTGGAGGGGGGCGATTAGGCTCATTAGGATCGTAACGTGTTTAGTGACTCATAATTAGTATAAATACGAGATTTCATTGTTATTAGACTATTAGTCTTTGAGCTATTGCCAACCAAGCAACATAATCAGGAGTAAAAAGTGAAATATGGAAAAAATCGAATATCATGCCGTTATAAAGTTCCTTACCAAGCAAGGAAAATCAGTTGCGACCATAATGGATGAGATGGCATCGGCTTACGGTGACTCTTGTCCAGGAAAAACCATGGTGTACAAGTGGCACAGTTTCTTTAAAAAAGGAAGGGAATCCCTTGAAGACGACCCGAGGCCGGGCAGGAGCATCGAGGTGACCACGCCAGAACTTATCCAAAAAGTCGAAAAACTTGTACTCAACGATGCTCGACTAAAGAAGAAACAACTCGCAGAAATGGTTGGAGTATCCGATACAACAATTTTTAAAATCCTGCACAATCATCTTGGCATGACTAAGGTCAGCGCAAGATGGGTAACGAAAATGCTCACGCCGCCGCAAAAACAACAACGCGTAGAGTGTTCACGTGCATTTTTCGACCTCTGCAATGAAGACAAGGATGGTGTATTGAGTCGAATTGTTACTGAAGACGAAACTTGGGTTCATCATTATGAACCTGAGTTGAAACAAGACTGTATGCAGTGGCATAAAAAGGGCACAGCACCCCCCAAGAAGTTTAAGGTATCACAGTCAGCTGTGAAACTCACGGCAACGGTCTTTTGGGACTCAGAAGGAATATTATTGATCGATTATTAAGATAAAGGTGTTTCTATAACCGGAGAAACCTACGCTTCAATATTAGAGCGACTAAAAGAAGCCATTAAATAGAAAAGACGGGGAAAATTGACGAAAGGTGTGCTGCTTTTGCACGACAATGCGCCCGTCCACAAGAGCCGCGTTGCGTTGGCTGCCCTGCTTAAAGTGGGCTTCGATATTTTGAACCACCCACCCTACAGCCCAGACCTGGCCCCGAGTGATTATTACCTCTTTCCAAAAATGAAAAAAGAGCTGCGGGGTAAAAAATTTACCACCGATGATAAAGTTAAGGAGGCAGTTTCAGCGTATTTTGAGGACAAAGACAAAACATTTTTTTATGATGGTATAAATAAATTAATTGAAAGATCTGAAAAAATGTGTCCGTCTTGCAGGTGAATATATTGAAAAGGAAAAATAATTTGGTTTTTTTATTTCAACCCCTTACCCTTCATTCCGCGAACATAAAAACGCTCCCTCGTACCTACGTACTACTTTCGTTTTTGGAAATAAAACTATACATATAATAAAATTCTGAGTCAAATCTGTACATTAAGTAAATATTTTTTGGAAAATCTTTTTGAAATAGATCTTATTATCGATACAGCTGCCGAATCTATAGTTTTTAGAATTTTTGTCTGTCTGTCTGTGACCGCATCACAATGTGAGTACATTATATACGTATAATATTATCAAAGCACCCATATCCATATTATAATGACATCCTTTTTGAGGACCTAATTAAATTACAAATACAATACGATCAATTTGTTGTTTAAATTTAAATTAAATTGTCATTAAATTACAACATATCTATAAACATAACCAAGGCAAGGATCAATCTAAAACAGATAAAATAATCAGACGAGATCTGGCTAAGAGATGCGGCGAATTTAACAGTGACCTTAGTCCAAGGATAGCAACTAAAGAGAGGAATTGCATGGTCAAAACTATAAAAGGAGTCCTATTACGTGCCCTTGTTTGTTATATATATTTTGTATATCTGTATTTATTTTTTGTGTACTTATCACATCACTAATTTTTTGTGTACTTATCACATCACTCATTTTTTGTGTACTTATCACGTCAGACTTAAAAAAGGAGGAAGTATGTAATTCATATTTCATACGAGATATACGATTGTTTTTTACAATATTATTTTGTTTATATGAAGGTACATGGTCCTAATGAATTACAAGGAAAAAATGGCACCCCTAAGGATAAAATAAATAGTTTTACTAGTGTTCGCCCAGTGGTCAAAATTCGACTATAATCATTGTTGAAATTTTGAGGGAAACATAATAACTCTTTCCAGAAAAATATATTGATAACATTAATTATGTATGGTTGTTATTGAATATTGTCTGTCAAATCTATACATATAATAACATTCTAACTGAGTCAAATATATATATTAAATATTTTTTGGAAAATCTTATTGAAATAGACATTATTATCGATACAGAGGCCGAATCTATCGTTTTTAGAATTTTGTCTGACTGTCTGTCTGTTACCGCATCACAGAAAAACTACTGCACGAACTTTGATGAAATTTGGTATGGTCATAGCCGATTATCCGGGTCAACATATAGGATATTTTTTACCGCGGAAAAATATCTCATTTCTGAAAAAAAAATACAAGAACTGTAACGTAAGAGTATACTAATATGTAAAACCTAAGAATTTGATTTTGGTCATCTGAACGCGGGCGGAGCCGCGGGCAATGCTAGTGATATATAATATTA
This sequence comes from Brenthis hecate, assembly GCA_951806755.1. NCBI lineage: Eukaryota > Metazoa > Arthropoda > Insecta > Lepidoptera > Nymphalidae > Brenthis > Brenthis hecate. Next base: position 5,931,408 of record OX638265.1, on the reverse strand, counting down.
TATTCTTTCCTTAAATTATATTCTATAAATATATGATTGTAATATGCCAATATGCCTTATTTAATTATTATATTAATAATGTATCACTTATTTCACAAACAGAGAGTTCGGATATACCATACATAATTAGTACATTATTGTGAGATTTTATATATAATATTTAATTAGCTATTTATTTTTGAATAGTATGTATAATCTATATGTTATTTATATCACCCCTACAACTGCACGATTTTAGCCTGCTATATAGCCTGTTATAAAACAACACTATTTCTCACTATCATAGGTTGGCAGGAAGAGATCTAGAGATAAGTCTAACTTAGAAAACAAAAATTGTATTTTAATTACTCTATTTATTTTTAAGTGTAGTAAAGTATGGTACTCGTATATAACGATCGTCAATAGCCACTAAACAAAAAAAAAAAAGAAAATCGGTTGACAAACAGAGGAGAAAAAGGTACGAAACCGTTTTGTCTTTACATATTTAAATTGTTAAAAGTTGGTTTAGTTTTTAGTTGAAAAGTTATGTTTACAAACAATAAACAATGGAAATAATGAGTAGAAATCTTAGGTTAGTTTTTTTGGCAAAATTTAAATTAACATACCATTTAATGTATTGGTTTAAAACAAAAATACAAAATATCTAAAGGAAATATACAATATTTGATGACACGTTTGGCTCAGTTTGTAGTGATCCTACTTGCTGTGCCAACGGTCGCAGGTTCGAGTCCCGCTGGGGGCATTCATTTGTGTCATGAGCACGAATGTTTGTACTCCAGTAATGGATGTTTATATTTATAATATGTATGTATTTAAAATTATATATGAGTAGTGTATCAACTATCTGATACCCATAGCACAAGCTTCATAGCTTACCATAGAACTAGATGGCGCGGTGTGTTAGTGTCCCAATATATTTATATTTATTTATACAATAACCAACGAGAGCATTTTAAAGCAATAATTGCTATAATTTAATTCAATTAATGTAAAAGAAGAAAAGCGCGAGATAGCATGACCGCAGGTATTGAATGTGACCACTTGACCGACGATATATGTACGTATGTACGTACATACGTCATAAAGAACGAACTATATAGTTTAAAACCTTTAAAACTAACATTGAACTACATGTGCCTACAATCTACCTATAAGCGTAACAAGGTCCACACCTTATAGGACGACTGTGGGCGGAAGTATGTGCGGAACAGCGGACCTTCTATTGCAAGACGTTCGATCGCCTTCTAAAGAGATATGTATGTATTTATTTATGTAATAATATGGTATAGAGCAATGTTAGTTCATACAGACGACATTTTTGGCTCAGTTTGTAGTGACCCTACTTACTGTACTAGCGATCGCGGGTTCGAGTTCCGCTGGGGGCATTCATTTGTGTGATGAGCACGAATGTGTACACTCCAGTCATGGATGTTTATATTTATAATATGTACATATGTATTTAAACTTATATATGAGTAGTGTATCAATTATCTGGTATCCATAACACAAGCCTCGTAGCTAGTTCCAGATGCTGCTGTGTGTTAATGTCCCAACATATTTATATTTATTTATTTATTTTAGTCAGACCATTTATTCATAAATGGCAACATTTTTGCAAGCAATCTTCTTTAACTTCCAAGGCGACTACACATTATCTAGTTTCAAAGTTTCCTTATTCCTAATGAGTCAGTAGGCACAAGAAATAAGGATACAGTATAAAATTTTAATATAGTTACAAAACTATTCATAAGCATTACGTAATTACATATATTGATGAGTACAATATATGATTGATATTGTGATTTTGTAATAAACTTCTTTCAAACCTCAATAATGTAATAATTAAAGTGTTACATATTTACATTGAAACATTTATGACAAAATATTAACTGCAGATACAAACAATTGGTAACAATATCTATTTAAATTTAAATTAAGCAATCTAATATACAGTTGTCAGATACTTTATTCTTGCAGACAAAGTAAAAAATTCATGAAAACACAACAGAGAAATTGTTCAGACGGATACGCTATTATGATAAATGAAAAAGTACATTTCTCAAGACTCAATAACAAGAAGCCTTGCTTACTATGACACCGACACTAACTAATATTTCTTCTTAAAGTTACGTGAACAGTTAACTAATAACTTAAATGTTTCTTAGTATAAGTTTTGCTAGAGTTTGCAAGTGTACGTACATAGAATCTATACTAATATTATAAAGAGGCAGAGTTTGTTTGATTGAACGCGCTAATCTCAGGAACTACCAATCCGATTTGAAAAATTATTTTAGCATTAGATAGCCCGTTTATTGAGGAAGGCTAAAGGCTATATATCATTATGGTACTACACAAGGGAGGGGAGCAGTAATCATAAATGTCAACAAATCGGGCAGGCTTCCATACATTATTATAAAACAAGTTTTTATCGGTAGTTTAACCGCGGGCGAAGTCACGGATACTGCTAGTATCTATATAACGTACATTGTTTAAACAAGTATAGCTTTAGAGAAAATACCTAAAGCTATGTAAGTTTATCTAACACAATTAAAGATAGAACTTCCTGTAAATTGTTTTTTTTTTTACGATTTCGTAAAAGGCAAACAAGGAAACAAGACAGTAAATCAATAAATGGTTTACCGATGCAAGGTGATTAGCAACGGCATTCATTCTAATGAAGCAAGGGTACTTAGCAATGCAGTAGAATTGAACATAAAATCTTGATTGCTTCAAGGGCTGACGCACACTGCATATATGTGCAATGTACAATGTGCATACATAATGACGGAATAAAATTATCAAATATTATTTGAAAATGATAGCATATATTAATTAGCCTTTATTATAGACAGGATATACTAATAAGTTCAGCCTTCTTTAAAGTCCCACTGCTGGGCACAAGTCCTCGGTCAATGTGAAGGGTTTGGCCAAGATTTTTGGCTTGACAATATGCGGGATGGCTTGGACGTTGGCTAAATGCGGGTTGGCAGACTTCACATATCTATTGCCAACTTATTTAAGTTGTCTCAAGATACCTGAATTGGTTCCCTAATGATGTTAGGATTTATTAATCTATGCCAATTCTAGTTTTATATTACCTTATAGGTACTGCATAAAGCATTGCGTATGCGTCTCTATATCAACCCATACTAAACTTTAGTACGGTGTTATTTGAATACCTGCAAATACGATGTGTGACATAGTCCCACCAAGATGAGTGGATGATATAATGTAAATATTTGTTAAGCCATGTACATATTGTATGTGTTATTTTACATCCGCTTGAAAACCATGGAGAATCGCTGTTGTAATAGAAAAGTAGAATTAGATCGCCATTTTAATTCCGGAAGTTAATTTTAATTATATTTGATTTCCGTCAATAATTTTTAAATAGATTTCACATTGTGTAGAGATACTATCAGAAATCTTAATACGTTTAACACAGTCTTAATTGATATGCAAGGTCTAGCGTATTTATTTACATCTTCATTAAAATGCCTAAGAACTTGTCACTGGTTTTATCGTCACGATTAAACTAGATCCAAAAATGCATACGTTTGTGATATCTAAAAGATCGTATCTGGAATAAATTTTATGAAATATAAACGTCTTTTACAGCACACAACTAAAAGTTCTGCTGTTAACATTTTATAGCGGAAAATAAGAAACTCTTTAAAATCTCAAAAAATAGGTCACTCTATAGAGATTGATTTAATTTAAGATTGAAAGTTGCTAGAAAAATAAATATTACAAAGTCCACATTTCTTGTCTCTACTAGATACGGTATAAGATTTATGCTTAATGCTAGCTTTATAGCTAACGTCATCGTGTTCTGTATTTTATATATTCTCCGTTTGAAATTAAATACACCTACTGTTTTATTCAAAGCATTCATAGTTCCTCTCGTTCCTGGTAATTTAAATTTAACACATCGTAACGCCTTAAGTAACTCATAGTTTAATTTTTTCAGCTTCTACAATATATCCTGGAGCTATTTTTTCACACATATCTATCTACACATATAATAAAATTGTAACTAAGCCGAATCCGTACATTAGATATTTTTTGGAAAATCTTATTGAAATAAACATTATTATCGATACAGAGGTCGAATCTATAGTTTTTAGAATTTTTGTCTGTCTGTCTATCTGTGTATCCACATCACAGAAAAACCACTGGAGGGACTTTGATGAAATTTGGTATGGTGATAGCTGGTTATTCGGGTATATATATAGGATACTTTTGACAGCGAAAAAATATCTCATTATTGAGAAAAAATACAAAAACTGCTACTAATATGATCACCTAAGAATTTGGTTTTGTGGTCACCTGAACGCGGGCGGAGCCGCGGGCAATGCTAGTAATATATAATATACATATAACAGCAATATATCACTCAAAATCAATTTGCCTGATATTGAGCCTTTGAGTATAAATGTTGCAAAAGTGGTATTTCATCACGAGTGACTTTATTAAAATCATTCACTTTATTTGTTTCTAAAAAACTAGCGTTGGGAAAGGAAATTACGAACAAAGACTTCGCTCTCCACATATTATCATTTCAAACGTATCTGTCGGTGGATATTTTCTCTGACTATTGAATTATAACGCCTCACATTATAATCTCATAAAGAGTGGAAAACCTTTCAAACTTGGAAAAACTCCCCAAAATGAAATTCTAATGTAAAAAAACATCCTTTATAAACAATTAATTATCCTTGTTATACAATTAAATTTAAGATTTGTACATCGTATTTTAAACATATTAGATCCATATGTTCTACGTAAAGTTACTGCCAAAAAGCTTATCTGGACTTACAATTAGTAATAGTTTAAAAACGGTTATAATAATTTAAACCACTATACACTATGAAATTAATTATGCGAAAAATAAGTTTATATCGCTGAACAAATGGCACATCAATTTTAATTTAATTTTAAGATGCGCTTTATTAATTTTGGAGGGTAAAAAGCGAATAAGCGAAAGAGAGATCTGGGTCGGTAACAACATCGCGAAGACGAACTCCTTTCGCGGGCGGCGGCAACGAGCCGTGAGTCTCCGAGATGCGGCCACGGTCTGATGCCCTAACCTTGGCCGCACACTCCTGTCTAATCCCGAGCATATGAGTATGACATCATTGACAAAAAATATTCTCATACCCCATATGGTGGAGGCCAAGGACGGAATATACAATGATGGCAAAATATTAAAGAATATTAAAAAGGAAAGTCGAGTCATTGACCTCGCAGCCGACGGTTACTGCAGATTGATGAATGGCTGTTAAAAATCTTTTTTTAACTTCCGACAAAATTTTGTTCCAAAACAGTCACGACAATTTTGACAGTGAATTAGTAGTATATGTAAAGATAGATTTTATTTCTATTAAAATAATTTAGCCAAATGAGAAAATTATAGAGTACATGCCGAGCGCTCCGGGCGCCAATGTAATTTTAATAGCCTTTGTAACGATTGTTAGATATAATGTATGACTTTCTAAGCTTTTATGTTGTAAAATAGTTTGGTAACGCGGTTTCTTTGACCTCCAACTAACACAAATAATTCGCATGAATTCTTAAACGAGTAATTTATTTTACATATAAGTTATTACCTATTCTGCAAAAAAATTAATCATCGTCAATAAATAACTAGAGTTATCGCAATGGCATAACTTATCGTACGAATGCAGCGCCGATAAGAAACATCATTCATCGACCTTTCCACACCTGGATGGAACTAATATTATCTACATTCCATGCGCATATCGCTATTCTATGTAACAGTTCATGGCTTACCGAGACCGCGACTGAGGCGCTTGGGATAACACCGGTGTTTTCTATCTCTTGGCCATCAGGTGCGCTCAGAAATCGGCGAAGAGTGCCGTATCCAGACGCCGAGGCCACCATCGCTACCATTATTTTATATTAAAACAATTACTTAACACGATTATTACATAGACACACAACACAGTAACCACTGGGCTCACGGTGACATCACTTTAGCGGGAGTGCGCGCGCGGCGTGCTGCGCGCCCGACGCGTTTCAACTGTTCGGACCCGCGCGAGTGGACCGCGCCCCCCTACCAAGACGATAGAATATTGTTTGACGAGATAAGTATGCTAACATTGAATATCCGTCGCGACTTAGGTTCTACGAAAGAGACTAAACGAAGTTTTAAAATCATAATGCATAAATTATCATTAATTTACATACTCAAATAGCATAAATCTTATTTACTTATTTAATCCGAGAATTACAACAAAATAAAGCTGTAACATAGTAAATAAGTCAAAATAACAGCACTCTTAACAAAATAATAAAACAACTAATGTATATAGTGTAAAAAATTGGCGACTCATAAAGAATTTCATATTTTAACACATCTTGAATTTTGGATAATCATTTCTAGTACCCGACCCAGAATATAAAAAATAAAAATGGATTTTTAGAAATTGTAACCATATAACACACTAAGTAACCTTTCAAATTAAGTATTGATTTTATATTCCCAAAACTCTTTATTAAATGTAGTGAGTACTGAGTACTAACATATTTTTAACAAATTATAACTTTAATTTTTATAGTTCGAACATAATAAAAAAGTTACTCAACTCTTCTTTATAAATAGAGAATTAAATGTGTATATAAATATTTAATATGGCTTATATTTATTAAGAATGCCACACTCCCCATGATTTGATTCATTTATCACATATCAAATTGATGAAATATAAAAAATGATCTAGGCTTTTCCATATTAAGTAAACAATTCTATTTTAATTTCATAATTTCATATTTTTTGATGACACTCTGAATGAGTGAAAATTAGTAGAAAAAATCTTCTACTAATTTTGACCAATTAAAAATTATGATGCATTTATTATTAGAAATTGCAATACCATGTCTACCTTAATATGCTTTTGACATTACAAAACATAACAAAACACAATCATATACATATACAATATTTAAAAATAACATCAAAAATCATCAGTCATAACTCAATTTAAAAATAAAACATCAATCAAATCAATTAATTGAACGCTGGCTGAAATGAATGCTGGGATGGTGAGGTACTGGGACTAATTCATGTAATAAAATATGTTACTTACTGTCTATTTAAATTCCAAATGTTTCCTTAACTATTAAAGAATTTCATTATGCAAATTTATAAATCATAATAACACTAATCAATAATCATTTTGTATTTTAATAAGGCAAACAATAAAAAGTTTGCTGTTGAAATATAAAACAAAGGCTGTGGACATTATATATAAAATATATGATATGACATGTAAGGTACATAACAATGTTCTAATAGCAATAATTTATTCCACAGGAGTGTGGGCTGTTAACTTCACCCACACTTTGCCTTGATTTGTTTAGAATGATTTAAAGGTGACTCCATCACCTAAATTTTAATCTATAACACGTAAACATATCAATATGATGAAAAGATGATGTGATTATTGGAATTATTACTTTTGTTATACATTGTTTTACTCATATTATAGTTAGCAGATATTACTTATTAGAGTTTTGTGAAAGATAGATATCACATATGTCCAGTAAACATTAATTATGAGCAACCGGCAATTAGTCGTCTCGATCTCACCTGTTTGGTGTCCACAGTGTCTGTGGCCTCCATGTTGGCAAATGTTCGCTCCTGCCTCTCCATAACTTCGAAAACATCAGAAACGCCTAATCCATCCACTTGACTTTACAAAAGCACACAATACGAGCATAAACATAACAATCACGAAGGTACAAAAATTTATAACGAAACAATGTCAATGATCCGACAAACACGTTCAACACTTCAAGTCTGCTTAGCCAAAAGAAATTGCACTAATATCTCATTAGTCATATGATTATACACATGATTATCATATCAATAAATAAATAGTGCAGCAATCCTTAATTTTATATGTAAATTAAAGAAAACAGAGATCATCACCATCTTAAAATTTCACACATTCCGTCATCGAGGCCGACTGATTGTGGTCGCTGCCCTAGAGTACGATCCAATTAACGCAGTACTTCCAAGATGTCATGTCATGCTATCTTTAAAAATTAATGTTATTATATGCATATATAAGTATAAAAAAATATTTTCTATAGAAGTGTTTCCAAGTTTTAAATATTTAATACAACTTCTTACCAATAATTTTTCTTTGAATGTAAGATTTTTAAAAATTTAATGATCGTCAATGAAAACAAACGTTATTTGGAACGTTTTCAATGTAGTAAAACATCATAGTGCCACCTAGACGTTACGACTTAAACTAACAAACAAATTTAAAATATAACTGAAAACATTTGTATGCACACTTCAGTTATTTTTATTTATAAAAACATGTGAGTATACAATCTGAAATATAAAAAGTAAAAGGAACGATCACCGATCTCACAATAATCATATTTATAAAAAAAAATTGTTACAATATTTGTACTCTGTATTTTATTTAATAATACGTCTGGCATACACATACTTATTTCAATGTCAATTGTCAAAAAAAGTTCTGTAAAAGCGTGTTTATAGTAAATGGTTTTGTGCTATTTTTATGTATTTTTTAAATTATTCAATGCAAATATGAAATAAATAATCAGTTTAAATTACTAATTAAAAACAGATTATAGAAATTTTAACAAATGCCTCGAGAAAAAAGTAGATATCGCGATAGGCGGAGTTCCTCTTACAGTTCCGAATCCTCTTACGATAGAAAAAAGGTTAAAAGTAAACATAAACGACGATCGCGTTCCCGAGATCGATCAGAATCTAGCAGCCATAGAAGAAAACGATCGACATCACGATCGAAATATAAAAAAAGGAGTTATTCTAGGAGTGTATCGAAGGATCGTTATGAGAGCAAATCTAAACGACGATCCTTATCACGATCAAATTCTAAACGATCAAAGCATTCTCGCGATCGTTCACATTCAAGATCAAGTTCACATAGCCGATCTAGACGCAATAAAAACACTAAAAAACATCGAAAACGATCACGTTCATCAAGTAGCAGATCAAGTTCGTTTGATATAGGTGAGTGCTGAATTATATGAATTTATGTACATCATTGTTCAATTTTAAATTCAATATATATTTTAAACTTTCCAGAACCTAGAAAGCACAAAGTGGATGATACCGAAACAAAAATTGAACGAGCTATTAAGGCAGCAGAAGCAGTGGGGCTAACAATGACTAAAATACCAAGTTATGAATATAAAGATGTTGAAATTAAAGAAGATATGCCAACAATCCATGATAGGAATCTGCTGGCAGAATTGAATAATGATTCTTTTGTACAAAAAACATTTATATCATCGAGAAGTAAAAAACAATCACAAAATATTGTAATTGACTTAAATTCAGAAACTGTGAAAGTGCCAGAGTCTGAACTTAAAGTTCAAACTGATGACTCAATTATTAACTTTGATGTAAGTACATACCTATATTAAATTATTAATTTCTCAGTTTCTGTAAATAAAATACTTAAATATTCATATTTACAAGGTTAGTTGATAATGATTTTTTTATATTTATTATCATTAATAACTAGCAACTTTCTCTGGTTGTCTCTAGGTAGGCGGATTTTGTTTACAATTTCATGGTTTTTAAATTTTTATGTGCGAAACCTTGTTTCTTTTTTAAAATAAAATAGCCTAAGTTACTCCTTATAACATCAGCTACCTGCCAGTGAAAGTCCCGTCAAAATTGGTCCAGCCATTTCGGAGAGTAGCCGGCACAAACACAAATGAGACAGATAAAAATTTTAAAAATTGTTTTTTTTCTTTTATGTACCATATAATATATTTTCATATGCATTTAGAAAAAACTGTTATTTTGAAATTACAGACACTTTTATTTATCTGTATATAATATAATAAATGTTATTATCATGATATTTATATTCGGTTAATTATAAAGTCTTTATTATCAATGAATTACTCTACGACTACCATTTAATAAAGATTTTATAGATTGTCTTATTGAACTCTTAAGCTTAATCTTATTTTTAATTGATGAGACTGTATTGTGCAATGAACAAAAACATGAAATTCACTAATTTAATTAATATTTTTATCTTGTAAGGGACCTTGAGATAATTATCACGTTTTGATAACTATCCAATATTTATTACAAGTGTAGGATTTTCTAAACACTCCATTTTTATGTTTTATATGAAAACTAAATAAATATAATTTTATAAATATACTAGTGACTCACCCTGATTTCTCTTGGGTTTGTCTCTAGGTTGATCTCTATACAAACTTTCATCCCCATTTTCATGTCCTTCCTAGGATCTCAAAATATCTTCATACCAAATTTTATCTAAATCAGTTCAGTAGATACACAGATTACCCCCACAACCTCACAAACTTTACCTTTGTATAATATTAATGTAGATAAGACTAAAATTATCATGGTGTATTTTGACATAACTGGATCCTGTGCTGATGTCAGTGAATGTTATATTTAAATTTATATTGTTACAGGAAATACCTAGCCAAGAAGAGCTTAAGGAAATGTGGATAAAGAAGCTATATCAGTATAGAAAAAAAATGCTAAAAGATGAAATTTAACAAATTTCGATTATAAATTACTAAATAAAACTTTTTGTCTATAGATAGCTTAATTTTATATTATAAGAAATATAATTGTATATTATATAATAATTATTGTGGTTAGTTTTATAAAAAATATCTGTAGCAAATAAAAAGAAATTAAAATCTACAATTTAATAATAAAAACTTTAGTGTAAATAAGTTACATAGTAAATATTTTGAATATTAACTTGGGTTTTCAATAAAAGATATGTAACCTAAAACATTTTTATTAAACAACAAATATTAGACGCAACTCACAATTTTAACCATGCTCAGAACTACGTTCTCTATATTTACAACACAGCATAAGCTTAACATTTAGGAAACCAAGCTTTACATGTTGTTTCTTTCTCGCTGGATGCGACTGCTGTAAGTTCGTGACACAAGGTTCCAGGAATCCATGTACCTGTCCATGCACATAGCTATGCATTTTTGTTCAGAATTGTCTAAAGCTGTACCAGGTTTATTAATACACTTTTTAAAACATTTTTCGGACATTTTTGTCAGAAGTTCTTGCGCGTTTGCGATTGCAATTTGTTGTTTCACCTGGTCCATTAATTCCTCTTTTTGTGCACCACTAAGAGATCCCGTAGATAAAGAATCCATTTTTTAATTTAAATATTTTAAGAATTGTTATAAAATTATTGTGATTTAATTCACTGTACAGATTCTAACCTCTAAAATAGCAAACAGATTTACAGAGTAGTAGTATAGACTACACAGAAATAGATTTATTTTTATACAGATCACTCAGAAAATGGCCACAGATAATATAAAATGTTCTTTAATCTCTAGGATCTATGTATATACTTTACAGAATTTTTAATCATAAAGAATATGGGGGTCATAATGACTGAATTATAATTATATTAATTATTATTCATATTAATTGATGAATATGTAATGATGGAACTATATTTACATAAGAAAATTCAAAAAGTTAATGAGTTTTTCCAATATTCGTTTTCTGTTTAATGTCTTTGATCATTCTAAAGAATTTATACTTAATTAAGTATAAATTAAAAACATAATTGGGTAAATTTCTGGAAAGGAAGCCGCTACACGTATGATTTATTTACTTTCAGTCGGGTTAAACAATTATAGATAGATTAGATTATTCGATATTTCTTTTGTACCTGGTTTTTGCTTCTATTATATTCGCATCTTACCTGTGTGTTTTACCTTGAAGTTAAACCAACTGAAGGAACAATGGAGAAGGAGAGGTCCATCCTGGTCTTGACTGACTGATAGATCAACACACAGCCTAAACGACTGATTATAGAAACGAGAAATTTGGCGGATGTATTCCTCATATAATATTCTTATCGGATGCCGAATCCGATAAGAAAGGAATTTTTGAAATTTATCCCCAAGTGGGTAAAATAGGGGATTAAATAAATAAATTTGTTAGGACATTAACACGCAGTGCCATCTAGTTCCATGGTAAGCTACGAGGCTTCTGTTATGGATACCAGATAGTTAATACACTACACATATATAACTGTAAATACATACATATTATAAATATAAACGCGCATGACTGGAGTACAAGCGTTCGTGCTCATCACACAAATGAATGCCCCCAGCGGGACTCGAACCCGCGACCACTGGCACAGCAAGTAGGGTCACTACAAACTGAGCCAAACGTGTCGACTAAAGATTGTAAAAAACTCTTTTATTTTAAAAATGAAATATACAAAAAGTGGTTTTTAGCTTAAGATAAAAAAAAGAAATATTTTTTTTTTCGAAATTCATCCTATAAAGGGGTAAAAGGAGGTAATAGTTTTATGGGCAAAAAATTATTTTTTATCAAAATTATTTGAAACTTGGTATTAATGCCCTTCAATACAAGTAAATAAATACATGTTTTAATGTTTCTCGAAATTCTATCCCATAAGGGGTAAAATGGGGGATAAAAGTTTGTGTGAAACTCTGCAATTAAGGAGGCTCCGAGGCAATTACGAAATAATTTTATTTATAGAAAACGTAGTTTTTTTTTAATTAATAATAACAAAACTATACGTTTTCTATAACGTATACACTTTACATTTTCAAAATATGTATTGTTTTTAATAATACGAAGGAAATACCTAAATTCGCACGCGTTCCTTCCATCCTAGCCACACTCCTCCCTGCTCGCTGTCGTCCTACTAAAATAAAAAGCTTGGTTTCCTTTTAATATGTAAAAAAAAAAACAAACAAAAAAAATGAAATGAAAAAAAACCATCTACGCTATAGAACTTTATAAACAGTGCTATAATGATCGCGACATCTGGCGAGTGAAAAAGCATAATCATCTCCATTCTTTAATAGCATTTTTAAACTTTTTTTAAGGTGCTATTTGACACTAGGGAAATAAATAATGTTGTGAGTTGTGACTTTGTCATCCATGCTTGTGACACATGACACTTGACAGTTGAATCACAAACGTTTTACTGTCTATGTTTTACTGTGGTCTATGTCATGAATGTTGTTATTTGTTAATTTGATAGTAAATCGGTCTTAACCGTATGTTTTAATTTATATTTGTACTTTTATTTGTCATCCATGATTTGTATAAAAGACATATTTGTTTACTTTAATGTGCGATACAAAATTTCATTTTTGAAGATATCTTAAAATTATATAGTAAATTTTTGTGCATTATGAGAATTTCATAATAAAAATTGTGCATAAAAATTAAATTATAATTTTTATTAAAAGTTAATTTTATTTTAATGGAGCAAATCGCTGAAGTTGCTTCTACTCTGTCACACGATGATCTTCTTGAAATAACGAAGTCATCTCTTAAAAGTGTTTTCAATTCAGATCCACTATTGTCTGATTTACCTGAAGATATTATTCTAGAAGAAATTCAGTCCTTGGTACGAATGCATACTTTATTTTTATGTGAAATAATCAACAAATTTATTTATTAAATCGTTTATTAATCATGTGCTTGTAAATTTAATCATTTCACAATGAGATGTTAATTGTAGTTCACTAGATACATTTATTTTGGACTAATTTAATTATTTTCATAGATAGCTGTAGAACATGGTCAATCTATTACCATTTTTATATCAAGAGATGTTGAGGCACCGTTAAAAGTTATTGTAAGTGCAAATATATTTTCTAGCTAATTATTTATTCTTATAATTTGAATTGAAGGTGATAATGTCTGGTTAAAACAAGCGTGGCTAATGGTATTCAGTATTGTATAACTAAAGCAGTGAATGAAGTATTCGAACCAAAGTTTTATTTCTGCTACCTCCAACACTACTAATGTAAACTATATCATCAACTTTCTTAATGCAGTAGGGACACACCACTTTTACTTGCCATCTAAGTCAAAATATGTCTTCTGTGTATCTATAGCCATAAAGAGCATATAATTGTGAATAATCAGCACATAATGAAATTATAAAAAACATTTTTGATTATAGAAATGTATTACAATGCAAACTTTTATGTTATAATTATTTTAAAGGTCCCTCAAAGTGCCACAGTGAGAGATTTGAAAAAAGCTATTAGAAGGCATTTTGAGTTGCATCAAAGAAGAACTGGTAATAAAGTAAAAATATCATGGAGGTACATCTGGAAAACTTACAATTTAAACTTTGACAGTTTAACCCTAGATGATGATGAGAGCAACATATCGGATTATGGAGTTACTAATAAGGTCACATTATCATTTAAAAAGAAAAGAAAAAAGTCATAATCATACTAATTTTTATTTATTTCTGTAATAGTTACATCGTAAAATAAACACAAGAGTGATTTAATTGCAGTAACATTGTTTCAAACTTTCAAACAAACATCTCTATGGTGAAAGAATAACTTTGATAGAACTATCACAATTTTTTAACATTAATCATACTGAATAGTGTATGTTATATATGTGTATACAAAATTACAGCTTTAAAATGTTTTAGGTTTAATAAACTTAGTTCCATAATTCAACAATAATTGTACACAAAGAAATTAAAACTGTTCACTTATACATTTTTATATACAATTTTCTTCAGTTCTTCAAGTCATGATGTTAGTTTAAAAATATAACTCGTTAACGAATTAGCCATTGGACCTGACATAAAATTCAAATGCATGAAAACTTGTTCAACCAAGCGAAGCATAATGCACACAAACATTTTATTACATTATTTTAAACACAGATACACAATATATAAAAAATCACTCTATTTCTAGTGCTTGAACGTAATTGATAAAATACATATATCGATGAACAAATGAAAGACATTTTAGACATTATTGTTTGATTTTGCACTGACAATCAAACCCAGAACCTTCGAATGGGAAAGAAAAGGCGTATCATAAATAAGCTGTAAGACAAAGGAAATAAAGGGAGAATGAAGGTGAGGTAACCTTCCAATATTTATATTTTAAATAAACTGAAATAAGCAGGACATTATTATGAATTTTTTATTCAATTATAGTTATTATAGACATCAAATTTTTTGTTAAGTTTAAATTATGTAATAGGTTTCTCATCAGCATCATGAACACGGAACGGTACCAGTTTCTTTTTTCTGCTTTATTCTTTTCAGTAAATCCTTTGTTTTTCCTCCAAGTTTTTTCAATACGACACTATCGTCTTCTGTTATAGGATTTTTTCCATCAAACTATTCAGTATTTCTTCTAATGTTGTCACTCTTTTCCTTAAACAGCGATTACTGTATTTCGTTTAATTTTTTTAGATTCTTCATGTATCTTTTTTCTCAGTCTAAAAGCTTTCTTGGAGAATATAATACTTGAACTTGATCAGACTTTGTTTTCTGCACCAACTGCACCTATACGTTAAAATCTAGAGTTAGCAATGTATTACATTTCAACAATGACATACATATAAGACATTTGGGATAAAGACATTATAGACAGTATATCCTTTAGTATAGTGTTAAAAACCAGTTAATACAATTTTAGTAACAAAAATTACTGTAAAAATTTTATAACAAAATTATACCTATTTTGAACATACATCTTCTTGTAACGGGTTTAAACTTTCAGCTAGTACTACCACGCCTTGATTGATTTGAATACTTTCTATTGAATGCTTGTTATTTACTTCTTGTGGCTAAAACAAGAGATTTAACTTATATTAGCAGATAATTTACAGGTTTGAAAACCCTAAACCAGCTGCAATTATAAAATTGATATAGCTTGTTTGTATTAAATTTATATGAGACCACCCCGAGACCATATTCTTTCGAATACAAAAATTTTTTTTAGATATTTTTTTTGCGAAGAAATCGCGTAACAAACAGAAAAAAAACTGAAGAATTGAGAACCTTCTTCTTAAAGTCGGTTGAAATGGTACAAATAATAATAGATATTTCAACGTTAAAGGTAATACCAACTTTTGGAGAGATTAGTAATGTTGCAATTAAAGAGGATGCTTGAAATTTTGAATTCTAGTATTCCTTGGTATCACAGCTTAGTTCTAGTGACTAAAAAAGCACTGCATTATAATAATATGTAGGTATCATACTTTCTTAGGTTATAAATTTATTGTCATCAGATTGTAGGATACTGTGATAAAAGGGTTTTATGTTATTGTACTGTACAAATAACATCATTCGTTGAGTCATTTCGTCAAATATTGATATATTTTTCGACATTGTCAAGCACTAGTCGATGTCAAATAGACTTACTCGACAGTTTTGTTATTTGTTCTGAATGGTATAATCCAACCATTTTAGGATGGTTATCAGATGTCAACAATACATAGAAATATCGACTATATTTAACATAGTTGGATAATACAGTTTATTTTACTTTGATTAAATTTTGTGATAAATAACAATAAATGTAATAAAATAATGTACTTACAAGTAAAAAGAAATAGTGCTGCTTCCGCCGCTATGGTTTTTACACCATTTAACAGAACATTTAATCATTTTTGGGAGATGTTTTGTTGACAAGTAAGTGCTTAAGACTGACGCAAAAACAAACGACCAAGGCTAGAATTTCCTGCTTACTGACAAGACCGGTAAAGGTACACCCGCTTATATGTCGGGTCCAGTGGCTAATTCGTTCATGATACAACTATAATTGAAATGAATTGAAAACCATGAGTGGTTTTTGTGCCAATTATTATCATTTATATTTATTTATACAACAAACTTCACACATACTGTATGTATATGTAATAATAATGCCTTTGTATAGAGGCAAGAAGTTTTGGCTCTCATGCACGTTTAAATTTCTGCACCATCTAATTGTGAATAGACAAACGACAATAAAGAAATTACATAGAAAAATGTTGAGTGTAAGATGTTTCATATAATATGTGATTCCTAAACATATTTTATTAAACATTTGTGTGCATTTAATGTAAAATTATTGTTTGGACTAATTGATTATTATAATTGTGTCATTTAACACAGTAACATGCTTTATATATCTAAAAGAGACCAAGTAATGAAGCAAAACAGTGTGCATAAGGCTGATATTTCTTTAAAATAATATGAATATCTAACATATTATGTTCTAAATGAAACCAAAACATAACCTACATATTCTTAAACATATAAATCAGTAATCACATTATCCCTTGACATATGATGTAAATATATTTTTTATAGTTTATTTAACTAAATGGTGTTTTTTTTTCTGATTTTTTATATAAAAACAAAATGTATAAAATAAAGGAATCTACACATATATGAGTTTTTGATTGCAAATTCCTTATAGTTGTTCAAAGTCAGGTTGCGGGGGCGGCTCCTGCGGTAACGGCTCGAAGTCCCCGAGGCTGTAGTGCGGCTCCTCGTGCCGCGGCGTCGCCAGCGGGCGGTCGTACGCGTCTTTTAGAAGCTCCTGATCATGCTGTAAAAGTAACAGGAATAAGTAACCACATATGTTATATAAAGCAATTTATATATATATATATATATATATATATATATATATATATATATATATATATATATATATATATATATATATATATATATATATATATATATTGAAATTGCTACTAATGCTAGTAATTATATATAAACATTGATAATAATAATTATTATTGAAAAGGTCAAAACATATCGTTTTGACGATTTTTAAGTCCTGACAATTGACATGTCAAAAAACCAATAAAAGTAGAAACAGATGTACACAATAGTCAGTATAAAAAATATTTAACATAATAATATTATTTGATTTTTTATAACACAAACATTGTCAATTTTTTTAAACAATATTCCGTTACACTGTGGCTAAATGTACTTAAGATACTATACAATTTATTAACTAATTATTTGAAAAACAATATAGTAATAAAAATTACAAAATACATATAATATTTGGACTAAATAATAATTTCTTGCATATCCCATAAATCCACACTAATATTATAAATGCGAAAGTAATTCTGTCTGTCTATTACCTCTTCACGCTTAATCCACTAAACCGATTTAGATGAAATTCGGTATGGAGATAGTTTGAGACCCTGGCAAGGACATAGGATAGTTTTTATCCCGGAAATCATCCCTAAAGGGGGTGAAAAGTGAGTCGTTAGGACTCGAGCACTGCTAAATATTTGTTGTATAGACATGTTCAATAAATAATAGGTAAGGTATTCGGTTCTTGACCTGATCAGGCTGCAGCACGGAGGGCGGGGCCAGGTCGTCCAGCGACAGCTGCGTGTTGATAACGGAGGGCGGCGCGTAGTCCGCCATCGCCGGCAT
Organism: Brenthis hecate; assembly: GCA_951806755.1. Taxonomy (NCBI): domain Eukaryota; kingdom Metazoa; phylum Arthropoda; class Insecta; order Lepidoptera; family Nymphalidae; genus Brenthis; species Brenthis hecate. The sequence continues at coordinate 5,913,121 of OX638265.1, read as the reverse complement.
GCTCTCCATAGGCTGGATGTTATAGAAAATATTTGTAAAAGTATATTATTTTTTGGAAGCAAGCGCATTACTGGAACGATTTGGCTTATTTTGTTTTTTATGTTCGTAATAGCCTGAATTAGTTTTTTTATAAAGTTATATATTATTAATCTTTGTATGATCTCAAAGATCATAAATATTCGTATATAGATTTTTGCTAGGTCCATCCGTCCCTGAGAATATCGGTGGTGACACACGGACGGTCTGTCCGTGACAATCGTAGTCCGTAGTAGACGTCTGACGGACAGAAGGACAAGAGGGCGATCTTATAAGGGTTCCTTTTCTTACCTTTTGAGGTACGGGACGCTAAAAAACAAAACAACAACATGCCACAACTCACAGTGTCGACGGGGTCGGGCGCAGGCGCGGGGGCGGGCGCGGGCGCGGCGTCGTCGCGCACGGCGTTGGCGCGCGCCTCCTCCTCCGACACGTACGCGCTGGAGTGGTGCGTCAGCAGCAGGTGCGACAGCATGTCCGTGCCTGCCGGGTAATGTGTTGGTTTAGAATATTGTATTATTGAGCTTATGTTGTTTTGTGAATTAAAGATTTTTATATTTACTCAATTTTCTTATACTCAAAATAAAACTATTTTTTCGGATTTTAGATTTTTTTCGCGGTTGATTCATCCCTGCCGCAAAATGTGTGCACAATTATGTATGCCTTCGACTACATAATACTTTATTAACCGACTTCCAAAAAGGAGGAGGTTCTCAATTCGTCGGAATCTTTTTTTTAATGTATGTTCACCGATTACTTGAAGACGCCTGAACCGATTTGGAAATGTTCCAAAGGGTATATTTCCCAGGTGGTCCCATATAAATTTTATTGATATCGGTTAAGCGGTTTTTTTAAAAAAATCAACAATATGTTATTAAAAAACATTCTTCTTACAAATTACCTGCTTATTACGTCTACACTAAAAATTAAAAAAAAAACTGAGTTCCAGGCACTAAAATGTAAAAAACAACTAAACGGAGAGCTTTATTTAGAATAGATACCTAATCAGATATTTTCGAAGTCGGTGCCAGCCGACAATATTTTAAGACATGTATACCTAATAGGTAAATTTGTACTTTGCGTATCGAAATATGTATATTAGATTTCTTTGCATCGGCATAAGCCGTTTAATGATTTTTTACATTTTAGTGCCTAAAAAGTCGGTTTTCATTTTTTTTTTAAAGGTTTTTTCCTTCGTCAACTCGTTTTCATTTTTTTAGTTAGCTTTCATGCAATCGGGTTTTTTATTAACAGCTTTTTAGTGTTTCCTAATTAGACATTTGAAGCTATATTTAACAATTTTTAAAATATTTTCAAACATACAAGTTGAATATATCTTTGTGATAGCCTCTTAAAATCCTTTACTTTGATACCCCACTGGATTGTAGTGGAAGATTTAAAAAAAACCCGCAAAATGACGCCTGAAATCCGCCATTTTAACTTTTAACTATTTTGATATAGCCCATAATTATTGATAAAACGAGTGTTATAAACACTCGCGTTATCAACACGAATCGAACAACGTATAAACCATCAAAATCGGCCTACGCGTTTGGTCTCTAAATCGCCACATAGTAACATACATACATAGTGATAAACACATTAACCTCCCTTTGCGTCGCGCAGTTGGGTAAAACAAAATATACTAAAAAACCTAACAACACAACACTACACCGTGTATAACGGACACACAGTACACACAGTAAGTGTCAAAATTTAACCTTACTCTCGCTCCTGGGCACTGTAAAAAATGTCGTCCTATTATCGAAATCTATACTGTAATAAAACAGTAACGGTCGAATGTCTGTACATAGCAAAAAAATGCTAAAAACCGAGTCAGGGGGATGTAAGAAGACAAATAGAACAAACACAGATATTTTTTAATTTTTTTGTTTCTCTGTCTGTTTGTCTGTTTGTATGGGCTAATCTCCGAATCTATTGGACCGATTTAAATGAAATTTTGCATGGTGGTACCTTATATGCCCGGGCAACATCTTAGCTACTTTTTATCCCAGAAAAATAAATAGTTCCCGTGGGATAGTTAAAAAACTTTAGTATTTTATACAGCTTAGTACACAACAACTTATGCACCTAATTTAGTAAAATTTAACATTCTGATACCTTATATTGCCGGTCAAACAACAGGTTACTTTTCATCCCGGAAAAATGAACGGTTCTCGTGGGAACTAATAGATCTCTATTCGTATTTTTTAGGTATGAATAAATTTTTGAAAGTTTATTTTTTTTATTATTAATTAATCGAAAAATGTACTAGTTGATTTTTAAAATAATTACTTTTTAGAAAAATAAAAAACAACTTTTTTGAAAAATAAAAAAAAAACATTTTCGATACGCGAAAAAAAATGTTTTTTCTACCCTCCGAATTTTGCCGCCCCTAACAATTTGCCACCCTGGGCGCTAGCCCCGAGTGCCCCTAGTGTAAATCCAGCGCTGCACACAGTAGACGCAGTACGTACCGATGTCAGTGGAGTAGGAGCAGACGCAGTGCAGGCGGCGCGGCGCGCGGCGCGGCGCCGTCTCCAGCGAGTGCGCGCCGGCGCAGAGCCCGCTGTGGCGCAGCATGGCGCGGTAGCACGACGTCGCGTACGGGCACTTGCTGCACGCCGTGCGACCGCTGCGCGCACACGCCATAGCACGGGGATACCGATCATTAATAAATGCTTTTGAATTTGTGTCGTGTGATGTCTAAGATATTAACACAGAATTGTTGTTTACATGCAGTGATAATAAAAATATTGATATTGAGAACAAATATTTAATATAATAGTCAGAGTTCGAAATGATAATTATCATGATAAGTATAGGTTGATAATTATCTTTCATGAATATAATCGTATTTAATTTGCAACCCTTCAAATTGTCGATCAGCAAACCGAACTCTCTCAAGAACCTAAAAAAAACTCCACCAGCAAACTGAGAAATAAGGATGATATTACACTCATTAATTTAATTAAATAGTGCCTATGTAGTTGGTTAAATATATTTCTGTTTTTATTACTATGTCAAAATTATGAAAAAAATCAAGTTTCGCTTGTAAAAATTGCAAACGTTATAAGCAATTGACTAAGAATAAAAAAGGGGTTTAGTTTTTTGCAAATATCTCAATAACTAATTGAGAATTTCAAATCCAAAAAAAAAAGAAGGAAAAAAGAAGTTTAAAAAGAGGAGGAAATTTCTTAAAAAATTCTTCCCGGAACTGTAGGACCAATATTTATAATTTTCCCAGAGGGTTGAAGATACGGCCAAAAACGGGTACTCTGGCTTACGCAAGCCACGGCTACTTCGGACACTTTATCAATAAAAAATATTTGAACATATTAAATATAAAATTTAAGAAATGAGAAAAATCAGTGGTTTACTGGATAGATAAATTAACAATAATCTGCCTGATTTTTTTATCACAATTTTTCAATAATTTATGCAATAGTTAATTAAAAAAAAAATCTGCTTGAACATGAACCTTGCAAATTTGAGACTTTTTTCCTTTCTTGGAGCTATTCTTGAAAGGCTTCAGAATAGATCCCCGTTGGAAAAATAAAAAAAAATGTTATTTTTCACTTTGTTATCAACAATTTACTTAGGTTAAAGAATTTACTTATTAATTGATTTGAATTAAATATGACCAATTTGCCGACAGAGTTTTTAATACAGAATTATTGACAATTAAATTAAATATCGATCCCATTGGTATATTTTATATTACTACTGTACACATATATTACTTCAATAAATCTTAGAAATAAGGTTACGATTTAAAGTAGAGGATTAAAACTCTACTGTAAAGCACAACAAGTATTGTTAGTTTGAAGTGTGAAAATATTAAATAAGTTCTAAGACGACGTATGTATATTCTATGGCAGAGAGCAGAAAGTAGAGAGCAGAAGCAGAGAGCATAGAACAGAGCGCATAGAGCAGGCAACTCACAGGAAGTGCTGCGCGCTGTCGAGCGGCGTGTCGCACTCGCGGCACAGCGCGCCGTCGGGCAGCACCAGCGTCGTGGCCTCGTACGTCTCGCTCACCGCGTGGCTCGCGCAGTCCTTCACTGGCGGACGAGCTTTTTTCTGAAAACACAACAAAATACATCATATATATATATATATATATATATATATATATATATATATATATATATATATATATATATATATATATATATATATATATTATTTATTTGTTTTAATAGATATACAGACATAAATGCACGTTATACTTTTTTAATTTGATTTAAGTCTATATTAAAATAATTGTTAATTTACATTTTAACAACTTCGTAAATATTTTTAAAACTAACTATACCACTTTTAAAGGTGGACACTAAAATAATAATCGTGAATTCAATCGAAAAAGGACATAACATACATGTAATAGCTTTTTTGTTTCCCGCCAAATTAAAATCAGTGTATAATTTCTGTAATATTAAAAAAAATAAGCAGGATTTATAAAAGTATATTACCTTGGGCTGATTAATCAAATGCTCTTCAGAACATAGCGGAATTATGTCATCTCTACTATTGTGATCGCGTATTTGATGTTCTTTGAGTTGGCCTGAAAAAAAAAATATTTATTAACAAGCGACTCACTCTCGCTTCATTTTAATATTTTTATATTTTTTAATATTTTTGAGCGGAACCCTAATTCTTTTACTGAAATAAAAGTAGCTTAAGTTACTCCTTAAAACATCTACCAATTGCCAGTGAAAGTCCCGACAAAATCGGCCCAGCTGTTTCGGAGATTAGCCAGGACAATCAGACAGACAGGCAGACAAAAATTTTCAAAATTGTGTTTTTCTTATAAATACCGTAATAATTCCATATGCATTTACTAAACGCTGTTATTTTGACATTACAAACAGACACTTCAATTTTATTTATCTGTATAGACAAAGTAATATTCTATAGAAAAATTTATTCATTTAACGTATTTCGAACCAACAATGTTATAGAATATGTATATTGTATGCTATCTTATTAAATATTAGGGACCTACTCTCGCCTGTCACCGTTTCTAGCTATCTAACAGTAGCCTATGTGTTATTCAGGTCATGATCTGTGATTTCATCCAAATTCGTCCAGCCGTTTTGGCGTCAAGGAGCAACAAACATACAGTCATACAAACGTTCGCAAATTATAATAGTAGTTCGACGTGCTCTATAGAGCACACACGTTAGATCAGGAAGAACAAGATATCTTTTATTTATAAATACTATCGTTCAAAAAAGTACTAGATACACAATCCCATGCAAAAGTTCTCTTTACCAATTGTGTTTGAGTAATTATTCTAGTTGAAATACATATACAACAACGTAAATTGAACCTTAAACGCTAAGCTTAAAGTTGTTATCGCCAAAAAAATAAAAATAAAAGCGCGCTCAAATGTTTTTGTCGCTGATTGTGTATTTAGTACTTTTTTGATCGATTATCATCGATCTCAAAGGCGTTATATAGTTGTTACGATTTATGATTTCAAAAATTTAAAAATAACACCAAACTACCCTATAATATTTGTAGTTTTTAATTCTAAACATTTTAATTTTGTTTAAATAAGTACATATTTCAAAAGTTCATCGTGTATACAGACCGAGGTGCACGAACCGGAGCACGCATCTGCTGCAGCGCACCTCCAGCTCCTTGTCGCGGTGCTGGCGCAGGTGGTCGACGTACAACAGCACGTTGGCGCTCAGCTCGTGCCCGTCCGCGTACACTGGGATCACCTGCATTTAATGTATACACACATATATTATATGGAAATTTTACCTTTTTTTTTAAATTAAATGTTAATTTATTTTAACAAATCTTCTTTCTTCTTCAAATCTTCTTCAAAGGTTGCAGGGTGTAATCTCTGGATCTACAGAACCGATTTAGATGATATTTGGTAATAAAATAGTTTGAGACCCCGGGAGGGACATAAGAAACTTTTTATCCCGGAAATCATCCTTTAAGGGTGTGAAAATGGGGATGAAAGTTTATATGGGAAATCGACCTAGGGACGAACTAGAGCGGAGCGAGGGTGAGTCGCTAGTTTGTATAATAAAGCTCGAGTCGGTACGCAGTATATATATAGGAGATAGCGTACCTTGAGACAGTGGGGGCAGTGCAGCGCGGGCGCGCGGCGGTGCGCGCGCGCGGCGTGGGCGCGCGCGGCGCGGTGCGCGGAGGCGCGGTAGGCGCAGGCGCCGCACGCGTAGGGCAGCTCGCGCGGCGCGTGCGCCTTCTGCATGTGCGCCGCCAGCGTCAGCACCGCCGCGAACCGCACCTGACACACCGATTATATACATAGACACCCATCGACATAGAAATAGACACAGAAACTTTGTACGAAGGCATATTTCACGCAAAAACTGCGGAACGATTTCGATGAAACTTTACATCGATATAGCTTACACTTAAAAATAACACATTGGCTGTAATTTATAGATTATATGTAGTATTACATAATTGAACTATGTAAGCGAATTCAATTATCCGATAGTAGCCCTAAGATTATCTTAAAGATCTTTTTTGTCTTATTGTAATACACACGAGATACATTGAATGAATACAAAAACTAACAAGTAAAAAAATCGGATAAGTGCAATTCTGACTCACACACGGAACGATATAGTGGTTGCTATATTTATTAATAATTTATCATGCGTTATTTTTATATAAATACTATTTTATTCTAACGAACTAGCATACATAGAAAGACCAACCTACCTCACAAATCAGACACGCATAAGTGAACAGACCGGGACTCTTGGTGTCCACCGGGTGGGAGCTCTGGAGATGCTGGTCCAGGTCCTCTTGGGAGAGGAAGCGCTGCAGGCAGCACGGGCACTGCGGGCCCGCCGGCGCCGGCACCACGTGCGCGAAGATGTGCTCGCTCAGCAACTGGCTCTCGTTGAACTCTTCGTGGCAGAGTGGACACTGTAGATAATCATTTGTTTTATTGTTTGACTGCGACATGCAATGATTCTTGAATAGACGTTATGTTCAGGGCTGTCAGATCGTATAATTGGATACGAAAATTGTAAAATATGGTTATTTTATGTATATTTCATTTTAAGTTATTAAATATTTTTATTAAAAAAAATTATTCGTCACACACTATATATAAATTTGAAATTAAATAAACAAAGATAGTACCATTTTATTTATATATTATTTCTTTATCTGCAATATTTATACGAATTTTTTATAACTTTACATTATAAATGATTCGCTGGAGAGATAATGCACTGGACATTTATGAATAATTAATTCCTCATGCATATCACATACATCTATAATTTATCTCGTTTTAAGTGCGTGAGATGTTTTTGAATAATAGTTGCGATATAAACCAAGATTACACAATATTTCTTCACATTGTAAATGCTTTGATTTAATAATTATTATAAGCCTATAATACTAGCTGACCCAACAGACCTAGTTGTGTCAAATTAAGTGTGTAGCAGACCCGATTAGAAAAATTGTGTTTTAAGTTTTACCAGGTATTTTTTTCAAGTGTTCTCTTTATAAGAACCTACTACGACTTTACCAAATATTTAAATAAAAAAAATAGCTGAATTAGTCTAGTCGTTCTCGAGTTTTTTGTATGTCTTAGCAACACATGTATCTATTCAATTTTAATATATATTTGATAAGCTATAATTTATTATTAATATAGTCTGCAAACAAATGCCTTTTAAATCATGAAAATCTATGAATTTTAAAAAACAATAAATAAATAAAACTATATTTTCGCATTATTATGCGGATTTATTTTGATGTTTGCTTCCCGTCGTTTCGAATGCTTTAGAGCAATCATGGTCACGGGAGAGACTGAAATGTAGTTTTATTTGAAAAATCAAATATTCGCAAAAATCTAAGAAAGTATTATTAATAGATAACATAACAAACCTCCACAGCAATAGCCACATTATCCGGCTCTCCTTCAACGGTCTGACCGAAGTAGAACCTCTCCAAGGACACAGTTTCCTCCGGTTTGATCTCCTTTTTGATGTTCTTCAATGGTATATCATCGAGGTCGTCGTCGACGTACGAGCGCGCCACCTTGCGGCGACTGCGAGGCGTTTCTTCCTTTTCCTTAGACTTCTCTTGCTTGATTTTCGTACGACGCAGCGCTAGCGGCACCTGGTGAAATATATAAATTGTATGTTTTTAGTACTATTTTAAGTGCTTTAATTAAATATTACAGTTTATTAGACTTTAGATTATAAATTTTACGTTTTTGCTCCTTTGATTTAGATTAAAAAAAAAAGTCATGGGCTTTACACGAACCCGCGACCTTCTTTGCTATTTATAGTGTTAGATGGATGATGATAGACATCTCAAAACTAAGCTAGTAAGAATAATCATGAAGACATTCCTGCAGACAGAAAATGTCTCATACAAATAATAACATACATAATATCTATTTATTGATGAGCTAAATGTAAAAGGAGACTTATAAGAAATATTCTACATAGATTACTTACTCTTTTACTCAGTTATGTATTTCTTTTTTAAGATTAAAAAAAAATCTATAATATAGATTTAACAGAAAGCCGCATAACCTATCCGCATATCCTCACTCACCTCCTCCTCATCATCATCTTCGACATACGAAGTCTTTTCCTTCTTTCTCTTCTTGGGCGGCGGAGCGGGCGACGGCTCTTTCTTCTTCCTTCCGCGCTTGCTTCGAGGCTCGGGCTCTGGTTCTTCTACCCGCTCCTTTTTCTTTAATAATAATGTATGATTAACTTTATTATTGAATAGAAGAATATTATAAATCAATTAGTTGGGACATTAACACACATCACCATCTAGTTCCATGGTAAGCTACGAGGCTTTTGTTATGGATACCAGATAGTTGATACATTACACATAAATAAGTTTAAATAGATACATATTATTTTCGAATGTGAATGAAATTCATTCACATTCGAAAACTTCACCAGGACTTGTAAAGTAACTGTAAAATTACGTCACCGGTCACCTAACTTTTATATATTTAAATATTTAGAAATCTAACTGTAACGAATAACAATGTTTGTATTTTTGTATACAAGAAACTAAGTTGTGACGAAAACCGGTCACAAAAATAATTGAGTTATAAAAATCACCTATAAAATAATAATCGATGACGCCCGTCGACGTAACCGGTTACGTTAGGTTTAGTGGAAATAATGTAATGACACACGTCTAGAATGAATTTTCACCAACTAAGTTGCTTTTAAAACCTGTGCGAGTTCTGATAATGATACAACAGTATTCGATTCAGTTCCGCCATACAATGGCGAAAATACTTTGTATAATATTGATAATATTTATCATCTCTTTCTATCGGTTTTCAACCGACTTCTTCAAAAAGGAGGAGGTTCACATTATCATAATTTGAGATTTATGAAAACCGATATTCATAAATCTAGTAAGTGAAACCTTATAAAAAATATAGCACCGGTAATTCTATATAAATTAAACAATAAGTAAGGTTCTCTAGGGGTAGAATACTTCTTATTGTTGTTTTAAGTATTAAGTGCTTATATCTTACTAGTTAAAAGAAATTTTTATACCTTAGTTGGATATTTCCAGTTTTTAAATGGATTAGCAGCGATTTTGTTGAGGCGAATGGTGATGGGGTCTTTTGCATCCAGCTTGGTCTGCTCCGCGATGTGCAGGACGATGTTGTCGAATGCCTGCCCGGGGGATACGCCGAACCTAGCGCAAATGTTTGCTTGATTAAAATTTGAAATAAATACATAATGATATTCATTTATTTAGAGTTTATTTAGAATATAGAACTAAAAAAAATACATATTTCTATATTTTTAATTTCCCTTACAAAGCCATGCACCAATACAATTAAAATCATATTTTTGAATGATTTCTCTTGTTTGGAACTCATTTTGAAATAGATAGAAAAAATAGTAGATAAGTCTCAGAACATAGAAAAAAAATCCTTAGAATATGTTCTAAAATAGTTATTTTAGTATCAAAGAGATATGAAAACCAATAATTATATGTGAAAACTATGACTTACTTCTCTCTCCACACCAATTCATCAAGGAACTGCTGTATTATCTGCCTCGAGAGCAATGACAGTGTGTTCTGGAACATTCTCGGCACTATACGCCTGAGATATTCCATTATATTCGCATTGCTGTGCTTTGTTGGTTGTTCCGAATGGGATGAAGATTGGTGAACTGTTTTAAAGCCCATAGAGACTAGGGTTCCTTTATCTACTGTCAAATCGGTCACAATTGTAGATGAAGGGTGAACCCAATTTGTGAGGGGTTCCAGAATTTTCTGGAAACGCTTTTTGTAGTTCTTTTCATACTCTGCTAATGGCTCCACTGCTCGGAGACGGATCTAATAAGAAAAAAAAACTTTTAGGCATACCTGGAAAGTGATTGCCATATTATGATATAATTAAAAAACTACGAGCGAGTCACCCTCACTTCGCTCGGATTCGTCCCTAGGGACATTTAATTTTTTTTGAGCGGAACCCTAATTCTTTTACTGAAATAAAAGTAGCCTACGTTACTCCTCATAACATCAACTACCTGCCAGTAAAAGTCCCGTCAAATTCGGCCCAGCCGTTTCGGAGATTAGCCGGAACAAACAGACAGACAAAATTTTTATTAATTGTGCTTTTCTTATAAATACTCTATATAGTTCCATATGTATTTAGTAAAAAGCTCTTTTTTTACATTACAAACAGACATTTCAATTTTCTTTATCTGTATATATATGAATAAGAAACAAAATTCTTACCAATTTCTCAGCCGGATCCAAAACACCCAATACTTCCACCTTCACCTGTCTTTGTGTGCCATCATGACTGGTCGTTCCGAGGGATATGACACCAACTTCCACTTTTTTCCCTTGACCGCCCAACAAACCCATATGATGATGTATAGCAGATGTACATATAGCTCTTAGCCAAGTAAACAGTCCCTTTACATATAGGTTGTCGACTTTGACCCATTGTACGACATTCTGAACGTTAGTTTGGCACGCCCAATGGTATATTAGTTTGAGAAGCACACTCGGTGGGAAGGTGGCGCCTTCGAATATAGAGCTAGAGAACACTGAGACGAAACGCGTCGGACAGCATTCGGATATCCATACATAGCCACCGGAATAGGGGAACTTTGATACGTCGGAATACATGCCTGAAATTATATTATTATAAATTTATATACTATAACTTAGGCAACCAGAACAGCAGAAAAAAATTAGTTTGTTATCAAGAAATAATTTATGTCAAGAATAATTTTTAATGTTTTTATGAAACCAAAGTGTATTTTAATTCCATTGAAAGAAGTTAACAAATAAGATATTATATATAGGAATTCATAGAAATCAATACAGATCTATTTTAATTACTATGCACAATTACATACATAGTATGTATTAGTTTGTAGTTTAAATGTTTGTTAAGTTTAGTTGTTTTTTTTTTGTTCTAATGTAGCATTTATAATGTCAATAATAAAACATTAAATAATATAATAATAATGTTCTGCTGACCGATTCCGGCCATGGCGGCCAATCTCATTGAGACTAGCCAACTGCGCAGGAGATATTATAGTGCACAAGTGTACGCGCAGGCACAACGTGCACTCAACTTGGCTCGACCCGGGACTCGAATCTAGGACCTACGGGTGTGCAGCCGTACATGCTAGCCACTACATCACCGAGGCAGTTAATAAAATTACCACACACCACCCATAATAAAATAAGTTATAATCATCATAACCTACAAACTGCATTCAATTCATTCTTTAATTTCGTGGCTTCTTGGAGTGCCATTTGGAACAATTTACTACACTAATATTGCACAGAATGGAGAAGATGCATTATATATACAATGATTGGTAAGTGAAGTGTATTACAAAACTCATTTCCTAATTTTTTATATAATTTAATATACATATAGATAAATACGTAAATTACCACATCTCTTAATTTTCTTACCCAATTTTAGTTTATTTCCAGCATGTATAGCACACCATTGCTCCGACCTGACCAAGCCTTGCTGTATGAGCCACTCGGTAAACTTCATTGGTGTATGAATAAGTACTGACTTCACTTTACTATCTAGAGCTGCACGGTCCACTGATGGTGGAGTCTCCTTGGAGCGAAGGTAGGGGCGAGCTACTACCACAAGGGATGGGAAAGTCTTGCCTAGAAATAGAAATAAATAAATATGTTGGGACATTAACACACAGCACCATCTAGTTCCATGGTAAGCTACAAGGCTAGTGTTATAGATACCAGAAGGTTAATACACTACACATATATAACTTTCAATACATAAATATTATAAATATAAGCACCCACAACTGGAGTACAAATATTCGTGCTCATCACACAAATGATACACCCAGTGGGATTCGAACCCTCAATGCCTGCCGCAGCAAATAGGGTCACTACAAACTGAGCCAAAGGTGTCGTGAATATGATAATATATGATTAATTTGTAGGATCATCATATCATGTTTTTATTTATCTCTAAATTTGTAGTTCGTAGACACAAAAAAGTAACACTAAAGTTACAGTACTAACTATTTGAATCTCCTATTATTTGTAAGTGAAATACTGATAAAGGTTTTCCATAAATAGGTAAATTAAATTTTTAATTAAAATCCTAAATGAATATTCAAATATTGGAATAATTATTACCTTGCAGTTTATTGAATGATACTTCTCGAGAATCAGCCACATTCTTATTGCTATCATCCTTAGTGAGGTCCACAATAGCAGTTGTCTTGGTAGCACTTCCAGTAAGCAGACCACCCACCGCTGTTGCTTCAGATGGTCTCACATTAGTCACCACACTATGCACATCTGAAAAAATAATTAGAAAAAATAAAATTAATAACATTATTTTTAATGATGTGAGCTTATTGTTACAAATACAAAGTTTATAATTATGAAAAAATCTTACTTGATGGTGCTAATGTTTTATCTTTTGTCTTAGTCTCCTTCTCTTCGTCCTTCTTCCTATCCTCCTTCTTCTTATTTTTATCCTTCTTTTTCTTTTTGTGACTAAGTTCTGGAGATTTTGCTCTATCAGATGATGGTGAATAATCTCTGTCTTCATCACGGTTCTTTCTAGGGCGTCCTTGATTTGATTGAAATATAAAATAAATATTATATAATTTTATTAACTCACATTAATATTAGTTCATTAATAAGAAGTTAATTTTAAAAATGTTTTTACCTCTTTTGTTTTTGGTTTCCTTATCTCTTTCTTTACAGATGGAAAGAGAACGGGATCGAGATCTAATAATTTCCGCGCTTTGCCTTTCTAAGTCTTTTAGTACTGGTTGCCTTAAAATTTCAATAAAGAATTAATAATATCGTAACAATAATTATATTAATATAAGTTCAATTCTCAAGTGGACTAACTTTCCAAGCAACTGATAAGCTGTGAATTGATCGCCATTGTACACAATTTCTCCTCCTGTGTCCTTGACTATTACATCAAGCTTGTTTTGAATACTTTTGTATTCATCGTCGGCATTTTTAAATTTCTTCAATTGAGCCTCCGACAGTTCTTCTTCCCAACATTCCAGTTCTAAAGTTGGCACGTCAGGTCCAAAATATGAGCGTTTATACAAATCAGCTTCAATAATCTCAGCTTGAGGAGGTACGGGCGCTGCCGGTTCCTGTACAATGAATAATTAATACAAATAAGTACCAAACAGAAACACTTATAGTATTCCATTTATTACAATTATTATTACAGCTGTTGATCAACTTATACCATATACTTTGTATACATATTTTGGTTATAGAAAATACTAATAATTAGCCCACCTCTGTATCCGCTTTAAGTTTTTTCAACTTCATTTTCGACGTATGAAAAGCTATGCTCTATTTTCAAACTCTTTATCGATTATATGAAACATTTATTCGTAGAATAAAAACGCCGTTTATCGTAAACATCAAAGAAAAACACAAATCGATATCGATTGATGGCGAGTGGCGACGCTTATTTGACAGTATTAATAAATGTTGCCACTTGGCACTTGCTAGAATAAAAGTAAAGAAAATGGTCATCATCATCATTATCTCAGTTAATGATATCCATGATCCTAGCCGAAAGATGGACCCACTGCTAGATACAGACCTCCCCACAGATTTCTATCATTAAATATTAATTATATTTATTTTATTATTTATATCAGTCGTGCGTATACTAGAGATTTACGTCCTTAGTTCCAAGAACTTAGTCCTTTGATATGTCCTTCCGATATTCTCATTGGCGGTGATTAAAGTAGCAGTAAAGCTGTATTTAAGTTCTATATTGCCTTCTTATTTAATGTAGATATCATCGGTCGAAGTTAGTTCTACGAATTTTCGTTAGGAAAATTGTTCACAACAATCTGCAATCAATTTAAAACTAATAGCAATTAGTTTATTTAATATTATTTCATGTCTTTCTAAGTACATGAAATGTCCTAGCAGTAACTGGTAAGTTGCAGAACTAAGTTACGGCCAATATAAAAGAATAGTTCAAAGTATTTATAAATAGTTATTACTGTTACTGTTAATTAATGAGCTGCACTCGTTAACTTAGTTATTAAACAGCCTGGGGAAAACCAAACGGGGAATATCAAAAAAGTGGTTTATAATATCATTGAACGAAAAAAATGTTTGTGTGTACTTATGTACCTACGCAGTACGTACGTAAGAAGTTATACTTCGTACTTTATTTAGAGCATTTTAATAAAAGCTAGTTTTTTTTTAAATGTTTAAACTTTTTATTACGTTTTTTCTCAGGAATCTCTCATTTGATATTCGTATCATGAGGGTGCATAAAAAACAATCCGCCAGCTTTGCAAATCCGCCATATTGAATTTACAATGACATCACTTTGCTTAATATGTTTCGCTCATCAAGCCCTTTCATTTGATGCCCTTATCATAAGAGTCACTAGGGAAATGATATATCACCATTTTGTAAAGACTGCCATAATGGATTAAAAATGGCGGCATTTAAGTAATCGTGCAGTCACGTGAACCAAACGTAAAGTGGATCAAATTTAATTTGCAAGATTTGATTACAGACAGACACTGGGGCAGGTGAAACAAAAGCTTGTTATTATTTTTATTTTTATCGATATAAAACATGAGTTGTGTATATAGAAATACCGGGATAAATATTTAGCATATTAGCATCACATCACACTATACTAAAGGGATTTACGACTGATTTCATACTGTAGCCTAAATCTGTCGCATCGTAAAAATTCACTCTCATCGTTTTTTCCTTAACGTGCCAAACGAAATATAAATTCAAAAACAAATACGTAATTTAGTAAACAGTGATTTAATGTGTTTTATATGGAATGACTTGGTTTAACATTAGAATTTACTTTATATATGCGTAGCGTTTCCATGTAGTTTGTGCATTCTATTGTTTTAAAATTAATTATTTAAGGAAAAATATCAGCTTAATGATTTTGTTATTTATTTTTAATTTAAATAGCAAAAAATATTGTAACATGAAGCACATATTACATAAATATGGAAATAAATTTAAATGATTAAAAAAATGTTATTTTTTTCAACTAGTCACATTATGTTATTTTTCTACTATGCTAATGTCATAATCCACAGATCATCATTTTCATCCAAACAAAAAATGACACTTTAAACAATTATAGAAATCCAATTTATGATGAAATTTCTTTCAATGTAATTCATAATAGTACATCGTGTAAAAAAATAAATATCATGGAAGCGGTACCCAAATTACCTTTAATAAGCTTTGAGCTTAAAGTGAGCACTGAAAATACGCATTTTGGTCCAAAACTGAAACAAGTAAGTAAACTCTTGATAAGAATTTCTCTAGATTTTCTTTGTGTACTAAGATCTAGTACTTTTCCAGTACATAGCAGAAGCGTACAGAGAAGACCCTGACAGTTACGGCAATGAGATCCATCAGCTGGAAGGCTTACGGTCAACTGCAGTGAGACCTACCATTGACGCGACAGGGCTTAATGGACTTATCAGATATTTTTGCCAGCTTCGAGCTATACAAAGCCGATTTCCGATGGGAAAAGGTCAACCTGTAGCTTGTACTTTTGCATGGTAATATAAAATTCAATTAAATTAGCACTCATGTATTGATTTTTCTTGACCTAATTATTACCATTGAACAACAGTAGTTATGATTCACTCCTCTTATCATTTAAGACTATAAACATTAAAAAAATCCTATATGATAGAAAATAATTTAAAAACAAAGTATAAATGTCAATATGTAATATAGTATTGTCAGTGTTATAGTATTTTATTTTGTAATAAATTTTAATGTAGAGTATTATGATTTAAGTATTTTATTTTCTTCTGAATAGATCACAAACAAGTGTAAATGTATTTTTGCAGGAAAGATTTATATGCCAACATGAGCTGTTCTTTAGCAGATATAAAATTTGAAATGGCATGTATATTGTATAACATTGGCGCTTTGCACACTCAGCTTGGTTCATCTGAACCAAGAACATCTGCAGATAGTCTTAAATCTGCATGTCAGCATTACCAACATGCTGCATGGGCCTTCCAGTTCCTGAGAGAACAATATCCGCAACCTCCAGGTGCTGATGTCTCTACAGATATACTGAAATTGTTACAAGAAATTTGTTTTGCTCAGGCTCAAGAGTGTATTCTTGATAAAAGTATACAAGATACAAGAAAACCCAGTGTCATCGGTATGTTTATTTATTGTTTCATTTAAATTTTATAATTTACTCAATATTCTTTTAAATTTAAGTATTGCATTATGAGAAATGATGAAATGACTAATTCAATATTGTTTATTTTTTAATAAATTATCAGTGTTATTTACGATAATTTATTGCAGGTTCTGTGGCTACTCAAGTTATGTACTTTTATAAGAACTCTCTAGCTCACTTAGGCCCATCAACTGGCACTGACAACATACATGAGATAATTGGAACAAAATTATACAATTACTGGCATCGCTACTTGTCTTTTAAAATGTCTTATATTGGCTGTATTGTGTGTTTGTATCAAGGTAATTTAAATTCAGTATTATATTTTGACAAGTAATAATCATAATATTGATTGGGTATACATTTTAATGGGACTGCTTGTTTGGCTTGGCATATGGAGGAGTTAAAGTGCTATCATATTCTTGTATTGTTCTATTTTAGGTATGCATGCAGAAGAACAACAAAAGATGGGCGAGAGAGTTGCATTTTACCAACAGGCGGTGGACAAACTGGCTGAAGCAAGAAAACTTTCCAAATATATAGAACCTGTGCAAATAACTCAGGAAGCTTTAACATTCACTAATGATGTAGTTGAAGGAAAAAGAAAAGCAGCTAAAAATGAGAATGAGTTTATCTACCATGAAGAAGTACCTGAAAAAGACATGCTGTCAGATTTAAAGCCCGTGTGCCTTGTCAGTGCTGTAGCCATCAACTTTAATGATCCAGAGGTTTGTTTTGATTTAACTTCTTTATTCATATCTATGTGAGAAATTTTTTTAAGATCATTGGCTACAATATTTATAGTTTAATTTTTCATTGGCACTGCCATATATGGTCATTTTCTGATATATGTATATTATTTTATGGATTTTTTTAAGTTACAGATAAGCTGGAGTCAAATTTTAACTCCTAAATTTAAATTTTCTTTTTATTTATCCCCCATTTCCTAATAAAATGTTCTTTAGCAGTTGATTCCTTTGAAATTATTAGTCATATAAATGTTTTTATATTGAGACGGTTTTTATGCATGCTGCAGCTTATAAGCTCTCAACCTTATAAGGTTCTCACTAATCAACCGATTACCAAGACATTTAGTACCGATGGAGAATATTTTCGCGTTATCAATTTACGCAGATGAAATCGCGTAATAAAAATATATTAAAAATTGTTAACGAAGGAATTGCGTGGCATTAACTAACCTAAATCACTCGCTGCAAATCACTCATGAGCTACTTGCTCATATGGCGTAATTATATCTTTCTGCATGCTTTAAAATGAAAAGTGTGAAGATAGTACAATTTATTATATATAGTTTTAAGTTTTACATATATATTAATATTTTAGGTAGCGGGATCAGATATATTTTCACGATTAGTTCCAATGGTAGCTCATGAAGCCTCGTCGTTGTATTCCGAGGAGAAGGCCAAATTGCTTCGCCACATCTGCAGTCAAGTTGATGCAAAGAACACTGAACTTACAGAGTTTATGTCTTCTCTACAGCTAGATCAATTGGATGTTTTGGATTCTGATCAAAAGTAAGTTATGTTATTTTAATATATAAGACTAATTAAAACCTGTGGCTCTACTTTTGCATAATATTATTTTCTTAAAGCTATAACATTTACATATGTATATGTAACCTCTCCTTAATATGAGAGGGAGTTATAGTTGTATTTTGTCTGTCTTTAATCCTCATGATTTAATATAACAATTTATATGTAATTTGATAAAATTATATTAAAAATTCTGATCAACGGTTTTATGCTCAATACTGTAGACATACATATATCGCCTTTGTTATTTTTCATGAATTGGGTTTTTTGATTTATTAGAAAAAAGACCTTTTCTAAATACAGCTCCTTAGTTATTGACTAGTGACTCACTCTCGCAGCACTCGGGTTCGTCCCTAGAAACGTTTTAACTGTTAGTACAGATTTCTCAGAGATAAGATATTTTTTCGCAGTAAAAAGTATCCTATATGTTGACTCCAATAACCAGCTGTCATAATACCAAATGTCATCAAAATCTCTCCAGTGGTTTTTCCGTGATGCGGTCACAGACAGACAGACAAACATTCTAAAAACTATAGATTTGGCCTCTGTATCAATAATAATGACTATTTCAATAAGATTTTCCAAAAAAATTTTAATGTACAGATTTGTCTCAGTTAGAATTCTATTGTATGTATAGATTATAAGTATAGATGATTGAATGTTAAGATGATTTTGAAGCATTCAATTAAATAACCAGTTGAAAAAAAGTTAATTTTAGAATTTTGTTATCAGATTGTTATCACTGACTTGTCATTCATGGTCATTGACCCTTCAAATGGAAATACTCAACAGAAATATTTATTACTAAAACATTCTATAAAACGGAATGTTTATTTTTAATATAATATTAACATGATGACGTGATTTAAAAAAGTTGATAATTTGTGCATTTGGGAATAAGAGTCAATAGAAATGACCTTTGTCCCATAGAAATACCATAATTACATTTGGTTTTATAGCTTATGAGATTTATTTACTTTAATGTTCTTAATGTCTTTTCCAACATGAAGTATTTCACATTATAATGAAATAATAATTTAATATCAAAAATAAAAGGCAAACATTTTGCCCACTTGGTTTTTGTGACAAAATGGCTGTACTGCTTTCTAATTTGGTATATTTGAACTTGACCATTCAGTAAGGTCATGGGATACTGTTCTATTCTTAAAAGCTTAAATGGGATGAACAATTTGCTTTGCTTGCATGTAGAATCTTTAGTTAGGCATTTGAAAGAATTAATGAAAGTCTATTATATAAATATCTCTTGTCACGGTGTTTGTGGTCGAACTCCTCCGAAACGGCTCGACCGATTTTAATGAATATTTTTTATATATTTGATAGGTATGAGAATAGGTAAAGTATTTTTAATCGTCCTACCCCCATCCTCCATTTTTTAACGCGATTTTAATATTTTTGTATGTTACGTTTGATTTTTTTGATAATTTATATGGCAGAATAACGTTTGCCGGGTCAGCTAGTTGTACTATAAAATACACCGGTCTCAGATGAAATCATTAAAAAAATATTAGAGAAGGCAAAAAAATCAAAGCCATTTATGTGCGCACGACAGTGCAGTGTCATAAATGGGAAGACCACTTGGCTGGCCTATGTTGAATAATAATTTTTATTATTACAAAGAAAAGAGCACCTAGGCCCAAGGGGAAGCCCATAGATTGCTAATTTTGATGTATATCTTTATTATTTTACAGAATTCCTCAAGAAATAGTTGATAGATGTGCCGCAATGAACGCGAAAGGAGAGATTATTCCCATTCTAGTAGATTCTATGAACAGTCTTGCAGAGATCATCAGTGATGTTGAGCATTCACTTGATGAAATTAAGAACCTTATACAGGTAAATAAAAATTCAATAATACATAAGGTAATATAAATATTTTTTTGAATTATAAATTGAATTAAATATAGCTCATACAAGTGACTTATTTTCGTTATGCTCGAGTAAGCTTTGCTTTTGTTCGTAGATGCTTTGTTTACTGTATTTATTTCAATACTGTGGTGTACAATAAAGTGTATAAATAAATAAAATAAAAATTAGGCCTTAGGTGTCTAAAAGTATACCTATATGTTACTTCCAATCCTAGTCTATCTTTGTCCTAAAGTCCATCCATATCTGTTTAGCTATTTTGTAGTGAAGGAGTAACAAATTTGTATAAACAAACACATATATATATATACACATGAACTTTCGTATTTATAGGTTGATTCCCCATACAAACTTTCATTTCCATATTCACTCCTTAAGGGATAAAAACTATCCTATGTCATTTCCAGGGTCTTGTTAGTTTTTGAGTTTATTCGTTACAAACATATAAAAATGCAAATCTTTCCTCTTTATAATATTAGTGTAGATAGTAGTCTGATACTAATCTAACGTAATGTGACTAAAATTTATTCTTCAGGAAGAAACAATGAAGGAAAAAGAGTATCAAAAACAAATGGGGCCCCGACCCCCGTCTATAGTGCAAACAGAGATATCCCGTGAGTACCACAAGTACCAAGAAGCGCACGCGCGGACCAACGAGAGCAACCAAGTGCTGCACAAAGCTATGACGCTGCATATTGCCAATCTTAAGCTCCTATCCCAGCCACTGCATATATTGCAGAGCAAGATACCCAGTATCGAGAATATTGGTAATTAATGCTTTACCGTACACTGTTTAAAAAATATTGGATGTTTAATATTTTTTATTATAAAATTTTATTTGTGTTTATTTATCTATTTATTTATTTTTAATTACATTTCAGCTAAATAAATCTTAGCAGATTCACTTAATAGCAGTCTCTTAGTTAATTTAGGACATAAGCTAATTTCATTCCGAATTTAATTCATATCTGTTTTCAACTGACAAGGTGCACGAATTTCAAAATTGCTATATATATATTACTCCACCCTTAGATATGATTTATTTGTGATCGCGTAACTTTCACGCCCAAAAAACACCATAAGCGTTATTACCACCAATCGTTACGATACGATACGTTAAACCAATCTCCCCACAGAAGGTCTAGACCGGGAGACGATGAAGGAGATGCGGTACGTGGTGTCGAAGGCGCGCGAGATGCAGCGGCAGCGCGACGCGCTCGTGCAGCAGCTGCGCGCCGCCGCCGCCGCCGACGACGTGACGGCCGTGCTGCTGGCGCGCCCCGGCCTGCCGCGCGACGACCTCTTCAAGCAGGAGCTGGACAAGCACACGCCCACCGTATGTACACACACTCCTCCACACACTCATTCTACTCCTACTGTCTATACACTCGGCTAAATTAGGCCTCTAGATAGGGCGACCACGAGGAACAGGAGCTGGACAAGCACACGTCAACCGTATGTACACACACGGTCGGCGGTCTTTATTAATGCAATAGAACCCAAAACAATGATTTTTAGAATTTTTGTCTGTTTATCTGGGCGTTTGTGTGCGCTAATCTCAGAAAGGGCTTAAGGCGATTAGTACCCTCAAAGGCTAGCAAAGAGCTACTTTCTAAAGCGTACTTCTCGTTTATGGCTTGACCGAAATGCTTGAAAAAAATATATGTGAATCATCAACTCTTAAATAATATTTTCAAGTTAAATTTTTTTCGTGGGACGAAAATATCTATTAGTTTTTTATTTTAAAGAAATGGTATTTTTTTGACTTGCCTTTCGTACTGTTTCTAAACGGCTAAGAATTTTAGAATCATTTAAATACTAAAAAATAATATATCTATTTTACTTTATGCCCATCAGAAAAAATTGTAAATCAATTACTATTTTCCTATTTTAAAAGTCGAAAATGCTATTTACAAGCCCAGAAGTTATAGAGGTGCTCTGCGCGGGCGCGCGCGTCAGTCGCGCGCTGGCGCTCGGACGGGAGGGCTGTGTCACTTTTTGTCTCCTGTTTTTTTACGATGAATTTATGCATGTATTGTTTATGTACACAAGTATTTATGTATGTGTGCGTGCAGAGAATAAAAGCTCGCAGACAGATAAATGTGTAGTAAAGTACGCGCTTGGACGCTGTAGAATATTTTAACTAGTTTAATGTAAAAATTAAGTTCTATGAAGGTATAGTTATTGTTATTTTTATCTATACATATAATAAAATTGTAACTAAGCCAAATCTGTATATTCAATATTATTTGGAAAATCTTATTGAAATAAACATTATTTTCGATACAGAGGCCGAATCTACAGTTTTTAGAATTTTTGTCTGTCTGTCTGTCTGTCTGTTGCCGCATCACGGGAAAACCGCTGGATAGATTTTGATGAAATTTGGTATGATGATAGCTGGTTATCCGGGTAAACATATAGGATACTTTTTATCGCGGGATAATGTCATTAGTTTAATTTCATCTGCCTACTTCAGTTTATTTCCAGTTTTGTGATTTCAAATATTATATTTTTTATTTAAAAAATATTATTAGTAGATTTAATTTAAAAATCTCTTCGGTGGTTGTTGAGTGACAAGAAAGCACAAATAAAAGATTACGTCACTAATAAAATTATAATGAAAAATTCAACACACACTTAAAAACAGTACAGAAGGAAAGTTTAGGGAAATACACAATGACACAAAGAGTTTCAGTACAAACATAAAAAGTCCACATACAATATCTTACGAAAATGATTAAATTATATTAAACAAAGTAACAAGCAATTGGCATCGAACGGTAAAGCATAGACTGTTTGTTAGTAAAAAGTTACAAGTGGCCGGTAGGAGTAAAACAAATTCCGATCTTCCGAATACTACGGGTTTCGCGCGGCTGTGCTTGTGGATTTAATATATATGAATAATTAATAAATATAAATAATTATGTGTACGTGTGTATGCAAGTGCGTAGATGATATAAATACGTAAATTAAATATTTAATAAAATATAAATATTGTAATATATTGAATGGAAAGTTTAATATATAAATATGATAAATTAAATATATTATAGTATAAGTCACCTACAATCTCAAATTTATAAGGGTCACATACCACCCTTATAAATTTGAGATTGAAAAATATTTGCGCCTCGACTAAGACGTACGTAAAGCTTTATTGTTAAATTTAATAGTATACAAAATCCGCATTCGGATAAAAAGTTTAGTTAAAAATACTTTTTTTTTTGAAATAAAAATAATTTAAAATTAAAATAATTTAATTCCAGATTACAAAATTATTAGTTTAAAAAATGATAAGTTAATAAATAGTCACTAACCAAAAATTAAAGTTAAATTAAATATAATCAAATAAGTTATAAATATGATCTGTTAAAATACAATGTTAAAAATTATTAATTAAGAGTAATCATAATTTAAAATTATAGATAAGCATGTATAGAATAAATAAAGTTTTATTATTATTATTATTATTTCTTTTGCATTATTCCACGCAAAATATTATATTCGATAATTTCGCACGCTCGGATATAAGCATCGTGTTCAAGCGGCCAAGGTGCAAGATCATCAATCTCAGGGGCCCAGGTTCGAATCTCGGTCGCATACAAAGTTTTACTTTTATTTTATTTTTTATATTTATTCAAAAATTAAAAATACTTTATTTTAATTAAAAATACTTTATTATTTGTTAATTATTTTTATTTTTAAAACATACGATGTCTCGATACTTTTTTGTTTAACATTAGCGAATTTACGAGACGAATAAAATGTTTATTTTTGTATCAAATTATAAAATTTACATAACATAACAACCACCTTATACAATTATCGTATCCAATTATACGACGCACGGTTGTATACCAAACTCGAGCCGTGTAGGTATACCTCGATTTCCGACCGTTTGTATGAAGATAGAATATTGTAACATTACCGTGACCTCGCACATTCGAGTGGATAATACACATTTATAAATACATATATATGATAAAGTAACATAATATTGTTATTTTTCACTTTTTCATAATATTTAGTGATTTGTTTTATTTAGTTCTAATAAATATAATTATAATATTTATTTTTAAATAATAAATAAATTTAAAAAATAAATTATAAATACATACACATACAAATAATAATAAAATACATTTAATCATCACACATTTTAAATATTAAATTGAAATCCTTTTCGAGGTTACTTGTAAGACATAAATAACAAAAGTTAAATACGACAAAAAGTAATAAAATAAATATTATAACAAAAATAACATAGGAGTTAGAAATTTTTTAAGTACTCGAGTGTTTTGTGTGCATGTACAGACGTGACACGCAAACTACACTGGACGAGCTCTCGGGCGCTGCGGGTGTGACCCGCCACTCCCGCGCGCCTCGCCCGTTACCGTTTCCTTCTACGCAGCGGCTCCCGCCAATTCAGAACAGCCAAAAAGTTTGGCGAGGATTCTACCATGAACTGCATTTACGCATATAAGAAAATAAAAGAAATAATAAAAATGTTTATTAAATCTATACTAATACTACTATTGCCCGCGTCTCCGCCCGCGTTCAGATGACCAAAAACCAAATTCTTTGGTTTTACATGTTATTTATTTATATATATATATATATATATATATATATATATATATATATATATATATATATATATATATTTAAGAATATACTGAATTATATATACAAAACAATTAATATAATAAATTATATATAATTAATTATATTACTTATATAATACGATAATTCTAGCATTGCATCTTTTTGACTCTTTCTGATTGTATCGCTCGTAGGCAATAATCTATCCCGTGGCTTGTTTGTTGAACTAGCGCGTGGATTTTTTTGATGATTTTTGCGGGGTGCGCGGGTGCAGTGCGCTATGCCCCGCCCAGACACGCAAGGCCATCGGGGACACTAATCGCCTTAACCGATTTGGGTGCGGTTTTCACTAATGTATTGCGATAAGCTTCGCTTAACATTGTTTTATTTTAATCGATACATAAATAAAAAAGTCATGTTCGTTTAAAAAATCACCTAATTTAATATTAATTTTCGTTTAACAATAATTATTATATTTTATGTTTAGGTAAAAATAATCGAACAGAACTTGGCAGCTCAAGAGAATATAATCAACAAGCTGACGTCGCTGTACGCGTCGTACGGGGAGTCCCGCCGCATGCTGTCCGATGTTCTGAGAAAACGGGAAGGACTTATAAATGGTGATTATATATAATTTTAAATATATTTTAAATGCTTTGAATATATATATTTTTTGGTGTCAATATTATATTAATTTCACTATATTTTTATTATTTATGTATCTGACAAAATGTTATTTATATTTATTGTTATATCATATATTGCTTTAATGACGACAATAATAAGAACGCATTCGTTGATATGGAACATCTCAGTTGATTTATTGTTCGTAAAATATAAAAAAAAATATATTTCAAGTTACGTCAAATATAAAAGATTTTAAAGTGATTTAAATCGATCGATTTGAAGTTAGCGCCGTAATCACAAAAGTTTACCTACAACATTTATTTATTTAATTATTTGGTAATCTTACAGCGTTACAAAAATAATAAAATACAGTTTGAGCACAAAGTTATTAACAAATACGTCCAAAATTAGATTACTCTAATATGATAGCTTATAATGGACAACACCTACTCAAACATTGAAAAAAGAAAAAGTTTAAAAAATTAAATTTATCATGCTAATGATATGGACACCAAACATATGTTTACAGGTACAGTAATGTGATTACATGTATGTGCGCGCGCGCGTGTGTGTTTATGTGTGAGTGTATGTGTATAATGTGTAAGGTGTATGAGTAAATGGTTGTTACTGACATATTTAGAGTTATGTACACCTATGTATATAGATTATAGGTATGTGAAGATATTAAGCATTTTTTAAGAACGTGTTTAGAGAGATTAAATATATAATTGATTAAACATAATTATAATAATAACAATTTGTATGTATCAGCTTTGATAACGTCGTACGACACGCACGCGGAGCTGCTGGGCAAGTCGCAGAAGGGGCTGGAGTTCTACCGCAAGCTGGCGCACAGCGTGGCGGCGCTGGCGGCGCGCGCGCGCGCCGTGTGCCAGGTGCAGCGCGAGGAGCGCGCGCTCTGCACGCAGCAGAAAGGTACTATGTTTACATGAACACTAGCGACTTCCTTTCGTCCCTAGCTTGCTTCCCAATACAAATTCTCATCCCCATTTTCACCTTAAAGGATGATTTCCGGGATATAAAATAGGTATCCTATGTCCTTCCCAAGGTTTCAAACTATCTTCTTACCAAATTTCATTTAAATCGGTTCAGTAGATCCATAGATTACCTCATACAAGGTCACAAACTCACAAACATTACCTCTTGATTATATTAATATAGATAAGCTACCAGTCATAGTGAACAGAAAGTTAACAATGAGTTATCTGGTCCGTTGAGAGCCCACTTGTAACGGGCCACATTGACTTTCAAGTTGTATATACATAATTATTACTTGCTAATACCACAGTATAAAAATCAAAACAGTACGCGATCGTCTTCCATCACCTCATCTCGCATTTGCTCTTTGAGATTTTAATGTGCGAATCTCATTTACAATATGATGATTAATTCTAATTAAAAATGTGAGGAAACCCGCGTGTATGAGAGAAACAAACTGTCACATACATACGTGTAGAGACATAGACTATTAGACTACTATTTTTAGTTTAAATTCTATTGCCTACAACACTAATATTGTAATAATTCCCACACCAGTGTCAACTCCCACAGCAGCGCCTGCACCAGGCTCGCGTAACGAAAACGCGAAAGTCTTAGACACCGTCCCGACCCCAAGTAGCGGAGGGACCCTCAAACTGAAGGACTACTTGCCGTACATGAAGAACCGGTCGATGGGCAGGAATCAGTTACCGCAAGGTATGTTGATCTATATACTAATATTATAAAGAGACGGTGTGTTTGTTTGTTTGTTTGATTGAGCGCGCTAATCTCAGGAACTATTAATTGGATTGGAAAAATTCTTTTTGCATTAGATAACCTGTTCATTGAGGAAGACTGTAGGCTATATTGACTTTTAAATACTTGTTTATAAAGTGCTGTTTATTGTACAGTAAGCTGTTGATGTAATTATATATATAAATAAATAAAATATATATCATCCCGGAAAAATGTACGGTTCCCGGGGGATAGAATTGTTTTTGTCTAGGGATGAACCCGAAGCGAAGCGAGAGTGAGTCGCTAATGTATTGTAAAATACTATTTTATTATACAAATAATGACTAAACCTCGCGACCTTGGTTGCTTTTTGAACGTATACTATTATAGTATATGCAGGTAGTACAACCTTGGGCATTTTTTTCCCGCACAATAGCCTATGCGGTGATAGCCATCTGTGTATTAAATTTCATCAAAATTCGTCTTGCTGTTTCGAAGGAGCAACAAACACACATACAAATTTTATTTAGTATTATTTTAATACCCTTGCTTCGCTCGGTTGCGTTTTAATTTTTTGAACGGAACCCTTATTCTTTTTCTAAAATAAAAGTAGCCTAAGTTACTCCTTATAACATCAGCTATCTGGCAGTGCAAGTCTTGTCAAAATCAGCCCAGTCGTTTCGGAGATTAGCTGGAACAAACAGACAGACAAACATTTAAAAAATTGTGTTTTTCTTATAAGTATAAAATTTCATATGTATTTAGTAAAAAACTGTTATTTTGACATTACAAACACTTTCATTTTATTTATCTATATAGATTATTATTTTATTTTTAGTAGTGTGATAACCCAAGTTTTTTTACTTTCTGTATGTACTTAAAAACTGTTTTGACTTTAGTCTTTAGGGATTATGATCTTTATATCCTAAATATTCAAATGTCATTTATTATATTTAACCATATAATAATAATATTTTGATTATTACTTTATCCAACTTTGCTTGTAACAGATTGAATTGTAGGTATTTCCTAACATAATACTAACTTTTTACACCTATTTTAAATTTCATATTACCATATACAAATATGGCTTAGTAATAACATTTGCATTTCAGCTCCAACAGAGCCACTGCCCTCTGAAGGGTACTATCCAGAGACGATATATCCGACTTCAGTGAGACCTACACCTGTGGGGTCAGAAGGTAGGAACTCTCGTTTTGAATGTAATACTTATGTTTGTATTAGTGTCTTAACGTAACATGTTCTTATGGCAATATTTTTGCATTATTCGGTAAAGCTGTTTTGTTGGAATCTGTTTTTTTTATTGTGGTAAGCTAAATTAAACCAACAGAAAAATATAATAGCGTACCCATCGATCAAACAACTACTAGATATACAATCAGTGACAAAACATATCCTCACCGAATGAACGCTCATTTGAACGCGCCTTTTTTTTTGTAAAAACAATTTTAAGCATTGCATTTAAGGTTTAATTCACATTGTTGTATATTTATTTCAACTAGAATTGGTAAAAACTTAACACAATTGGTGATAGTATTAAGAGAACTTATGCATGGCATTGTGTATCTAGTATTTTTTTTATGTCGAGTATTAAACTTAAATGCTGAAGAGAGAAATTTTCCTAGAAAATTGACTAGGTTAGAAATTACAAAATTTCTTATTATTACTATAAATTATATACAAATTTAAAACTATTGCAGCTACGGAGTTAACACAACCGATGCCGGATGGTGTAGTAATGCCCCAAGGAATGGCAATGATGCAGAATCCCTATTCTCGACAGTACACCCCATACGCGCCAACCGAAAGTGACTCTTACAATCCACAGGCTAGCTACGCTTTTCCCATGACAAAATATAGCAAGCCCGAGGAAAATTATAGCTACTCGTCATACACCCCTCCTCAGTACTCTGCACAAATGCCCGACCCCCAAACATACACAAACCCTTATTACTCAGCAACACAAAATAACTCTACAGCGGTAACTGACTCGCAAAATAACCCCTATTCTAATATGAGTCAAAATCCTAACCAAAACCAGTATAATGTTGGTAACGAACAATATATGGCTAATCAAATTGACCCTAATAGCCAATTTAATCAAGTAAATCAAGACTTCAATGCGAGTTTCGCTCAAATGAATATATCTGCGAAACCGGATCCGACTAATAATTATAGCGGGGAGTACGCACAAACCCATTATAGTGTGCAGTATCCCCAATCTCTTACGCCAAATATGGCGACATACAGTAGTGCTGGACAAAATTCAAATACAAATATCGTAGAGTCACCTCTTCCAACTGGAAATAGTATGAATTATCCATACACAACTGACCCTATGGCGCCGTATGGCCAAACGAATGTTATTCAAGGCCAAAATGTACAAAATCAACAACCAAATGTAGCATTTTCGGTACCGAATCCGATGCAGAATATGCAAAATCCAATGCAAAATGTTGCTAATCCTATGCAAAATGTTCCCAATGCCATGCCAAATGTTCCAAATTCTATGCCAAATGTAATGCAAAACATCCCAAATTCGATGCAAGCTGGTGTACATCCTATGCAGAATGTTCCAAATCCTATGCAAAATATACCAAGTTCTATCCAAAATGTTTCAACTCCAGTACAAAATGTTGCTAGTCCAATGCAAAATATTCAAAATCCAATGCAAAATGTTCCACCAAATCAATTGCAAAACATGCAAAATCCGAATATATCCTATTCAATGCCAGACACTTCTATGCAGAATGTACCTAACCCTACGAATTTCTCTAATCCAATGCAAAGTGTCCCAAATGCTGTGCCTGCCTCTATCCCTAACCCTATTCCCAGTTCTATCCCAAATTCAAGTGCTATCCCATCCGTGTCCGGTTACAGTACTGATCAACAATACTCTTATCCGCTTGCATACGATAACGTATCTCAAGGCTATATATATACAAATGCAGAAAATCCTGCAGTAACAACTACCAGTTATTCTCAAGCATATAGTGCGGGGCACACCTACGGTATGGCACCTGACCCCACTAATTATGACCCCACTTTACCCAACCTAGATGCAATTGATAAACCGATTAAATCACATGTAAAAGGCGAAGCTCTGGCCTCGAACATTCCAAATTACCAAGGCTACAATCCCCAAACTCACATTAATTATCCCGATCAAACACCACAACAGACAAACACTCAATTCTCAGATCAAACAAACTATGGGCAAATGTACCAAAATCATCCCGGCTATACATTTAATGCTACGAGTGGCAGTTACGAGTACACCTATGGTTCTCAAAATACATATTCTAACTGGTCTGGACAAGGAAATGTGGAACAGAATGTGGGAAAAGATCAACAGTGGAATGCACCTGGGACGTATACGAGCGCTGGCGCGTGTGAAACTGTTCAATCCCCTTCAGAAACTCCTCGAATGCCATCCGACAATAATGCGATATATTACAATCTACCCTACGGATACCTGACCGCTACTAACCAGGCAAATGAAATAGTCACCCAGTCAGTACAAATGACCACCAACTATGGTGCCAATATGAATAATTCGACTTATATGCAGTCCGGACAACTCCAGGATACGAGTGTTACATTTGCTAGCAGCCAAGGTAAGAGTTTAATATAATAAAAAAAAAATAAGTTGATGTATAATTATCGAATTTAATATTCTTGTAGCTGTTCAGAGTTCTGTAGTTAGAAAATTGTAAACTTTGGGAATAAATGTTTTAAAAACCAAATGAGATTTTTTTTATTTATTTTCTTCCTTTCCAGTTTCAAATGCGAAAGAAAATGTTGCCGAACAGAGTGGTTATGCGAACAACAAACAACCAAATGTAACTAATCAGAGCGCTCAAAATGTAACCGTTAGTCCAAGCCAATCAAATGTTGCATCCTCTCAAAATTATCAAGTATCAACTAAGCAAAATAACCAATCAAGTGTTGAATCTAATCAGAATTATCAATCAAATGTTGAATCTAATCAGAATTATCAATCATATGTTGGAAATAATGAAAATTATCAATCAACTGTTAGAACAAACCCAAATCAATCTGACATTAAGCAAAACGACCAATCAAATGTTTCAAACCAAACTGCAGTAGATAATACTGCAAAAGAACCAGCAGAAACCAAACCATCTGAAAGCAAAGCAGAAAATAAAGAGCTATCAACATTCGATCTGTTATCCGAAATAGACTTTTCGGTTGAACAAAAACCGTTAATGCCTGAAATTAAAGTGCCACAAATATCAGAAAAAGCGATATTTAAACCAGCTGTTATACCGAAAATAGAACCTGTGAAGCCTGTTCCTAAGGAGGAGGTTATTGAAAGGCCGCCCAAAAAAGATATATTTTCGGACCCCAGTTTGTTGAATCAGTTCACTCAGGAAGTGAAGAATTTGCAGAAGTTAACTGATTCTTTAACCAATAAGACTCCGAGTGGGCTAACAGTTTTAGACGCTAAGTGGAAAAGCTTCCAAGATGTACAGGTGAGGTTTTGTTTATTATATTATTTTTAACCGACTTTAAAAAAAGGTTATCTATAAATATAAAAAATCAATAAGGTTATCTATAAATAACACTTTGGTTGGTGCCTATTTTTGGTTAGGATTTTAGATTTGATTTTGTGGTTAATAAGAGTTTTTTTATTTTTTCCTTTTAAGTTAAACTATTCTAGTCTTCAATATAGTTTCATTTTTTTTAATTGGTCAAAATTTAATTTCTGTAAACCGTTTTCCTGACCCATTTTAATATATAATGTACATGATTAAAAATTATTTATTTTTTAATTACAAAGATTAAAAATTTAATATCTTACAGGCAAAAGAAAACGCAAATAGATCAAAATCGTTTGCGATGCGGCATTCGTCTGGTAACGTCGTGGCGGAGGTGGTGCCCTACGATGACTCGAGGCTTACTTTGAAATCTGACCCTGACGCATATATCAATGCCTCTTATTACAAGGTGAAATAGAATCTATTATAAGCCCTATATTATCTAATAGCGAGTTATGTTTTAGCGTTTAGTATAGATTTCTCAGATATGAGATATTTTCCCACAGTAAAAAGTACCATATATGTTGACCCGGATAACCAGCTATCATCATACCAAAATTCATTAAAATCTGCCCAGTGATTTTCTCGTGATGCGTTCACAGACAGACAGACAGAAAAAATCTCAAATCTATAGATTCGGCCTCTGTATGGATAATAATTATGAATTTTATTATATCTATAGATAATATATAAATGTGCTATGTGTATATAAGTAGATAATATGTTTGTTTGTAGCAATTGGCTTCCTGGTGCGTTCCGCTAGTGATATCGAAATGTCCTGAAGAGGCCGAGTACAAGACCTTCTGGAAAGCGATGTTGGAAAATAAGATCGCTTGCATCGTGTGTTTGCTGAGTGAAATAGAGGTGAGATAATGTCATTTGCTTGTTAAATCTAGATTTATAATGAAAAGTTGATATGATTAATCCTAAATTTAAACAAGAACCAAAAATAAAAATAAAACCACGAAACATTACGTTAAAGATAGTTTATTTTTTTAATTATTCTAACTCTTTCGTTAAGTTAGTCATCGTAGATTATACATTATAAGTAAAATATTTTTTTTAATTTAAAGTTAAATATACAATGTATTCAGCCGTCATTAACAATATGGAAAATACACAAAATATTCTATTTGAAAGTTGTTTTTAACCCCCGACGCAAAATCGACGGAGTGTTATAAGTTTGACGTGTCTGTGTGTGGCATCGTAGCTCCCGAACGGATGAACCGATTTTGATTTTTTTTTGTTTGAAAGTTAAATTAGTCGGGAGTGTTCTTAGCTATGTTTGATGATAATCGGTCCTCAGGGTTTTTTTAAATGTTTAATTTATCACTTGTGATATTCCAGATGCAAGGCAAGGCCTACTGGCCGACGGCCAAAGGCCAGTGCATCGAGCCGGGCGACGGCCTGCGCGTGGCGCTGGACGAGGTGGCCTGCACCGTGCACTGGACCGAGCGCCGCCTCACGCTCGCGCTGGGGAACTCCGTGGCCAAAGTTGTACACTATCAGATCAACGTGTACCCGGCTAAGTTAGTGGGCTTTTTGTTTTTATTGTTTATATTGATAGAAAAATATTGGAACTATATTTTTTGAATTATATATGTTACTGATATAGAAAAAAATATATATTAAATTAGAGATGTAATTCCATATTGTTGTTTCTATAAACTATTTACAGATATACTCATAAACAATAAAATATTTTATTAGGTGCTTAAGTAGTCTAGACCTACGTGTTAGTTACTCTAGGTTTAGTCATTGTTTATCTGTGTGTTAAATTCTTCTAGACGGTTTTAGTGTAAAGGAGTAGTAATCATCCCAATATGTACCTATATGTTGTGTCTAAATGTACGCCTGGTGTGTTTACAGGGTAGTATGCCCGCCGCTAGTGGCGTTGGCGGACGCGGCGCTGCGCGCGGCCGGCGGGGCGGGCGCCGGGGCGGGCGGCGGGGCGGGCGGCGGGGCGGGCGGCGTGGGCGGCGGGGCGGGCGGCGTGTGCGTGCAGTGCGTGGGCGGCGCCGGGCGCAGCGCCGCGCTCGCGCTGCTGCTGCTGGCGCTGTGCCAGGTGCGCGCCGGCGACATGCGTCTGTGCGGTGAGTGCTTCACTGACGTATTATGATTGCAGTTTATTATTCCATACAATTCTCCAACGAACGCTTAGGTACGCAGGCGTAGACAGGGCTAATTGAGGGGCGTATGGGGGTCGCTCCCGACTGCCAAACAAACTTTTAGATGACAGTCGGGAAACGGCGAAAGCAATGGTTGTCAAAAGATAACAAATTTTATGGCAAAGGGTTTTGAAGTTAAAGCAATGGCAACCCTAAAGCTGTTTCTCAACATTCGTTTAAAAGCAGGTATGATGACAATCAGGAGTGACTCACCTGCGTTTTACCTCGAATGCCTCGTACGATTCCAATTTTTCTTATCCAGCCATGCGTCAATACTAGCTGTCCGCAGTGACAATCGCTGCTGGCAGATTCCACCGACGCGACAGTGAAACTGAATTAATGTCACTTTATTGTGTGTTTTTATAACACAATATGTATGTTATTCTGGACATTTTTGTTGATGACAAAAAAAAAACTGCTCTAATATCTCCCCTTCCATTGGTTACATACGTGAGTGGGACTCGCCAGACAGAACCGAAATGGATGCATTTAAACTTTCAATTGTCTCCCATCGTCTTTGCTTATGGGATAGTAATTCCATACTACCATAACCCTATAAATGATATACTTTTTAATTAATATGACTTTTTTTGATAAGAAAAAATATTATGGAAAGTCTTGAAAATTATTTGAACCCTAAAAGTAACCTAATCACAGAACAAAGAAATGGTTATTGACATTTGCAGAAAGTAAAAAAATAAATAAATGGGACAGTCCATTTTTATTTATGGATTTGTGAATCTAATAATTTCTGTACCTTACATTTTTATGTTACATAAATATATGATATACTTACAGACATGTTAGATACAGCGTGTATCAACTTGTACAAACATAGGACAAATGTGTTGGAAGATACAAAGTACTTGGCAGATGCATACCGCACCATCCTGTACTACGCGCAGGGGGTGCTTTGCTCCGGTGAGTTGTGGAAATTATTTAATCTCACAATTATAAACACATTATTACATTTATAATACTAGCGACTCATCCTCGTTTCGCTTTAGGTTCGTTCCTAGTGAAAAACAAAAACAAATCTATCCCACGGGAACCGTATATTATTCCGGGATAAAAATGACCTATGCGCTATTCCAGACTATAATATGTGATTGAGTAACAAACATTCATCCATCCAAACTTTCGAATTTATAATGTTAAATAATGCCATAATAATAATATTTCCTTATTATTTTCTTATTTCTGTAAAAAAAATATTTATAAGTAATATTATATAAAAAAGCAGTCATTAGGACTGCCGACAGGAAAAACTTAAAACTATAAACAAACAGTAGTTATTTTTGGATATTCAAATTAATTGTTTGATCTTAAATTAAAATTTGTAAATTAAAACTGTTTACATTTATCTGGTTTTGACATCTATCGACACTCCGAGTGTTAGCGTTAACACGTCACGTGACCATGTCGATGACGATTTAAATGAATTTACTCCCCATACAAACATGCCTATAGAAGTTTTCACTTCAAATATTATTTCTTTTGAAGGTACAACGATGTTTAACGGGGAGGCAGTCTCGGGAGCGAGCGGTGCCTCCATGCTTCCTCCCGTTACCCCCTCTCCCACTGCGTCTACTACTTCTAACAAATCCAAATTCTCCAAAGAATCATTCGAAGAAATGCGACAAGCCCCTGGACTGAAGAGTGGCGATATGAAAGACCCCCTGAACTTCCTAGATCCCTTGTGGAGTTTGAAGAAAAAATAATTTTTTTAAACCAAAATAGGTATTCTCTATAAATTATTCTTTCGTAAGATCTTCTTGTAACTATGATAGGTTTTAATAACTGCAACGACGTGAGTACTGTTTGGTTTTAAAATAAATTTTTCTAAGAGTGAATAGAAATAAATAATGTTATATATACACAATTACGTCTTACATACATTTATTAAAAAAAAATTTAATAAGCCAATATAGGTATGTCATAACATATTTATTTTAATCACCTAATAATAAAATTAGATGTTTATAAATACGATAAAAGGAATTCAATTTGTTTTATTTTTAATAGTATTTGTCAGTATTTTTATCTTTTCTGTAATGAAATTGTAAGTTATTTCCATTTTTTATTCTATTTCAAAGTGTCATCATATTAATATTAATATCGATTACAAGTATGATATTCCGTGATATAGTCGATTATATGTGGGTCGGGCCTCTCAGCGCAAAAGTGGCCTAACCTTAGAACAACAAATATAAACAAACATATGTGGTATAATTTCATTTGTGATTTTTTATATACAAAAATAACAAATGAAAATACAAATGCTTCATATTATTCAAGATAAAATTTACCATATATAAAATTACTAAATTGTGGGTTAGACCGTTTGCTCTGGCAGTTAGATTTTTACTTATTAATGTTAGTGTTTTAATTTATATTTTATTTAACTAAGGACACATGCGACAGGATATTACTTTAATTAATAGCTCTTAGAATAAAACCATAAAAAAAATGGTATAAATGAATTGGCATAGAAAGTTTTTTATACTACGTTTCTAATTCTTGCGCCAATTTATTTCAAAACTATAAAATAAAATTTTCTTTGAATTTTATCTGTAATTGGTTTTTCATACATATTTAATGCACGTGTAAAAAGAAAATATAGTCTGTCGTTCATAAAAAATGTTGCTTGAACGAAAAAATAATAATTTACAGTAATAATCATATTTAAATACATATATAGATAATTTCATTAGCTAGAATATATAACATTCCCAAGTATTACATTTATATAAATTATTGCCTTATTTCTATACAGTTAGCGATCAATGTATATTCTATTATAATCATTGAGTAAAAAGTGTTTTAAAGTTAAGATTTTTAAATTTAAGGTGTATCGGCCCGAAGTAAGATTTCTAGAGACTGCTAAGTATAAATTATAGGTAATTACTGTATTGACTTTAAATAAATATTGGAAGGATATTTGTTTTTTTTATACCTTTTTTATTTCTATATACAAAGTAGATGTTGAGTTACAAGATTTTAGAATTATTACTTAGATCATAGTTTAACTTTTACCTGTACTCCTTTATGTATTCAGCCCTTTTTAACGTCCTACTGCTGGGCACGAACCTCCCTTCAATACGAGAGGGATCAGGCCATAGTCCACCACGCTGGCCAAGTGCGGGTTGGCGGACTTCACACGTCTTTCGGAAACTTGCTACGTTCTCTCAGACATGCAGGTGTCCTCACGATGTTTTCCTAGACCGTAAGGCAAGTGGTAATCAAGTTAGAAATGATTCGCATATGAAAATATCAGAGATGCGAGACTCGGGATTAGAACCCGCTTCACTAGGTTTCCCAAGCGAGCGCGTTACCACCGGGCTACCACTGCCTTGTAGTAATCATTTTTAGTATTTGCAAATAAAATTCAAAAAAGGACGTGATGCACGTATGCGATGACATTACTTTGGAATATATGTTAAAAAACAAAATTCTTTCGGATATAACTCGATACAGTTCCTTCACTTAAAATAATAATAATTAACAATTTCCTTAGAAATATTCATCAAGTGTTTCATTTATTTGAATTATGAGTAACAGAACGCATTTCTGTCAACTATTTGCATCACACACATTGACGTTCCAAGAAATAGAACAAAAAGCAAACAAATGCGAGCAAAAACACTATTCATTATGACATGCGGCAACCTTGCAATTTCTATCTAATTGAAACAGCTGATGGCACTTCCAGTTTTTGTTCTTTGGATTATCTCCGGATTCCTTTGAAAGGAATGTTGCATCTTTACATATGGACGATCTTTGAAGAATTACTTTTTTTGATATTATTAAATTAAACACATTTGTGAACTTTTAGTTGTAATATTGTTTGTTTTGGTGCGTTTGTGGTAGTTTTTGCTAGTTAAATAAAAATATATACATACATATATGTATATTAGAGAATATGTAGTAGGTATTAGCTCAATTTTTCATTTTCTACAAGAGTTTTGGTATTCTCCCCGATTGGATAAAATTTTATGTAAGTAATATTAATAAAGTGACCCGTGGCGGTATCGATGATGCTAGCCGGCTAAAATGTCAACCGCTAAACAGGTGGCACCAAAACAATAATAGTTATTCAATTTCTTCCAACAAATGGCGCTGGTAACGCTACAAAGGAGATTCGTTTTATGAATTTGTATATTGCAAACATGCGGTTATTCCCCGTATCTAGTGTCCGACCCCCGTATCGCATAACATCCAATGCGGACCGCCCCCGTCTAGATTAGATATATGTACATAATATGTTATGTATAACTATAAATATATTTTAACGGGGATAAATATTTAAGTCAAAGATTATATACGATTAATATCGTATGAAATATATCTATAATACTTAATGCTAATTAATTTGATACGACAAAATATTTGTTGAGTAGTGCGTGCGCTTTGCAATATTGACCTCGTTACAGTCCAGTGGCAAAGTAACCGATCGATGGTAGGATCGATTCCGAGGTCGAGTAAAATTTAGATAATTAAAATCCTTTATCTGATAAATTACTTATCTGTTTTTATATGTATTTTTAGTCTTACATAAATAAATAAAATCTAGGCTTTTGCATGTAATCCTAAAATTAAATACTGCATGTTAAAGAGGATTATATGAACATTGAACAGTGATCCTTAGATTTCGTTGCACTTAGGCAAATATCTTGTGCCATTAATCTTAAGAGTTTATAATAATGGTGTTTGTTTTGTATGTTTATATTAGCGGTAGGTACTGATAGACAGCAGAGTGTGTTAAGGTAAGGAAAGGAAAGGAAGTGTCGTGAGGTGAAAAATATCTACAAAACAATTGCCAAGTTAGATGCTGCGTAAAAATATTTTAATTCAATATTTGGCAATAATAAATAAGACTTATTTAAGAATATACTTAGAGAAGCCTACTGAAGCTAACCTTCTACAAATAGCTATTTACCTATAATAAAGACAAGTAATTGCGTTTTTAGAGTAATTTGTAATGTAAGGCCTAAGCCAAATGTGGACTGGTTATTAATTATTATGTAAGTAAAAGTGCCAGAATTTTTCATCACTTATTTTTAGTAGGGTAGTAGCCAAATGGCTAAAACTCAACTCTTTTAATTTCACCATGTCAGTCTGTCCGTAGGTCTCAGTCATTTAACTCGAAGACTATTGGAGTTACATTGCTGACATTTAGTAGGTAGTTACCTGGTAGGTCATGTCAGGTCAAAATGTGAAGTCCTGAAGTCAAATTACAAAAAATATAAAAAATTGGGGTGTCACTCCAGTGACTCCATACATGTAACTGAGGGATGTTTATTTTTCAAAACAAAGGTTATCATCTTTACAAGTTATTTACTCGTAGAGGTTTCTCAGTGACTCTTTTGTTCAAGCTAATAGTTATAGTTATATACACTTCTAATGTAACTTTGAACTAAACTTTTGGTATTGTTCGAAAATTTCAGATCAACTTATTAGAACTTAAAAAAACTTTTTAATGAGTATTATCTTGAAGAAGATACGTTAGTAGTTTTTGAGTTGTGGCATATTTTCCGTTGCATGTATTCGGCCGCAAAATTAACTTTGTTTTTCATAGTAATACTATAAAATACACAGTTATTTATGCCGTCAACATGAATATGTATAATAATATGAATATATATAATAATAATAAAATGAATATCGTAGATGGGTATATAGTTTATTTTACTTTTGAAGTAACAAATTAGAATATTAAAACAATACAAATTTAACGTTTTATATTCATGCAACGGAACCCTCGGTGTGCGAGTCAGTCTCGCACTCGTCCGATTTTTCATTTGCTGTCGGCGATAATACCATTTGTGAAAATACATCTTAGCATTAATAGTATTGTATTAGAAAGCAGGTTTCCAAGTCCCAATATCCCATGTGTAAAGAGATATGTATTCAGCCCTTTTTGAAGTCCCACTGCTGGACACGGGCCTCTCTTCAATACGAGGGGAATCAGGCCATAGTTCACCACTCTGGTCAAGTGCGGGATTGGCGGAATTCACGTGTCTTTCGAAAATTAAGAAAGTAAAAAAAAGTAAAGAGATATACTATCTACTTACTATTTTTTTACTTATACCTCATACTCATACTCGTATGTTGACTATCGTTTTGTTATGTTTTCTCATTTGTGGTTTATTATTTCCGTGGTATCATTTTCGCGGTTACATCACATAATGCACATCTAGAATACTTACCATTACGTATAACCGTATGTTCTGTAAAATAATACATACTAAGCTAGAATGTAGTCAAAATCGATTGTATCTCAACTGAATTAAGGTAATCAAGCTATAAAAATATTATAAGATCTACAATATAGACGGACAACGAAGTGATCCTATAAGTGTTACTTTTTTCTTTATGAACTACGGAACCCTAAAAATTATGAAAAATGATAAATTATTATTTATTGGCACGATAGGGATCCGCCCTTGCTTTACTTTGCGCTAAGTTTTTAACGGTTAACTTATATGACATCCCTTAGTAGTCTGAGATAAAACCCACTTCATGTCATTTCCCATTAGCCTAACGCTACTTACGTGTCAACTTTTATCACGATTAGTTGAGGTGTTAGACTTCAAGAGATAAGTAACACATATCAATCATTTTCGCATTTATTATGTTAGACAATCTACGCCGGACCTCTACATTACGCGAAAATCTTGACCAAATATTCATGATTCTAGCTTTAATAGTTTCTGGCAGGTCACGTGTGAGTCAGTCAGTCAGCTAATTAAAATATTATAGGTATCTATCTTTTCTTAGGTTATTTCTTCAAGACACACACACGCCGCGACGAAAAGTGTGCTATATACATAATATATAATATGTATGTATATGTAAAAAAACAAGTCGATCCATTGTTATTTTATGTAGTAAATAGTAATAAGTACTTAGACAAAACAAACACGTTTTTGAATTATTATTATTAGACGAGGCGAA
The DNA here is from genome assembly GCA_951806755.1 of Brenthis hecate. NCBI lineage: Eukaryota > Metazoa > Arthropoda > Insecta > Lepidoptera > Nymphalidae > Brenthis > Brenthis hecate. Next base: position 5,872,246 of record OX638265.1, on the reverse strand, counting down.
ATCCTTTAAATAGACTCGGTTATCGCTGAAACTTTTATTCTATCCTAAATTCGTCTTAAAGCCCTCGGGAGAGTAAAATGCGTCATCGTAAAGCAGGATAAAGAGTTTACCGAATTTACTTCGCAGAGAAAATACGAATCCAATGCCTAATCATTATTATTGAAAAAAGGTAAGTATATATTGGTAGATAATAATTTTATTGCCCTTGGATCAGAAAAACACAGATTATTCTTATGACCAAATATTTGTCAGTATTTAATCAGTACCTACTTTTATCACAATCTATTTGTTTATGTCAAAATATATTTTTTTCTATAAAAAAAAACTATGATAATGATAATATTCCATAATTTTTTTATTTACTTTCGATATAGTAATTCAATCTCTTTATTTATATTTTTTATCTAGGTACAATGTATATATTTGCTTAATGAGTAATGACGATATTACGTTTTTTTTAGTTAATATATACCTATAATAATTAAGTAATAAGAAATAATAAAAAAATCCATTTTATTTACTACGGCAATTGATTGATTAACTTTTTTTTATGAGATTTTGATTTTTTATGAGAGTTTTGAATTAAATTTTTTTATGTGATTATATAATTACGTATTTAAAAAAAATATATTCTTAAATAAATTTTTCCATCACATGTTGCTCAATCTTTGTCGGAATTTTGAAACGTTTAGTATATTATGATAAACGATAACGATCACAAAATCATTCATTAATAAATCACGTAAATCCGGTTTATTATTTATTAAACAAATTCATTACCTATATACCTAAAAATATCATTTGGATAAACAAATAAATTAGTAACTTCACAAAAAAAATTGCCATAAACAAATTGCTGTTTATTTACTTTAAAAGTGTTTTGTAAGAAATATTTTGGTTGATTCAAATCGTAGTTTATGGCTCATTTCATTGTAAGGACTTTTTATTTTCGTGGGTGAAGGTCTGTTTAAATATAGATGACCCCCTATGGTTTTCTCTGGGGTGGCAGAGCTCTTAGCATATCGTGGTATCACTAGCGAGCAGCGACTACCGTCCCAGTACGACCGCTGCTCGCTACTCACTAGTTCGGCCCCAACCGCCGATAAGAGTGCATGACTGTGATCGTTCTACGCGAACCCGCGCACGCGCTCTCGCGATCGCAACACGCAACCCGACAAAAACACTCGGGTAAATTTATTACACCACCCACTTCACTCAACATTGACAGTGACGTTTCGGGGTGTAGTTGACAGAACACGCTTTTTGTTATGGTTTTGTTTTGCCGTTAAATTTTTAGTGTTTGGAATAAATTGACCGTATTGAACCGGTGAAGTGATTTAATATAGTGTTGTGTTTGAGCCATGGGTCCGGGTACGGCGGGGTAGCGCGATGATGCGCAAGGAAGCGAGCGGGGCGCCCGGCGGGACCGAGGTCGCGCTGGACGCCGCCGACTGCCTCACGCTGCAGCAGATCCTCCGGGCTTTCAATTCTAACATCAGCGAGGAGCATGCTTGGGCGCTGTTCTACCAGGCCTCGCGCTGCTACCAGAAATGCTTAGACGAGGGAAACGCTTACTATTTACCCACGGAACTGGCCCACGTCTTGTTGCACAAGGACGGCACGGTGCACCCTAGCACGCTGCTGCATACAGGAGGTGAGTTCCAACTCGTGTAATAGTATTATGATTATATGTACTTCAACTATCTGCTTATCCATGTGTGCAGTTTCCAGTGTGGCATTAAATTACCGAGAGTGAAGCGAAAAAAGATAGTAATTATGAAACGATAAAACTATTATGTAGGTATAATAATGTGTAATAGTTCTATTATAAAACATTTTTAAATTGTAACTGCATAACTATGTTATTAGTAACTTTTTATTAAAAAAATCCTTAAATTTATACTAATATGTATTATAAAAATAAGGAAAAAAAGGATTTTTGTTTGTAGTGGATAAACTAAAAATCCGCTTAACTGACTTAGATGAAATTTGGCATGAAAATAGTTTGAGACACTGGGTACGATATAGGATAGGTTTTATTCCGGAAATCCACCTTAGGGGGGTGAAAAGGGGAATGAGTGTTTGTATGGGGAATCAATTATTTCGCAAGTAAGGAATTTAAAACTCATCATATCTATGTATGTATATACATAAACACATTAATATATAGTCTACCTATTCCATACTAACCATTAAGACATACTAGGGACGAATCCAAGCTAAGTAAGGGTGAGTCGCTAGTAAGTACAAAATATACTTAAATACTTTACAGAAACGATCTAGACAAAAACAAAACATAGCCATTTCGTATTTTGCATTTGTAGATGTTACGTGAGATGGCAGTTCGATTAAGAAACTGTGGCGTGTGCTCAACTTAATAATTTATAGTTTATTACCTTTTTAATTATGCACGTCCATAAAGTTAATACAATTGATGCTAACAAAATTTCTCCTTATCGGACACGTATTTTATACCTAATGTCAATTTTTATCGTTATACATATAGTATACTAGCAGAACCCGCGACTTCGCTCGAGCTAAAACTATAAAAAAAATCTAAAAAGGTAGGGTGCATACAAACTTTCATCTCCTATTTTACACCCTTATGGCATGAATTTCGAAAAATGCTTAAACATGTATTTATTTAATTGTATTGAAGAGCATTAATACTAAGTTTCACGTTATTCTGATCATAAATATTTTTTTGGTTTGGGTTGCACTATAATGTGTTTTCCCGTGGGAATGAGAAAATCTCTTGCGGTAAAAAGTAGCTTATGTCACTCTCCAGCCCTCCCCCTATCTCCACACAAAAAATCACGCCAATCCGTCACTCTGTTTCGACGTGAAAGAAAGACAAAAAAACAAACACACTTTCACATTTATAATATTAGTATGGATTTTTAAATAATGATACAAGTAACATTATGACAAGCGTTTAACGACAATTTTGCTCGTGTGAGTTACGGCATGCCTCGTTAAAATTGTGTAATATTTTATAAAAAGACACAATACTTAATTACTATTACCTATTACCAATTTTATTTAAATCTAAATTTGATTTTCAGATATCGTTAACAGATATTACATTTTTAATCTATAAACTAAAAGTTGTTGTGTTTTGCGCCTGTTGTTATATTTGTTATCAATATATTGCCTAAAAAGCAACATTTAGTGACGCTAGGTAACGACCTTGTGATAAGGTTATCATCTGAATTTTTAGCGCTAAAAAGTGTCCTCCTGCCACCTAATGAATTTTGACTGATTACAAAATGGTTTTTTTGATTTGGTATGTTTGTCGAAATCGATCCTTAATATTCCTAATAAGTAAATATAAATAAATAATACCGTACAAATATTTCATCGAAGTACTTATGTTTTGTATTCTTATTTAATCTACGAATACATATGTATAACAACCTTCGCTTTAATACAAACTCGAATTACGATAATTAATTATAAAACGAAAATTATAATTAACTAATTAAAATATACTTATTATGTTTATTATATTTATCAGAATATTCTAAAAAAATTATTATATGTATAATTATTTTAAATTATCTGTTAAATTGACATTTATGTAAAAAACAAATATTTTACGTACAATAATATTAAGTAAATAATTTGTTTCGTATTCAAATTACTTTTATTGCTTATATTTACATACACGTTTTTATTCTCATACGAGTAAACGTAGAGGAAGCACAAGTAACCAACGATTGTTCAAGACGTCGAGATGAAGTAGAAGAGTTAAATAATTTACAAATACATTATTATATTCATTTAATATCTCGAAAGGAAATAATCTATACAAGATAAATAAAATTGAAATGTTTGTTTGTAATGTTAAAATAACAGTTTTTAAAGAATGCATATGTAATTATGTACAGTAGGTATTTATAAGACAATATAATTTTCGTGTGTCTGTCTGTTTGTGCCGGCTAATCGCCGAAACTGCTGGACTGATTTTGACGGAACTTTCACTGGCACATAGCTGACTGATGTTATAAGGAGTAACTTGGCTACTTTTATTTTAGAAAAAGAATTAGGGTTCCGCTCAAAAATATTAAAATCTAGGGGATTCTCGGGTGAGAAAAGCGAAATCGCTAGTATGCCTATAAAACCTCTAGAAAAAGGGTAATCTTTCTTTCTATTCCACGACGTTACGGCACATACTTCCTTATTCTATTTTAATCTTATTACGCTATTAATTTTAAAACCCAATCATAAACAGTCTTTAGTTACACCTAGTAAACAGTCGTAGCTTCCGGCGTCCATATGCCTACATTCAATAGTATGTTTAGAACCGGCTTATTAACTTTGCAAAAAATTATGTAACAAAATCATCATATTTACTACATATTTCCATCCTATGCAATTATTAATTAATCAAGCAATTTCACTCACCGAAACATAAGCTATAAGAAAAACATGTACATCAAGATATCTATTGCTTCGACAATATGAGAAAGAAGGACAAACAATACTTTCTTAGATTTACGCGAACATTTGACATTTTAAATATTTATATCTTTTTTGATTTTTTTAGCAACAGGCGCTGTTTGTAACAACTATATATGACCTTTGAGACGTCTTAAACCTTAGTCTCTCCCATGACCATGATTGCTGTAAAACATTCGAAACGTCGGGAATCAAAAATCAAAATAAATCACATACATAATATAAAACATACAAAATAAACACAAACATACAGACATACAGCACATTTTCGCATTTATTATATTGATAAAAATTTCCACTTCACGATCTTATATTCAACATAACATAGAAAGTTTGCAAATATGATGTTCTTAGTTTAGTGGATAAAGAAAGAAAGTATTATTAAATCGTCTTGCTAAAATAGTAGAACGCAGTTCCAATAAAGTGTTGGTGTCGCATAACCATTTCTATGTATCTAGGAGTTTGACACCGATCTTCGCTGACGTCTCCATCGGTTATTATTTACGGATGCAATTCGACCGGTCCAAACAGCTTTATATGCATTTTATTGTGTACTGACCTATTTGCCGCTAAATGAATTTATTAGCCGGCTGCCTTGTGAAATGTAACGCGTTAGATGAAACTAGCTGTGATTTACACAGAGATTTTATATTCTGTGGCGCTTAAAACGCCAGCCTTCTACTTATTCTAGTCTATACATATAATAAAATTGTAACTAAGCCGAATCTGTACATTAAATACTTTTTGGAAAATCTTATTGAAATAGACATTATTATCGATACAGAGGCCAAATCTATAGTTTTTAGAATTTTTGTCTGTCTGTCTCTCTGTCTGTCTGTTGCCGCATACAGAAAAACTACTGGAGGGATTTTGATATAATTTGGTAAGGTGATAGCTGGTTATCCGGGTCAATTGAGAAAAAATACAAAAACTGCAATGTAAGAGTATACTAATATGTAAAACCTAAGAATTTGGTTTTTTGTCATCTGAACGCGGACGTAGTCGCGGGCAATGCTAGTCTATTATATGTTGATGTCAGTCTAAAAGTAAGATAAGATTTTTATTTTTAATAACATCGTACATTATCAAAGGAATGTTTAATTAATTTTTACTAATAAATAATAAAAATAATAATTTTACAATATTTGTACTCATAGTGGCGATTAATTTTATAATCGATTATACAGATAAATAAAATTGTAATGTCAAAATAACAACATTTTACTAAATGCATATATAATGAAAGTATAAACGGTACATATAAGAAAAATACAATTTTTATTTTGTTTTTGTCTGTCTGTGTTTGTTTTGGCTAATCTCTGAAACGGCTAGACTGATTTTGACGGGACTTTCACTTGTAGATAGCTTGATGATATTAAAAGGAGTAATTTGGGCTACATAAAGAATTAAGGTTCCGCCCAAAAAAAATTAAAACGCACGGACGCACCGAGGTTAAGTCGCTAGTTTATTAATGTTTAGTCATTATTGTAAAAATCTGTGAAAATATTCTAAAAATACATACATATTTAAATTCGTATGATATCATTTATAATATAGATTAGTAATAATTCTACTTGTTAAAATTACCATGGTGGTTTTTTATTAGGAAAAAACAGTTAAATGCTAGGTTATCATCGACCCGCTTTTCAATGTCGCTTCCGCTGTCGCCGTTTTTATACGTTCAGTTCATTGTTTTGTTTCATTATTCACACGTTTGCTTGCAAGGAAGATAAAGGGGTATTATTGTGTTAAATATCATTTATTTTTCTACTACACTTACATATCTAGTGCATTCAAGACGTAGCCTCCTTAGATAGAAGAGATAAGAAATCTGGGCGATTATTGTGATTTTTCTTTCTTACTCTCCTCACTTAGATAAAGAAATAATCTACAAGACCTAAATTTAATGCTAATATTAAATAGTATTGACTTATTTTTTTTAAAATCAACATTGCATACATTTTCCACTAGCGAAAATCGAATTTAGGACCTCTGCCTGAGTGCCAAGCCCAAGGTAAGGATCTAAGTAGGTATGTAAAAAGAATTTATTTTTGTTGTTAAATATTTTGTCCAGTAAAATTAATAAGTAATTTTAGCTTTCGTATTTAATTGAAAGTTAAATCGTAAGTTGATGAACTCTGAATGGCGATGAGCGTGGAAATAGTGCAAACACGACGTACGCTCGTGTTCAACGTGCATTTCATAATTACGCATTGTAGTATACTGAGTAACTGAGTAAACCTTTACAAATCTTATTGTTCTGGCATCTCGAGAATCCAACTTTTTCTCTACATTTTAGAGAGAAACTTAACTGACGGAAGAACTAATTAAATGCAAATTTGTACGGATATAGGGGGTTATTAGTGTTTATTTACCCGACTGCCCCAGAAAAAGGGTTATGTTTTTTTGAGACCTATTATACCTATTACCTATACATATAATAATCCGAAAAGATAGTTTTACTTAAAATGTTAAATATTCGCGTAAATCTAAGAAAGTATTATGCGTACCTACCTATACATATTTTATGTCAACTAGCTGATGCCCGCGGCTCTACTCATGTAATTTATTACTTACTTCGTCTTAAAATTTGTAGCGTGCTGTTAGATAGGCACATATGTATATTATGAGCTTTTTGAAATCTCAATAAATAGGTTACAAAACGGAAAAAGTAATGTAACTAGTTATATACTAATAGTTTTAAAGCTATTAAACAAACAAACAAACAAACAAACAAATCAGGAAAATAATATTAGTAAGCACTAAGCATAGATTTCTTAGGGCATTTTTAATTAAAACAATGTATTATTTTTGTAGTTTTTTTTTATTTTACACCAAATTACTTAAAATCTTCTTACGTAAACAACGTATATATTTTTCGATTTTATAACATTAAAAGATGTATATAAATATGTGTATTGTGTAGTGTCCGTATTATTATAAGATCTTTATGAAATGATATAATACAATACCGCATAAATTTTGATAAGAAATATCAAGATAAATAAATAGACGTAGTAGTTCTAGGGAAAAAGATTTAAACATACGATTTATAATGCCACGTATAATTTAGATCAATGTCTCCAGAATCTGAGCAAAAATTTGCGGCGCTTTTGATGACGGCAAATAAAATAGATTTACATAGAAATATCTTTTGCTTGCCGTCTATAAACAAAATCGCCCGCTAAACAACGGCTTCCCTTAAAAAAAACTATGACAATGGGCTCCTAATTCTTTTTTCGTGTATTTATAGGTTTTAAACCAGTTACAGATATTGTATACTTTTTCAATCTACCTGTCGAAGTTACGTGCTTCTTGGAATAGAGCTGACCCAGGTAGTCTAGCAACACGTAGAGTAGTATTATGTTCATCATTCAATGGAAATTGTTACTATGTATTGTTAGCATTCTGCTATAGTAATATATATATATAATATATATATATATATATATATATATAATATATATATATATATATATAATACAGAGAATGTTATAATAATAAAATAATTAGATACAACATAACTTTAATATATTGATATTGTTAAATGGTCGATGTTTTTAAAAATTTGCGTAAAAGAGATATAAAATCTATCTAAATTATTAAAATTTAAAATTCTGTTGTAAAAGTTTATATGTATAACTAACTATATTATTTTAATTTTCCAATGTTACGAATTAGTCAAACGATGATTTATTTTTATTTAAATCATAGCTACGCCCACAACTTCCTCTACATGGTATAGATGAGGGAAAACGAGATGACTCGTGTAGATGACATTAGCTCCTAAATCACAGATCCATACTTGGCCAAATCAGAACATTATCATATATTTTTAATTTATTTAAGGCAATAAAGTAATTATAATAGGTTATGATTTCACAAGTTTGTTGCTAGTCAAAGATTGTTTTAATTTTCTACTTTAGTAACTCCTTTATTTATGGCTTATGTTAGATAATAGCCGCCTAAAGGCTGCAATTGTTTGTACAAGCTTTTGTTTCATATTTTCTTTGTTCAATACAATTACACGTTTGTTGGCTGTTAGAGATAGTTAAATTTGAATACATTAAAATAAAAATAATGAAAAAATTGTTTGTAATGTCGTGTGTATTAATTAGTTTTTATAGACGTGTTCTTGCTTAATTATTATTGTGTTATGTTTTATGTACTGTAACTAACAATGTAATACCACATAGTTCATTTTATATTTTTCTAAGTGCATATAAAAATAACAATTTATCATATTTTTATTTGGTTTTCGTTGTTTTCATTCCATTTTGCGTTTTTTTTATAGTATAAGATTTACGTTGTTTTAAATGTTTCTACAAACCTGTTACGCCTAGTCTTTGTGGAGGAAGCTGATACGATCTTAGTTTGTCGAAATATAATTTATTATAAAAAAGAAAAAATATCTTACGTCTCTCTTATTTTGATACGAAACAAAAGAAACAAATAAAGATAAATATATAGGTAATGCATATTCAAACAGCAGAGTTATCGTAGCACGTGCATAATAGGAGAATGAACGCAGCAGGTTGGCGTCGGGCAGGCTGTAGGGTGGGTCCTGGCTTCAAGGTCGCTCGATCGATATCCTCGCGTAGGCTCTGATGTCATTTCCGGGAGATAACTGCTGTTTCCTCCTTTTAATGGCTTGTTTTACATGCAAATGTTCTTCATACGTTTATATTATACATATACATATAAAGTGTTATTTTTGTATTACAATTAGGTAGGTACTGGAAGATTACTAAAAAAAAGTTTATTTTTTGAATAATTTTTTGTTTTACGCTAAGATTTTTTGTCATTATTGTTATATACTTAATAGATACCTTCAAAGTTATACAGTATTACAAATTTTTTCTATGACTTGTTTTACAAATAGGTGATACATATACATACATACTGCATTATATATATATATATATATATATATATATATATATATATATATATATATATATATATATATATATATAAAATAGGTACATATAGAAAAATATGTATAATAATTTTTCCTGTAAAACAAACTGCACAAAGTTTTACATTTGCAGCGCACCCCGTTATAGTAGTTAGTGCACCCGTATACGGGACATCTATGCCAATTATCACTTCCTCGACTTACAAACATATTACATTGCCTTATCTAGCGAGCTATTTTATTAATTATGTTGCAGCTATATAGATATACTTATGTAATTTTTTTCTATTGGTTTTGTGTGAAAGAGTGAAATTTTGTATTGATCATACAGATTTTTGTATTGGTGCTTGTCGAATGAGAAGGTAATTAGGCATTTTATATTATGTATTTCGTTCAACACAGTATCTCGATACTTACTAATAACCCATAAGTACTTATTTGATAAAAATGATAATAAATTGTTGCTGACTGAAGTAGAAACTAGCGGCACCTCGGCTTCGTACTGGATATTCAAACAATGGACACCATTTCACCTCAACTTGATGTTGAAATTTTATTAAAAATAGCCTGTTTCAAAATATCAGTTATCATCAAAATCCGTTCAGTACATATTTAGCCGTGAAAACAAAGCGGACTACTTGACAGACAGACAGACAGAGTATGGATGTTACAATATGTACATAAGATTCAATATACATACATGAGACTCAGTAAAAATTAATTTGCTTAGTTTAGGTGCAAAGGTGAATAAAATGTGAACATGCACATTATCGACTCGTCTGTACCGCATGCCTAGTGCACTGCAACATTCTTAGACCGGCCGTGGCACGCGACACTGCACCCGGTACACCTTTGCCAATTATCTCTACATGCTTGTGTAAAGCCGTGTAAGCTGAAGAATATCTTATGGCTTAATGCCAATATAAGAATAAATAAATAAATATGTTGGGAAATTAACACACAGCACCATCTAGTTCCATGGTAAGCTACGAGGCTTGTGTTATGGATACCAGATAGTTGATACACTACACATATATAACTTTAAATACGTACATATTATAAATATAAACACCTATGACTGGAGTACAAACATTCGTGCTCATCACACAAATGAATGCCCCAGCGGGACTCTAACCCGCGACCGCGGGCACAGCAAGTAGGGCCACTATAAACTGAGCTAAACGTGTCGTCAAAAACATATAACTGTTTTTATTATTAACTTATGTATATATGTTTCTAAATATAGCAACAAAAGGGTCTCCGGTTTCGCCTGGCTGAATTTTGTAACTTCTTTTATCCAATTGGGTTGAATTTTTTTAAGAATATATTAATATCAAAAAAGCTCGTTTGAAAAATAACCGTTTAAATGGATATTTTCGTCAATTTAGGGATAACAATTCATATCAGGCGATTTTTCTGGGCGTTGCTGAGTAAAGGATTTTTATCTATACAAGTATATAGAGCTTTGTTACAAAATGGAGTATATTCTACAGGTATTATTAATTTAGTACGAATGGAATTTGTTACACAATACTCGTTTTCCAACCAATAATTTTCAAATGAAAATCTATTTTCTATATTCAATAGCTCGTATTTATTACCAAGCTTTATGTAGGTATATCTATTTTTTGAAGCTATAATTCTTTTGGCGTGTTTGGAAAAATTATGAGTAAAATACAACAGCCAAAAAGCGACATGATGAAGTTAGCTGCATTCCTTTTAAAGAGTTGTCACATGCGGTATGAAATCTTTAGCTATTTTTGTTTTGTTACGCCAAACAAATATAACTTCTTACGTGCATACATAAGTACACACACACGTTTTTTTAACAAGAAATGGTCAATTCAGTAAAGATTCATATTCCATCATATAAAAAAAAACTATTGAAGTATCTAATAGTATAGTATAGTAATGTTTCTTATCGTTGATATATTCGTTATGATTTCGTATGTGTTCGTCTATTCTTATGCCTTTATCTTTCATTGAACGACCTTTGCTTCGATAAGTTTCAGTGAAGTACATTGCCTTCAAGATTATTTCGCCAACAGAATAAATTGTGTATTTTTAGCGTTTTTTTAGATTGTTTTGTTTGGACTTATTTTTCTAAAATAATGAAATTCACTATTAAAGTTATATTGTTCTTTCAAAGTAAGCCACTGCTATTAATAGTTTTTTTTGTTGAAATTCTTGAGAACAAAAAATTGAAATCGGTTTTTGAAGTCATCAAAGAGGTAGTTCGTTTCTTATATAATTTGAAAATAATTAGGTAAATAAATAAAATGTGAATAATATATTTTATATAATTACAACTGTCCGACAATTATTGCGTGACGAGTAAACTGATATGTTTTAATCATTACCTATTACTAATCTGATAAAAAGTTACCTTGTCCGCTTGTAAATCATGCAAAAATCTCTGTCTGTTGTCATGTTGTCAATGACTCGCATGTTATATAATCTATACTCATATTATAAAGAGGTAAAGTGTGTTAGTTTGTGACGTTCTAGGGGAGGGGAGGGGGGGAACTACTGACCCGATTGAGATGAAATTTGGTAAGAAGATAGTTTGAGGCCCTGGGAAGGACATAGGTTACTTTTTAATCCCGGAAATCATCCCTTAAGGGTATGAAAATGGGGATGAAAGTTTGTATGGGTAATCAAGCTTAATTATTATTTAATTTATTACGATTTATTTATCGATTTTACATTATTTATTATAGAAAAATAGTAAATGTTAAGCATTTACTCTGAAGAATGATACTGAAGTAGATACCCATTTTATGCCTATAAGGTAGATTATTAGTTAATTGTAATAATTTAATGCTGAAGAAAATCAGTTTGAATTTCAATATCTGTACGAAAATGCTTAGTGAAACATTCTTTCATTCTACTTACTATTCCATATCCCTTCTAAATAGAACCTTCGTGATGTAAGTATATTATACATGATACGGATCTTTTGTTATAATACTTATACATATGTAACATACCTACATTTTAACAGTATCTACAATGTGGAAAATTTAAACTTACTTTTATTACTTACGTAATAGGAAAGTATCTCTCTAACAATAACGGTTAAATATTTTTAACATGTTCAATTTTCTTACAACACTTTCTATCTTACATACACCATAGGCAAGTAACATAACATCCAATTTAAGCAATGGTGTAAAAGTAAATCATTAGCGTACAGATCAAGCGTACTTTCTAAACGATAACCAAAAGGCACACGGAGCGATACTCATAAAAATGTCATTGTTATCATTCCGATCATAAGTCATTATAATTTGGTTGTGCGTGGCTCATCAATTTATATATAAAAACCTCATTATTGTGTGCCGCGTTATATAACACACTGTTTGGATCCGGTTAAGCAGATTCTTCTAGTACAAGAGAGCAAATAATATTCACAAGCCAAGTGGCTTGTACCCTCGCTTCCGCCGCTTGCATCCCCAGGTGCCCAAAAGTAGCCTTTGTGTTAGTTCAAGTCATAGTCTGTTTGTGACCTGTGGTAGGACTCTGTCAAGCCTGAGGAGTCCGACTGGATGGGTTCCAACCTTTATTTATTTCTTTCGCCAAGCATGAATGATTGCTTTGTTGTGTTGCTTCCGGTTTGAAGGATAAGATAGCCGGCGCAATTACAGGCAAGAGGCATATCATCTTAGTCCTCACAGTGACAACGTAACTACGGTTTTGCATTTTTGTTACATAAAACCTAAGTGCATAAACTATAGGTGTTATGGGCGACAGGTACCGCTTTCCATCAGGTGGGCTATCTGCTCGTTTACCATTGAACACTATGAAAATAAGTCTATCTGTGTACTAAATTTCATCCAAACCTGTCCAGCCGTTTCAGAAAGAGTAACAATATATACACACACATACAAACATACTCATTAATAATAGAAGTCCAATATCGATAAAACAATATTCATTCGTTATTTTGTATAGTAAATATAGGGTAAGTTCAACAACATAATATCATTTAGCCTTGTACATTGACTCTTTCACGTCACTCTTGGTTGAGTTTTACGTTTATTATTGTCAATATTGTAAAAAAATAATTTATAATGAAAATTTTCCGCGTTTTCACGAAAACAACATTGTGAACAAATCGGTCCGTTATCGTTTTTTCTTCATTTTTTATAAAGTTACATGGCCAAAGTACAATATAATTAATTGTGTTTTTATAAAGTATTCAGTATTGTAACGTAAGAGGTTAATTTAATGTTTAATAATGATTATAGATTTCTCGCGAAAGAACTCTAAATACCGAAGCGATTTTAATGGTCGCATTTCTTGTTCGATCACTCCCAAGTGTGTAATTTCGTCCGACAAATGATATTTTCATTGTGAATTCTCGATGTTACTGCGCTCAGTACAATAAAATAAATTATGTCATTAATCAGTCGAGTTCCTCATTTTACTGTTGTTATAATTAAATTTTCTAACTAACGATGTTGTGCACTTATCTCAATCAGCGGGATTTCGTGCAGCCTCCGGGTTCTTATTATGTTTAAAGTTGAACCTGTTTTAATAGATAATTATAATTTGAAGAAATTGTCAGTTTCGTAACTATATCCATTTGGATATTATGGCTGCGTTCGCTCGCCACTTACATTATGTTTATCTTTATCTTTAATATATTTTCAAAACGTGAACGTGTTCATCGAAATGTGGGAATGAAAAAGTAATGTCATATTATGTAATACTCATTTAACCTTCCTATACTCGCGCATTGGTCTGTACTATGTGGAGGTACAAGAAGAGACATACGACATTAAGGTTTGTTGACTAATATATATTCTATAGTATCGAAGCACAGTTAGGAAGTGTGCTCAGAGCGTTTAAAGTGCTGTAACATCGAATTTGAATATTAAGAAACAAATGACATTTTAAGTGTTGGAATAAATCTACATAACGATTGTGACTTATTGAATATACAATTTGTAATTACTTTAAATGCAAAATTTCGCCAGTTTCTAACACCATACTATATACTTTCTCCAAGTTTCTTAAAATTTACATCTTTATTTAATACTATTTTGTTTTTAATGTCGAAATTTTGCATGCACTTTCTTTACTGTTCTATATTCGCTTTTTAAAGAACAATTGTTATGTAAGAGATTTTATGTCTAGATTTTTCTGACAGATTTTCAGGATGTTATCGAGTTTCAAAGAGATCTGGATTGATTTTTGTGTAATCTTTTGCGTCATAGATGATATTATTAAGAAGCGTTGACAGCCACTAAATCATATGAGATTTATCAGAATACAGTGAAAGGAGCTTACCGACGTGAGATCAAGGTCAGGGGATTTTTTTAATAATGATGATTGATAGCTGATTTTTATTTTTTACTCATTATATGTATATATATATATATATATATATATATATATATATATATATATATATATATTTAAAAAATCTTACCTACTATTTTAATATGAGATACTAATACGGACATTAAAATGTTATTAACGTTATAAAACTTTAATCAACTAGATAGTAAGGACAAAGTTCAAAGAGATCGCATCAGTTTATACATAATTATATTTTATACATATATATTTATTTTGCAACTCCCTATTACGTTTCATCAATGATCTGTCATTGGCTCAAGATTCATTGACACTTCGGCCTTGAGTTTCATGCGCATTTAGTATGCAGCACACGGTATATCAAATTCTAACTTACTGCAAATATACTTGAATATATTGTAATTAACCTCTTAAAAGAAACTCTATAAGAAAAAGCGTTTATCATCAAACGTTGTCAAGACGTATCTGATTTTTTTATAGCTGATTTGCCTTGAAATTTGATTTTCTACGGAAATATTGTTTTGCAAACTTCACTACAAGAAAAAAAAAAATTCTAAATTAAATTTATTCCATACCCATTCGCTTTATATTTAGAATTTTAAAAAATCATTAAAAAATTCAATACGAGTGTTTTAAAAATCTTTGACGTAGATGCATTCAGGTTATTGCGTCATAGAATGCCGGATTATCTCATATGTGAACATTTGTGACGGTCATAATGTCTGCGCGTGTTTCATAACTGCAGATGGAAATTGCATTTTCTGGACTGTTATACCGGCTGTCAGAAGATGCTATTATAGCCCGTCTATTTATTATTTAATATTCAGTTTTCGTATTTATTTATGAGTAATATGTAATACGATAACGTGCTGATAACGATAAGTGAACGCGCACTTAAATATTACATTGTTTTTGTCGAATATTATGATTTCACGATTTCATTACGGTGTTTAAGAGAACAAAGAGCTATTAATGCAATATGAATCCTATTTCGTTTAAAGTCTGTTTTTTGCTGCAGCCTATTTTGGTATCTTGTTTCGCAGTAAGTAAAAAATGTCACACTATATGTATATTTTTTCTTTATATATATATAAAGTAAATAAATGCATTAATTCTATTTAAAAAGTCTAGTTAAGACTAATCATAAGTATCTCGAAAGGAATTTGATTCAGTTGAGGTTGACATTACTTGCTCCCGCGCAGTCCCACTGACACCAGTGCTCGTGATTCAGAGCATTACAATAGCTTCCTTTCTAACTGGGGCGTAGGCCTGCGGCCTTGCAGGGCTGCGCAGTGGGCGGACACTTTGATATGTGATATGCGCAACCGACTATGTTTGTTCATGTGTGATGCATGAAAAGGTTCTATTTTTGTATTAAGAAATTCTCCTCGATTTGACATATTTACATTGGTATTTTAAAGTAATGTAAGACTGATTTTGTTTGTTTATTATATACATCTACATATATACTTATATTATAAAGAAGTAAAGTTTGTGAGTTTGTGACGTTGTAGGGCGTAATCTCTTGATCTACTGAACCGATTTAGATGAAATTTCAAATGTGGTAAGAAGATAGTTTTAGACCTTGGGAAGGACATAGGATATCTCCTTTATATCCCGGAAATCATCCCTTATGAAATTTTGTATGGAGAATCGACCTAGGCACGAACACGAGCGGAGCGAGGGTGAGTCGCTCGTAGATTATAAAATCGCATATTTATTATACATGGGAAAATGTATATGTATGTTTATTACTTTTTCACACTGAAATGGTTGGATGTATTTGTATGAAATTTAGTACTAAAATTGGACTATGACCTGAAGTAACTTATAGGCTACTGTTAGTAAGAACAGTTGCCAAAAGGTAGCACTACCTGTATATAATATTATATTAACACGAATATATAATATTAATACAAGTCAACTAGAGACGCACACGAGCGAAACGAGAGTAAGTCGCTAAAATTTTCATCAAATGTCTTTAGACAAAGTTTATTGATTATTATTTTTACATACATTCGATATGCCGCAGATGTATTGCTGAATCAGCTGTTTTTCAAAACCGCTAGTTGTTTTACACAACATCTCCGTTATGTAAAGTAAAATACAGCCACATATATTATGTAGTTTATTATCGGAATTGGATCTAAACAAGCCGGTGCGGTTAACGCAACACGTCACGAGGTGCTCCAAGACACCGAATCGCGACGCGTGTTAACCAGCCGAGACCGCAAAAACGTGGTCTCGAGTGCGAAGAAATGCTGCATTCCTCATAATTTGTTCTGAAATACGACCAATAGATAAACTGAAGACGGCAAAATAAGTGGGTTAACTCTAGTTCTTTCTGATTTATACGCCATGATATTCCTGACGTTTATTCGAGTTTCGTTCTCTGAAGAAAATTAAATTTTTACTGCCAATTTCTTGCCACGTTTTATAAATGTTTTTGAAACCAATTAAAAATATTGTTATTCTAAATTTTGGTCTTGTCAATTTTTTAATGATTTATAATGTATTTAGGGTTTAACACAGGGTTCGAAATGATAATTATCATGATATTTATCATGATAAGTATAGGTTGATAATTATCTTTGATAAATATAATCGAAAGTATTTAATTTGCCACTCTTCAAATTGTCGATCAGCAAACTGAACTCTCAAAAAATCAGCTCAAAAAACTCAATCGGCTTACTGAGAACTGAGGATGATGACGATATTTAACTCATTAATTTAATTAAATAGTGCTTATGTAGTTGGTTAAATTTATTGTTTTTGTTTCTATGTCAAAATTATGAAACAAAAAAAATTACCTTGTTTGTTAAAAGTGTATAATTTATTCTAACGTAAATTATGACAAGCAAGTAGTCAAATACCAATACCTACACAAGGATTGCTCAGTTTATATCTGTTTGATAATTATCGGATAATTATCTGATAATTATCACGATAATTATCAATAGACATATTTATCATCATGATTTCATTCTCTGGTTTAACATTAAATCAAAATAATCTAAGATCGAAAGAAATCGAGGCTCGAGGTATTACTACTATAATAATGCAGTGCGGATAACACGTGAGGTGACACGCGATGAAACTAAATACGTAAGTGAACGCGACAGCCGATTGTCGCTGCATTTACCTACATTTTTATTAGAGACGTAAAATAACGGTGCTTGTTATCTTTTTCTATTGTTTCTATGGTATATATAAATCCTTATTTTGGTAAAGAAGATTGTAATTGATAAAATGTTTGGAATAAACTAGCAAGTGTTGTATTTCATCAAAAGATAATTTCGTGGTGCAATATTATTTATTATACATATTATATTTAAAGGTTGCAAATTTTAGCTAAGATAAATGATGAGCTATTTAAGAATTTTATCCTTTAAGCTTTATAAAGTTGGCACAGGATTCAAGCACGGAAGGAAGGTCAGCCAACGAGGATATATTGGATATGCGCCAAGCATTATGACTGCAACACATTTGACCTGGTGGCGTGACTAAATAAATCAATAAGTACAGTCGCTACTTTAGAAAATATGTATATGGATAAATATTAACGGGACCATAATAATTATATCTGCGTTTTAATATTTAGTTTGTGAAAGGTGTCAAATATTTGCAATTTCTCCTATGAACGTCTACTTTTGTTGAATGAGTCAGCTGCATACTGCCATTCATTATAATGTCAATGTCAAGCAAACAAACTGAGCGGTCGTTAACGGCTGTATCGGAAAGCGCGAGAGGCGACTACAGTGTTGCGTAAGAGGGGTTGCGATTATGTTGATGTTGCCAGTAATTAACCTTGGAATTGCTTTAAAAGGCTTTTAGCATGTTTTCCACAAACATAGTTATTTATAACACGTTAATGGATGCATGAATTGGATGCATGGATTTATGGGAAGAGTGTTGACCTTAGCCATACTTTTAAAATGGCGACTATGTTAAAATACATACAAAATTAATGCTATATTGATTTAAATTGGTAATTGTTCTTCTACAATTATGATGGTAGAAATAAACACCTTCAACGAGCGGTGCAATGACCACAATGATTTATCTCAAGGTTTTCGTTCAAGTAAATCCGACAGCAGGAAAATGAGAGATTCATTTGCGATTTAGCAATTACCGTGATTGGTCTTCCGTAAAATTTGAAGTTCAAATTTGTATCAATGTCACTCAGCTTAAAGTGACAGTTACGTCATTGACGCAAGCGCTTGTAATCCACTGACCGCCGATGCGCCCGACTTGCCCCGTCTTGCGTAACATGATTAGCATTAAGATTTATTACTTTTTACAATAATAGGATTGAAAAAATAAGCTCATATCAATTATTATTTAATAGGTTCATTGAAGGCAAAGAAATCTAATTCTAGATCTATCAAATCTATACTAATAAATGGAGAGCTGATTTGTTTGTTCGGTTATACTGCGATAACTACTGAACCGATCGGAATAATACTCATACCATAAGATGCAGCGTGTTTCGGAGAAGGTTTTAGTATATGATATGTTGGTGATTAATGTACTATGCGGGCGGAGCCGCAGGAAAACGCTAGTCAAACATAATCTGAAATGACTAGGCGGATTTAGGATGCTTAGTAAAGAGACTATTAACTGGAGTAACACATAGGCTTCTGGTAGGAACTTTACCGCATAAGGGCGAAGCAAGGATGAAGTGCTAGTATATACAGATAAATTAAATTGAAGTTTGTTTGTAATATAAAAAAAAACCAGCTTGTTACTAAATGCATAAGAAATTATATACTGATAAGAAAAACACATTTTTTTATATTTTTTGTCTGTCTGTGTCTTTGTTTGTTCTGGCCAATCTCCGAAACGGATGGACTCATTTCGACGGGACTTTCGCTGGCAAATAGCTGATGTTATAAGGAGTAACTTAGACTACTTTTAGTTTAGAATAAAAATTAGCGTTTCGCTAAAAAAAATTAAAAGGTACCTAGGGAGTAGGGACGCACCCTAGCGAAGCCATGGTAAGTCGCTAGTTATAAAAATGCGGAGTTCATCCGCCGTCCTTCGGTATAATTTATGGTGTGATTAAAATGCTAAACAACTTTGTCATTATAGGTAGTCGTATCATGTAATTATAATCGGTACACCAGCAAGGTTAATTAACAGTTAAATTATTATTAAATAATAAATTTATTTCTGGCATGTCCTAAATATGTTTTAGAGGCAGATATCAAAGCTTTTAAAAAACTTAATTATATAGTCACATAAATTTTGACGCTCCCAGAAATGTTCGACTTTTACCGTTATATTTTTAAATTAATTCTATTCTAGAGATATCTTGTCAATTCAACTTTCTTGTTGTAAGACTTTAAAGGCACCGAAGTACACTCAAGAATTAACTTAAGTTTAGTTCTAGCCATTTTTCATTGAAACGTTCTTGGTTTAATAATACTTTGCCTTGTATCTGAAGCTGATAATCAAATTAAAATTATCGTGACTTCTATTCACCTATACAACACAGATATCCATCGTAACTTTTAATATAATAAATAGGTGTTCATGCGACTGCAACCGTTATGTTTGGATGAGTTTCCTGCGAGTACATTATTTAATGCGATTACTTACTACTTATAACATTTTATTCTTCACTAGCGACTCACCCTCGCTTCGCTAGAGTTAGTCACTAGATACGTTTTAATTTTTTTGAGCGGAACCCTAATTCTTTTACTGAAATAAAAGTAGCCTAAGTTACTCCTTATAAAATCAAGTACATGTCAGTGAAAGTCGCGTTAAATCGGCCCAGGCGTTTCGGAGATTAGCCGGAACAAACAGACAGACAGACAATTTTTTTTAAAATAGTGTTTTTCTTATAAATACTGTATATAATTTGTTACTAAAAAGCTGTTATTTTGACATTACAAAGATACACTTTAATTTTATTTATCTGTATAGGTTGGTTAATGTTCAATTTACTTTATTAAGACATAATTATAAAACGTAACTGCTACAAAAATTAGAGGCAGTTCAGTGGTAACGCGCTCGCTTGGAAAACCAAGTGGAGCGAGTTCAAATACCGGATCTCACGCCTGATTTTTTCGTGTGCAAATAAATCACTTTTATCAATATAACTCGTCTTACAGTAAGGGAAAATATCGGGAGGAAACCTACATGTTCGAGGGAACCGTGCTAGTTTTCGAAGAAATGTAAAATCTGTCAATCCGCTATGACCATCGTAGACCGATCATCGTAGACCAAACGAATTAAAGCGGGGCGTCCCGAACTAAAAATCATATAATTCGATAACACGTTTGGCGTAGTGACTCTACTTGCTGTGCCAGCGGTCGCGGGTTCGAGTCCCGCTGGGGGCATTAATTTGTGTGATGAACACGAAAGTTTGTACTCCAGTCATGGTTGTTTATATATATTTATAATATGTATCTATTTAAAGTTATATATGTGTAGTGTATCAACTATCTGGTATTCATAACAAGCCTCGTACCTTACCATGGAACTAGATGGTGCTGTGCGGTAATGTCCCAACATATTTATTTATTATATAGTATATAATATGTGAAAACCATACATCTATCACAAACAGCATATTGCAAACATAATGATTGTCACAAATACCAATCCATTGTAGGCAGTGCTGATTCATGTCTTATATTTTCAGTACTACAATCGTGTCGTCAGGGTCGGGTGGCGCTGTAATTATGAAACAAGCACCGCCGTGACGACTCAATGTCAATGTCGTTAATCGCTTGTTTTGATTTAGGCTAATGTTTATCTAATTGTTTGGCTGTGGTATTCTCATTCTACTAATTTTCTTCTATTTTTTTTTTGGCTTTGAATTATACATTTGTTATATATTATGTGGGAACTTAAGTAATTTTATTACGATACAATGAACGTTTTAATGCCTATGTCGACTAGAATACTGATTTGAATGGATTGCGCGTTTTTTTTCAACTTTGACATTGGATTGATGGTGTTTTAATTGCTCTTTTTTATTTCCCTACAAAGCTATACTTAAATATATAATTCTTTTAATTTTATATTTTAACCAAATTTTGAATTTTAGCATGTCATTAAAATATTTTTAGATTATATTTGATATTTGTTAAAAATTGCGCATAACAAAAAATATTTTTTTTATTATTATTAAAATTATACTTTTCTAACTTAAATGGCACCTTAACGTTAATTGACAAATCCGTTGGCGTATTCTAATCTCTTGTTGCGATGCAATAATATTAACGATATTTGGTCAATATTATTGACACCTCGGTACTAATTTTTGGCAAGTTTCACTGAGAAAGAGTCAACATTTCACATTATAGTGGTCGTATATGAATTGATATACATACATTTGTTTACTATCCTTCAGTTACGGTGTAACAGTACGATATATGTGTTTTTATTTCATAGAGATAGGTTATAGCTTACATAGTGTTATGTTTAAAACCGGCACATCAAGAGCTCTCATAGGAAATTATTTGTTGTAAAAAGTAACTGATAGACGTTAAGTGCATGAGCGCAGCGAAGCCGGGTGGTGTCGTTAATCTTTATATATATAATTCTTCTGTGAGTGTGTATGTCACTGAACTTCTCTCAAACGACTGGACCGATTTTGATGAAATTTTTTGTGTGTGTTCAAGGGGATCTGGGAATGGTTTAGATTCACAATTTTGTCCAAAAAGTTTTGAAATTTTCAAATTAAAGACGTGTAGACAGGACAACGTCTGTCGGGTCCGCTAGTATAGTATAAATTCAAGTAATAATGTTTACAGGTCACAAATAGTGGCAAAAAGGTGTGGGACTTTAAAATATCTTTTTTATCAAAATTTTGTTTTCTTCGGCCGTAAACTTATTAACTCTTCAAATGCATCTTGGACAAAGATCTGTATGACCAAAATAAACATTTACATTATGTGAAAAGCGAATATTACTTAATGTATCTAATTTACAATGCACGACTGGGCCATATTTTTTAAATTTTGTATATACATAATAAGATACTTATAAAGTATATATCCTCAGAAACTGTTTGTTTTATAAATAATTCATGATGTACAACAAAGGCTCCCGATCCCATGGGAACTTTCGCAAGGGCGTTCCGCGCCATGAGTCGACACCCCGACCGCCATTACAGAGCGGCCGCTAAATAAAACTCCGTCATAAACATTACTTGCATGCTCTGTGGCTGCAACCTGCCACTTATACACGGGCATACTTTAGGTTTATTGTTATATCTCACTTACAAACGAAAGATATAAATGTAGAGTCAGATCTTTCAATAATTTCAATATGATAAAATTAAGCTTTCAGAAAGGGTTGTAGGTATCTAAAAGTAGTATTTCAAATGAAGCTGGTCTTAAAAGAGTTTTATTTAATAACTAGCATCTTGGTGACATTCATAATTTTATATACAGATTGGAACAAATGGCTGGAACACGGAAGTACCTTAAATATTGAAGTTATCAAGATTTAGTACAGAAAATATTTCTTTATTTAAAAAAATTATAATAACTGTATTTTTTTTAAAAGCTTACCTGAACCGGGAATCGAACAAAATAAAAATGCAAAAAAGGACACCGTCAATGTTTTAGCCAATTAATCGATAAGGTCTATGGTAAGGATAAAATCTCTACCTATACAGGATAGACAGCAGTACCTTTTGGCTTTATAAAGAGTATGCCAGTGTTATACCAGGTCATACATTGACATAAATATACAATAATAATAATAAGCTACATGATCTTATAATTGTACCATATAAGAAGATAAAATACTTTTAAAAACCTATAATAATATCATTTTAATGCCCTTCGCAGATTCGTTTCTCTCAAAACAAGACAGTTCAAGTTAATTGCTTTTTAATATATATTTTGAATTTTGATATAAGTACAGTTATGTGTTCTACATTATAGTAATAAGTTCAGGTCAGTTTTACAGACTCGATAAACTTTCAAAAGCTACTCTGAATATATAATTTTCGTTGCATGCGTATATTTAAGATGAAAAATACAAACAGAATTTGAGATCATGTAATGTATTTATTATCTATATTAATATTATAAAGCTGAAGAGATCGTTGATCTGTTTGTTTGGAAGCGCCAATATTAATTACCTGCCTACTAGTTATTGCCCGTGGCTTCGCTCGCGTGGTAGTGAGACGGGGATCAAAGATAGCCTATGTCCATCCACTGGATGTAATTTATGTCCTTACCAAAATTTTATCAAAATCTGTTCAGCGTTTTTAGTGTGTAAAGGTAAGAGACAGAGTATCTTTCACATTTATAATATTTTAGGTATGTAAAAGTAGGGATTTATTGAGGCTAATGTATCTAATCCTTAAGGTCAGTACAATTATTGTCAAATAAACTGTGCGAGGAGAGTCGCGTGCTAAATTTAGTATTCGACAAAGTTCGCAACACTTGTTCCTAATTGGAGTGTGTGAAGATAAAAAGTCGCAAAGTACAATCGAAAAACGGAGAATTGAAAGTTGACCTTTATTATCACAAGCACTTAAGCAATCAGACTGATCTTCACGCAAATAAACAAATATTTCAATTGCAACCAGTAGAGGCAGAGCCGGATTTAGAGGAGGGCAATCGGTACGGGACATGAGGGAGAAAATAACCAAAAACACAAAGAAAGAATTTTCTACAAATGTCTACGTAGATAGGCCGGTTTTTAGTTTCTTTTTTATGTGAAATATATGAATATAATCTTGAGCTTCAATGGATTTGACGCATAAAAAAAGGAAACATTCTTATTTTAGCGATATTTTTAAGGGTCCGTATATTTCTAAATACGGCTCTGAGTTATAAAAACAATATTTAAATCATTCTACCCACCATCTGCCGATTTACTGTTCTATTGTTTTACGCTTCACAATTTTACTTTTGGTATTTTGTCTTCATTAAACGAATGTTAATTAATCTTGCTTGAGCGTTTGCCGAATTAGATCACTTTTTTTTTGTTAACTCCATTTTTACAGCCTCTTGAATAAATGCCATCATTTGGTATATATATTTTTTTTATTGATGAAGCATCTTCTTGCCGTTAGATATCAATTAAATAGAAAGCTTTTTGATGTAGACTGTGTGATGTTGGTCTTGTCTATAAGTGATATTGGTTTATATGGCCATGTTTTATTGACATATAGCTAGAATGTGTTATTCTCTTAACTTTTATTTTCAGCCTATTTTGGTTTATTTTCATAAACATTTACGTATAAAGCATTTTTTGTTTGTTTGTTTGAACTGCCACTTATCTATGTTAACGAATTATCTTACAACTACTAGTATAATTTTTTTTTTTTGCCTTTTATAGGATTTTTAGGCAGCAGGCTATTTAACATCACTCCACGTCCCTTGGGAGCGGAGTAATTATACATATATGAAGTATGAACAACCCCAGTATGATATATAAGCATTACTAATGTAACACTCCACAATATGATGAGTTAGTCAATTGGCAGCAGATCATAATTTCGTTATTAGAAAAGTTTATTCACCTATCGCTCGACTAATCCCGTTTCGTGTTTGAGTTAATTATGGTGTTATATATAGAAAACCTGATATCTAAGCGTGCTGCAATTTTTTTGAATTTTTTTAATATTTGAAAATTATATTTGCCTTCAATATTTGTTATAAAACAAGTTTTGATAGTTTGCTTTGATATCCAATATTAAATTAGTAAAGGCGGAAAAAATATGCCAATTTTTAACCGATTTTAAATATTAAACAAGAGTTCGTTCGGCCGGTATTTTTAGTTAAATTTTGTATTAAGATTTTATTGTTTATATATGAATGATTGTCTTATTTCATGAATTGGTTATACTTTAATGGTAGTCCATAGTCACATATAAATTACGAGAATAAAGTCCACAAGAGCAATACTTTCAAGAATCTAATATTTTAAAAATCTATATGTATCTTTTTTGTTAAAAACGAACTTCTATCTTCAATATATATATATATATATATATTTAAATTTTAATCTGTGTAATGTTTATGAGAAAAATATATTTATACATTTAAAATAATAAAATCATCTCATCAACAACATCTTGACCCGTAATTTTGAAATATTAAACTTTCTACTTCCTTTGTTCTCGTCGGAAATCAAAGTTAACTCTAGTTGATTTATCTGATATCTTAATGATTGCAATTGAAGACATCCGACGAATGAATGTAATAGGTATATTTTCACTTATTCCTCTTATTATATTTTCCATTTAAAAGGGTTTGTTACTTTTCTCATTTGCTCTCGTTTCATTGTCGTGATTCATTTTCCACGATTTCATATTCTACAGCTCGAGGCTGGTCATTTGGAGTTAAGCATTGAAAATAATCATCGTGTGATTAAAGTGCGTCCGAATATCGAAACTAAATTACATACTATATCATTTTTTAACGTTCTATTGTTCGTACTGACCAAAGCAGAATGGCTTATCGCACTAGAAATTATGACTCTGGCGTTTCGGCGTAATGGCCAAAATTTGTTCAAGTACCCCTCAACTGCTTGTTATGAATTACAATAGAACTTTCTAAGATTGTATTTGGCAATGCTAATAGTGATAATAAAACAATACGGCGATAGATACACATTTCAGCACAGAAAAGCGACTAAGGCATCCA
This sequence comes from Brenthis hecate, assembly GCA_951806755.1. Classification (NCBI taxonomy): domain Eukaryota; kingdom Metazoa; phylum Arthropoda; class Insecta; order Lepidoptera; family Nymphalidae; genus Brenthis; species Brenthis hecate. The sequence goes on along the minus strand of OX638265.1, from coordinate 5,845,918 downwards.
TTTTAGTGCAATATCGCGAAACAGAAGTTTAGCTCCTAACAGGAAATACGGTTTTTTATGTTGCCGTTTTTATATAAGTGGTAGTAAAAATAACATCTATATGATATAAATTGATTTATTGTATTAAAACTTTCAAAGGCACACCATTTAAAGTAATAGCGTTATGTTATATAAGCATCTAAGTCTCTAGAATAAAATTTAATTTGATAACGACTTTGATAAAAACCTAGCATGAGTTGAAATGGTCTTGAGTGATATTTAAAGTTTTATAATACAACTAGCGACTCATCCTCGCTCCGCTCGGGTTCGTCCCTAGTTACGTTTTAACGTTTAGTATAGATTTCTCAGAGATGACATATTTTCCCGCAGTAAAAAGTATCCTATATGTTGACCCGGATAATTCAGCTACCATTATACCAAATTTCTTCAAAATCTGTCCAGTGATTTTCTCGTGATACGGTAACAAACAGACAGACAGACAGACAAAAATTCTAAAAACTATATATTCGGACTCTGTATCGATAATAATGCCTATTTCAATTAGATTTTCCAAAAAAATTTAATGTACAGATTCGACTTAGTTACAATTTTATTATATATGTATAGATAAAAAAATATGAAGCTGTTTTTGCGTGCAAAACTATTACTTCGAAATGACCAGTTGACACGGCGGTACTCTGCGATCGAACTGTTGACCTCGCTAATGCTAATAATACTTTCTAAACAGTTATTATAAGTTATTTAGCGGTTTTCTGACTACATTGTACGTTTGGATTCAAATCGTGATATTTTTTCGTAGCCTTCTATCTCGCTTTCATGTACTGCGGCTCTCTATTTTTTACTGTTGACCAAGTTATGTTATCAGAACCAATTCAATAGATACATCTTTAGAATTCCCCAATCTTAAAATTCAAGTTCACAGTGAAATTTTGATGTAAGTTTAGAAAAATGATAAGCTTATATATGTATATTGTATAACTATTACTATGTTCTATATACAATATACTACCGAGTACCGACTGACCCTCGCTCTGCTCGGTTTCGTCACTACTTACGTTTTAACGCTTAGTATAGATTTCTCAGATATGATAATATATTTTCCCACAGTAAAAAGTATCCTATATGTTAGCCCGGATAACCAGGTATCATTATACCAAATTTAATCAAAATCTGTCCAGTGGTTTTCTCGTGATGCGGTCACAGACAGACAGGCAGCCAAATTTCTAAAAACTATAGATTCGGCCTCTGTATCGATAATAATTACTTTCAATAAGATTTTCCAAAAAAATATTTAATGTACATATGTAGATCAGATTTCTTTACTTATTAATTAACTGAAAAAGATAATAAAGGTAGTCATGACCGAATATAACATTAAAGGAGGACACCTCATTTATTTGTTTGCGGCTTCGTAATATAATTTTATGTAGGTGACTGAAACACGTTTATGTTTTGATACTCTTTCTCAGTGAACCTGAGATGAAAAAAACACTACTTTCATAATTTATTTATACATACATGTATGGTCATAATAAATTTCGTATTTTTATTTTTTAACAAAGGGTCACTACCCGTTCGCTTCGTTCGTCATCTCATTTTCTGTTTAAGTCGTTAATTTTAAGTGTAATTTTCAATAATCAACAGTGCTTAAATCCTACTTAATTATAAATGTGAAAGCTTGAGGGAATGTCTAGATGTATAGATGTATGGGTGTTTGTTACTCTTTCATGCAAAAACAGCTGAATTTATTTTAATGAATCTTTACAATAATATAGCTCGTACATCAGAATAACACATAAGCTAATTTTTATCCCGAAAAATGTACGGTTCCCGTGGGATAGATGTGTTTTTATTTAAATACGACTTTTTAATGTACACACATACATGTAACCCAGAAGACATAGGGCTTTAAATAAGAACTTGCTAAGTACCCATGGAAGTTAACAAGTGCAAATACGAACTGACCAACTTCGAAAAGCATTCAATACAGAGGTATTCAATCGTTATCAATTACAAGCTTGAAGAATATTAAATATGAGAATTCTAAATAGAAACGTCGCTTATATGTTTTAGGCAACTAATAAATGCATACTAATAAAGGCAACTAATAAATGAAAACTGAATAAGGTGAGTTAGGTACAGCTAAACGTGCACGCCTGAGATGTATCCAATATCTATACCTACAGAAAAATAAAATTGAAGTGTCTGTTTGTAATTTCAAAATAACAGCATAGTTAGTAACATAGTAAAAAATTAATTCCATATGAAATTATACACGGTACTTATAAAAATAAAACACAAATTTAAAACAAAAAATGTCTATTTGTCTATTTGTGTGTTCCGGCTTATCTCGGAAACGGCTGGACTCATTTTGAAGGGACTTTCAATGGTAGATAGCTAATGTTATAAGTTATAACTTAGGCTGTCTTGTTTTAGAAAAAGAATTAGGGTTCCGTTTAAAAAAATAAAACTTATCTAGGGACGCACGATTGAAGCGATGGTAAGTCGCTAGTTAAAAATATATGATACTGTAATATACAAATTTAAATTGTCTTCCCATTTACAATATAAAATTTTCGACCGAGACTATTACCTAATTGTTCACTTATTTATGCATTGCATAGTGATTTTTTAATAGCCTATCTCATTTTTTTTAATTATGATACCGTAATGTACTTATATATATAAAATTAATTTAACTAAACTTGCCAACTGTAGTACATATTAAATACCAATAAGGTATTCCCACAGGCTACAAATTATTAAATCATAACTCTCCTTTTGACACAGTGATTGCAACTGTTTTTTTAATTATACTAATAAAACTTCAATGTTTGTTGAGTAATCTGTGCCTATATCTTATCTGTGATGTGAAACGTTTTGAGATAGCGCAGTGTAAATGACAGTCACAGATTAATTTCGAGTATCTCTCTACTCTCTAGTGTTAGCAAATGACCAATGATACCTTTTCGATACAGCCATGTTAGGTTTATTTCCTGGGCGCCTCTTTTAAGTGCATAGCGAATGGTGATAATATTTAGATAATCGTTTTGTAATTGATTACTAGTTCTACTGTAGGCCTTTTTCTGCAGTATCTACTTTTTGACAAAACGTAGATATGTATTTGAATATACGTGTTTTATTCTACAATATCTCTTTCGAAGGACTTTTTTAAAATATAACTTCGTCTTAAATATTTGTTAATGTACAAAATGTACTGACTAGCGGCTCACCCTCGCTTCGCTCGGGTGCATCGCTGGTGAAAAATAAAAACAAATTATCCCACGGGAACAGTACATTTTTCAGGGATAAAAATTAGTCTATGTGCTATTCCAGAATATAATCTATCCTTGTGCCAAATTTCATCCAGATCCGTTTAGCCGTTCAGGCATGATTGAGAACAAACATCCATCCATCAAAACTTTCGCATTTATACAGTAATGAGATAAAATGGGAAAAAATTTGCGCGATTTGTACCCAAATCATCCCTCATACATATCTAGCTCCCTGTCTATAAATAAACGTGACCTTTAAATAGCTTCGAGGACCTTTTACCTTCATAGTATGATGCGGCTATCTTATTTCTCTATATCATAAGTAAATTATTTACTATAGGTATTACTATACCTAAACTATACTATACTAGATTACTATATATTTATATAGTCTATGTTTTATAGTAATATCTAACAAGCGATTGCAATAGGTTATCAAATAAAACTATAAAAATAGCATTACATTTTATGACAATAATCTGACTTTTCTAATAAACAAATAAAACTTATTTATTATTTATATAACGAAAGTAATGTAAAATTTCACAAACTTTACTTAGGAAATCTACTGTACACACGATCGCCTCGGGCGTCAGTTTTTCGTGACTTATCCCAACCTCTCGTTAACGTAATGGCAAATGGAATGGTCAACATCGTTGATAGATTACATGCTATTGCAAATCAACCATGTTCCTATTACAAAACCGTAATCGTCCTTACATAGAATGAAATTCTGTAACGGATAATCAAGAAGAGATAGAGAGATAATCTTAATGAATTTCGTAAATTATCATTTTGTTTCCGTAATAAATATTTTTTACAACATATTTTTTGTTAACTCAACGTTTCAAACCATGGGAATCGAAAATCGAAATATATCCGCGAAAAATTCGAACGATCGTTTTTTTTTAAATGTTAAATATTCGCGTAAATCTAAAAAAAAAGTATTATGTACGTACGTTCCATTTAAAATAACCGAGTCATAAGAAAATAACATGTCATAAAAGTTTCCTACATTATATATAAAAACTCTATATCGTAAGAGCGTGGAATGCTTACATTTTTGACTAGAAAACACCAGTAGTACACCAGTAGTGCAATTTTAGCTCAGCTTTCCTCTAGATAGCTAGAAAGCTCGCGCCCCAGGCGCCCTATATACCTACCGGCCATCGCTTGTCACATCACTCGTACTAGTAACTTTCGAAGCTTCTGCTACAGCTTTTGAAATGTGCATCTAATTTACTTAATACTGTAAATTTTAGATACGATGCTTGGAATATATAGGTACATTGTTTCATATATGTACATACTTGTTAATCTAAAAAGCAGAAGATAATGTATAATTCTCATTTATAAGATATTTTTTATAATCTAATATAGCTATTTCCAAATATTTCTAGTATCTTATCAGTAATTACTCGTAAGTGATAAGTTTTTATTGGTCAACGAGAGGCGCTATGACGAATATGAACTCAGTGAAATTATATTTTTTCACACTTGCATCAAGATGTTATCAAACGATAATCACCTACGTCTGTTACAGTTTATCCGCTAATATATGAGAAAGTGTGTGATAATCAAAGCAATTCTTTGCATTATACATAATATGTTACGGCTATTTATTTTTAAGGAGCGACCTACCCTTGCTTCGCACCATATCTCACTTGATCCCGTACCAAAAAGTCATATACTTCTAAGGCCTATTCTAAAGAATCCTCGTGTTTTTAAAGGATTAAAAGTAATGATTGCTATGGTTTGGTTACTTTACGAAAGAATTTTGTGAACTTGATAAGATATACGCTTACACAGCCAATACAATGAAGAAACTATTTAAAAGAAAATATTACATTATTCCTACTTCGTTCTCCGTTCTGGCCTGAACATTTTGACCATTTAAGAATTAATTTGAAATTCAAGCCGGAAAGGGGTGGACATCCGCCATTTTTCCAAGACCATATGGAAAAAGTAACACAGCAAAGCTGGGGTAGGCTATTAGAATACGTATTATTCATACATAATTTAATTACTAAAGATAAGAGACTTGATTATACCTATATTATGTATTATTGAATATCTTTTTTGATTTTAATATCTACCGTACATTAAATTTCTATTTTGATATCTTTTTATAGGATTGGGATTATTTACTTACAATATATGTATATATATTCGGTTTGATAGTTTGACCTTTTCATGTAATTTTACATATTAATTCCATTAAAGGATCCTTAATTAAGCAAAATATATATTATGCAAAATTTTAACCTTTTAAACGCATTTTAGGTATTATATGTATATGTGTTCCGAATTATGTATAAAATATACAATTTATAATTAACTTATCTCCAAGTGACTTATGCAGACTAATGTTTATGATAATAAGTCATAATTATACATTAGTTGTATATAATAACATCAATCTCGGCTCCGTGCTTGCATGAAAGAATACAAAAAAATACAAACACGTTTTAATTATATGTATGTATGTATGTATGTATATTGTATACATAATAATTAATATTGAAATACTGAAATATTAGATCTAGTAATTAATTAAAAACAAAACTTACAGATATGGTAAAATCAATAAATAGTGGCAAGGTCATCCCGGCCTTGCATGTCCGCCCTCAGAGCAAACAAGTAAAATGCTATCTTATCAACATCATCGAAGCGAAATTGGGTCGAATGATGAAACAAAACTACCTATTACTTAGCAACTAACAGACTTTGAAACAAAACATTCATTTAAATTGAGTTTTCGATCATTCTGTTCTTTTGGTCTATCTCACTAGGGAAATAGCGTAAAGCATTGGGAAATTCATATATGTATATTCATAAAAGAATTTCGTGAGGTTCTCTTGAAGCTTGGGTGTTTTCTTTCAGAACTTATTGTACCTATAGAATTTATACTTGAATAAAATTTTAGTTGCTGTCTGCGATTTCAAAATGAATTCTGTATGTATGTATATGGTGAAAAGTGACAAAACTTAGGTATATATTGGTAAATGAAAAAAGGTTACACAAAATTTGTTTAATATAATATTAGATCAAGGGAGTATGTAAATAGGCTATTTCTTGGTCTATAATAGAAATGTAGCGTAAAGGTTGAATGTCAGGATCACGTGAATTAGAGAATGTAACACGAGTAACGAAACAATGCACCTCATATTGTTCGTTCGTTTGTTTTGGCAAACACGCCCAGCCTCGTCTAGCCGAAACTATACACCAAAACAACCGACGAAGCTTAAACAATTTTGTGTTTTTCTATGAAATTTATAACCTGGATATGAGTTTCATAGCTAAATATATATTTTTTGATAACAGCTTGTATACTTTGATAGTAAAAATATAAGACAAAGCTGTATCCCTGAAGTGTCCATCTCTTAAATTAAATAATCTAATAATAAATAAGAAAAATAATAATATGTCTACATATCTACATAATTGATATATATATATATATATATATATATATATATATATATATATATAACACGTATGTATATGATTCTTTATCAAACAAAACATTGATGTAGGAGATAAAAACCGTTTGCAGTTAGTGGATAGTTGAACTAATACAATTTATAATAAATCTATTTACGTATATGTCACGTTTCATAGGATTGTATGATCTATATTATTATCATTTTATCGTGGAATTATGTCAGTTTTATTATTTCGGTGAAATTATTAACCTGGTTAGTTTATATTTTGATCGTCCGCTATTTGCATGGAGATTGCAAAACAGTGCACATAAATAATACATAGATAAGTTATCATCAAGGTAACTTATGCACTGAGCTGTTCAAATTAGACTACCAGATAAGAGGCGTTTGCTCTAGACACGAAGGCACACTTAATGAGATGAGTGTCGTTAAGTTGGTAATTGAGAATAATAATTAATTATTGTTTTGTTATTGTTAGCTCTATGTCTGAAACGTAAGGGATTTTTAATATAATGTCATTAAAATTTATACGTTATTTAAATGAATATTAATATATTATGTATAAATAATACCTATAAGAAGTTTTGTGTGTGCTATTGCTTTATAATTAATTACAAACTATAAGGCACTATTACTATAGTTTAAGCTTAAATAGTAATTCTGATCTTAAATACGTACTATGTTAAACTATACCTATAAATTATTTTAATCTTTTATAGAACAGTCAATTAGCAAATTGTCAGAATATGGACACGAATGAGATACACGATATTATATACGACTAGCGACTCACTCTCGCTTCGCTCGTGTTCGTCCCTAGCTTGATTCCCCATACAAACTTTCATCCCCATTTTCACCCCCTTAAGGGATGATATCCGGGATAACAAGTATCATATGTCCTTTCCAGGGTCTCAAACTATCTTCTTAAGAAATTTCATCTAAATCGGTTCAATAAATCCAGAGATAACCCCTTACAACGTCATAAACTCACAAACTCTTTGTAATACATATTAGTATAGATAAATAATATTGTATGTATTTAAAAAAAAGTATATTTGGCTTAATAAAACAATTATTACATCAATCCCTTCACAAATCGCCATAATAATAACTGAATGCTTTTAATGTCTAGTGCTTTTTTATATATATTAAAAAAAAAAACTACGCGTCCATAATACAATTACGTCGGCAATACTCCCTCTATAATTACCATCCATAACATGCCCGGCGTAATCTCGCCACAGGATGCCCACTCACATAAACGCTAGTTGCAAACGTTAAATCACTTGTTAAATAATTAAATCAGACTCGGCATTGTTCAGATTTCTGTTATAACAACGATCGCGTCATTCACCGCCATTTAATAGTGTGGGCTGATAACAAAATATATTGTTTATATTTTTTTACGATGTTTTCGATTGCGTCCATTTACGGTTGCATTATCTAATCTGAGAGGTCCTACGGGCCATGGTCGCTTTATTCTTAGGAATGGCATGACTTAATCGGATTACTAATATACATAATTGCGAAGGTTGGTATGTTTGTGTATGTTTTTTATTCCTTCACGTTGAAAGGCCTGGACGGATTTAGATGAAATTTTGTATATAGATAAACTAGTGACTCACCCTCGCTTCGTTCGGGTTCGTCCCTATGTATGTATAAAACTAGTAGAACCCGCGGCTTCGCTCGCGCTAAAATTACAAAAAAATCTCTTAAAGGGTAGTTTCATACAAACTTTCATCCCCTATTTTACCCCTTTATAGGATGAATTACAAAAAGTGCTAAAACAGGTGTTTATTTAATTTTATTGAAGAGTATTATCACCAAGTTTCAAGTAATTTTGATCATAAATATTTTTTGTATTGTATTATAACGTGTTTTCCTGTGGGAATTAGGTAATCTCCCGCCGTAAAAAGTAGACTATGTCACTCTCCAGACCTTCAACTATCTCTACACAGAAAATCACGCCAATTCGTCACTTCGTTTTAACGTGAAAGAGGGACAAACGAACACACTTTCACATTTAAAATATTAGTATGGACATATAGTTTTACATTAAATGATGGAGGTCTGCCCGATTTGTTGACATTTATGATTACTGCTCCGCTCCCTTGGGTACTTGTAGTAGCATGATATTATATAGTCCGTTTATTGAGGAAGGCTATGTATACCTTACTCAATAAACGGGCTATGTAATGCAAATAGATTTTTTCATATCGGATTGGTAGTTCCTGAGATTAGCGCGACCTGACCTGCTGTGCCCCCTAGGGATTTTAAAACGTCTAGTTGTTAAATATATCTTTTTCAATACGAATTGAACATATATGTCGAAGTTTAAATTTTCCAATATTATCTCAAAAGATTTTTTAATGTCATTCTTATTATTTTACTCAGAGTGAATCTTTAAATACATATTCTTCTACAGTTGTTTTTTGTAAGCTTAAGGTACGCCAGTTTATTTTTCTTTGTTGCGAATATTACAAGTGCCTTAAGGGTCTGTGTGCTCTCGTTACAGCCAACCATCCTTGAACATATATTTTTTAAAATAAAACTATCTGTTCGGATTTTGTCGCGGATTTATTTGGATTTTTGTTTCCCGACGTTTCGAATGCTTTACAGCATTCATGGTCACGGGAGAGATATATTCTTTTTTTTTTATTTCCGATGTCTGGTGTTTTAACACTGAGTTTCTAATAATTAACAATAGTTGATTAAAACACGGTACCTACATTACTGTTTCCTTTTATTTGTTATTTCTATATAAGTGTTCGTCTCGGTATTTTAATATTCAATATTATAATATATGCAAATTTAAAATATATATATATTTTAAATTTGCATATATTATAATATTGAATATTAAAATATAATACTTATGAGCTATTTTTTTATATGAAATCACCTTTTTATATCAAGAATTTTTAATACGATCGTTTTGTTAAATCGATAACGCAAAATTGTAAAGCAGATTTGTTTTTTTTTCTCGGAGATATTTTTTTTTTGGCAATTGTGGTGTCAATACTAATGACTTGTTTTTGTGTAAACCGTAATGTGCTCATGTGAAACGTTATGCCGGGATGGTTATGTCACGCGCCTGCGGGGGTGAATGCACTTTGCAAATGTAATGTCATCCTTAGTGTTAAACAAACCTTGGTATTTGTATATACAAAACTATGTTTTACTTCATTCAGTTTGTTGGAAAGTAAAAACTTACATATGACGCATTAGTTCAATGTTCAAACCTCAAAAGGTTTTGCTCTTAAAGATGAATTATAATTAGAGTCGTTTCAGTAATTATTGCTATGAAAATCTTTATATATATAATTCTTCTGTGAGTGTGTATGTCACTGAACTTCTCTCAAACGACTCCTCCTTTTTGAAGTCGGTTGAAAATCATGCCGACTGGGAGCTTTATTGGCGTGCGTCGCGTAAACTATTAAGTTATATGAAAACAATGTATTACAGAATTATTCCTCTTAAAAAGATCTATACATATAATAAAATTGTAACGAAGCCGAATCTGTACATTAAATATTTTTTTTTGGAAAATCTTATTGAAATAGACATTATAATCGATAGAGAGGCAGAATCTATAGTTTTTAGAATTTTTGTCTGTCTGTCTATCTGTGTGTCCACATCACAGAAAAACCACTGCAGGGATTTTGATGAAATTTGGTATGGTGATAGCTGGTTATCCGGGTCAACATATAGGATACTTTTTACCGCGGGAAAATGTCTCATTTCTGAGAAAAAGTACAAAAAATTCAATGTAAGAGTATAATAATATGTAAATTCTAAGAATTTGGTTTTTGGTCATCTGAACGCGGGCGGAGCCGCGGGCAGTGCTAGTCTTCCTATAAAACTATAGCAACTATAGGGACGCACTCGAGCGAAGCGTGGGTAAATCACTAGTTGTTTATACTATGATCATTGTTTGATTTCAAGACAAAGTTACGGGAGCATAATAACAGTGCATCGTACCGGTCCGGTAGACTGCAGGACTTATTTAGCAGTTAAATCTAACATATGCTATATTGTTCCCTAAAAGGTCGCCAACCTCAAGAGACGAACGGGCCAGACACTGAATCTGTGGACCGCCTAGTTACCGGAGTGTAACGCACGTTACAGTAACAATATGTATACAGTATGTTGTATATATTATAGAATTTATTATTTTGCAAGCTAAATTCACCGTGAACAATAGGGAAAATTAGCATAGATACGGAAATAATAATATGACAGAATATGCAATCTTCGTCGGCAATTCTGTAATTTTAGTTAGGAAAGGCTAGGGGGATCAAAAAACATGTACCTAAGATTAAATTTTACCAAATAGAAGTGTCTGAGAGTGGTTTGCGTTTTGATAAGAGTATGTAAGCGGTGAGTTCTATGCCTGTACGGGAATAATGATTGTTTAACCGATTTCAAAGAAGGAAGAGGAGGCACTCAATTTGGGTGTATATTTGTTTGTCTATGATAAGATATCGCGTTAATATCTTCGCCAAATGTAAGCCGATTTTAGTAATTTGTTTTTTTTTTTTATTATTATTAGGTTATATTCACCTTATGGATGGTCCTATATTTTAAGGAAAATATTCCACTCTCAAGGGTGAATTAATTATATTTAAAGATGTACTTTTTTATGTAAAAAAAATATTATGTTTGTCTTTTGTTATCTTGTTTATCCAACAACCACTTACCACGCATGAGGCATTGATTTTAAAATTGCTAAAGAATAATGTTTACCATTTTGTCCATATGTGTCCAGCAAAAATACAACGTACATACTGCTGTTGTATTTTCATATTTTTTTTTCTGTTTAAGTACATACTGATAAATAATGTAAATTAAATAATAATAAAAAAGTAAATAATTTAAATATTATCTTCTTATTTCAGATGACAGCAGCAGAGAAAAAGTTAAGACAGAACATGAGGTAAGTCACTACTTTAAGGACATTTCTGTACCCACTGCAAAATTTGGTTATACTCGTAGTCGCAAAGGAGAAAAACGAGGTCGGATATCTTTGTGTTGCCTTAAATGTTAGAATTTGACTGATATATTATATATCTTGCAAAAAACGTGACGAGATAGGTCATTCGCAAATATGGACTTGCAACCCGGATCTGTGTAGGTATAGTTATATATTTTTTATGTATATGTAAACGAATATAGAAGTTAGTGGGTGTGTAATTATACAGTGTCGTTAGGTAAGATTAGATATAATTTGGGCGAAGTTAGGGCTTGGTGATCACATCGACCTAATTATGTTATCTGACTACATCATGTTTGTGCCATCTAATCATAACTTTAGATTAAATATTATTTATCATACCTTTAAAAACGTTTTATTTTACATTTTTATTGTTATATACCATTTTGCGTATAGGTACATGCATGCATACCTAAATGTCTTTAGGAAAGAGAAAATATCTATTAAATATATTTCGCAATTAAACTTTAAAAAGCTAAACAATCAATCGGAGACCTCGTAATGCCTGAAACGGCAATCATTAATGTTAATATTCAGTACATCTTTAGAAAACGGTTAAGTTAAAATTTAAATAACTCTTACGGATAGAAATTCATTAAATTGAAGATAAATATATGTATACTAGTATAAGTCGGGAATATTTATATATGGCAGAAGGCAGTATCATCAAGACGGAGACTTCTTCAAAGTTAACTTGTAAATATTTATTAAATAGATAAAGTGTATCATTAAGTAATAATAATACAATTAATTATTATAGAAAAGTAAAATCAATGCAAGTTGTAAGTTTATACGGCGCGCTGCCGAGGCGTCGTAATCGATATTTATGATCCGACCACACGCTCAATCTCGAGGATGCATCCGAAGATTTAGTGCATTTACGATCGATGTTTCAGCACTGCATTCCGTTACATTTTGCGATGAGAATGGTTTTTAAGAAATTTATGTAAGACTATTTGGCACTTGAGTTTGTATATTTTGTTTCAAGATAAATATGATATTTATACACATTGTATGAAACATGTGAATTTTAACATAACTGTTTCAAATTAAAGGATTTATTCCCGCAGCTGAAATAATCTAAATCATCTTCACATATACTTCATATCATAGAACTATGTACCTATTTATTTGTTTATAAAATTTACTTCTTACTAATATTATAAATGTAAAAGTTTAGATATTTGGATGGATTTTTGTAACTCAATCACGCCAGAACGGATGAACGGATCGCGGTTTCGCACAGAGATAGATTATAGTATGGAATAGGCTACTTTTTATCCCGGAAAAATGTACGGTTTACGTGGGATAGATTTGTTTTTTTTTTAAATTAAATATAGCATTTATATCTCACTATAACACGTTTTTTTCTACGGCGTTTTTACGCGCAAACTTGTCTTGGGTCTTTTACAGATAAATGATTCTAAATCTATTTTTTTCATTCGAGTTGAGTTTTATGTACTGTAATAGATACTAAAATAGTCAATATTGAAAACTTATTTAAATAAACTAACATATTACAGTTATTCCACAATAAGGATTTTGGCAAAATAACTTTTATTTCAATGAAATGGAATATTATTACAGTTTCGAGACTCCGTAGAGCTTCAATTAACAAAGCCATCAGTGACTTTGGTGGTCGATAAGAGACGCTGTGGGAAATGCTTTAGTGCAGGCGATAATATAATTAATTGCAATATGTAGCTGGGCACACTGTTTTTTTTATTTTCTAGTCGATCCCCAAAATTAAGACAGTCAGTGGGTCACCTAAGACTACATACATACATATGTATGTTTCCATTTTTTAATTTTAATAGAAAGTAGACCGTCAAAGACAGACACACGAGTGATTTCATATGGGTATACAATTTCTTAAATTGATATCTATTGAGCAGATATTTGTATCGATTTAGCGTTTTAAGCGCACCGTTCACTCACGTTTATAGTTAACTTCTAATATATCAAATACTTTCGAAAGCGAAGCGTTCTCATATAAAAAATGTATGTATGCAAAAATTATAATTCGGATTACTTTAGATATTAATTAGATTGACAGTAGAAAGTGCACATCATACACATATTTTGTAAAGTTAATTATGGTAGTATTTTTGCTTGTACTAAAAAAATTAGTTTGCTTTCGCCCTATATAAGATTTGTTTTTTGTGCATCAGATTTTTTGCATGTTATCCTAACCAATAATACGAAGTTTTAAATCGGGTCATTGTTCAAAAAAATTGAAAGACTATTTAGACGTTGTTATAAATATTACTTATCACGAAATTATATAGATACTAATGTTAGGACGTGTTCTATCTGTTAAACCACATTATGTTCGAAAATTGAGCACAATTCGTACTCTATTGGCAATAGAAAGTTGATTGATTTTGAGTAATGACAATAAATAAACAATTACTGTTATAATTACTATCCATTATATATTATGTAAATCCAAACATTAGTGATTATTTTATGACTTTCCTAAATGGAGGAATCCTGAGGAGTCCTTAGGGAGGAGTGAGTACTTACATAACTCATTGTCCTTAAGGCGAGGAATCGTTAATGCAACTAGTTCTCAAGGATACGCGCAATCAGAGTTCAATCACACAGTTTGCGGTGAATGAAATGTAATCCAGCCAAATAGAGTTGAATGTACCTAGCAACATTATAACAAGCATGTTAAAGACTTTATAAAATGGTCGTCTTGTACAGAGCAGGAACATTACAAAGGAAACAACACGATACACACCCGCTTGGTTACTTTTTCCGATACAAATCGATCGGGCGAAAGTAAATCGATTACTCGTAACCATATTTTCATTTGCCCCCTTTATCATTTGTCCGCCTTCCCACTGATCACTGATATTTATCATACATTATAAATTAGAATGCTTTACATAATAAATAAGAATGCCACGATTAATAATGAAAATATCATATTTGAGTACTTTTATAATCGTCTAGATAATAAAATGATTATAAGAATTACAATGCAAAATTACATCAGATTAAAAAAATATATTTAAAAGGTCTATTCCAGAATTAGCTATTTCTAATAGTACATATGTATTAATATATGTAGGGCTATTTTCATTTATGTGATTTGCAACATAAGTTAAATAAATTATAATTAATTTATAATAAATTCCATTTGAAAACGAGATACAGTAAACGTCTTACTTAATATCTTAGTGTAATTGTAGCAAATGTCAGGTCTATATCTTTATCTCAACCATGATAGAGAAGTAAAATTTGTTTGTTTGTCACTACATTTTATAAAACAAAACCGCGCCTGTCTGTCTGTTTGTCTGATTGCAATAAACTCAATAAGTACCGAATAGGTTCATGAGGAAGTTCTAGTTGGAAAATTCATTGACGTTTTGTGTAAATTGTCTGAAATAAGATGACGATTGTTGAAGATGCCAGAAAAAAGTCATGCCGCTTGGGAGCTTTGCTGGCATTCACCGTTAGGCAAAAGAGTTAAATGTAAACAATGTATAACGGAATTATTCCTTTTAAAAAGATCTATTAAGCAGTAGCAACGCACTACACACACTTAGGGAGGTCGCTAGTACATAATATGTGTATGTCTTGTGGTTATTTAGACTATTCCCTCAATGACCGCGGGCACACCGGTGTTACAGTTAACAATGAATTTCTTAGAAATTTAATTAATTTCTTAGAAATTTACCTGGAGGAGCCATGTAACGAAACTAACAAATCCTTCATTTATATAAAGTTACACTGTACCTTGGTAGCATGGCTATTTTTATCGACGTACGACACGAGCGAAGTCGTGGGCGAAAACAAGTTATTTATAAAGTGAGCTTTTAGTTAATTATCGACTTTATATTAAACGAGTACCGTCGTCTGTTACTGATGGGACCAGTTCACAACTGGTTTGTACATTAGCTATGACATAGAAGCCTTATTAACCGATTAAATACAATGTTTGGCTACGAGCTATTAGCATCGCATCGACGATTATTGCCTGTAACGTTATAATCCCAACGCTTACGACTTACGACGTTTGCGTACAGTATTACCGACTTAATTTTTAACATTAATCAATGTTAATCGTGAACACGTGGACAGTGTATATAAATTATAGAATATACTAGCGACTCACCCTCGTTTCGCTCAGGGATAAAGGGTTTAAGAACACATAGAGGATAAAAAAAAAGAAAAAAAAACAAGGATAGGATTTCGCAGGCGTATACAAAATAATATACCTAATAAAGTTTTATTATAATCAATTGCATGGCTTAAAAATGCATAGAGAACAAACATACAAGAAACATTAATTGTTATTTACGTAGATGTATGTACGTGTGTAGCCGTTTATTATTCGATTTTTTGTGTTGTGTCAAATGGAATTTAGATTTTTTTCTATTTAATTTTTATAGGCTTTCCATTCGATGCAAAACTCGATTAAATCGATCAAATCACCTTCTTTACAGTTATTTAGTGGACGAATTGTTCAAGTCTATATTGACTTAAAAGGTTCGTGTATTAAGTAAACTAAGCTTCCTATCGGACTTATGCATTTGCGCACTTACACAATTTTTTGTTTTTAATCAGTTGATGGTGACATTGTGATTACAAATTATGTAACGCTAACATCCGTTACGATCTGCATCCTCGTTCAAATTGCTTCCTGTAAAACAATAGAAACTAGTTTTTAAAATATCATTAATTTAGTTTTTGCCTGTGCTTTTGTACAATTGTAACTTTACATGTACTGCTTATTCGATTTTATGTTTTAGAATCTTTGACAATAATGGACGTAAATTATATCATATTACATCGGTCATATACAGTTAGATTAATTATAGATGTTGTTTAAAGTTCAGAAATTAATATTTAAACCGACAGGCTGTAAAAATTTCTATTTAACGAAAAGAACATACTGCAAAATATAAGAACATCACTCAGCAAACCGCAAGCTCGTGAGAAAATTCTGACTACAGTCTGCTTCTAAAGCTCCAAGTATTTAATTGGTCAGATAATTTAGTAGGTTTTGTCCCACGACTGACCGTCCTTAATGATGTTTAAATTGCCCGCGTGGGGTTTTTATTGAATTGGATACGCATTTTGGGATGTTATTATAGAATGTTTCAAGGGCTTAGAAAAAATTTGTTCCAAAAATATTTTATGCCTTCAACAAAATTATTAAGAGTGTCGAAAAATATTTTTTATAGACATATTTATCGGTTGTGTTATAAAAATATTCAAATATTTTTTATATTAATACGTAAAAGTTTTCTCTGCTAACTTTTTTACATTAGTCTTCCACCTGCATCTAATACAAATATTTATTATCAAATTCTTTTTTTAAAGTGGGTAAATTAAATTATTTTGCTACGTTAGATTACTTCTTAAAATAATATGTACTAATTGTAAGAAAAGCCTCACCCAAATCAACTTTAGGATGATAACATATTTCATCGAGTAATTAAAATGGGAAAATGTATAATCTATACGGATAAATAAAATTGAATTGTCTCTTTGTAATGTCAAAATAACAGCTTTTTACTACATATACCAAAACATCATTGTTCACAATTTTTGTTTGTCTGTCTGTCTGTCTGTCTGTCTGTCTGTCTGTCTGTCTGTTTGTTCCGGGTAATCTCTGAAATGGCTGGATCGATTTTGACGGGACTTTCACTGGCAGATAGCTGATATAATAAGGAGTAAATAAGGCTACTTTTATTTTAAAAAAAGAAATAGGGTCCCACGTAAAAAAATTAAAACCAATGAAAAGTTTAATAATATCTGATTCAAATAGGGAAGTTATATACATACCCTAGGGACGAACCCGAGCAAAGCGAGGGTAAGTCGCTAGTATGATGACTTATAATTTATTTTCATATCGCCTATATCGTAAATTATTCTCCAAAAACCCGTTGCGGCAACTTAAAGTAGGACAATTTCATATCCAGTAATAAATTGCTACTACATTTCGTAAATCATCTTTAAAGTACCTACATATGTAACTTTACGACTGTACTCGTACGGTTCATATTGGTTCTTAAAATTAAAATTGCAGCGGTAAAGCTAACATATTATTAATTTATGATTTTTAATGATATCCATCATTCATTTTAGGTCAATCTTTTTTTTTTAAATATCTTCTCCAAACTTTTAAATTAGCTTATTTTACTGTGTGGTGATTAGACTTAATAGATTTATTAGTCTTAGTAATTAGCCCATCACCGTTAAAGATAAATGTCACAAATACCTATATCCTCTCATAAAGTTCTGTAACATGTTTGAATAAATATGTATAAATATTAGATGATATATTTTACTAATCACATTAGTCTTATGTATTTCAATAAATAAAAAGCTCTATTTCAAATTTGACTGAAATCCTTTTTATTACTGCGAGGAGGAGTTACAAATACACTCATTCGTAAAATTTCATGTTTGTAATATTAGTGACTAGTATGACATTTTAACGTTTAGTATAGATTTCTCAGAGATGAGATATTTTCCCGCAGTGAAAAGTATCCTATATGTTGACCCAGAGAACCAGCTATCATCATACCAAATTTTGTCAAAATCTGTCCAGTGGTTTTCTCGTGATGCGTTCTCAGACAGAAAGACAGACAAAAATTCTAAAAGCTATAGATTCGGCCAATAAGATTTTTCAAAAAATATTTAATGTACAGATTCGGCTCAGAATTTTATGTATGTACCTATAGATAATATATGTAGTATAACGGAAGAACCCTTAAGATTGCTGATAAGCCAGCTCATTATATTTAACAGGTTGCAAGTTATGTCCATTGGCTTCACTAACTCGCTAGCGTAAGACCCCCAGGCACGTCCCTACTTGGCAACGTCGAGGCCTTGCACTCAATTTATTACCTCAATGCAGCTACATCTAAAGATATATGATGCTTTTCTCACAATTTAAAAAATTAGATCGAGTCATATTTGATATGAGAACACGTACAAAAAAAGAAAAGATTTATATTGAACTTCAAGTACATATAATAAGAATTTTATAAAACATATGAAAAACATATTTTGATCAACTTAATTAGACTCATAAACTTAAAAGTTTTACTAGTAGCCATTGAAGAGTTACATTATCCATCTATCCATTACATTAGTTTGATGATATCAAATTATTGAATTGTATTGCCGATTTCACTCACAGAGTGTCAATTCGATATAACAATTTGGAGTAAGTTGAATCAACTTTCAAGATTTGATTCCATAGTGATAGATGGAGCTTATAAAAACGAATTAAAGGAAATATTTTTAACTTAAGAAAATTATTTTCAACGTCAAAATGCTCCCTTTTTAATATATTATATTTATATGTACTTTCAATTTTTTAGGCAGTGTAAACCAGACAATCAAAAGGTATCATAAGTGTTGTCACGGGTACACACTATGGGTTATGATCAAACTCGTAGCGAATAGTGTTAGAACAACCGTTACGAGATGATAGAACTTCTAATAGGTACCAGGGTACAGCTAGTAATCTGAGCACAGTTACATCTCCGCACCCTACTATTGAATAAACACAAAAAGAGGTAATTTAGTTAGAAATATTTATGGACTCCTCAAAACTAGAGCAACGTTGTATAAACGAGGAAGGAATAGCAGTTCACGTGTTCCATAACCATTTTTCACGTCAACCAATCTAGTCAGCACTATACATGTAGGTATGTACGTATATGAATAAATCTAATTCGGTTAAGTTCGAGCGTCTTGGCACTTTATTACTCTCGAATAAAATGCGAATAAAAGATTCTAACATTTGTCACACCCATTCAGTTAAACCAATTTGTTTTATGTACCATTTTTGGTATGTCTGAATCTTAGATCTACAAAACATTATTACAATATTTTTTATAGACACAGTGCGAATTTCTTCTTTCAGACAAAGAACCTTAAGGCTCACTCACAATCTTAGCATGTATATTGATAATGTTGTTACGTGTAGATACTTTGCCGTTACCATTGTACATTTGTCTAAGTGTCTCAAAGATCACTCCCACGGTTCGCACTTCGAATGGTAGTCTATTGTCCGCTCCTAACTCCTTCAGATTATCTTTGACCTTGTTCCGAATTGGACGTTGGTCGACTATGATTAACATCATTTTGGGATTTTAATAATGGATGCGCCGTATATAGCATGACTATCCAAGATTTTTTACAAAAAATAATATGACTTTTCTTGTTTTTATAATTATTTTTATTCAATGTCAATATATTATGTATGTATTATCTACTGTACATATATATCTAATGTATATCTGTGTAATGTAACAAAAACTGTTTAGTGTTTTGACTAATATTTAAATCAATAACGTCTAGGTAGCACCCGCATTCACGTAATTGTTGCTACGGCATGATCACAAGGCACGTACAAGCGATGCTACGATGCCATGCGCCTGCGCACGGTCAAGGCCAGCCGCTCGCTTTTTATTGGTGCGCGAAAGTTCAGCGTACTCTTAGAGTAAGTGACTTAATACACGCTATGTTATGACAATAGTACAGGTATGTAAAAAGTAATTATATTTCATAACTGTACATGTTAATAGAATACAGGATTTAATTGCCCAACTTTTTTTATGCAATTTCTAATATTTAATTAACATTTCCCTATAATTTAAAACTAAAAATAGCTTTATAACGGGCAATCGTTATTGACTAATTAAAAAGTCTAGAAGTCTATTGAAGGTTAATAAATTGGTGATATTGAATTGATGAATTAACGTGGCCTGAAATATCAGCCGGAAACATCAAAGGTTTGGTGGCAGAATTGATGAAAAGATAAGGTACTTGCGGCTGCGATTATCGATTTCACGGAGGATGTGCCGGCACGTGCGATGACAGCGAAGTCGAGCGTCAAGCAAATCTTAGTACAATTGCCGGGAAATTTATTTAGGTATGAAAAAAGTGGCTTAGAAAATTGTGTATTACGCGAATAGTGTGATAGAAGAATTTTATCTATGCTAATGTTATAAAGAGGTAAAGTTTGTGAATTGTGAGTTTGTGATGTTGTAGGTAATCTCTAGATCTACTCAACTGATTTAGATGAAATTTGGTAAGAAGATAGTTTGAGACCCGGGGAAGGACATGAAAGGATCATCCCTTAAGGGGGTGAAAATGGGGATGAAATTTTGTATAGGGAATCAAGCCGAACCCGAGCGAAGCGAGGCTGAGTCGCTAGTTCTATAATATATTTACATAGATTTCGACCTTTTTGATATAAGGTAGACCTTTTATCAGGACCACTTCTTATGATAAAATAGAAATCAGCATATACATAAATCTAGATGCTAAAGTACAGGATGCCCTTTCTTCTCTTTTCACTATATATTGTAATTAAATATGTCATAAACTATGTATGCTCTTTCAATTTCGAAATGAATTTTGTTAAATTTTATTCCTTACGAAATCATAAATCAAAGTCTAGTAAAGTGCCTATCAAAGTCACGCGTGATGTCTACTGTGTTCGTTCATTTCGGTATGTGTTACAAGTTCCTTGGAAAGTATGGAGGAAACTTTTCAACTTGGTCTTTACAAAGTTGCACTAACGGGTGAGCCCTGCGGTCGTAAATCTAAAAGGCACTGTATCAATTTCATCACGCCCATTCACACAAATGGGGACCTTCGAATAGCATCGGCACAGATACTCAGCTCGGGGCCTCGCATATAACTTATCTAACGGTTGCTGACGCGCCCTTGCGATACTCTCTTGCTTTATAGCCGACTCTAATATCAAATTAGATCAAGAATTTGTTTCACATTTCCAAGAATATTGATATCTATGCTTCGACTAGTTTGCTTGAGCATCATTTTCGTTGAAAATGAATATTAATAGATTAAAAATTACTACATATTAATTAGGAATAAAAGTCGCTCGTCGCGCGAGTTTTCATCAATAAAAAGAGCGATTATTTAGTAAGGTTACACACCTATATATAGATACTTTATCAAAATAAGCTACCGATATGATGATATTTGTGAATTAAGTCAGAAAAAACTGTTCCTTTCCGAGATCTTCGCCCTTCTTTGAAAGCGTGAAGTTTTCTTTTATGTATATTTATTACTGTCTGTAGTATATAAAACATTAAACGTGGAAGTTGTAACACAAACGAGCCCGTGATGAAAGACGAATAATCTCTTCCGCGGTTAGCATTGCGGCCGCGCGGGGGTCCACGCGAAAATTACATCTATCTAAGATCGTGTGACCAATCGACCGCGATATTTCCTCCATTCTTCACATCTACACGGAAAAGTATAGTATAACAGAGTGCTGGACAATCCCGGTTTAAATATATGGCGTAATGTAGGTTAATTTTCTCATCTGTCCAAAAAAATAATCTTTCTACTGTAAAAATAACGATTCGAATGTTCGTAATCCACGCAGTATCATAAATTGTGGAATTTATTTCTTGCTTCATTTGAGATCGCACTGTGATTACTGGTGTGAAAATAACTATAGTTTTTATTGTAAGAATTAACCTCACATTTCTCTATACTTTACGCATCGTTTTGCGGAAACTAGCAAAATTGTGATGTTAAATTTGATTACTTTTTTATCTACAGATATGAAAGATATTTTCTATCGTATATTGTACTTGCAAAGAATTTTAATCAAGTGCTTGAAACGTAGTATCATAAGAATAAGATATTAATTGATACAAAGTACAAAATTTTAAACAATTTTTGTAATTGCTACAAAATATTTCGTTTTCGATTCAAAATAACCGGTTGTGTTTGTTGATACAGCGATTCATCTTTGATTGGCGAAGACCGGTTGGTCGTGTGACCGTTAAAATACGTTGCCTATCGGTTAGTAGCTTATGATAATTCGAAATCGTCTTTCGTTTTCTGAGCTACTTATAGGAAATATTTTTTGCTACGCTGACATCACTTTCGTGTCAATGTTAGTGATTGTATGTATAACGACCGTTTTCTTTCATGAATGACTATCTGGCGCAGTGCTGGCGGGTCTGATAGTCGGTAAAAGTGTCAGTTATTTGTTCACAGGTAACTGGTTAGATTTTTGCATAAACTGTTTATGTTTGGATTGTAAAAGAACAAGATACGTTGGGATCATCTATCAAATCCGTTTTTGTTTTCATATTTAATTTGGAGGTGGTCTAGGTATATAATGTGACGAATTGATGACGTATCACGAAAAACCTAGGCAAATCACAATTTGGTGAATTTATTAGACTGCGACGTATATGGAAGATAATAAAAACAATTTGTTCAGTAGAGCTTGGCTGATGTAAAAATAAACACTCCTAAAGAAGATGTAACTACTCATTTTATAAGTCTACCCTTTCATAGAGTGGGGTCTCATAAACTTAGTATATAAAATATATATCTGTAGGTATTGTTTACTTTGAAGTGAGAATTTAAGAGAAGTGACTAAGCAACGGAAAGCTCTTCAGTTGCTATCTAAAAAAATGCAATCCAACTTGAACATAATATATTACAAGAATTTCAACTTTAGAAACGATTTATATATTAGATTATAATATATTTTACTTTTTTTTTTAATTATTGAAAAACTTGTTTTTAAAAACCGATATCGAAAATCTGTTTATTATTATTTGATAGTCGCGAAATTTCTCTCGCTAGATTGCATCGTTGGATTATCACTAAACTTAGTCTTATATGCATCGGCGACACCAAAGCCAGAATGCGCTTTCTATCGGCTCTTTCGCCGATACTGTCTCTTTATCGACTAAGGCATCTGTTTTCGCTCCTTTGTCTGCACAGAGTTTATCGCTAGTTTGCGAAACGTGGGAACATTACCGCTCGATGCATCTTAAATAATTAACTTTATCTTTGCCTGTTAGGCAATGCATGTCGTTTAGTCACTTAGCTACTCAGCTACGTCGTAAACGAATTTGCTTTTTGAAATCAAAATGTTCACAATAATGATTCATAGGTAAAGTGTTTGAAAGACGTTTAGATCTCAAATTTAACCTAACTTATTTGTGCATTAATTATAAGGTAGCTCATTATTGTAGTCCTCCTATTCATAGAATATTCCTATGTAAAAATTTGTCAATCCATCGCTCCGTTGTTGTGCAAAAGACGAAAAGCCAACAAATTTCCGTATTTATCATATTATAGATAAGGATATATATACAAATCTTATCTTGATATTGATGTTTATCGTGTTAGTGTGAACTGATTTTTATAATCAATAAGTAATAAGATAGTTCCATTTATATTCATAATGAAATAAATTTTTCCAATTATTCACTAATCGTTATCGAGTCTACTACCAAATAATGAAATGCCCCTTTCTAAGAAGAATTATAACTTAGTAACTAAGATACGTATTGTATTTCTTCAATGAATTTTAATTAAGATAGTCTACCTACTCTTAGTAAAGATCTCAAAGTCAGTGGTAGCCCAGTGGTAACGCGCTCGCTTGGAGAACCGAGTGAAGCGGGTTCAAATCTCAGGTCTCGCACCTCTGATATTTTCATGTGCGAATCATTTTCAACATGAATACCACTCGTCTTAACGGTGAAGGAAAACATCGTGAGGAAACCTGCATGTCTAAGAGAACCTAGCAAGTTTTCAAAAGACATATGAACTCCGCCAAAACGCACTTGGCCAGCGTGGTGGACTATGGCCTGATTCCCCTCGTACTGAAGGCCCGTGCCCAACAGTGGGACGTTAAAAAGGTCTGAATACACTTACTCTTAGACTAAGTTTTTTTTTATTTATAGCCTGTACGTTCTCATATATATCGCGGGTGGTCGATAGTCTTCATTGATGTTTGTTTCATAACGGACGTAATACCATGAGTGCCATCATACGCTTGGTGATTACCGTTTTTGCAACAGGCAGGTGGCGGCGAGGAATGTGCGCAAGATGTGTGGCAGCTGACAGCCATAATTAATTTGATGTTTTTACCTTTGTCTCTATTATGATTGATCAATTAATCAAACAGTATTAGCATTTTATAGGATTGCTGTTATTTTCTTTCTTGTTATCATGTACACTTTATAATGTAGAATTTTAATGAACGATATAAATGACTGAATATTGTATTGTTTAGTGAACAGTGTTAGTGGATGTGCAAAATATTTCCCCGAACAATTTAAAGCTTTGTAACTTTTCCAAGCGTGTAATATTTTTTTTGTTATTACTTTTAAATGTGAACTTTAATTAATTTAACGATTAGTTTCTATAAAAAAATCTATTCTGCCGATATCATAAATCAGTCGAATCATATCCGTAGAAAGTATCGCAGAATCTTGTGAGAATTCCATTAAAACTTATAGCAGAACGTAAGATGCTATTACGTATTATAGTTTAAAAAGTTATTGCTGTGTTGCTATTAATGTTAATTATGTATTAACTACTTTTTATTCTCAAGATGTGTTTACGAATGAATTACTTCACACTTTCAGCTTAATCGCTTATAAATTTTCTATTATTATCGGAACTGATCGTGTCATTCACATACTTTAATTCTATACACAGTATAAAACAAAGTCGCTCCCGCTGTTTGTACACTTAGACCTTTTAAACTACACAACGGATTTTAATGAAGTTTTTCAACAATAGATAGATTCCTCTATGAATTGTTGAAAATTGTTATAATATAATATATAAATTGTTTATATGTATAATAAATGCATATTATATTCATACTAGCCACTAAAACGTACCTAGGGATGAGCCCGATAAAAACATGAGTCGCTAGTAATTAATATGTACACGATTTTATATGATAATCAAATTCAAAATTGTGTTTTAGAAAACAGTTCCTAGAATATCTTATGGATAGTTTGGCTTCAAGGATAGTATAAACACTCATTTGTATTGCAGCAGCAACACTGTTATTAACGTTAAATAATAATACCCTCAGAGTTAGATGCTTGTGCAAAATCCTAACAAAATATACGCCCAGGAAAGCAACGACGCCCATTTTCTGAATTGTCAAGTTATAATTACGCGTTGAAATAAATGTTTAATCGTATCAGGTTTTTAGACTCCATATAAATTGTCCGGATGTGACTTAACACCTTATCTGGCTATAAAAACACTTTGATCATTCATTATGTACTTATATACTATATATATATATATATATATATATATATATATATATATATATATATATATATATATATACGCTATGAGTTAGTTGTATAATTGAAATTTGTCAGCCTTTTACATCCCATATGATTCATAAATCTTTTCATGGTAGATAATAATAAAAATTAAATTCTTTTATTTATCACCACAAACAGAATACATAACATTTATTCAAACCAAAATACGTAGTACTTACATACAATTAATACGTGGTTACAGCATAAGCTGTGATAGGTAAAAACCCGTGTTACAGGACACCAGGTCTGAGGAGACCAGACCGTTCATCAACGAGGTTTATTGTAAGGTATTGAGTATAAAAATAAATAAAGGTATATATATTTATTTCATATCAAATGTTAAAGAATATTTTTGTACCTATATATATATATATATATATATATATATATATATATATATATATATATATATATATATATATATATATATATATATATATATATATATATATATATATTAGCCCTGCTAGATCGTAACTTGGACTTTTTATTGATTCTAAATGACCTAACTCGTTAAGTATTACAGAGGTTGCTATTTTAACAAGTTAATAATAATTTCTTTTGCTGCAAGTTATCTCACAACTTTTTTACAATTCATAGACTGCGTTGGTTCCAAGTAAATTTTGATACGATTTTATTTGTAATGAATTACGAATTATTCGCTTTAAGGTTTTATGAATGAAGAGACCCAAGTAGTTGTTCATTAATGAAGAGCTTACAACAAAAGCTTAAGTGCTGTGACATTATAGGTTTTTGGGATTGTTCACGTGGAATAATATTGCCAAGTGTATATAAATACGAATATAATAAAGTTATATGAGCAAATTTTCTGTTAATAGATAAAAAATAAATATTAGAATTTAATTTTTAAGAAAATAATTAAAAACTGGAAACTTTTTACTTCAATACGATGGTAGAATTAAAGCATAATAATATTATTATGAATGATCTGTATAAAGTCACGTTTACTGTATACAATTATAAGAGAGAAGTTATTATCATTAGAGTAATCGTGATTATTTTTTATCATCTTTTTTCTAGTTATTATAAACTAAATGATAGGAAAAAATCCTTTAAATTCTTCCGTAACCATCCGTGTCAAATTAAATTGTTCCAATATAAATTAAACCGTGAGAAATTTTGGAGTAGCATTTTTCTAATAAATTAAAGGCCCCGTCGTGGTGAGAGGTGCTCGTAGGCTTCACATCGGATATGTAATTATTATGTCCACCGCCAGCTAGGTAATTTGTTTTTAGCGTTGGTATATAATTCAAAATATGTGGGGTCACTTTGAACTAGTCTTGTGTGATTAAATTGCATAATTTCGATTGTATAAACGTGTTGTATAAATATTTTTTCTTATTTTATTTACTATCAGTTGGGAAACAAACAGCATTTATGATACTGATATAAATACGAAGTATTGTTCTCGTCAGCCATAAAGTTTCCGCTTTAAATAAACATGAAAAGAATAAAAATTCAAACTATATATAAAATCTTAATATCAGAGAGGATTACAAAATACATATTATATCAAGTATGATCCATTTTATGCTCAATGATTTGAGAAAATCTATTGATATTACTATCAAATATGTATATTAATTTGATTATAATATGTATTATGTGATCTACAAGACAAGCTCTAATTACAAAAGAGTTCTTGGCATAATTTGTTCTACAGTAGGAACATCAAAGGTATCTCTAGAACGGGGGCTAATATAAGGTATACCTAGGTATAAAATCTTTAATAAATATGTTGGGACATTAACACACAGCACCATCATCTATTTCCATGGTAAGTTACGAGGCTTGTGTTATGGATACCAAATAGTTGATATACTACACATATATAACTTTAAATACGTACAAATCATAAATATAAACATTGAACACCCATTACTGGAGTATAAACATTCGTGCTCATCACACAGATGAATGCCACCAGCGGGACTCGAACCCGCGACCGCTAGCACAGCAAGTAAGGTCACTACAAACTGAGCTAAACGTATCGTCATCAAGCTTTAAAGCTTCATAACTCCTTTCATTTATAGTTCGCAAGTCGCAACCCAGTGACCGGGTGCCCAAATACTCGGCCAGTGGTCGAGCAACTTGTTCACTTGACACCTGCACGATAGTCTCACATGGTTTATCGATACTTATACTCTCTTTATTGCTTGTTGAACTATTTCTCCCTATAACCATTATTTCCTTGTAATGAAACATAAGTCTTATAGTTGTTTTGTACTTTTAAGATTAAGAAAAAACGCTTTATTGTATATGGTATTATAATTATAAAACTACTTAAATTTATCATTGTTTGATGATATTATCTACATGACAATTTTCTAAATTATTCAGATGTTCGAGCGATTTAATACGATATTGACCATGTTGTTGATTTTGGTCAAGTAGAAATCAAATCATCCCTTGGCCGACTTAATAAAGATATATTAAAAAAAAATAGTTGAGCTGCCTATTTTTTAGTCTAAACCGTGACGTGAGTTTTATGCTCTGTTATCTATTTTGTTTTGGTTTTCTGTTTTTCTACTGAGAAGTGAGAATATGACTCATAGGTATTTATTACGGCCATTTAAATGATAAATTAATGTTAATACTTACATATTGCTAACTTAATATGAAAAAATAACGAATGTCAAAAAGCTCGAAAGTCAAAAAGCTCAGGACAAAAACAGGATCTTACTTGTATAGTTTCATCTTTTTACGCTGCCATTTAAGACGTCTTTAAATGAAAAGAATAAATTGCCACCTATTTGAAAGTTCCATCCCTTTTCCGACAGCTTTTTAAATTGAGAATGCCTTTCCATGTTCATTGTAAACATTATAACTCTCACTTGCGGAATCCAGTGGTGAGGTGATCTAGGTTAATGGGACAAGCGAATTCTGATGGAGATTCGCGATTTTTATCACTTTTTCGCGCCATTGCATTAATAAATATTTTTATTTGAATTAATTATTTTTTACTATACTTAAACAATTATTGTTTTATATGGATATAAGATGCTTTATTTGATTTATTATTTTATATATTATTATTTATTATATTTATTCAAATATACATTTTAAATAAAATTATATTTTTTTTAGATATTTTCGCGGTTTTCTTCGACGTTTCGAATGCCTTACTGTAAACAAAATCAAGGGAGAGACTCTCCCCTGTCATTACTATGACAATAGTCGCGGGTTTGATTCTAGCATTAGGTAATGATATCGTTGAAATGAATACATTATATTTATGAATGTAAGTTTTTTCTTAAAGCGCGGCTTAAGATACTGTCAAAGGTTCAATACGCTTTAAATAAAGCAGCGTGTGAATCGTAACATAATACGGCTTTTTCTATCGCCGGTAAGTGTTGAATGTTACTTCTGGCTACTATAAAACGATTAAACCATTTTGTGTATCATTACATGAACATTTTTGCGCAAAATATAATTTTGTTTTATTTGACATATAGATTTTATGTATAAACAATTTTATAATACCTACAACTGTGTAAAAGTCCCAAAAATGGTTATCATTTCCCACTTCATCTACAATCTTCAGTCTCATCTCCAAACTATTTTGTTTCACAAATTATAGTGGAGATGGTGTATAAGATATGAGCGTTGTTAAAATGATAGTTTGTGTCAATGACACACATTCTCAGTGTAATAAAAATAATGTATGTCACAATGTCAATAAACCGCGGCGCGGGCGCGACTCGGGCCGAGCCCTAGCGCTTCCGTTGAGATTCATTCAGATATAAGATTAAGTATATTTATCACTTGTACATAATTTGTTAAAAAAATTAATATATAACATAGTTTTAAAGAATTCTGTTTGGGAAAAAACTACACAGATACAAATTTTCAAAACCAAGAATCTATTATGTACATAATATCTGTATACGAGTATTTTTAAAAAGTTAACCATCCGTAAAGTATATAAACAATGACATATATGTATGTATAAACAATAATATGTACAATTTAAAAAATAAGATAAATTATTTAATTATAAACAAAAAATCTGAACCATCATTATAATGTAGTTAAATTTAACTCATAATTATGATCGTGGCTTGAATGAAGTTCATGTCATTAAATGTATGTCACGATGTCAATATACTGCATGCTAGTGGCATGCCGCGGGACGTCGGTCACGGCGTGGTGGGTCACAATCCGACGAGTGCCAAGCCCTTGCGCACTTCCGCTGCGTGTGCATTCAATGATCGCACCTGTGTCATGCATTGCCTATTGTATATAAATCGTAATGGATAGTGTTGACAATTTTATTTGAATTTTAAATTCGTTGTTTAATACTAGCGACTTACCTTCGCTTCGCTCGTCTATTTGCCTATGTGTTATTCGAGGCCATAGTCTTAAACCCTCAACGACCGCGGACACGCCGGCGTTACAGTTATCAATAGATTTCTTAGAAATTTAATTAATTTCTTTGAAACTTACCTGGAGGTGTTATCGGTTTACTAAACATCCAAGTCCGTCCATTAGGTTTAGCGTGAAAAAAAAACAAACGTATAATTTTTCGTGTTTAAGTTAAAGATACTGTGTGTAAAATAATTTGATCTACCTAATAAAAGATATTCAAATAAAGTTTTTGTCTTTATTTGTAAAAGGTATATTTTTGCGTATTAAATAGAAATGCAGATAGTTGCGAAGCCGCAGATTGTAGCTAGTTAAATATGAAACTTTTACTGGTTATGTTTGGTATCATTTATTATAATAACTAGTGCAGCCCATAAATTAAAATTAACATCTTAATTTTCTTCTATGACAATCCGACTAAACCGGGGGAGTAGTAGATTTCTCATGCCGGCAAAGTGCTTGTACAGACCAGATTCATTTAGCTTGGATAACTCTCTGGTCTTTGGCTTAGAATGTAAGCGCAACATATAAAATTTATTTCTTTCTACATAAGAAAGTTACACACAAACACAAATAAATGGATTTCTTATTGAACCAAGGTTTTTAAAGATGGCATAAAAACATTAAAAGCTCATCAGATTAAACTTCAACACCTGCCATTTGGATTTTGAAAGTATAGTCTTCCAAATGCGAGTGTAACTTTCATTCTAAAAGCTCGGTAACTGTCAATACTGGACAGTTGTAACATGCGTCCGAAGAAAGTGAACTCAATCACTTTCATCTCAGCTTTTGTACATGTAATGAATAAGAGAATAATAAATTTTGCATCTATGTGTTACATCTTTGTTTTTCCTATCTCAAAATTGGGTTGATATCAATAAAGCTTGTTGCGTAGGGACAGTGAATGGCGATTATATGAGAGGTTTTAAGTGAAATTTCATTACATGATGTATTTGCAATCAACTGCTGTTAGAATTTAGAGACGCATATTCAATCTGCGTATTTTTTAAATTAAAATAGAAGAAAAGCGCTTAAATATTATGGCATACAAAAACTCTATGACTATTTATATCTTATAATATAAAAATGAATCGCTGAATGTGTTGGTAAGCGCAAATCTCGAGAGCAGCTGAACCGATTTCGCTAATTCTTTTTTTAGAATATTCCTTGAAGTACGAGTATGGTTCTTACGGAGAGAAAAATTTAAAAAATTGCCTGAAGAAGTCTAAAAACAACACTTTTCTATACTCCCATATAAAAGATTTGTTATAATACTTAAAAGTCAATTTGAACTTTAATACCATACCATAAAGTTTAAGTGTTAGTGGAGAGGTTTCGGGAAGGCAATACAATTGAGTGACGTTAGTATCGTATAAATATTAATGTCAATATTTGTCAATATTATTAACAAAAAAAAAATTAAAATTTATATGACTAATGCTGGCTAATAACTATTTATATCTATTTAAAACATACCTAGCGACAAACCCGAGCGAAACAAGGTTGAACCGCTAGTATCTTTATAAAGCTTGTGCTGCATATGACGTGTCATATATCCAACGTCTATAAAGTTTAGAGAAATCACAAACAAGCGCTTCTTTATAATTTCTTCAGGCTTTATAGACATTTGCTTTAGACTTGAACGTTTTCTAAGCAATAAAATTATTTAACGAAAGTCTTAAAACCGTATAGTCATGGTCGAGATATTGCAGAGGATATAACTTCTCAAGGAAACATTTTAATACCCATAATTGTGTACAAACATTAGTAATAAAATGTTACTATCTATACCCTATTAGTTTAACATCGCTTTCGATCATTATTTTATTTTTATAATCGTACTTGTACAATGAACATGATTTGATGGTGAGTGAGTCTGTATTTCTGCTTAGATTGTTACTATCTATTGGTTTTAGTACCTATGCTTAGAACTTGCATCTTTAATAATTTTACAATAATTTAGAATTGTCATATATGCCTTATAGAGGTCGAATGTCTGTACATATCAAAAAAAAAATGCTAAAAACTGAGTCAGGGGGATGTAAGAAGAGAAATAGAACGTATCTGGATTTTTTTCAATTTTTTTGTTTCTCTGTCTCTTTGTCTGTTTGAACGGGCTAATATCCGAAACTGTTGGACCGATTTAAATGAAATTTTGCATCGTGGTACCTTATATCACCGGTCAACATCTTAGATACTTTTCATCCCGGAAAATTAAAGATTTCCCGTAGGATAGTTAAAAAAATATTTTAACTTATACAGCTTAGTACACAAAAACTACTGATAGGATTTTAATGAAACTACTATAATATAGTTCATACATCAGAATAATCTTAGTTCAGAATTCCAAAAATTCTTAAATTAATAAATTATTAAGATCACTTTGTAGAAAAGTAAAGATTGTGAAAGCTTTGTGGAGAATGTGAATGCTCTAAGATGATGAAGATGGATAATAGAGAAAAAAAATGAGAAAAATATAAGAATGAAACATGTTGTGGCAAGAAGCCGTATTATTTATTTTAAGGTCACATGAAATTTGACTCTATTATATATAAACTATCGGGTAAAAGCTAATCTTCGTACTAGTTTCTCAAATTAGTTGACACAATCTAGATCTTTCTTTGATATTTTATTACACGATTTATATGATATCGTAAGCTGTGACTTACTTTTCATCCGACCTGCTACTCAGACCATTAATCATAGTAAGCATCTGATTTGATTATGCCTTATTAAAACGTGTCTTCATTTAGTTTTGCAAAGATGCGACCTCGAAAGTATATTTTTGGTGGCGCTTTTCCTAATTGTAATAAACTAAAGTAGTATGATATAATTTGTTGAAATATACATATAACTGTAAATATTTTTAACTACTTACTTAGTTTTTGCTAGGATACCATCTGTAAATTGTATTTATCACTACATAGTTTAAAACAAAGTCGCTTCCCGCTGTCTGTCTGTCCCTATTTATGCTTAGATCTTTAAAACTACGCAACGGATTTTGATGCGGTTTTTTTAATAGATAGAGTGGTTCAAGAGGAAGGTTTATATGTATAATACATACATATTACATATACGGAAAAGCCGAGAAATTCAAAGATTTATATTTCATACTAACCGTTAAAACGTACCTAGGGGCGAACCCGAGCGAAGCGAGGTTGAGTCGCTAGTTTATATATAAAATCACTTTCATCTATTTTATTATTGTATTGTTATGTATAAATGCATAAATATTAGTTTTTTATAAACATAATTATTCTATTGAAGTCCCTGCATTAATATTCTCCTATTAGGGTGTCTTAGAGGAATTAATCATGCCAGTTTAAAACGAAATGTATCTAATATTTGCCGTAGAAAAACCGTTTTAATTGCCATAGAATAACTAAATTCACTTTCCTATCCTATGGCAACCATTCGCTTTTCCAGGATCAAAAGTATGTTCGTCAACCAAATGTAATATACCTATAGGTATTAAATTTTTTCAAATGGGAGTAAATACATAGACCAGATTTTCGAATAAATATTATTAGTTTTTGTTTTTACTGTATTAGTTTCATTTCATGCTATTTATCGCTATAGATATGGCGCTAATGTGTATACATAAAAACAACAAGATATCACGTTCGATCAGCGTGTAGTGATAGATCGCGGCGTTGAAAGCTTGATGCGACCCTGAAGCAGGTTGAAAGTGAAGAATAAATGTTATTTGAAAGCAAAAACGACATTTCAGTGTGCTAAACATATAAAATAGCACGTTTAATACCAGTAAATAAAAAAAATGGATAAATTGTGCAGTTCTAAGTAAGAGTTTATTGGCTAGCTAATTACCATCGCTTCGCTCGGGTTCGCCCCTAGGTCGCTCACCCCCATAAGGGATGATTTCCGGTATAAAAAATAACCTATGTCCTTCCCAGGTTCTCAAACTATCCTCTTACCAAATTTCATCTAAATCGGTCAAGCAGTTTTTGAGTTTATTTGTAGCAAACATACAAAAATACAAACATTTCCTTTTTATAATAGTAGTGTAGAGTTTTATAAGCTAATATGCTTTACCAGAGTAGTGAAGAGTCAATAGTTTCTTTAATCGCTTTGCAAGCAAAGGTATTTTATGTGTTTACATTAACATTGCTTACATTCTTAATATTATGTTAACATCTGAGAGGACTCGATATGAAACTTTTGTATGGTCTCTCTCTATCTCTTTCTTTTTAAATTTGTTATATATTTTTTAATATTATTAATTCAATTATGTTTTGCATCTTTTTTTCTAACTTTGATATATGTATTTTTGTAACATTACCAACAGTTGTTGGTTAAGTTTTGTTAATGAAAATATAAAAATGATTTTTTTGTTAATACAACGGTATTTCCAAACAAACGTGTTTCCAAAATAAATAAGTAAAAAAAAAAAAATTAGCTATCTCAGAACTGCTCAACAATTGTTTCAATAATTCTCTTTGTCGTACTGTAAGACTTTAGTTTATTGCTTATTATTTATATTATGAAAGTTCTCTTAAATGAGACCAATTTCTCCCTTGGAGTTACATTCTAATGTAGTGACGCGGACGGTGTGTTATTGTTCAATTTGCCACATAATGGTGCGGCTTCAACGGAGAGTAATGGACACTCACTAGAATGAAGTGTTTTACCATAAATAATAATATATACAGTGCTATTACGTTTCTATTACAACTATTCACGATTCTATTATATATGATAATTTATATAGTGCATGCAATAAGTAAAGACCAGTTCGTTTTATGCTCTTTTTTGCGTACTTTCTCTTATAGTTTAGGGTCAAAGAATATATCGTATGAAAATGTAATTAATATTGAGTTTGGTTTAAATCAAGCAGATATGCGTGGAGTTAGAATTTTTTGCACAATCTTAGGTGATAACATTCGAGGGACTCCAATGCAATATTTTTGCCAACAAATAAAAATTCTAATAATTTTACCAAAATATTTAAAAAAAAATATCCATTCCTAAGGTTCCTTTGTATTTAGTGATGGATCATGTTCCTAAAGAATTTTAATATTTTACTTTTTTGTATGTTGGTTATTATTAAAAATTACAGATAACGAATTCATGATAGTTTCTCCTGACAATATTTAAATGCGAAAGTTTACTTTTCAATGGCTGTACTTAACAATATAATAAAACACATCTTAAGTTCGTTGATCTATCAATAGAGCTATACGATGAAATGAAAAAAAATATATGCTTTCGCCGCGAAACATCAACACTGCGAATATAATTATATAGAAAAAAAATCGCACTCTCTTCCATCGAATTACTTTTACTTTTTCAATAAATCCATTGGCACTTGGATACTTTAATAGTCTGTAAACCGAATCCTATTATACCAAAACAATAATAGGACTCGAAAGTTTTAATTTTTATTAATTATGTTGGGGACAATGGTATGTTATTGTGTTCGTATAAAGCGGAGAATTGCATGGCGTGATATGATAAGTGACGTTGTCTTTTTATCACGAAAGTGTGATACGTAATATTACTGGTACGTATGTATTGTCCGCGGACTTTCTTTCGCGATTCGATATTAATTAGTAAAATATCGCTCGGGGCGATGCCTCGCGGCGTTCGAAGGTGATGATTACTTTCATCAAGTTATGAATGTACGGTAATAATTATAACCATTATGTTGTATACTATTTGCATACAATGTAGAATAATTAGATCTTATGTAACGGAAATGTTTTGATCATTTAAATCTATACATATAATAAAATTGTAACTAATCCGAATCTGTACATTAAATATTTTTTGGAAAATCTTATTGAAATAATATTATTATCGATACAGAGACCGAATCTATAGTTTTTAGAATTTTTGTTTGTCTGTCTGTCTGTTACCGCATCACAGAAAAACCACTGGAGGGATTTTGATGAAATTTTGTAACGTCATAGCTGTTTATCCGGGTCAACATATAGGATACTTTTTACCGCGGGAAAATGTCTCATTTCTGATAAAAAAATACAAAAACTGTAATGTAAGAGTATACTAATATGTAAAATCTAAGAATTTGGTTTTTTGTCATCTGAACGCGGGCGGAGCCGCGGGCAATGCTAGTTAAAAATAAGG
Source organism: Brenthis hecate (assembly GCA_951806755.1). Lineage (NCBI taxonomy): Eukaryota > Metazoa > Arthropoda > Insecta > Lepidoptera > Nymphalidae > Brenthis > Brenthis hecate. The sequence continues at coordinate 5,809,590 of OX638265.1, read as the reverse complement.
AGTAATAATTGTAATTATGATAGTCATAACTGTTTATCCGGGTCAACATGTAGGGGTACTTTTTACTGCGGGAAATATTTTATCTTAGAGAAATCTATACAAAATGTTAAAATGCTAGTAAATAATAAATATGTTAAGACATTAAACACAGCACCATCTAGTTCCATGGTATAAGCTACGAGGCTAATGTTGTGGATACTAGATAGTTGATACACTACACAAATGTATCTAACTTTAAATACATACATATAGGTATATTGTAAATATAAACACCGATGACTGGAGTACAAACATTCGTTCTCATCACACAAATGAATGCCCCCAGCGGGATTCAAACCCGCGACCGCTGGTACAGCAAAAAGGGTCATTACAAACTGAGCCAAACGTATCGTTTATTCTATTCATATAAGCTTGCCTCTAATTTTTAATAATGATTATAGTCGGATTTCGATCAGTGGACAAACAATAGCACTAATGCTATAAATAATACTATTATAATTAATAATATATCGTATTGAAAACGCATTAAATTTTATTCCTTCTAAATGAGAAGCGTTGATTTAATTAATAAAGTAAATCTATTAAACGTAATACCTAGAAATAGTAGCGTCGGGAAGTTATCAATTAAAGATAGCAAAGGTCGGCGTATATCAGTGTAAAGATCTAATTTAATTTCTACCGCTCGAGCTTTCTATTTCCCGCATTTTCCGATGCAGTTTGCAATTTGAATGTTTATTGGAAACTTAATTCTGTTAGTGTTCACACTGTACGTTTTATATTATAATTTGAATGTATTATGTTGTGGTCGATTGTATGTAAGTGTTAAAAAATCTATACATATCACAAAATTGTAATAAAGCCGAATCTGTACATTAAATATTTTTTGTAAAATCTTATTGAAATAAACATTATTATCGATACAGAGGCCGAATCTATAGTTTTTAGAATTTTTGTCTGTCTGTCTGTTACCGCATCACAGAAAAAACCACTGGAGAGATTTTGGTGACATTTTGTATGGTGATAGCTGGTTATCCGGGTCAACATATAGGATACTTTTTACCGCGGGAAAATATCTCATTTCTGAGAAAAAATACAAAGACTGCAATGTAAGAGTATACTAATATGTAAAACCTAAGAATTTGGTTTTTGGTCATCCGAACGCGGACGGAGCCGCGGGCAATGCTAGTAGAATATATTTAGATACTTAAGTATCTAAGTACCTAAGTATCTAGTAAGTACAAGTAGATCATTAAAGAGATATAAAAGTATGTGAAGGAATATAATGCAAAATATTGGAACAATATTTTATCATGTGTTAGTGAACTGGAAAGTCCCATTTAAGAATAATAAAGTTAAAACCAACATGTCTGTTATATTTTATCAGTATGAATCACTATGAAAAATGATTCTTCTTCGACGTTTTTCCCTATAAATAAATAATGATATCAAATTTGTATAATGAAGTTATTGTTTATCTAATAGTTTATGTATAGGTATATAATGTACTAGAGATTCACACTCGTTCTGTTCGGGTTCGTCCCTAGGAACGTTTTTATAAAAAGTATATAGGATATAGAATGTTGACCCGGATAACCAGCTATCATCATACCAAATTTCATCAAAATCTGTCTGGACAGTCTGTCTGTCTGTCTGTTTGGGAACACATCACGAAAAAATCACTGGTGATTTTTTCGTGATGCGTTCCCAAACAGACAGACAGACAGACAGACAGACGAAAATTCTAAAAATAGATTTGGCCTCTTTATCGATAAGAATGACTATTTCAAAAAAAATATTTAATGGACAGATTCGACTTAGAATTTTATTATATGTATAGACTAGCATTGCCCGCGGCTCCGCACGCATTCAGATGACCAAAAACCAAATTCTTAGGTTTTACATATTAGTATACTCTTACAATGCAGTTTTGTATTTTTTCTCAGAAATGAGATATTTTCCGCGGTAAAAAGTATCGTATATGTTGACCCGGCTAACCAGCTATCACCATAGCAAATTTCATTAAAATCCCTTTAGTGGTTTTTCTGTGATGCGGTAACAGACAGACAGACAGACAGACAGACATAAATTCTAAAAAGTAGAGAGACGGCCTCTGTATCGATAATAATGTCTATTTCAATAAGAATTTCCAAAAAATATTTAATGTACAGATTCGACTCAGTTAGAATTTTATTATATGAATAGATTAAAACATTTCTTTTATTCAGAATTCCTTTTAAAAAAATCTGCATTATTATTCTAAATAACTATATATACCTAAGCTATTATAATATCTACTAATCACCTACCTGTCTATTGAATTAAAATGGCTCCTGGCGTAGGCGGGCTGAGTAGGGTAGGGTTGCCATATTACATTTACATTTTGTTTTTCCATGAAATATCGAGCAATTTAGTAATTTCTGTTAATATTTATTTAGTATGCATTTGTTCCATGAATGCCTTCACGTTGAAATATAGGGTATAAGCAACAATATTTATACATAGTAATATTAATTTATAATTAACTAGCGACTCACCCTTTGCTTGCCGGTTGCTTACATACAAACTTTCATCCCCATTTTCACCCCCTTAAGGGATGATTTCCGGGAAAAAATCTTTCCATGTTGGATACATACAAAGATTTTTCTATGTATCCAATCTTTCCAGAGTCTCGAACTATCTTCTTACCAAATTTCATCTAAATCGGTTAGTAGTTTCGGAGCTTATTCGGTACAAACAAACAAAAAAATTTTTCCTCTTTATAATATTAGTAAGTATAGAGATATACTCTTTTGTATGTAATGCCCCAAATTTTTAAGGTTAGGAATTAAGAAGCAGGCTTCGTCTAGTAGACTTATATGTGATCAATTATAGAATGAACCCATTATTATTTATGCTTGTCATTACATTTTGTTTAAAAGTAATTAATTTATTATGAACATGAGTTTTGTTGTCGTCAATGACAATGGTTAACACATTAAATTTTTCTTTCTTTTTTTTTCTTTGCGGATTTTGATGAAACTTTACATTAATAAAGCTTACATATACCTAAGAGTAATACATAGGCTATAATTTTTAATGATACATTTAGTGAACGTAAGTGATTTACGCAAGCGGAAAAACTTTAGTCTATACTAATATTATAAAGAGGTTAAGTTTGTGAGTTTGTCAGTTTGTGAATTTGTAGGGGGTAATCTCTGGATCTACTGAACCGATTTAGATGAAATTTGGTAAGAAGATAGTTTGAGACCCTGGGAAGGACATAGAATACTTTTTATCCCGGAAATCATTCCTTAAGGGGGTGAAAATGGGGATGAAAGTTTGTATTATTAAGCAAGCTAGGGACGAACCCGAGCGAAGCGAGGGTGAGTCGCTAGTACATATATAATATATATAATATTATTCTGAAATTGTTTACGACTTGCATCCATACGAGGTAGCTTAGTAGAAAACAATAAAATGCACAATATAGTCTCTGTTCACAATATATTATTATTTCTTTCATAATAAACACAATAAATTCTTCTTTAGCATCACTTCCACTTTCCTTATATAGACGTAGGTAAACTGATATCCACGGACGAAGTTAGGTGAGGTGTTAATAAAATTTAACTATTACGATCGGTTTCGAACAATATGCTTAATTCGATTTCCTTATAAATCCATTTATTATATCACTTTCTTAACAAGGAGCTTTCTATCGTGCGTGGAAAACGACTCCTTGCGTAAGATGCGGTAAAACTGCTATTTGCATAACTAGCACAATCAAAAAGATCCATCTTGCGAAAACTAAGCGGATTATTAAATTATTTTTAGTATCAAAGTCTTATTTAAATGTAAATTTTGTACATTACTTCATTGTTTTCACATTAAATTCAAATGTCGACTCAAGGTTTCCAATATACTACGAGAAAGTGAATGTTCAATAACTGGATATTTTTTTTGGTGATTTCGACTGTAAAATTTTGTTATTATTGTCTCAGTAAGTATCTGAAGAATCAAAAATGTTTATAAAAACCTTCTACAAGCTAACTCAAAGATTCCGCCGTCAGGAATGCAGGTCTTACCGAGAATAAACGTTGTTACATATATATTTGATAATTATTTTTACGAAATAAAGTTATGAATTAAAAAGCTTAGTTGTTCACTTGAAAAATCTCACACTTGAAGATCCATTCATGAATATGAGAAACAATAGTGCGCGTAATAAGTTAGATAAAAATTATATATGAATGGGTTAATTAGATAGCAATTTATGTTTTTTATGTCATACTCAGTTATATTTATTAAGTGACACTACTTTTGAACCTGGATCTGTTACTCCATCTATATAATAATAATGCTCTCATAGCCGATTCCGGCCACTACGGCCAATCTCACTGAGATTAGCCAACTGCGCAGGAGATATTATAGTGCACAAGTGTACGCGCAGACACAACGTGCATTCTCTATTCCTGTCACTCTCATACTCCGGTGGGACGATACGAGACACGACCGGTGAGAGTTAAGGCGCAAGATCGACAGCTTTACGTGCTCTCCTAGGCACGGGAGTGAAGCACCGCCAACTTCCCAACTCCGGATTGTTACTAAGGCTTACTATACAGTAAGACTCAATAACTAAACTTGGCCCGACCCGGGACTAGAACCGATGACCTCCGGGTGTGCAGCCGTACATGTTAGCCACTACACCACCGAGGCAGTTATTCCATCTATATGCAACTTTTTAGCCTGCTTTATTAAGTACTAGTGTTATCCAGCGACTTAACAGCGACATAACTGTATTATAAGCCGTTACTTCAATAATATTATAAAGAGAAAGGAGAGATAAAAAAATAGTTTTCTGTATGTTTGTTTGTAATGGATAAACTAAAAATCCGTTGAACCAATTTAGATGGAATTTGATATGAAGATAATATGAAACCTTGGGAAGGAAATAGGATAGTTTTTATCCCGAAAATCATCCCTCAAGGCGGAGAAAAGGGGAATGAAAGGTTGTCCGAGCAATCAATCATTTCTCAAGTATAGGATATAAAACTCATCATACTTACGTATGTATATATATGCTAGTATATAGTCTACTAATCCGTACTTACCGTTAAAACGTACCATCGCTAGTGGATAAACACATATAAACATTCGTGTTTAGTTTTTGATGAATTATCTACAAATTTTAGTTTACATCTACCCAAGTAATATTATCTAAAATTATCAAGGAAATTAAACTCTGGTCTCACACTCACCTTTCGCCAAACTATTGTTGCACAATGCGTCATGTGCCGTGGGAGCCATATTTCCCGAGAAATGGAATATTGTGTTTAAAGTACATACGAATACTGTGCTTTTCTACAACAGGTGTTTCCATTTTATTCCTCTTTATAAAATAAAACTAGCATTGCCCGCGGCTCTGCCCGCGTGCAGATGTCTAATAACCAAATTCTTAGGTTTTACATATTATATGCTCTTACATTACAGTTTTTGTATTTTTTCTCAGAAATGAGATATTTTCTCGCGGTAAAAAGAATTCTATATGTTGATCCGGATAACCAGCTATCACCATACCAAATTTCATCAAAATCGAACAAAGCAAGGGTAAGTAAAGGTAAAGGGGGAAAAATATAAATAATAAAAAAACTTATAATACCATTGCAATATTCTTTATACTAGTTAGTACTAGTTTATACTAGCTAGTGTAGTTGTCTTTACGGTTATTGTAAGGGTTGAAGACGGTGGAAATGTGTATGTGCATATCTAATTCGTTCATGGTGTATATCTACCTGTAAGCGCGAATGCCATATGCAATTACACCCGGCGGACCGTATTTTAGGAACCGCTGTATATTAAAGTTGATTACGAAACACATACCTCGCACGAATAAACTTTTAATTAGAATGCCCTTTCGCGATAACAATTCTACAAACGTCTGCGGATTAAATCACTAATTGCACATCGAGTTTCACTTTTTAATTTCTAAGAAATGCAACAAAAACATCGACAGATAACTATTGTGAAAGAAGATGATAGATCATTAGAATAAGTTAAAAAGAGATTCCACTATAACCTCTGAACCTGCTTTTGTTTTATCTTTTACAAAGTTGGATACATGGCAATGTAAAAATCAGCAAAAAATAATTTTATCTTATTTTTAAGTATGTTACTACATAGTTGTATTAATAAAAAATATACAATGTCTGTGCCTTGTATTCATGTAATGTGTGTCTTAGTATTAATTAATATTTTTCAAATGATGCGGGAAAAGTAAGTCCTTAAACACCTAAAAATGATATTTATATTCGACGTCCCACTGCTGGGCACGTGCGGGTTGGCGGACTTCACATGTCTTTCGAAAACTTGCTAGGTTCTCTCAGACATGCAAGTTTCCTCATGATGTTTTCCTTCACCGTAAAACAAGTGGTTGGAAATGATTCGCCCATGAAAATGTCAGAGGTGCGAGGCCCAGGATTTGTACCTGCTTCACTCGGTTTCCCAAGCGAACGCGTTACCACTGGGCTACCACTGCCATTATATTTGATGCCAATTATATGCCAGTGATGTTTATTTAAACTTAAAGAGACTAATGAACATTTTTTAATTATAAATGTTAGTACCATAACCTTTTTATCGGTTTAAAAACACATATTATTAATTTTGACTATTTTTTGGATATATTAACTGAAATTTACGCTATAAAAAAATTAAAAATTTAATACAGTTTTTGCAACAAGTTTAATATCTAATTACATAATAGTGTATCAAGTATATGATAATAATCAAGAATGTCTATGTAAAAGTCGTCTTACGTCTTTCTCATGTCAGATATCGTGACTCGAATGTTATATCTAGAACTCTGATTATTTCCCATACAATACCCCCTATTCATTTCACATGCCATCCTTTAGAAGTTAGGTGGATGTCGGAATTCAATTACGCGTCAGTCTAAAATCTAGGAGATGACGTCTGTACCTTACAGCTATTGAGCTGTTTAGAGTTTGGGCTATTACATTCGCAAGTGTAGTGAGGTCTCTACATTTTGTTCTCTCGAATCGCCTATTAGTTACAGTCATGTCTATTTTCTGAACATTTGAATCGGCGGAGAAAATACAGCGCCTTTCGTTTTGAGTAGTTGTGTTTTAATGGCCATTTATAAATTTACTTTCATATACATATATATACGTTTCATGTTCTAAGTTGTTTGTTTTGGTTTGTATGGATGCGGGTGATCGGAAATACATTTTAGAAAATGTTTCAAGGCTTTGATAAAGAAAAAACAAATCTAGAATTGGTCGCAAGGATTATTATTGAGTACTTATAATCCTTATATTATTTCTAGCGCCTCACCCTCCCTTTGCTCGGGTTCGTCCCTAGTTACGTTTTAAAGTTTAGTATAGATTTCTTAGAGATGAGATATTTTTCCGCAATAACAGGTAGTCTATATGTTGACCCGGATAACCAGCTATCATCAAACCAAATTCCATCAAAATCTGTCCAGTGGTTTTCGCGTGATGTTTTTTCCAGACAGACAGACAGATAGACAAAAATTCTAAAAACTATAGATTCGGCCTCTCTACCGATTATAATAACTATTTCAATAAGATTTTCTAAAAAATATTTAATGTACAGATTCGACTCAGTTAGAATTTTATTATATGTATTGGCTATTTTTAACCGGGTCTATCTCACTGGATACATGGAAGCTATTATTGGTAACATAATTAATTATATTATTAAACTCATTCGTATAAAGTATCAAGTACCCATCCTTTAGACTGTTATTTGATAGAAGCAACATTCACGAATAAGTAGTAAGTAAATAAATAGAGAATTTGTAATTTATCTCAATCGCTCGGCAATGACCTTCCTAACAGACTTGGCCCCGTATGTTTGGCAATTCCGTTAACAGTATAATGACGAAAATGTTCGTAGTTTTAACTTGTTTATAATTCTTTAAACTGACAGTGTTTAGCGAAAATTGTTGAAAATTTTACTAATGACAATTAAAATTTAATCAAGTAAATAATTTTGTTTGTTTGTTAGTAATTATTATCTGTGATTATTTTTGTTTTTTTGCATATGAAGAGAATAATATTCCCTTCGAGTTATCTTATGAGGGCTGAATTTTTACGTCACGTGTACAATGTACGTAACTTGAAATTTAATATAATTTTTCTATGTAAATAGGGGCCATTCAAGTATTACGTAAGCAGAATTTTAGTAATTATTAACCCCTCTTTACTCCCCCTTCCCGTGATCACGTAAACATTACGTCGTCTCAATTATTTTGGGGAATCCCTAAAAATGCATTTCGCTTTTGAGTACAGATAAGTAGGGTTGTCATGTGTGTTCTGTAAACATTGATGTGAGCAATCAAATTCTACTAAATTTTTATTAATTATTTTAGTAAATAAATATTTCATATCCAGACCCCCCGTCTCCCATGTCATCAAAAATAAGCAAAGAAAGGCCCCCCTGCCCCCCTTTTGGTGCTTACGTAATACTTGAATGGCCCCATACAAAACATAATATAAATAGAATTCACAGAGAAAATATTTCAAATATGTTAACCACATAGCTACATATGTATATATGTATGGGTGTACGTATGTTATTGGCACGCTAGATGATTGAAAATGTTCTAATTATATGATGAAAAGTGACTTAGCGAGTCTAAGTCAGGTAACAAGTAGCTGTAAGTTGTAACTGTCTCATTATTCTGGCAGGTTTTAAGACCGCAATAAATCAAATGTGACGTACAATCTCAGAAGCGTTTTAACAAGCTTTGCTTATATATTCCTGTACAGTTGAAAATATGAATAAATCCATAGAAAAGTATCCTTCGCTGAGTTAATTAAACTAACGAAAAGCGATAAATAAAATAAATACAAAGCCATACAAAAGCCCTTTTGTCATTTTTTATTGGAATATCACTGGGTTTTCCACAATTTTGCTATTTTTTAGATTAAAAGTATATTTTTTTTGTTGTTAATAAGAAGCTCTAAAACTAAAGTTCTTTTATGTACGTACTCAAGATTTTTAAACGAAATTATATAATTTACCACGAGTGAGAATCGAACGCAGTACCTTCGATGAAGTTCACAATATGATCGAAATAAATTTATACAATCTAATGCAAATAGACCGTGTACCTGTTTATTCAACATAAAAGCTCAACTAAGCTTGCACAGAATTGAGTTACACAATAAAGCCCGTAACGTCTACGATAACATTATGATTAATTGGAGCTACAGAAGTCTATTTCCGAGTGCATAATTCCTTACATAACTAGTCTATATACGAGTGCATTTTCGAGATGAATTTGTGCACGCAACTTAGTTATATTAAATGCTGTCATTTTGTCATTCGATAGTAGTTTTAATGTAGATTAATCTTTCAGTGACCATAAGTAATTTGTAGCTGTCAATCGATTAATAATAGGATATATTACAACACGGATATGTTGTAAGCCATGCGAATTTACTCGATTAGAATTTTTTATTCATTACATAGATACTTGGTTTCTACAACTGTCCCTTCCGAGCCGGTGGTAGTTTCTCACGGACTTACATCGTCGTCGTCTCAGCCCAAACACGTCCACTGCTGGACATAGGCCTCCTCCAAAGATTTCCACGACAACCGGTCTTGTGCCATCCGCATCCAGTGGGCTCTAGCGACTTTGACCAAGTCCATCTTGTGTGAGATATGCCCACGTTTCGCCATCCGATACGTGGCCGCCACACGAGTACTTTTCGTCTCCAACGACCGTACAACGGTCTTACATACTGACATTTAATTTAAGTTTTGAAAATGTGAAAAGGGATGATTCAAAAGTGCTATTTATATTTTGTATATTTTGATTTAGTTTTATTTAATAAATGCTAAACTACATATCCAATACCAATTTGTACAAGTATTTAGATGTGCCTACAAATTTAAAGCTATTAGCACGTTTCAACTTTGAATATTGCTATAGTGAAAGCTTTTATCACCTAATTATACTTATATTTTTAAATTAAGTATTTGTAAACAACATAAAAAGGCATAGTGTACAGAAATAATCTCACAATGTTGTTTGATTTCGTCACCGTTGAAGGAATGCATAACATTTCCTGTATAGTAAATACTGCTGATTGTTTTAGAGGAACTGAAATAAACATCGTAAGCTTTCACACAAGAAATGAGTTCTCTTCAAAGTATATACAGTTAATTTAAAAGGATATATTATATTTATAGAATATTTTTGTTTTTCACACGTTCATACATTTATATATATATATATATATATATATATATATATATATATATATATATATACATATACATATATCTATAGGTACTAATATTATAAAGAGGTAAAGTTTGTGAATTGTGAGTTTGTGACGTTGTAGAGGGTAGTCTCTGTATCTAATAAACCGATTTAGATGAAATTTGGTGAGAAGATAGTTTGAGACCCTGGGAAGGACATAGGATAGTTTTTATCCCGGAAATCATCCCTTAAGAGGGTGAAAATAGGGATGAAAGTTTGTATGAGGAATCAACCTAAGGAGGAACCCGAGCGAAGCGAAGAGGGCGAGTCGCTAGTGTATATATAAAGTGCTTACTATTTTTGTATATCTATAATTATCTATACCTAACTATACGTCTGAAATAAAAATTTCAATATAATTTTTAAATGTACAAACGATCAACAATAAAAGTCCAAATATTAATATATTGAATATATTATAAGCATCGATCAAGCTTTTCAAACAAAAGCGTACTCTACGAGTACACACATCTACATACACAATCAGAATATTCAATAGCCAGGTATTTGATTAGTGAAGTCTATACAATTTGCATGAGGAAGCCCAATCGGCCAGACGGCGCCGATCTGTTCCCAGTTTATTTACATAGCTTTCTATTTCCGATAGATGGCGCTCCCTTGCGTAACACTAACGCAGCTCGTTAAACGATATTTGTGAAAAGGACATTATATATATATATATATATATATATATATTGGGATTTATTAGTCGTAAGTTATACATATATCATTGGCTTCTATTTCATGGCATGGCATTTTCGTTGTTGGACATGTTAACTGTAGTATTTTATTAGTGAAACTCCCATTAAGACTAACTAAACTAATGATAGATTAACTGCTTGGGATTTGGTCGCTTTAACGCTGCTTTTAGTACTAATGCGCGTTAAATATATGAGTGAGGTTGTGACTTGTGGTGAACAAGTGTAAGATTTTATTATTTTTCAATTGTATTTTTAGAATAGCATCAACAACTGGTTAAAATGTAATTGATTCATTTATATTTAAATGATAATGTTCTAGCGTTCAAAGAACACGTTCAACCGTTAACAAGCAGTTTCTCTATACGTAAATGGGAGAGCGAGTGTTGATTATTATGTTCCTTATATTTTAGGAAAATTTATTCTTTAAACAAAATAAATGTAGCACTATTCCGTAAGTAGAATGTAGATTGATTATAAGATTTATCATTCGTTATTTATTTTCTGTGTCAGCCACGTCCTTTATAATATTTTTTTGGGTTTTTAAAATATTGTTATATTATTAATAAAATATTTATGTATAGAAATATTTTTCTTAAATCATTTTTTTATGCCAAGAATAATATGTACTTATAAATTGGAATTAAAGGTATAAAACAGATGAGCTTCTTTTATTTTTTTTCCGTTTTAATTTTCACTTCGTCCTAAAAAAAAATTTTTATTTAAATTATAGGTTTGTTTTTATATCTTTACTTTATGAAGTACCTACTAGCGACTCACCCTCGCTCCGCTCGGGTTCGTTTCTACTTACTTTTTAAACGTTTAGTGTATCCTATATGTTGACCCGGATAACCAGCTATCATCATACCAAATTTCATCAAAATGTGTCCAGTGGTTTTCTCGTGATGAGTTCCCAGACAGACTGACAGACAGACAAAAATTCTAAAAACTACTAGATTCGGCCTCTGTATCGATAATAAATAGTAAAGACTATTTAATGTACAGATTCGACTCAGTCAGAATTTTATTATATGTGAAGATATAAAATGACATTATGTTACATTGGCAACCCTAAATATGACGAAATCAATGAGAACGCAATAACAACAATCATTTTGATTAAGTAGACGCGAGTAATTTAATTAGATTGGTTTAGGACATCTTGTTACGTACAGGATGTGCTTGAGTTTAATTGTAAAAGAATAAGAAAATTAAACACGGTTACATAACTTCAAAAAGGAATTTTTTTTCTTTTATTTACATATGTAATTATAGATATATTACTTTTTTTTAAATATTTTTCATCCAAGAATTCTGATTTCTTATGAGTGATTTGTAGAACGCTGTTCGAAATGATGGTGGCACCATTGTTTTTGACAATAAAAGTGTGTTAAATACATATTTTTGTCTTAACTGTTACCTTTTTAAAATAAAATCCTTGTTCGTTAACTTTTATGTTCCTTGAAGTAATTTTAATCTATTTTTTTTTTCATATTATTATTAATGATCAGCCTGTAGTTTTATTTAGACCACGCTACAAAAGTAAAGTTGAACGCATATGTGCTATATATCCATCCCAGTTACCCAACTAGTTATGATATTATTATATCGTAACAAGTAAAATATATATATATATATATATATATATATATATATATATATATATATATATGTATATATATATATATATATATGTATATATATATATATATATATATATATATATATATATATATATATATATGTATGTATATATTTACATAGCATATTTAGTTGGAAATTGCAATTAATTTCTTACCACCGAATAAATTGTTATTAAGTATAGCACAGCGACATGCTATTTTAAATAATTTCTTCAATATTATTGTAAAAATATTATATTAACTTTAACATCGATGAGACGTTCTGATTACAGGATATATGTATTATAATTTTTAACGTCTGGTGTGGTCAAAGCTTTACATAAATTTAGTTCGAGGCGATAAATCAAATTAAAGGTTGCTTATGTGTTTTTATATTGTTACGTTGGGGCGTAGTTAGATATTATGATATGAATACTTATTAGCGTCCAGCAATCTAGCACGAAGTTAAGAAATATGCTATACGGGTTGCTCCTAGTATTTCTGGACAGAGGGAGCAACCTGCTTCGGCAGACGTGCTTTCGCGGCGTCGTGGTTGAGTGCGCCTAAAGGATCCTGCGATGCCCCATTAAGACGGGGGAGGTTCCGTTGGGCTTTAGTGGATAGTACTGGCTTTGCCGGTGAGTCCCACATAACCACCTGTATGCAGGTGATATACCTACCTAAATGAATTTTTCAACGTTAAAAAAAAGTTAACGATAATAGATACATAGGTATTCGCTGACATAGGGTTCGAACTAGGAAACTCTGGTGTAGCAACTCAACTCTCACTTTTTTTCCACTTCGCCATATAAATGAAAATTATTTTTCATTACCACGTTCCTTTCATTACAATCTTCTGCAAATAATTTAAGCTGTAACAAAACTTTCTAATCATAGCGTACGTCATTACTTCGTGCTTCTAGTTAACTCTGACTTTAATTACATTTATCGAATTGAGAACAGCCGTAAGTTCTGCTTAGATATTAGATGAATGAAGAGCCCCAGTGGGTAAATCCGCTTGAAAAAATTTAAAAAGAATAGATTTTATCTGTGAGAGATGGAAATATCTTTCTAGGAATCTCAAAAGGCTTAGGTACTTACTACCTAAGTAGAAGATGGGTCTGAAGTGGATTGATTTTATATTTTTTATATTATGTATTGTCACTGCTGTAGAATATTAAACAACTATTTTTTTTTTAATATTTTTGGTATTAAACATTATTTTAATACTTTCTTAGATTTACGCGAATATTTTACATTTTAAATAAAACTATATTTTCGGATTATTTCGCGGATTTATTTTGATTTTTGGTTCCCGACGTTTCGAATGCTTTACAACAATCATGGCAACATTATTTTATTAATATCTTATATATGAAATTTCCATGTGACAATGTTTGTTACCGTACTCCTCCGAAACGGCTTTACCGATTTTTACCAAATTTTACATGTGTATTCAGTAGGTCTGAGAATCGGCTACTATCTATTTGCCATACCCCTAAGTGATAAGGATAAGGGTGGTCCTCCCAGACCCCACCCCAGGGACGAACCCGAGCGGAGCGAGGGTTAGTCGCTAGTATTGCTATATTACTACAATATACAAATAGTCAAGACAGACAGTGATCGTTGACAAACGTGTTAAATTAAAAATTATATAAAATACTTGTTTGATTAAAATACTACTTAAACTTAACTCGATCAGAACTTGATTTTTCAATAGATCAAAAGTTTTTACGACTCTTACCAAAGAATCACGTAACAGTTCAATGTCAACAACCTTGACGCGCTTATCGGCTTATAATAGCTTGGCTTCTTGAGAAATGCATAATATATAATTGTGAAAATCATTACTTATGCGTGTAATTTGCAATATTACGTTTATTGTTCTGTTCACAAAAGAACTTACTTAAATATGATTTATATTTCCTTTTAAAATTACATATTCTACGTGTCATTTGTTGAAAACGAATCTTGTAGGCTTCAAGAACTTAAAAATAAAGAGGCTTTTTTATTTACTTTTCATTACATTATCGTAAGATTTTTACATCTTCATTGTTTAAGGAATGTTGATGTTTACCTTTTTTAAACAAGAGTTCGTCTAGTGGTCGAAATTTTACCATAATTGAAAAATTTGGGAAATATATGCATATATGAATAGAATTCTTCTATTACATAAGAAAAAACTAACTGTTCCTAAATTTTTTTATGGGTAACACGAAAGCTAGCTAGCTTCTTAATTAAAAAAAAAAACAAAAATTGGTTGATGATAAAGAACAAATCAACAAACAAACACACTTTCACATTTATAATATTAGATGCCATGCATAAACTATTTTCCCCTAACAATATACTATAAAAGCGCTACTCGCTAAGTATTCAAATCAAAATCTACTCTCCCTTTCCAATGAAACTATATGAATTTGTAAAACCTTAAGACAGTTTTAACTTTCTCCTCAAACCGTCTAGGGCGATTCAGGCTTGAAGTTCCATGTACGAAGTGACCTGTGGTTAACTAGCTGACGGGTTATCGCAGGTCATCGAGGCACAATTGAATATAGGGCTGACCTTATTAAAACCTTTCTATTGATGTACGGATAAGGCTATATAAATGTAGAACGCTTTTACAGCTACTGTCAGATGATGTCTATACTGGAATACAGCTTTGAGTGTTGTTTTTATAGATTTTTCTGTAACTGATTATCAGAGTGGCATATCTGTACTAATAGGTTCAAAATTAGGTTACTGAGGTGGTCGCAGCTACCAACTACTTATTTATTTGATGGTACTTTATAAGGAAAGGCAGTGGTAGACCAGTAGTAACATATTTCGATACGTAAAATACATTACAAATTGATGTATATATTTTAATTATAAGTAGAGTTCATATCTAATCATATTTAACTACCTATTAGATATTCATATCTTAAAATATTGTCGGCTGGCACCGACTTCGAAAAAAATTAAATGGGACCACCTGGGAAGTATACTCTTCGAAACAAAAAAAAAATCTAAATCGGTTCAGGCGTCTTCCAGTAATCGGTGAACATACATTAAAAAAAGATTTAAATGTACAAATGTATGTACTATACTGCATCCTATCTGCATCTATACTCTATACTAATATTATAAAGAGGCTGAGTTTGTTTGTTTGTTTATTTGAATGAGTTAATCTCAGGAGATGCTAACCCGATTTGAAAAAATATTTTTGCATTAGATAGCCCGTTTATTGAGGAAGGTATAATATCATGCTTCTACTCAAGGGAGCGGAGCTATAATATTATCTATATATATAGTCTGAAGTAGATGGCTGGATGTCGTGAAGCAGGAAATGAGAGCCAATGGACCAGGGTGATGCTAAAGACCGTGCAAAGTTTAGAGGCTAAGCAGGAAGGCAGACTATGACAATAGCCGGGATTAATAATGCCAGGCAGAAGAAGAAGAAGTCTGTCAATTCCAAAAACGTACCTGGGGACGAAGATGATTCGCTAGTAAAAGATATAAGTATTTCGTGTGTTACTTGTGATTATTTCGGCACTGACTTACTATTATGTATAAAAACCAGATATTGAGATAAAATCCAGCAGTCTCACTTTAAATAATCACTATAATTATAGGTAATACATAATATTATACAATTTCTAATACAAAGAATATTGTTTACATAATGTCGTTACGTGGTTTTTTAAATATGCATATATCTAAGTTTGCCCTCATTTTAGAGATTATTTGTTACGTATGAATTAAATCACTAGTACTGTTTTTTTTCACGAAATCTATACATGTAATAAAATTGTAACTAAGTCGAATCTGTACATTAAATATTTTTTGGAAAATCTTATTGAAATAAACATAATATTCGATATAGATTTCGAAACTATAGTTTTTAGAATTTTTGTCTGTCTGTCTGCCTGTTACCGCATTATAGAAAAACCACTGGAGGGATATTGATGAAATTTGGTATGGTTATAGCTGGTTATCCGGGTCAACATATAGGATACTTTTTACCGCGGGAAAATGTCTAATTTCTGAGAAAAAATAGAAAGCTGCAATTTACGAGTATACTAATATGTAAAACCTAAGAATTTGGTTTGTGGTCATCTGAACGCGAGCGGAGCCGCGGGCAATGCTAGTAATTTATATTTTAATGGCATTACATGCTTTCAGACGAATTTAGTTGTTGCCTGTGTGAAATTTAATTTTAGATCATATTCAGTGTATGTTTTGTATATGTCATTGTAGGTTTTATCCTAACGTTGTTCTATATCTTAAGCAAATCTATAAAGCTGGTACGAACAAATACGTAATTATGCAACAAGTAGGTATCGAACCTATGACCCCTATCGATGATCAGAAAGTTTAAGTTTTCAGTTTTATTTCATTATAATATTTGTCAATATAATTTGGTTTAGGATATCTTTATTATTGAACTTTTTTGTAATATAGTAATAGTCCTATATTTACTATAGGCGTAGCTTATACACTGGTTATGCGCTGTGATCCTTAAAAAGGAAAATCCGAATATGAAGAAATGAGCGCATTACGCTCTCACATTTCCAAACTAGGGATTATCGTTTCACTTTTTGTTTTTTTTTTCTAGTAAGATTTAAATACAAATTTTTAGAGATTTATAGATTTTCTAGCATTGCCCGCGGCTCCGCACCCGTTCAGATAACCAAAAACTAAATTCTTAGGTTTTACATATTAGTATACTCTTACAACGCAGTTTTTGTATTTTTTCTCAGAAATGAGATATTTTCCCGCGGCAAAAATCCTATACGTTGACCCGGCTAACTAGCTATCACCATACCGAATTTCATCAAAATCCCTCCAGTGGTTTTTCTGTGATGCGGTAACGGACAGACAGACAGAAAAAAAAGAAGGCAGACAAAAATTCTAAAAACTATAGATTCGGCCTCTGTATCGATGATAATGTCTATTTCAATAAGATTTTCCAAAAAATATTTAATGTACAGATACACGTAGTTATAGCAGCTATACTTATTGCAAAATCGGCTATAAAAACAAAATATTTGATAAATAACTGTGTTCGTGACAATGTTCCAATAAGCTTTAATGGGTATAGTAAATGGCGAATCGGATTGAGATTTGAGAATTCGTGGTCTACCTACATTACTTGTTGGCACGTAAGTACTACGAGAATACAAATAAAAGTATGTGGTAACACTTTACAGAAATTATCCCATCAATATAAACACACACTATAACATTTTTAGTTTTTTTACTTGTTTACGGAAACAAAAAGCAAAGCCCCGTGGTAATGCTCTTAATGGTTTTATATAATATAAGCGACTCACCCTCGCTCCGCTCGGGTTCGTCCCTGGGTAGGGTCTGGGAGGACCATCCTTATCCTTATCACTTAGGGGTATGGAAAATAGATAGTAGCCGATTCTCAGACCTACTGAATACGCATATAAAATTTGGTAAAAATCGGTAAAGCCGTTTCGGAGGAGTACGGTAACTAACATTGTGACATGGAAATTTTATATATAAGATTAGTTTTACCTCGGTGCTTTATGTATTACTAGTGACTTAGGCTCGCTTCGCAGTGGCGCGTACCTAGCCTAGGTACGTTTTGAATACATAGATTTATGCGAATATTTGACTTTTTCAATAAAACTATCTTTTCGGATGTCTGTAACAAGTATATTAACGCCTTTGAGACGACTAAAAACTTAGTCTCTCCCGTGACCATGATCGCTGTAAAACATTGGAAACGTCGGGAACCAAATATCAAAACAAATCCGCGAAATAATCTGAAAAGTTAGTTTTATTTAGATATAAATAGTTATTGCGAGTGTACCTTAAAAGAAAGACTTATGCTATTGCAGATTTTTCTGTAGATCTTATTAAGACCTACAATTTTCTATACATGGTTTTGATGTATCTCTTAAGGTTTAGGCAGCGTTAGACATATCTAAGAACGACTCGATAGAACAAGATTTGTGTTTTCCCGTGGAAATGAAAGATTTTCCTGTAGTAAAAGGTATCCTAAATGTTGACCCGAGTAATAAGTTATCACTACACAAAATTAAGTTAAAATCGGTTCAGTACCTTTTGCGTGAAATGCGCACATCGATTTCGCTAAGTTACTGTTTTATTATATGTATAGATATTGAAAATATGGGCAGGAATGTTAATTATATGTTTTACATTTTTAAATGTCCGACAGTCTTCAATTTTCAATTAAAACCAATGTAATTCATAACTTAGAAATTATTTATGAAAATGGACCATAATAAGGTCCAATCATATATAAAACGTCTATTGATTGTATAAATGAGCCTGATGTAATCATGTACCGTGGACCATTTTCATAGCAAGATCATGTTTTTGTACACATTAGCCAGTGACAGCTTTAGTGTAATAAAAAGTAGCTTAGAGACCACCGCGAGTTATGCCGTTAACATTTCTTACGATCATTCACATTCTTTATTGCTTTTTTATACATAAGATATGTACCAAGTAAGTACTTTTATATCAAACTTACGTAAACCTCCATTGCCGAAGCAAATCCAGCACTATAACCAAAACTTATGGTTTCTTAATTGGTCATAGAAACATTGTTAGAGATCTTTGTGTTAGAGGGTATAACTTCTTTTCCTTGACCTTATCCCACCCTTTGTGGCATGCACATATCCTCTTTCACACAGTCCATCTACTTATACGATCTTTTATGGTCTACCTTTACTTCTACCTCTTGCTTATATGACTTTCTTTAATCTTCATGATATGTCCGTACTACGCTAACCTAACAAATAAGCTTCTCAATCAGTGGTACTACTTTCAACTTTCGACTTTGTGTTAGAGGATATAATTGAATATTACGAAGGCAAAACATAGTAGTATATAATATTAATTTACACAAACATTAGTTATAAAATTTTACAGTATTTATTTATATTGACACAATTTATTATATACTTGTATTATAAGAAAAATATTGTAGGAATAATTGTTAGTTATATAATATACTCGAATTCTAGGCAAGAGTTTTGAAACGTAATGTTAGGATAATTATTTTTATACAGTAAGATAATTCAATGTCTACCTATACCGTTTTATAATTAATTAAAGCACATATATTGCCGAAACCCTTAAACAATGCGTTTCCTCTGCCAATTGCAACAATTAGATATCATTTGAACGCAAACGTCCTTCAACGGTTTTATTGTTTGGCCTGCATTGTAAATCTTACGGTGTTGTTACGGTCTAAGATTCTTGCGCTTGCGCAACAAAATCATCATATTGCACACGATTAGCATACAATACTCCTGATAAGCCGCTCCGATGGTGTTCGGGTATTGGCAGGTTGGTAATGATATGCGAACTGTTATTGTCTATTACAACCGTAACATACCTTCCATCTGATTGAAGTCAGCTGATCGCGTGCTATTATATTTTTATGATATACTAGCAGAACCCGTGGCTTCGCTCGCGCTAAAACTATAGAAAACCCCTTAAAAAAGTAGGGTTCATATAAATTTTCAGCCGATATTTTAGCCCCTTATGGTATGAGTTGCGAAAAATGCTAAAACACGTATTAATTTAACTTTATTGAAGAGTATTAATATCAAGTTTCACGTAATTCTGATCATAAATAATTTTTGGGTTGTATTATAACGTGGTTTCCCATGGGAATGACATTATCTTCCACAGTAAAAAGTAGCCTATGTCACTCTCCAGCCCTCCAACTATGTCCACACAAAAAATCACGTCAATCCATCACTCCGTTTCGACGTGAAAGAAAGACAAACAAACAAACAAACAAACAAACAAACAAACAAACACACTTTCACATTTATAGTATTAGTATGGGTAGTATGGATATACAATTGTACATACATATTATGTATACAGGGCTTCGTACCGAAAATATATGTATTTCCGCCCTTGGTAAAGTCTATAGTTAAAACAAATATTGCGTCTTTAAGTTCATATTTAGCTTAATTAATTATTATTATTATTGCTTGTCATATGGCGGCTCCGTTTCGTTATACTTTTCCCGAATGTTTAAGAAAGAGTAAAGACAACTATCAGCAGTATAAATTCTTGGCCAAGTATTTTTAATATAGGACGGTTATACAAATTTTCTTTCCACATTCTCGTTAAATGAGGTGTGCAGGGTTGTGATATATGCTGGAATTTCTGAATCTCTAGCCTTACAGTCGCTTTAAGCGCTTTAATATTTAGGAAATTGTTATATATTATGCGTATTTCAAGCGCTTTAATATTGGCCGTGGCAAATCAGTTGGGTAATATGTAAATTAACAATAGACGAGCATCAGTTGTTCCATTCACTGCTTCTGATAGTCAAGCTGGATGAGTTTAGTAAGAGAATAATCTTTAATTTATGTTGCAACATAGAAATTTGAATATAAAAACAATAGATCTACATTTGTTTTACAACTTAAATTATTTTCAAATGTGTATTTAGCTAATCTATAAAGATAAATAAAATTGAAGTGTCTGTTTGTAATGTCAAAATGACAGCGTTTTACTAAATGCATATGAAATTATATACGGTACTTATAAGAAAAACACTTTTTTTTTTAATTTTGTCTGTCTGTCTGTTTGTTCCGGATAATCTCCGAAACGGCTGGACTGATTTTGACGGGACGTTCACTGGAAGATGGTTGATGTTATAGGGAGTAACATACGCTATATTTATTTTAGAAAAAGAATTAGGGTTTCCCTTAAAAAAATTAAAACCTACCTATATAATAAAAACTAGAAAGTACTTGAATTAGAAAAAATTATTAGACACTTTAGTTGATTGTTGTTTCTGTTTGTTTCAGCTTGTAGTAAATTTGGCCATCGTGGTATACCATGCGCTGGATTACACGCACGGAGAGGACGAGGAGCGCCTCATATCACCCGATCTCGAAGGACTCATCACGGAGATGACTGCCGGCAATATAACTGGTAAGCTTCAATGTAATTTAATTTTTAATTCGATATTGTATACTCACAATACTTTGTTATAAATTAACCAAGATCATGTTCTTTTCCAAAGGTCTGTTACTAGTAAGTTCTGAAATTTATAAAAGACGAATAATAAATGTATAATTAATATGAAATATATTAGATATTTGAGTTTGCTTTAATAAAATAATTAGTTCAAACGGCTTATTTAAGAAAAAATTGTTGGATCTTAAAGCCAAATTTGGTTATTTTTCCTAAATTTCCTCCAGTACAGAAAGAGTTTAAAGTTGAGTTTAGTACTAAATTTAATGGTAAAACATCAAATATTACGGTTATATGACACGTAAGTATCTTTAACTTTTGTTGAAAGTGAAAACTGTGATCGTGTTCTTTGAAGGTTAAAGTTCATGACTCTGTTTATATTTTCTATCATAATTATGTTACCGTAAAAGTAAATGAATAGTCACTGTTGAAAAGGCACTACTTATAATAATTGATCTCTCAAAAACACCTACGTGGTAATACAGAAGTAAACTTTCCCCATTTTGACATTTTTTGTTGTCACGCTTGTCATTGCTAGCAACAATACGCATTGAAAGGTTTATTATTGACCAATATCTCTTATAACTATCGATCAAAAAAGTACTAGATCCACAATCAGCGACAAAAAATGCCACCACCGAATGAGCGCTCATTTGAACATTTGAGTGCACTTTTTTTTGTGAAAACAACTCTAAGCATTGTATTTAAGATTCAATTTATATTGACAACAATTTATAAATATTTATTTCAACTAGAATAATTACCTAAACACAATTGGTGACAGTTTTAAGAGAATTTTCGTATGGGATTGTGTATTTACTGCTTTTTTGAGCTTATAACGCTCAAATGTAAAACAAAACATAACTTTCTATTACAATTTAATAAAAAGTAGATTAAACATTAGTATAATAAAAAAATCTATTTCGATTCTCTCACGGTTTGCTTTAGAATATTTATTCTCAATGGCTCATCCAATTTATATTATTTGCGGCAATTAAATTGTCAGGAACCAATTTGATTGAAATAGTTAAAAAAGATTCCTTTCGTGCTAACTAACGTACTTCAGTTTTGCTCAACTATTTTATTTGTAACGTGATAAGTGTTTGTTACCTGTCTTTCTTATGATGGCATGAAGATAGTAAAAGTTTAGTTTGATGGTACCCCAGGGTCTGTAGGTAGCTGCCGTGATTCCCCATTTCCCATGTAATTACATTAAGTGGAAATTCTATGGTTAACAATGGTCTGAATCTTCAATTTTATTTCTCCCATGCTGTGATTCAGATGAAGAGACGTGCGTGCAAACACGTTTTGTATAACCTTTATCGGTTCCCGTTAGATCATTGACGTGAAATTGGTTATACACCAGCTTGACCATCAATCTGTCTATGAATAGATTTTAAACTTAAGTCCGATTCGCTTGTTCGTATCGATTTGATCCAATCACCTATAAATTTTACGAAGTTTAAATAAATAAAATAAGGTAAGTGGAATTTCTACACAATCTGAATGCATATTTCTACTCGTGACTAGTTTTACTATTGTTTACATTTTACATACATCTTCAATGCAGGTCGAAATGGTTTTTACTGTATACAATAACGCGTGTGATCGTCAGCTGTTATGGCTAATTACAACGGTTGATAATACCGTTTTCATTGGTGGTCTGGTTTGCTTAGTTTGTTTACATTACGAAGAGAATACATGACTGTAGAATTTTCCTTATATATTGTCCCAGCTTCTAATTTTCAGTTAATTAAGGCTTTTTGTGTACAGTTACGTCATCTATACATATAATAAAATTGTAACTGATCCGAATCTGTACATTAATTTTTTTTTTGGAAAATCTTATTGAAATAGACATTATTATCGATACAGAGGCCGAATCTATAGTTTTTAGAATTTTTGTCTGTCTGTCTGTTACCGCATCACAGAAAAACCACTGGAGGGATTTTGATGAAATTTGGTATGAATGATAGTTGGTTATCCGGGTCAACATATAAGATGCTTTTTACCGCGAGAAAATATCTCATGTCTAAGAAAAAATACAAAAACTGCACTGTAAGAGTATACTAATATGTAAAACCTATGAATTTGGTTTTTGGTCATCTGAACGCGGGTGGAGTCGCGGGAAATGCTAGTCTTTAATAAGTCCTGTGATGACTAACCGGCTCTTGTTTTTCATTTTAAGCTTTAGTAACTTACATAACCCATGCAAACATTTTCCAAAAACTTGCATTATGCTGGTATAATAACAGAAAGGTATTGTTTAAACATAATTGGATGAGAAATAACGCATATAGCGGCGGAACGGTAAGTACATATTAAAACGCTATAAATCTTCCAGTAAGTACAATGGCGAGAAAACTCCATCATTTACATACACTCATCGCATTCCACACTTCTGTGAACTGTGCGATTTCCGGCTATTTTGTTTGGTTTGGATTTCAATCTTTTAATTATTTTGTTGATCTAGATTTTTAAATCCAAATCTATACTTTTATTAGATACTAGGGACTCACCCTTGCTCCGCTTGGGCCCTACTTACGTTTTAGCGTTTAGTATAGATTTCTCAGAGATAAGATATTTTCCCGCAGTAAAAAGTATCCTATATGTTGACTCGGATAACCAGCTATCATCATACCAAATTTTATCAAAATCCTTCCCGTGGTTTTCCCGTGATGCGGTAACAGACAGACAGAGAGACAAAAATTCTAAAAACTATAGATTCGGCCTCTGTATCGATAATAATGTTTATTTCAATAAGACTTTCCAAAAAATATCTAATATACAGATTCGGCTTAGTTACAATTTTATTATACGTATAGAATAATAAAGCTCAATTACCTAGTTTATAAATTAATAAAAGTAGTTGTGTCAATATATATTAAGTTAAAAGTATTGACAGCAAAAAATAACAAGTCAAAAATATTTCATCATCCGGCTTTTCGTGCATTTAAAAGAGGAAAAAATAGCGTGAGAAAGTGATTAATATCAATAAACAACTTAGCGTGAGTTTCTGCGCATTCCAAGCAAACTTTTGTACTCAATCAAATTACGTCTTGCACCTAACAAGGAAGACGGCTGTTAATTTGCACTTTCTCTCAACACTATCGCTTGTAAACTGCAGTGTTTTCTAATGTCCTTATAGACTGGATCATATGATATTTATGCTGTCGCAGTTTATCGTCGACCTATGCTCCGACACCAGTTCGAGCCTCCCACTGCGTCATCTCACAATGAAACGAGACAATCCGTTCCGCTTGCTTTTCACCACCCTTTCTAACTCTCACGGGCCAATTCAATCTAAATTGAGCTGTCATATTTCTGATTTTCCATTTATATAGCATATGTCGTTCGAAGTTAGTTTCCATATATATATATATATATATATATATATATATATATATATATATATATATATATATATATATATATATTTTATTTTCGTCACAGTTTGGAGGACAAAAAAGTATTAAAAACCATTTTTCCCACGTAATTTGTATGGGAAAACTTAAAATTCGATGGAGAATCTCTTAGAATTGGAATTTTGAGCTCCGCTTTTAACAGGAGCTTTGTTGGGACATTTTCTGAGATAATTTGGGGTGAGAGTGAAGAAAAAAAATATCGTCATATTTTGGCACACCCTAATATATTATATATATCTCCCTTGTATCACTTATTTTTATCGCACTTTATATTTATCATATTTTAATGGACAGCACCGAAAGCTTCGTTTTTTACTCGTGATTTAATGCTCATCAATATGCGAGTGCTATACAACCTGTTCGTTCAGATAATACTCGAAAATAACCAGTTCGGAAAAAAGACCAAAGATTGACCCAAAAGTCTAATTAGCCTATAGCTTCGTAATTTGGCATTCAATAAAATCGTTGTTGCACTGGTTTCAGATTTAATCATTCTAATTTTATATTGCTTACCCATTTGGTATGCCAATTAACAGCTTTTATTTTTATTTTTGCTCGTAATTTTCAAATTGCTTCGACATAAAAAAAAAAACACTTACATATTTAATTATATTCTGTATGTACATCTTTATTTGTTTCAATTTTTTATAATATCTTGACAAGGATTGTCACTAATTTCATGAGAAAGCAAAAGATATTATTTTAAACTTTAAACGTTTAACTTACACAATTATTTATTTATTTATTTATTTATGTACCAGAAAAAAATACATACCAGTTAAAACAGATGCCATGTGTACAAAGGATGACTTATCTCTTTAAGAGATCTCTACCAGAAACCCTCAAGCATGAGAAAATATAAAAATAATAATGCGGTGCGGTGTAGGTACAAACTACAAACATCAATTATGATATAAATATACATATATACAAACATACATATATACGTACATGTTTACATAGATACTTACATACATACATATATACATATACATACATATACATACATATTACATACATATATATATATATATATATATATATATATATATATATATATATATCCATACATACATACACATACTTCAAGAAATATATAATAAGGAAATCATGTGGAGTCACTTAGATAAAGTTCTTTTAAGCGAGATTTAAACAGTTTTAGTGATGGATTGTCATTTGTAATCTTAACGGGAAGTGAGTTCCAGAGTTTTGCTGCTTGTACTGTGAAGGATTTCTCATAAAAAGTAGTGTTATAAGAAGGTACGTTAAGCTTTTTTAGCCTAACACAGGGGCGTGTGGGTCTTGAGCCAGGGATCGATAGCTGAAAACGCTCGCGTAAGTACGTAGGAGAAGAATTACTTAAAATAGTGTATAACGTCGTATTTTAAAATAGAAAATTATTTAAAACTAGCACCTAACTCTCGCTTCGCTCGGGTTCGTCGCTAGATACGTTTTAAATACATATAAATAGTTATTAGCCAGCGTTAGCCATAAACATTTTAATTTTTTTTCGTTAATTTTTCTGATGTTTTAATACTTATATCCTATTCCGGACTAAGAGAAATCCAAAAAATCAAATATCATGAAAATCGGTCCAGCCGTTCTTAAGTTATAAATGGTGTAACTAACACGACTTCGTTTTATAGATATAGATTTCTTTCTTTCTTAATTTAGTCAAATATCACTTAATATTTCATTTTTGACTATTTATTTATATTTAAATTAATGTCAAGTTGCAATGGACATCAAGCTTCTATAAGAAGCCACATTGTATAGTCTGTCCATTTACAATCTATACTAATATTATAAAGAGGTAAAGTTTGTGAATTGTGAGTTTGTGACGTTGTAGGGGGTAATCTCTGGATCTACTGAACCGATTTAGATGTTTGGTAAGAAGATAGTTTGAGACCCTGGGGAGTACCTAGGATACTTTTTATCCCGGAAATCATCCCTTAAGCGGGTGAAAATGGGGTTGAAAGTTTGTATGGGGAATTAACCCAGAGACGGACCCGAGCGAAGCGAGGGTGAGTCGCTAGTTATTATATAACAGTATGATATTGTTTATTATTTATTAATTACCTCAAGACACATATTTGATTTAGAATTGATTATGTTTAATCTTGTTTGTATAAACACTGATGTTGTGTGGAATCGGGTCAATCGGTCTCGGACAGGTGACGAGTGTCACTGTTGATTGTTAGGTAACGGCCATTGAGTAGGTATGAATTAATGGTTTATTCAATGCCTACGATGTTATTGTTCTTATATCAGACTAGCGATTCACCCTCGCTTCGCTCGGGTTCGTCCCTGGGTTGATTCCCCATACACACTTTCATCCCCATTTTCACCCCATAAGGGATCATTTCCGGGATAAAAAGTATTCTATGTCCTTCCCAGATTCTCAAACTATCTTCTTATCAAATTTCATCTAAATCGGTTCAGTAGATCCAGAGATTACCCCCTACTACGTCACAAACTCACAAACTCACAATTCACAAACTTTACCTCTTTATAATATTAGTATAAATATAGATACGTGCGAACTGCGATCTAAGAGATACAGTTGTGGTAGTTATTGATTTCTTTTATTATTTATTTGTTTTTTGTGCAGATCATGGTCGTTTAGACTCATGAGTGAATATGTGATTTTTGCTGATGTCGTTTTGATAGCGGACTCGTGCTTATGGATATTTGTATTTTTTTTTTTTGATGCGCACTGAGCATAGTGTGCACTTTCACTGCATTTAGATGCTCCGAAAGATTTGACAATTGTACTATTTCTGGGAAAAGTTGATATTATAATTTTTTGTGAATGTACTGAATATTTTATATTTCTATTTTCTAGGATTCATGTAAAGTAACATGTATGTGAGATAAGATATTTTTAATTGCCGAAATAAGATAAAAACCATCTCAAACTTTATTGCGTAGTTTTAAGAACCAGCCATAGAAACAGATTGATGGAAAAAGACACTTCGTTTTATAGTATGTAGTAGTGTAATTAGAAATAGGCATCTTTTTATATTAATTGTGTTTACTAGTGACTTACCCTTGCTTTGCTCGTGGGCGTTTTAATTTTTTTAAGGTAAAAAAATTAAAAGCTTTTTCTAAAATAAAAATAGCCTAAATTACTAATGCAATAAAAATATCCTAAATTAATAATAACATCAGCTATCTACTAGTGAAAGCCCCGTCAAAATCAGTTTAGCCATTTCGGAGATTTGCCGGAACCAACAGATTCTAAAAATTTTGTTTTTCGTATAAGTACCGTATATAATTTCATACGCATTTAGTAAAAAGCTATTATTTTGACATTACAAACAGACACTTCAATTTTATTTATCTATAAGGTTTATAAATCATAGCTAGGGGCAATATTACTGGTAGATATAAGATAACTCAGTAATTGAACGCACACATTAAGTGACCAAGAATAGCCAGTATTAACAATGCGCAAGGTCATCACGAACAAAAAAATAAGAAAGTTGCTCGACTCTTTTATCGCAATTCTTATATGCAGATCTAAACATCTTCACGATGTTCCCACGACTCACAGCGACCACTCAGTGTTAAGCATTAACTAAACATTAACCACACTATTTACATATAGTATGTATGTTTTTGTTAGAATGATAAGCTTTTTCTTTATAATTTTTTTCAACTTTTATTTTTAACCTCCGACGCAAAAACGACGGGGTGTTATAAGTTTGACGTGTCTGTGTGTGTGTCTGTCTGTGGCATCGTAGCTCCCGAACGAATGAACCGATTTTGATTTTGTTTTTTTTGTTTGAAATGTGAATTAGTCGGGAGTGTTCTTAACTATGTTTGAGGAAAATCGGCCCAAGATGGTCGGGGTTTTTTTAAATTTCTCACTTAATTTCATAATAGTACAATTCATATAAACAGAATAGGATGAACTTCCCCTTATTACTTAACTGTAGCTCCTTAACAATTAGATCATATAATACATATGTACATATATTTCAAAATTAACAACAAAAGCAAGTTTTAGCCTAAAATGAATTTGGCTACGACATAACATTATGATGTATATTTACTTATTACAAGTGACCTGTTGCTGTAAAAAACAGTTTATTTTTTAAGGAATAAGCTAAGGTAAAGAGAAAGAGATTTATGAAAATACTTGTAGAATAAATATTGTTTGTGTGAATTATCAAAGCACGTACTATTTAGAGATATTATTCCTTTAGTGGTTTCTTGTTAGATGTATGTAGGAACGTAGCGATGGTCAGATATCACAATCTGTTTCCGCAAAGACTGGTTTAGTTCGCGGTGGGCAATGGTTCGAGCATGTTTATCTTAACGAGTTGATGTTTTGGCGATTTCGCGGTACATTTTGCACGGCCCGTTAAATTCTGTTTATGCGGACGTCTCGAAGCTTGTGTTTACGTGCGAATAGGGTTTATGCGTTTTTAGAAACGTATTAAGTTTGGATGTGGTTTTACTATTGTCTTATTGTAGGTTTCCTTTTGTTTTGTATGATGTTCTATTGGCAGCCGTTCACTGCAGTCGCTGGTTCGATTTTAAACGATGATTTGACATACTAAAGCTTTCCTACCTCATTAAGAGTTTGACTCAATACAATATAGTATTGAAACTAGTGGAATAAGAGGATGAAATTGGATGTTACTACGATTTGTATGGATACCGAGTAAAGAAAATTCCATGAATTATTTTATTTAAATATTACTGCTAAATATTTATATTGGCCGTACCTATATTTGTTGACGTCCCTATAAGATGAAAACGCTTCACCAGAAACTTAGTCCTACGACAAAATACGACAAGTTCTACGATAAACGTCTATGAATATTAGACATGGTTATAGTTTTAGTTATTTTCAGTTAGTATTAAGAAAAATTACCTAGAAGAAAAAGACAATTCTATTGTGTAAAAGGGCTATTTTATTGTATAGTCGGTTCTAATTAAAAGGCTGTTGTTAAATAAATGATAATAAAGCTTGTTTCATTGTAAAAATTAAATCATATATAGTTCATTTGCTAACATTGCGAAAGAGATTAATAGGGGTTTAATGTTTTCCTTTTAACATTTTTTGTATTGTTCATGAACACTTGAAAGCGAAGATGGAAATGTTGTTTTAAATTTCGCTAATTATGCAGCTTAAGCTTATTTCTTCAGAATACGCGAACAAATTGAATAACATTTTTGTTGATGGGTTTGAAAAATCCTGAAGTCAATTATTTTTCTTTATCTTTCTGACAAGAATTATAAATTACTAGCATAACCCACGGCTTCGCTCGCGTTAAAACTAAACTTTGATACAAACTTTCATCCCCTATTTACCCCCTTATAGGGTGAATTCGAAAAATTCTAAAACACGTATTTATTTAATTTTATTGAAGAGTATTAATATCAAGCTTCAAGTAATTCTGATCATAAATATTTTTTTGGATTGTATTATAAAGTGTTTTCCCGTGGGAATTAGATAAACTCCCGTGGTAAAAAGTAGCCTATGTCACTCTCCAGCCCTCCAAGGCTCCAACTATCTCCACACGAAAAATCACGCCAATCCCTCAACTTCGTTTTGACGTGAAAGAAGGACAAACAAACAAACAAACACACTTTCACATTTATAATATTAGTATGGATTACCAAACGCACGTGCAATAGATTAAAATATGAAATCCTGAAGAGTTTTACTATATTACAAAAATTGTTAAAGAATTTAGTACTTTATATAGTATCATTCACACATACATATCATTCAGATCGGTTTTAAATTTACGTACTAATTATTCAATAATGTGTCACTTAATGTTGATGTTACGTAAGCTTTTATAAACGAAAGTCCTAGAGTTGACTCCGTTTCGTCACGAGCCTTATATGTGAGAATGTGACGTGCGTGGGTGGTATTGTTTTAGCATAAAATTTGCTTCTGCTACCGAGTGTCATGTGTGATTAATAGGCTATGTTTATAAGACAAATATTATTTGCAAATAATCTGATGTGTCACTATGACTCATTTTGACCCTTATTTTGCTGACTTACTTACCTGATCACAAGCGCAGTAAGTTTTTATATCTGGAACCTGGAGTAAGGAAAGAAATGTATGAGTTTACTTATATCATTAGATTTATTAACAAATTCAAGAAATTTTCTCCTGAAATGCCCATCAGCTTCCTTTCTTGGGTATCTGGGGCGTGACCTAATAATAAGTTAGTCTATATAGTTATATATAGTAACTTGATTCCCAATACAAACTTTCATCCCCATTTTCACCCACTTAAGGGATAAATTCCGGGATAAAAAGTATTCTAGGTCCTTCCCAGGGTCTCAAACTATCTTCTTACCAAATTTCATCTAAATCGGTTCAGTAGATCCAGAGATTATCCGCTACAACGTCACAAACTCACAATTCACAAACAACAACTTTACTTCTTTATAGTATTAGTATAAATGAGTTAGTTTCATTCATCATTTTCATACAAATTTCCAGACCTACTAATAACGTAAAAAAATATTGTTTACAAACAAATCTAAAAAGCATGTTAAATATTTTGGCTAAAATTTAAGTTCCAGCGGATTATAGTTCCACTATATCACGATAACCGTAAAAATGACTATAAATAATAAATTAAAATCAATTAGCACACAAATTAATTACTTATTTTATCGCCTTAATGAATCACGAAACATCTTTAAAACTCTTTTAAATGAAATAGTTAACAAGCAATAAAGAAATTTGATTTATTTATAAATAGTTATTATGACGAATAAGCACATCAATACTCTCGTCCCTCATATTTCCATTAACGCTGGATATAAATTTCGCCGTCGCGTCGGTCGTGTAATAACATTCCTCGAGTAGAGTTCGCTGTCCGTAACCTAGTTTGGCTCTCTGAGGCTAAACTTACGCCTGCGGCTTCAGCTACTTCTGCTTCAAAACTAAAGATGACCGGTTTCAAAGGCCTCTTAAGTACTATTTTTATAATGCAAGCAGTTATGAGACGTAAGAAAGAGATTTTCTTTTAAATCTTTAGATAACACCTAGAGGTAAATTTCTAAGAAATTAATTAAATTTCTAAGAAATCTATTGTTAACTGTAACGCCGGCGTGTCCGCGGTCGTGGAGGGACTAATATTACTGTTTTATAGTCGTAACACGCATATATGCCACCTGAGCTTTGCTATTACCTTACCGTAACCATTATTACAAAATGTAAAGAAGCATGCAAATTATACAGTTTCAAATAAGATAATGAAATTATTTCATTACAACATGCATTTTAGTTTTAATATTTTGTTTCTTTATTGCGTTATATAGCTACTATTGCAAAGGAAATAATAGTACACTAACGACTCAACCTCGCCCCGCTCGGGTTCGTCCCTAGTTACGTTTTAAGGTTTAGTATAGATTTCTCAGAGATGAAATATTTTCCCGCAGTAAAAAGTATACTATATGTTGATCCGGATAACCTGCTATCATCATACCAAATTTCATCAAAATCCCTCCAATGGTTTTACCGTGATGCGGTCACTGACAGACAGAAAGACAAAAATTCTATAAACTATAGATTCGGCATCCGTATCAATAATGACTATTTCAATAAGATTTTCCATAAAATATTTAATGTACAGATTGGACTCAGTTAGAATTTTATTATATGTATAGACTTGGACCACCGTAATACCTACAAGGTAAATCTAGTAGAGCTTTCAAATATTGTATTTATAAAAGCTGCATAAAAGCTTCAAAGTAAACACCGATCTTCGAAAGCGTTTATCCTTACAGACAATGTTACCATATTTTATATATTAGACACTTGTAAGGTTGTAGGGTCAGGGAGAAAGTGGCGCCGCACCACGCCATGTAGGGGCTTTGTAATACACAATGTCGAAAATTATTATTAATAGTGCGGTGTTCGACGAGCCTGATCAGCTTCTTTGTTTAGTAGAAAGGATATCGATTAATATATGTGTTAAATGATGTAAATATCGCCTTGTGAAGACGCCTAACGATGATTTGTTACCTAATTATGCGTTAGTTTCCCGTTACCATTGTTTTTTTATGATTGGATATTGTTTTGAGGTAGAAGATGTTATGAAATATATCGGAGCTGTATAAGTTTTGATATATTTTAAACTTTTGCTGGTTTATTGAACTGTGAATATCTATCTATATTATCTACATATAAAATCGACGTGTCTATGTATGTTCTCTATGGACGTAAAACGGCTGGAGCGCTTTTGATAAAATTTTAGGCAAACTCCAGGTTAGTTTAGCGGGTGATCTTGTGAAATTTGGTAGCGATCGGAAGTTTGAATGTGCGCGAAACCGCGGGTACTGCTAGTGTTTTTTATTAATCCATTGTTTATTAGTTTTACCATAGAATAAATTATGTTAATAGTTTTATTTTTCAGGTAAATTTTATAATCGGCTTACTGTATATTGTATTTTAAAGTTCTCAAATTATATTACAGTGAAATATAACAGCATACATAAATTATAACAGTTCAAGTCATACGGTATGAGAATTAACCAACAAAACACCTTATACGTTAGCAAGTACACAACTGACGGAGTAATATCTCTCGTGGGAGAGAATAAATAGTTAACACTTAACCGTTGTGCTGTGGGTACATGGGAACATGATGTCCGTAACGGGATAGCTTTTATCATTGCGAATATTAAATATTGGCTAAACGAAGATGATTTTATGTTTATAGCTATTAATATGTATGTTTATGTCTGTCCGAGTTAATAGCAATATGTTGTTTACTTAGTTTTAGGTTATTACTTCTGGGTAAAAGATTCTAGCGGTCCAATTGAGTTGTTCGTGTTGGTCATATCATGTTGATGCAATTTAATGATTATAAATTAAAAATTTAAAAAACCCCCTACGCAAATTGTCATTTAACGATGACACTGTCACGCGTGAAGTACTTAATCGAGTAATCAATCATACGCCCAAATGCCTTACATCATTTTGGAAAGGAGCTAATACTCTTACACTGCTGGACCGATATTAACCAAACATAGCTAAGAACCAATTGAAGGAAACTGGCTTTCAAATGAAATAAACCGCATCGAAATCGGTCCATCCGTTTGAGAGCTACAATGCCACAGACTGACACACACACTGACAGACTTAGACGTCAAACTAATAACACCCCTCTTTTTGCGTCGGGGGTTAAAAAGGGTAAAATGATAATGCTTAAAAATGTACCAATTAACTAGATCACCGAAAGATTCAGAGTGAAGTTATATTATATTTGATTGTATATAAAACTAGCGACTCACTCTCGGACCGCTCGGATTCGTCCCTAGTTACGTTTTAACGTTTAGTAGAGATTGCTCAGAGATGAAATATATTCCCGCAGTAAAAAAATATCATATATGTAGACCCGAATAACCAGCTCTCATCATACCAAATTTCATCAAAATCTGTTCAGTGGCTTTCTCGTGATGAACCAGACATAAAATTCTAAAAACTAGATTCGGCCTCTGTATCGATAATAATGATTATTTCAATATTTACCCAAATAATATTTAATGTACAGATTCGACTCGGTTAGAATATTATTATATCTATATCTACATTCTATACACATACATTATACATACATTTTTTGGTGTGTGACTGTAGGCACATATTTTGTAAATGAAAATAGTAAAATCCAAGTTATTAGTAGTTCAAAAAACTTAGAAAAGATACTATTGTAGATTTGATTCAGTCTGAATTAATAAGTATTATGCCTTAGCCTATAATTCCTAAGATAAGATTACATTAGCGACGGTTTCGAGTCCGACGCGACACTAGAAAGCGAGTATATTTAGACCTTTGCCATTGAGTCAGTTAGACGTCACAATATTTGACAAAGGGTATCTAGATGTTGAGTCATGCGATACTGGGGTTCAAAGACTATGTGAATTTGTAAAATTATTATCAACCGACTTCAAAAAGGAGGAGGTTCTCAATTCGACTGTATGTTTTTTTTTTTTATGTTTGTTACCTCAGAACTCCGTCATTTATTAACCGATTTGGACAATTTTTGTTTTGTTTGAAAGGGTATACTTCCAGATTGGTCCCATTTAAATTTAAAAAAAAAATACCACCCCTAAGGGTGGAAAAACAACTAATGATGAATTTAACCTACTTCTAATTGTCATATTCACTTGAAACTTTGCAAGTATTTCTATTTCCGTTGATAGTACAGTGGTTCGGTGTTGTTGACCTGATCTGATGGCAAGGCCGAAGGTGGATAGGTGGAACTCTTCAACGGCTAATAGTAGATACTTTGAGGGGCTTATTTTGTTTGATTTGACAAGCTACACTAAAAAGGGAAAATAAAAACTTTTTAACAAAAAAATAAAAACCGACTTCAAACAAAAGCACTAAAAAGTGAAATAACTGATTGGTAGTTTTCATTTACTATACATACCTAATCAAATATTTTCGAAGTCGGTGTGCTTTGCTTTGTATGGGCTGGGACCGATTTCAAAAATATTTGATTAGGTATGTATTTAATAGGTAGGCTTTAATTACTTAGCCAAAGCACACCGACTTCGAAAATATTTGATTAGGTATGTATAGTAAATGAAAACTACCAATCAGTTATTTTTCACTTTTTAGTGCTTTTGTTTGAAGTCGGTTTTTATTTTTTTGTTAAAAAGTTTTTATTTTAATTCTTAATATTAAATATTGAAGATCGTTTGCTAGCGTGTTATTTGTTGGTAGTGATAATTAAATCATGGTAAGACTGAAGAAGTAAAACACCACTTTAGGGTCGATAAATAAACAATAAATCAGAATTAATATAAATCTGTCGTAGCTAAATTACAATTACGTATTCTACTTGTTCTTCACTCTCAAGGTATCTTATGATGAAGAAAAACATCATGAGGAAACCTGCATGTCTGAGAGAACCTAGCAAGTTTTCGAAAGACATGTGAAATCCGCCATACCGCACTTGGTCAGTGTGGTGACTGTGGTCTATGGTCAGATTCCCTTTATAGGAAAGAGAAGCTCGTGCCCAGCAGTGGGCAGTGTAATAATGACGTACATACATTCTCCGTCAATCATAATCAATTAAAATAACATCTTATCCATCAAATAATTTTATTTACTACTAGTGGCTCACCCTCGCTTCGCTCGGGTTCGCCTCTAGAAAAACAAAAACAAGCCTATCCCACGGGAACCGTACATTTTTTATATAATATTTAGCCTATTTATTATTCCAGACATATTATTGATTATTGATATACAGAGATTATTATAATCTATCTCTGTGTCAAATTTCATCTAGATCCGTTCGTCCGTTCTGGCGTGAGAGAGTAACAAACATTCATACATCAATACTCACAAAACTTTCACATTTATATTATTAGTATAGATAAACTATAAAATGATCACAATCCAATCTACAC
This sequence comes from Brenthis hecate, assembly GCA_951806755.1. Classification (NCBI taxonomy): domain Eukaryota; kingdom Metazoa; phylum Arthropoda; class Insecta; order Lepidoptera; family Nymphalidae; genus Brenthis; species Brenthis hecate. The sequence goes on along the minus strand of OX638265.1, from coordinate 5,773,157 downwards.
TCTTCTAATATGAATTTAAATATATAATTGAGTTATTTGGTCATTTAAATTTACATATTCATTTACAACTTTAAGTTTTTACGCAGCATCTGATGTTACTTAATCGGGCTGTTACAAAATTGCGATATAACTCATATTGTCTGGTCGTCTAGGCGCCGGTCAGGACTGTGATCGTTTATTGCTTATAATATTTGCGCTTCGTGACAAAACAATAAGAGTCTATTGTCCCTTGTTTATTAGTTTGTAACTTAACAGAAATAATAAATTAAAATATTATCTTACATAACTTTGTTGTGAACCTTTGAAATGGTATAGTTGTCACTGGAACTGCTTCTTTGTATAGAAACTCTCATGAGCCATATCCCCGTACTTGGCCAATGTTGGCTGCAAAATTGGCGCTGTTATCGTACTAAGACTTATATTAAAAGTTTATAACTTAAAGCCTCGAGCTGTAAAGCTTTGAATTGTTAGTAAATTACAGAGGCATAATTAATTTAATGGATAATTGTGGGAAATTATATTCTAGACTAATTTTATAATAACATGATTACAAGTCTTTTACTGTGACCACAGCTATTATTATTTGATAACCTATTATTTAGACTAGTCATTGGTCACGGTAATGTCGAGCAAGGAGTGAATAAAGCATAAGCAAAATGCGCTTGCGCAACTTATGCGTTGGGCGCCAGGTCACGTCGCAGTTCTGGTGATCTATATTCATCTCAGGAAGAATAATTGTATATAGGTAAAAAAGAGAATAAAATAAATATTAATCAAAAATTAGAATAATTAAGGATAAAATATTTCAATAAACAGATTAAGTTTGTAACTAAAATAGGATATGTACTAAATAATTACGTAGAAATTGATTTAGACGACAACTGTTTTTGTTCAACTTTTTTACTCATATAATTCGACAACTCTGATATTTTTCATCGTATAATGAACAAGAGTTTATAACAACATACTAATTACTTATAAATCTATAGGTTAGGTAAGTTTAAATAAACTAAATATATTAAGGAAATGTGTAAATGCATTTCCACATGAAAGAAATGCAGAAATCACACTCAGCCCGCTCGTCTGATGACCGGACAGTTAACTATGATAGATCGTAATTGGGTTATCCGTGCAATTTTGACCAGTTAGGTCGTTAATATTAAATCTCCGTCATGATTCATAATAGTGCCCGTTACGTGTGAAGGGGGCTTTGGAGTAACAGAGCGTGACTGAAGCGACTTGCAACACGCAATTGTATCACACGTGCCCATCAAGGTCATAAGGATTAGGCGCTTGGCTATCAGAATTTAACTTGGTCTTTGTCTAAAACGTCAATACTAAAATGGTAAGATAATGTAACTAACGGTCATTAAAGTAATTGTGTTAGCTCCTTGTAAATTGCGGCTGTCGGTTTTGGAACATGTTAGGTTGTACTGCATTTGCATTGTTTAGACTAGCGTTTTACCTCGGCTCTGCATTCGTAGTTCAATTATATCTTTAAAAATTATCGCGTTTATTATGTTTCTTTGTTGTATAAACTATTACTATAAAGTTTTAACAAAATCTGTTCAGTAGTTTTTGCGTGAAAGAGTAACGAATATCTATTCATTAATCCATCCATCTATCCTCATATTATTTTCCGTTTACAATTATTTAGAATTTAGAGTTAATCTGAAATGTTTTTGTGCATATTTTGCTAATTAAACTTTTATTTTGTTTTCTTTAGAGGATGATGAGGAAATCGGGGCTTTATCAGAAGGTTCAGAAACGTCAGAAGGAGGTCGCGCGGATACAGACGATGAGGGTATTGAAAGGGACGCTGAACCACCACCAAGACGACGCCGACCTGTGAGGCGGTTTATGTTGAAGGACGTTATAGAGGTCAGTGCACAATACATAGATTATATTTTCAAGCTATATGGGATTTTAATGGGATTTTCACTGACAAATGGAGGATTTGTGCGAAAGTGATGTAAATCACTTTTTATCTCGGAAACAAGAAGGGATCACTCTGTATATCAATCTCAGGAAATTCATTAACGGGTAGAGGATTCGAGTGTGATAGACACACATATACATAATTATGTTGTTGTTTACTGTCACAAAAGCGAGCGGGGCCGCGGTTGATCAAAAATAAGAAAATAGCACTAACATAACACTTCACTTCCAATATAATTATTTTGTGAGGATAAAATAAAACACTTTGCCAAGTCATTAATTAATTCAATTTTTACAAGCGACATTAACATTTAAAATATTCTTCTAAACGTTAGGTAATCATTTCCGTGTTTCTAAATACCATCGTATGTAGTCTACAATTTATTGTCATATTTTATTGTTATTATACGCATAAGTATTAGATAGAAAGTTGATTGTAATCGATAGGTTTTTCTGTATAGTACAGAAGATGCATTTTTAAATTGAGTTTAATAGGTATTATGTAATGCTCATATTTAAAACAGTAATTTGTATGGCTTAACATTTTTTAAATGTGGTTGGAGTTATTGAATTTTGGCATTTATATACAAGAATCTTCATGGTTTAATCATTTTAGACCATCTAGATATACCTCACCATTGACTTTTAAGCTTTTGTAATTTATTTACTTTGTTCCATCTAATCTAGATGCATTTGAAGTGTAAGTGTTCTATGTACTCAAAATTCAAACTGGAATATATAAATATTAAGTAATTTGATAATGCATATTTCATAAGGTGTTGTTTTATAGTTGTAATTAAACCTATCATTTACGATAGTTCTAACTTGTACTCTATTAGATTGCTGTGTTGCATCACAAAGCCATAAGTGCACAGTGACATTTACTTTCACTCCTCACGGGAATGTATGGGATAATCCAGTTTATAGACCTGTTAAGTGTATTCTGTCGGGTGATTAAAATATTACGTTAATAGGTACCTAGCGCATGAATTTTCATAGCTTTTAGCAATCTCGAAATAGATTGCCTAGTGAAAGTGTGCACTTTATTTATTAATTTGTGCTTATTGCATATTAGTTAGTTATGTTTTGTTAAATAACTGAATCCATATCATTTGGATGAAGTCTTTTAAAAAAAATTTAAGATTTGCTTTAGATCTTTTTATGAGTTTTTAACCCCTGACGCAAAATGACGGGGTGTTATAAGTTTGGCGTGTCTGTGTGTTCCATCGTAGCTCCCAAACGTATGAACCGATTTTGATTTAGTTTTTTTTGTTTGAAAGGTGGATTAGTCGGGAATGCTCTTAGCCATGTTTGATGAAAATCGGTCTAAGATGGCCGCCGCCAAAAAAATGGCGGATTACATATTTTTTCACATCCCTGAATATGGGTTTCAAATGAAAGGCCTTGACTAGTAGAATACTAATCATTATGATAAATTTAAAACCAAGATGGCCGCCGCCACAAAATGGCGAATTACATGTCGGGGGTTTTTTAAATTTTAAATTTAATTTATCTACTGTTAAGTTCGTCTAAAATCTAAATCTTATCACTTTTTACAAGTCAATGTTCTCAAAATAAATATTGTGTTGTCGCATTTTTATAGTAAAATAGTTTTCATGTTTATATATTCCTAAAGGCATAACTGTAGCATGTATATCCAATTATTTAGTCATAAAGCTATGTGAATATGTAATATATTATACATAGTTCATTCTATTTACTTTAGATTTCAACGCAAGCACGCAATTTTAGTCGCCTTTAATTATAATTTTTCTGGCCGAATGCGGCCTGGCGGCTACTCATACTGACTAGCCAATTACGTAGGAATATCATATCAAGATACAAAATTGTTTGCACCAGCGCGAATATATTATATTGTATACTGTATACCCTATACCCTTCCTTCCGGTTTTTCTTTGACTTGGTAAATGCAAATTTACCCATAATGTTTAACATTTTCTATGTAAAAAGTTACGTAAATCATGTTAGAATGCGGACAAATTATATTAGCATTTATGATTGTAAGGCAACTCAATAAAATAACTTTCGGTGAGCTTTCAATAACTAATTCGTATGCTAATACATATATAAGTATAATTAAATTAATTGGAATAGATAATTAATTGCTCATAAGTCAACTAAAGCAGTAGCTTTTTGATTAGAACATAAACATCTCATATTTTACCTTTATTATCTCTATTACATCTTTGATGAAGATGAAGATGATGAAGAGTGGTACTCCTTTGATTATTCTAAACTAAGTTTATTATCATGCTTACGAAAAATTTATTATGCAAAAAAATATTTATTATTTTTTATATATAAAAACACTAGGCAGTGGTAGCCCAGTGCTAACGCGCTCGCTTGGGGAACCGAGTGAAGCGAGTTGAAATCCCGGGTCTCGCACCTGATATTTTCATGATTATTACTTGTCTTAACGGTGAAGGTAAACATCGTGAGGAAACCTGCATGCTGAGAGAACTTAGCAAGTTTTCAAAAGACATGTGAAGTCCGCCAACTCGCACTTGGCCAGCGTGGTGGACTATGACCTGATTCTCCTCGTACTGAAGGGAGGTCCGATCCCAGTAGTGGGACGTTAAAAAGGACTGAATACATACAATACATACATAAAATATACATAGGGATTTAGTGTCTTATAGAGGCGGACGTGAAAAGTCTTAGAAAATGTCTTCAGCAAATTGTGGAACTGGAACTTTATTACTGCGGCAATGAAAGTTTGAGTATTCAGGCGACTGAAGTAATATTAAGTAGGTAGTTAAAAATATATTTTTACTAGTAACTTTTGCCATTTCACGCAGTGACTTCGGATATTTTAAAATATCTGATATGCCGATTATTTGTATTACTGTACACTGTACTGTATGCAGTATGTATAATGTACATATGTAGGTATGTAAATTTAATTAATTTCTTAGAAATGTACCTGGAGGTGTTAATGTGGAGTTGGAAAGGAAGGTGGAGTTGAAAATATCCGCATAATAACCTAACACCGATTGAAAGCGGAGCCTCATAATTTCATTACGGGGACAATATTTACCTACACATGTTAGTCATATGGTGCTCCGAAAAAGAAGCATCGAAAAAGATTAAATTTAGAAAAGGCAACAAAGTTTAATAGTTATTTATATGTGAGACGTGATTTATGCCAATGCTGTCATATTTGCATCACATTATAAAGAAAGTGTTTGAAAATTAATCTGGGATGAATAAATCTTTACTTAAAAACTATAGAAATCTAAATTTCTTGTAATACTATCTAACTAACATGAATAACAATATTATATAATTCATGCAAATATAATAATTAAGAACGCTATCGGGGTGAAGAGGCTGTATATCTTTATTATACCTAAACAGAACATAGAAGAATATATAAATATGTTGGAACATTAACACACAGCTAGTTCCATGGTAAGCTACGAGGCTTGTGTTATTGATACCAGATAGTTGAAACACTACACATATGTAATTTTAAATAAATACATATTATAAATATAAACACCCATGACTGTATTACAAGCACTCGTGATCATCACGCAAATGAGTGCCCCCAGCGGGATTCGAACCCGCGACCGCTGGCCCAGCAAGTATATATAAACTGGCCCAAACGTGTCGTCAAAAATTCAGAAGGTCATCTTTGTGTCAAATCTATAATAAATCTTAATAAATGTATATAGGAGTCACTAAAATTTGCTAATGAGGTAATTAAGAAATACAATAAATCAAAGTCTCAACGCGTGTGCTGTTACTGCTTTGACTTCGATAAGTAAAGCACTCAAGCAAGCCACATATTAATAATATGTAAATTTGAGAAATTATGGATTTTCTCCATCGTATGTTCATTCCAATTATTTCGTCACACCAAAAGTTACTATCACATCTAACTAGGAATTTTGTTAAAACTATAGACTAAAACCAGTAAGTCTCATACATATATCAAGTAAGTTATCTTTTATAATAGGTACTGTAGAAAAGGGAAGTTCGAATTGTTTTAATTTTATTGATATTGTTTCTTTACATAAGTTAGTACGTTTTGTTACGATTATGGCCTAAAGCTCAATTTTCATAATATTTTTTTTATCTAAAAGTATTTTGCTTTCTTTAATTCAATCAATTTACACAGATAGAAATTTAGTAGGTGAATCCAATTATAACGTTTCGGCCCGTATCAATTTAGTTCGCAAATTTAATTCGCATTTCATTTCAATAAACATTTTCTGTATCCCCTGTAAATGAAATTGCGAGAATATAACAATTTATTTAAACACCCAAAATGCATTTAACAAGATTTAAGTCTATATCTCTCGTACCTCAGATATTTTCATATGCGAATCATTTCTAACTTGATTACCACTTGCCATACGGTGTAGGAAAACTTCGTGAGAAAACCTGCATGTTTGAGAAAACCTAGCAAATTTTCCTTAGACATGTAAAGTCTGCCAACTCGCACTTAGCCAGCGTGGTGTACTATGGCCTGATCCCTCTCGTATTGAAGAGTGCCCAGTGCCCAGTAGTGGGACGTTAAAAAAGGGCTGAATACAAGTCTATATCTGTGAATTCATACATATATACATACATAACTCGAAACATAAATATGACAAGAGGCGTGACTTGATATGTCAGTGACAAGCATTATTCTAATGGGTTTTGCAAGATGACTTGATAAGTGGTCTAAAATGTGCGTACTAAACTAGCTCAAGAGAACCCACTACAGGGTACCTCAAGTGTTTGGCAAATAGAGATTTATACGACAATATTACCAAGTTAGCTTAGAGATATTTTTATACTACCTTTTGCCCCTAGGTCTCCATGCGCGATTTATTGAAGTATAATTTGCCTAAAGTATACTACGCTACCACCGTGTCTTTGAAGGGTGTTAGTGTAGTAGTGTAGTGTTAGATATTTTCCTTCCTTCCTCAATCAATGGGCTATGAATATCTTTTCTTCGTTATTTATCATTTAATTTTAATTCAATAACATATCATGCGAAAACTAAAAAAACTATGTAAAGAAAAATGGTGTCTTTAAAAGTGTTCAAAATGAATACTAATTTGTCGTCACCAATTTTTCACCTTTTTATATGTATACTAGAGACTCACCCTCGCTTCGCTCGGGTTCGTCCCTAGCTTGATTTCCCATACAAACTTTTATCCCCATTTTCACCCCCTTAAGGGATGATTTCCGGGATAAAAAGTATCCTATATGCTTCCCAGGGTCTTAAAGTTATCTTCTTAGTAAATTTCGTATAAATCGGTTCAGTAGATCCAGGGATTACCCCCTACAAAGTCACAAACTCACAATTCACAGACTCACAAACTTTACCTCTTCATAATATCAGTATAGATAATATGAATAAAATGTCATTATATTTTATCATGTTGTCGCTTTGTCAAGTTTGCCAATGTTCACCGATTCGTTTCGCCCTGTAAGATGAATGTTTACATTGAAATAACAGTAATAACAGATGTTTGGAAAGCGACTCATAAATGATTTTGTAAAATTATCTAAAATATTGATGTAATCTATCTTCGGTTTTATTGTCATGACATTTGGTCACAGTCATTGACGTCAAAGATATTTTCATGCCAATACCCGGATTTAGACAAGGTATCTTGCTACTATGATTTAATTGCATGATATTATACCTATATAATATGTTATTTTCGAAAATTCAAAATATATTCTGTGGGATAAATTGAGTCAGTGCAAAAATCTCTTATTTGAAGTTATTTTAACATTATAAAGCCTACAACAGTCGTTACTTTTACATGATAGTCTTCCTTTCTACTTCAACTTATTACATGGAACACTTACAATTTAAATGTTTATTATACTAGACTAAAGCTAGACACTAGACAGCCTCCCGCCGTTTAAGAGACAAATATTACATGACAAGTGTTGTCAGCACTGTCTGTTCATATCCTCATTAAATAATTTAAATTAGATACAAATATGCTTTATTTAGTGTTTTAGCATTAGCCACTAGTTTAAGCACAGTTTCTAGCGTAAACAATAGTTATAAGTTTTTATAATGTCTTTATCTTAATTTAATTTTAACTTTTTTTATTATTTAAAATGTAATGGAAAAACTAAATATTTATAAACATATACCGGGGAAACGTCTCTTTTCCGGGATAAAAAGAAAAGATCTAGGTGCCTAATCTATCGTAAGCATAGCCTGTGCGTTACTTCCGGTCTATTTGTGTACTGAATTTCATCCAAATTCGTCCGCTCGTTTTTAAATAAAGGAGTGGCCAACATATTAGTATTCTTTATTACACTTACATAGCTACATCTAAAATATAGAAATTAAAAAAAATAAAATTAATTAGCAAAGGTGGACTTATCTCTAGAAAAGATTTCTTCCAGTCAATCTAACTGAGATAAAGAGATAGTATTAAAAAGCAGGCTAAAGTATAAAATATAAAAAGTAAAAAAATGCTAAAACACGTATTTACGTATTTTTTTTAGTTGTATTGAAGAGCATTAATACTAAGTTTCAAGTGATCATAAATATTTTTTTGGATTGTATTATAACGTATTTTCCTGTGGGAAAGAAATAATCTCCCGCGGTAAAAAGTAGCCTATGTCATTCTTGGAGCCCTCCAACTATCTCCACACAAAAAATCACGCTAATCTGATAAGCCGTTTTACCCGAAAGAAAGACAAACAAAGAAACAAACACACTTTCACATTTCTAATATTAAGTTTGGATAATTAATATATACATACATAAACTTTAGCATTTATAATAGTAGTCCAATATGTTTTTTTGACGATTCACAGCGATGTGTATGGCACTGCGGCGGTGGCAACGGACGCATCGCGCGGGAGACGGCGGCTGCGCACTACCGCGCCGTGTGCCGGGCGCTGGTCGCCGAGGCTCTAGAACTTGCATCCTTCCTCGCGAGGGTGAAGGTCGGAGGTGCAAGGGACATGGGGGCGGCAGAGGACTCCGCCACACATTTAGATACTTTGCAATTTTCTGACTGGGTAAGTTTGCTTTTAAATAGAACAGATGTTAAACGTAAATTAAAAAGAACGATTAAATCTTATTCCTCTTCTATCATCTTCCACGCCTTATAAGGAAAACAGCCCATATGTTTTACTGTGTACCTTACCTTATAGGTTATGGTTATTGATAATCATCAGAAAAAACAGCCAAAAGGGGAAAGCTTTAGGGGAAAGCTTCTGGAATTTGACACCACAGTTATAATATTACGGTTTAGTTATAAATTAAAGTATTGCTATTAATTGGCATTGTGCTCAGGATTTTGAATTACATAAATAGATCTGTATACTGCAGCGTTTAGGTTTAGCGTGAAGTATATATTAGGTACACTTATATGTACATATGTATATGACAATATAGGAACTATGTTGTTTAGAAAAATAAATATATTACCTAAGGTCCAAGTTATTATTATATTATATTAATTTTAAAAAACATTTGCGATATATATATATATATATATATATATATATATATATATATATATATATATATATATATATATATATATATATATATATATATATGTAGCTAATGAATTTTACTCTAGGTTTGTCTATAAAGTATGAATATCACAGCTTGTGTACATACATAAAACCTTATTAAGACTAGGAAGTGGGAGGATTGTTTCTAGTAATTGAATTCTCTTTAATTAATTTTGCCACTCCAACAATGTAACATATTTATTGAAATCGAAATCAATTTCGATATGTAGATTAAATCTGACGCAATAGTAATTTAATCATATGGTGGGTGGAACATTATTGGCGAAATCTGATATCTGTGAAGTTATAATATTATAATTATAATAACAACATAACAAGTGAATTTAACTAAAACAAGATTTAAATTTGTTCTGTTTCACTAATATGTTTGACTTGTTATTATTTTTTTAGTTTTTTTTTAAATCTAACGTTCACGTATAAAATGGAGCCGTAGCTTCTTAATTCTAAAACCAGCGACTCACCCTCGCTTCGCTCGGGTTCGGTTGGGTTGATCCCCCATACAAACTTGCATCCCTATTTTCACCTCCGTAAGGGATGATTTCTGGAGGAAAAGTATCCTATGTCCTTCCCAGGATCTTAAAGTATCTTCTTACCAAATTTTATCTAAATCGGTTCAGTAGATCCAGAGATTACCCCCTACAACGTTAACTCGCAATTCACAAACTCACAAACTTCACTACTTTTTAATATTAGTATAGATGAACGCATAGTTTAAGGACCGAAGAGTACACTAAGATACATTCAGATTTCATTTATCTTGGTTTATGTGGAACAGTGTAAAATGTTAGTCAAGGCAGTGATACGAGTTCGCTAGACGTTCCCATCATCACTATAATATAGTTATATGAAATCGATATATTATATCGATTTCATATATGTATATACCCAAAATATTATAATCATTCGCAAGCTACGGTATGCGAATATTTCGCAACGTGCCGGCGACGCCGTGCGTGCTGATGCCAGCGTAAATATTAATAGCGGCGTGCTCTCTAGGAATTTTGTGTTGAATTAATTAGATTAGTCCATACGGCTGTATGGTGAGCGTGTGAACGGGCACCTGGTGCAGGTGATTCGCTCGTTACCCACAGACACAGTGGGTGTAAACAGTTTTAATTGTACCTATAAAGCGATTATGATCGTAGTAACTTACCATTTTATGCATGATATATACCTAACCATTACTTAATTTATTAGAGATTGTAGTTTTTTTTATTTGAGAAATATATAGATTTGGAAGAGTTGAAATTTGATGTTTTAAGAAAACAAGTATTTTCTGTATAAACAAATGATTCGCGGAGTAGATATATTTAGCGAATTTCTCTAAAGAAAATACTTATATATTTTATTGGGAAGTGTTAAATAATCATAAGAAGTAATGAAATGATTTAGATATTTGCTTATACAAGCATGCCAAGAGTAATTAAAGACAAAGTTCTTAGTCAGTAAAAGCATTTCTATTTGTGGCGTTGAACTCGTTTAAATGCTCAGTGTTATGTAAAATACTAGGTAGTTGTACTTTAAGATGTTTTGCGTGGAATTTCGCATCTGCTGGTAAACAATGCAATCAGCTGTAGCGCTATTTTTAATTCAAGGTGTAAGACCTTTAAATGTATGTATACCTAATAAATTAGTTGAAATACCACACATGCTTCTTCAGAGCTCAATGAACTACACAGCTGGTGATACGCATGCGTGGAATTATTAATATAATTACGCCCCCAGTAAATGAATGGTGCTTGATAAAGTTGTAACTTATTTATATTAATTACAAAGAAAGTCAGCCTGAGGCATATTCGTAGCACACTACTACACTTGGGGGATGTGGGCTTAGAACCCGCTAGGAAGAGAGGTTTGTATTATCAAACAGGGAATACTATGAAGGAGTTAGAATGGCGTTCCAGAAAATGAGGGATTTTTTTTAGTACAGTCAGAAATCATTTCTGTCTTAAAAAGCGTAGTGTTACTTATATGTTAAAGTCTAAACTATCTATTCGGATTTTTTCGCGGTTTTATTTGGATTTATGGTTCTAAAAAAATCCGCGAAAAAATCCGAAAAGATAGTTTTATTTAAAATGTCAAATATTCGTGTAAATCTAAGAAAGTATTAAAGTAAAGAAAGCCTAAACTAACAAATCATTTGGAAACAGTGTAGCGATAAAGCCAAATACTATTATTTCTATTTTATTTCTCATTCTCTTAATGGTTTACTAGCCCTGAATGATACAGTAGCTTTCCAGTGCTAATATATTGCCATGTTAAGTGATAGCGACATTTGGGCAATGTTAGGAAACCGCGGTCACGAGAATGGTAGCTGAATTCTGCTTAATCATATTATTTACCTTTTACTGACGTGTTTGATGAAGCGTACTGGCGTCAGGTCTGACCACAAGCTACTAAAGACCTTTTATCTCAATTGGGAACAGTATGACTTAGGATTATGTTGAGCATGTAAATTTATTAATATTTAGCGATCGTGTGAACTTTGTTTACTAGAATATATAAGATGAGAAACGTTTTTTACTTTTTAGTTCAATATGCCAAGAACTTAGTTTTACTGTTTAACATATCTAAAACTAGGAGAAATAATCTACTTACATTTTCAACCCACACCATTGATACTATTTTTTTTTATTATAGTCGAACCGAAGGATTTGGAGAGCTTTACAAGTATGTACAGAAATTCAAGAATGCCTTTAGTATTTCTATTTTATGTTGCTTTTAGTGTTAGCTCACCAAAATCATGAATTTAAATTTTCCTTATAAGAGCGTATTGTGGTCATAAAATGTCTTAATTTATTGTAGTAATAAGGTATACTAGCTGGACGTGTAGGTGCAATGCATGTAAATTAGTCGATTCATTATTTATGGAATTCACTGGCTCCTGCCAATTTATTTATAGCAACGTAATTCAAACGACTTATTGCTTTTAAATTATTCCAGGCGCGCTTCTGGATGCAAGTGATTGGGGAACTGCGGATGGGAGTGAAGCTCAAGAAAGTTAACTATTCAAGAACACCGATAGAATATGAATTGACTCCATATGAAATACTCATGGACGACATTAGATCTAGGCGGTATACATTAAGGAAAGTCGATGGGGCGATACCGCAAAGGTAATAAAGTTGTCTTATATAGAACGTACTCAATTACATAGCTCTAATAAAACCAAGCTTTTGCACTTAAAAATTTACAATTAATGTGCAAGCATATTAATTACGAGTATTTGCAAAGTTTCTTTGAAAAAAATAGCGATCAGACCCGGTTGACTCCATGCAAAGTATAAATTGATTTTTTTATATCTATATCCATCATCGCTACGAGATAGAATACCTGTACTAAACCCAAGCTATTTAAATACAAAAAGTTTCATCAAAATCGATCTAGTAGTGTTCGTGTTGCTCAAACAAAAACTGAAATAAATATGGTAAAATTGGTTCATAGGAATTAACAAACCAAATTAATCTAATACACATAAATTATGTATTAGTCTAGTATTCTTATATTGGATTGCTTAAAACAAATTAAAAAATACTCGTATGAAATTCAAAATATAATTACCTACGGTAAATTAACAGTCATGCAGGTTAGCTTATAAATTCTTACTTTACATCAATGTTCAATGAAATTATTCAAAGTTGCTATTCATTTGTTTTATATAATTAAAAAAATATTTATTATTTTATATAATATTAAAAAGATTTTTTTAATGTCTACATCGCTTAAATATATTTATTTTTGTTACAGTGTCAAGAAGGACGCGCACGCGATGATACTCGAATTCATTAGAAGTAGGCCGCCACTCAAAAAGGTATTAGATTATTCAGATTTTATTGTGGTAAAATGAACTTGGTGTCTGATGTTATGGTTTATAGGAATCTGGTACTTTGTTACTTGCTACTTACTCTCTTCATTCGCTTTCCTCGGGTGTGAGCGTAGGCACGCGGTTTTTTTTCACAATTTGATGGGTTTTAATTTTTATGCACGGAACTCAAATTCTTTTTCTAAAATAAAAGTTTCCTATGTTACTCGATATACTCGTAACATCAACTATCTGCCACTGAAAGTCTCGTCAAAATCGGTTCAGCCGTTTCGGATTTATTAGTATAGATGATATCTGATTATTACATTGTCGAGCACCAATAAAATGAAATAAAATGAAAATAAATAATTTTAAAGTTTTTTTTATTATCATTACATATTTTTATTGTTTTTTTTATTTATTATATAAAATATTATTCAAATAATTTAAAATATTTCCTTTAAAAAATTGGGGTTTATATTAATTACTATTACTTGTGAGGTGGTTTCAAAGAAAAGCAGAGTAATTTAAATGAAAGAGCTTTGAAGTCATTTATAAAATGTTCCTTACTGATTTAAGTTTTATAATCAATACCATTCATACACATTGGACATTCACTTTTTTCAATTATTTTATAATAAAATACACATGCAAAAATCATGTTGAAAACAAATTGGACATGACCACCCTTACGAGACCCGGGATTTGAACCCACTTCATATTTTAGTTTAAAAAATCAGTAGGTACTTTATCAGTGGCTAGCGCGACTACGACTTGACTCCTCTCATACTAAAAGTGTTCAACTGTGAGACGTTAGAAAGAGCTGTCAGAAACAACAATAAAAAAAAGTGCGTATGTGTATAATTCACACATGGTAGTAGTCAAACTTCAGGATTAAGTAACAACAAAAAAAAAGAGTAGGATAATTATAAGGTTACTTTTTTTTTGTAATATTTTTACCAAGCTTAAAACTTATTTTATATTTTATTTAACATAAATATACATTTGTCAGACAATAACAACGGTTACTATGGCAACATGGCAATGTATTCTATCTCATTCTCTCGCCGGCTTAATCCTATATATTTATGCGTTTGTCTCTTTTTAGTGTCGCATTTCCGTTTCATCGAGTTTCAAATCACAACGATTCTAAAGAAGTTTCACTTCAATAATGTAGTATTTATTTGCTTATTGTATCTAAGAAACTATTATTATGTTACACCAGGCCTCAGAACGCAAGTTACCACCACCACGACGAGAGGTGACGCCGCGAGAACAGCTGCTGGCGTCCATACAAGTTGGCAGGCAACTAAGGCCTACTCCTTACTCACGGCGGTTATGTAAGTACAACTATAAATAATTAACGCATTGATAATGTATAAAAATATCAATACCTTCTTCCTGACAAATATTGCTTCTAAAAGTGGCGTCGACATGTGTCGTTAAGTCAAATCAAAGGATAAAATTCAAAAATTGAAAGTTCTGATTGTCTATAAATTCGAACTTACGCACATCACATAAAGTAGTTTTTTAAACGAACAACGTGCGTCTTAATTTGTTGTTATTATTATAGTTGTAATTTGAAAAGCAATGAACCAAATAGATTTGAAAAAGCGCATAATTTCGAATTATATGCATCTTTTTGAGGTCACTTTTGAGACGCTAATTGTGTATCTTGAGTTTTTGTGGATAACTCATATCAATGAATTAATGCTATAAACTCAAATGGAATAAAGAATATAAAAATATAAACATATGGTGAAATAGATGGCTTTATCAGCTAAGTCAGCAATCTCTGCCAGACATCCCGAGGATATGTAATATCGAGAACCCTCTTGATATTTTACAATTTACGTTTCCAAACGATTTGAACTCATAATATCCATTATCAAATATAAATACTAGATTTTTTATTTAAACTTCTTATATAGGTAGCATGTTTAGGTTATAAATATAAATAAATAATTAAAATGTTGGAACATTAACACACATCACCATCTAGTTCCATGGTAAGCTACGAGGCTTGTGTAATGGATACCAGATAGTTTAAACACAGCTTTTCTTTTAGTTCACAATTTAGGGTATAGACTATAGATACTTAGACTACTTACACAGTACCCTTGAAAGGATATTTATATACAAATACATGTACAGGGATTTAATTGACGTGACTTGTGGCTCCATATTGTGTTCATTTGAGCCTCCTACTATATGTAATTGCTTGAAACCCTCCGTAATAGAAATGTTATGCTTCCAGATTCCCAATCCTTTCTCATCCCGAATCCCAAAACGTCCACATGAAAATAAAGTGAAATTCTTCAGAGTAATTTCAACAATAGTAGAGTGCTCATATCGTTGATTATGAATATAATGTTTTAAAACTTCAATATTTTAAGTTTTATTTTACAAAACATGGTAATAATTACGTCAAATTGTGTTATTGCTTTTTATTTTCAACAGGCTCTATGTGCGTATAACAGTAAGTAATAATGTTCGTTTATTTTGACCAATACGAATTTACAATAGATTACAATTTTTAGTTTTATTTATTATTAATATATTTATTTGCAGTTGAATTTAAAATAATAATTAATTAAAAAAAATAAGTTAAACTCAAAAAAAGTTGGTTCAGAAAGAAGTAGTTAACTTGAAAGAAATATACTGATCTTAAATAATATACCATATTATTATTATTCTCTTTAGAATTCACGGGCTCGAAGGAGCCCTGTCCTTTGAAAGGCTTGCGTGAGGACGCTTGCGTAGGATGAGGTATTATTGCACGCGAACGGTACTTACTCAAAAAATAATGCGAAATGCAGATATTTATATTTTAGACATTGCATATTCCAAACATCTTAATTAAGTATGTTTCACGGCTGACATAATTCTCTAATGACCTTTTACATTATTAAATTGCAAAAGCCTTTTGGCCCGCGGTCTAGTTTCACAATGTACCAGCACACAATGGTAATACATTTGATGGTACAATACCGTAATAAAAGTAGGTTGCCTCCTATTAAGATAGTGTTTTATCTTCTCTATCATATTAGTTATATCGTAAATTATATTATATTATACTTTCTTAGATTATGAGATTTACGCGAATATTTGACATCAAATAAAACTATCTTAACGGATTTTTTCGCGGATTTATTTTAATTTTTGGTTTCTTTCTCCCATGATTGCTGTAAAGCATTCGAAACGTCGGGAGCCAAAAATCAAAACATTTCCGCCAAAAAATCTGAAAAAATCGTTTTATTTAAAACGTTTATGATAAGTTAACATTGTAAGGCACTTTAGCCTCTATATTGTCTTTGTTTTAGTAGGTATTTGAATTTTATCCCGGAAAAATTTACGGTTTCCGTGGGATAGATTTGTTTTTGTCTAGGAGCGACCTCGAAACCAAGAGAGGGTGAGTCGCTAGTAATTTTATATGTAAGTTTGTATGTAGGGGATAATCTCTGAAACTCAGGATGGGATTCTGATAATTGTTTTACTAATAGGAAGCTATATTACCACCGAGTCCTAAAAGGTAATTTTATTTGGTTTCAATTTTAATTATTAAATTCAGGAAAAATTTTAAAGGAAGAAATGAAAATAAATAATTAGAAAGAAAAACGACCTAGTAAGAGAGTTTGTAAACCAATTTGTAATCTTGTGGTCCAAATCATCTGTATGAAGCTGTATGTACTGAATACTAATTTTCAAAATTAGTATTCTACAGTGTAACGAATCTAAAATGGATCCAAACGTTTGTAATGAAAATCTCTTACGACTATTTACTACTAAATTCTGTTAGAATAATCACCTTATTATTAATTAAACTAGCGACTAACTCTACGTACGTACGTTTTAAATTTTTTGCGCGGAACCGTATTAAAAAAAAAGTAGCCTATGTTACTCCCTATAACATCAGCTATCTTCCAGTGAAAATCCCGTCAAAATCAGTCGACCCCTTTCAGAGATTATCCGGAACAAACAGACAGACAGACAAAAATTTTAAAAATGTGTTTTTTTATGAGTAAGGTATATAATTTCTTATGCATTTAGTAAAACGCTGTTGTTTTGACATTACAGACACTTCAATTTTATTTATCTGTATCTGTATAGATTAAATATGTTTTTATTTTCCTTTTTTAAGGTTCTGTAGCTAAAACGAATACTATATAATTTTGTCATGTTTGTCTGTACGTATGTCGCAGCTATTTTATTTGAATACTACTGGAGTTACGAGTATATTGTTGAAATTTAGTTAGTAGATGTTTCCTGTAGAAAATTTTGTAGTCAAATTACAAATAAATAAAATAATATTTTTGACACTCCATACATGTAATAAGCACTACAAAGATGTAGGTAAGTAAAAATAAATTAAGTCCACATGAACGCCATAAAAAGCCTCTGGATAGATCTTTCAAATTGAAATAGTGGCTAAGTGACTTGTTTGTTTAAGGAAATTGTTGTCGAATTATGATTACATTATATGCATAGAATAGCACAATATAGGTAAAATAGTTTGGTAAATACGAGTATGTACATATGTTACACGATATTTTCGTTTATTGTAAAAAAAATCATATTTTTTTAATGATAACTTATTTGAAACTTTAAGGTCAGATCTGTATGAATTAAGAATAAAAATACTCGAGTTGTAATTTAAGAGTGTATACTTTTAGACAGTCCTACACTTTCAAGGTAATTTTGATGTGTGTAAGTCCTTAGTTAAAATATATTATTTACATTGTAATAAAACTAGATAAAAATAACCATAAAGTGTCGCTGTTACATAACTAAATCACCGCGGGTCTGTGCTTAGTACTGTCTAAGGTCATATAGAAGACCAAGTATTGATCCGTCTATGTTTCCGTTCTATTTTTGTGCTCGTATATATTTAAAGGGACCTTTAAATAATTTTATCGTCGTGTATTATGGGCTAGTTTTATTTTTAGGGGTTTTCAAGTTACTATGTTACACTCGAAAACGATAGAATAGAATAAAATTTAACTTTTCGTAGGTATCTATATGATTTAACAATAAAGCGTCGCTTTAGTGTTTACTTGTTCAAACTCCAATACTTGTTGTAATTTACAGTAGAGATTTTCTTTCCTCTATATTAAAAATAAAGATTTATTTCTAAAGTTACATATTTATAAAGAAAAAACTCATTTTTCGTTTTCAGGGTTCCGTAGCCGAAGGGTACCAACGGAACCATATTACATATATAGTATCATGTAGGTGCATATCTCCGCGATTAATGATATAAGTGTTTATTATATATCTATATAAGTATTATATTTATAAGTATTATTTGTATAATAGCTTTCATATAAATAGGAACACACTTATACAGGTGAGCCTGATTTTTAATTAGATGAAAAGCCGTTACGTAATAAAATCCACACGATTTTAATTGTTTATTGGTAAAAAGGAATGCCGAAAACCTTCGCATAAAAGTATTATCTTTTGTAATACCAACGTAAGAGAAACGAATTAAATTATGCACTTTAAATCTTGCTATGGATGCTTTAAGATAGGATTCTTTAAAGTAAATAATACATTAGGTACTTTTTGTAATATATTGTACAGTAAACATATATAAAAAAAAAAACGATAAATCTAAAAGATTCAATATTGTAAGCTCTTTGTAAGAGAGCTTTTTAATTATTAACTTTGTAAGCTAAACTTGAAAGTTGAGCTTAATCTACTTTTAATTGGAAACTTACTAAATAATAAATATGGGAAATCTGGATGATGATACAAACATTAAATTATAAATACAATCTCGGTGGTTTGAATTTAAAACATAGCTAAAATGTACGATAAATGGCTGTCATGTTTTTTGGTTGTATAGTGTGTACTGAATAGAAATATGTAAATTATAGTTACTAGTATATGAAGCTAGTTTTTTAGTGTCTAAATACAGGACCAAATTTTAACGGTTTATTTTATAATAGCCCTAAGATTTTCCTAAAATTCAGCCCCTTGATAACGATGGCAACAATTGTATGGAAAATATTACTTCTTAGCCTTCTTAAATCTTCATTTAAGTATTATATTTTTTGACAAAAAAATTAATGATTTATTTAATTAATTACTTAATTGAACTATTAATTTAATATGCGTTACGGAATTTTTAAAATTCATACAAATTATTTTAAAATTGAAAATCGATTCGTCTCTGGAAGCCCAGAAAGCATCAATTTATAAAAAAGGTTGTACTTAAAAGCAGATGCACATAAGAATAAAATATTAATATAAGGTTGATATTTGTTTATAAAGGAATGGTGTTAAGTTCAAAAAAATATTTGAGTTTTCAGTTTTCATTTATCTGTCATTCCGGAACACGTGTACTGCTATTCTCCACGCGCATTGTTGTACAACGCAAATATTTAAGTCAGCAAAGAAGCAGCGTTTCTCAATATTTATTTATATATATATATATATATATATATATATATATATATATATATATTTGTATTATGTTAAAAATAATAATTACGCATTATAATTTTTTTTATTTCCACGCTTCTTATCTAATAGGTAAGGTTACGCGGCGCTCATTATTATTATGAAATATCTTTTTTAAACAACCTTTTTTGTGTGTCAAACCGCCGTAGTCGGTAATATCTCAGACTGTAATCTGAAATTTTAAAATAAGAACGAAAATACATTCAACAATGGACTGGTACCTAAACGAGGAAAAAGAATAAAAACGCAGCTGAGTTGCATAAACTTGTCGCTCGCTTTTGGATCGGGAATTTCGTTTTAGTTATGTCTTGGAATATATATTTTAGAAAATTAAAAAGTCTTAAATGGTAATACCATAAACGAATTAACTACATACGAATAATTCCTATGTAATTTCCGTTTATATTAAATTTAAGCTAAATGCTGTTTTGGTAAAAAAAATGTATTTTATATACTGTTTGAAGAGAAACATTTAAAAAATAACGTACCTACATAGATCGAAAATATAATATTTTATAGGTCATGACTTATATACCTCAATAGTACAGAAACCAATAGTAAAATTAGAGCTATGTATAAATCTTTGAGAAGCGCTGTAACCAAAGACATGTAACAATCTCGCGTGCCGCAGTTGCTGCCCGATCTTACAGCGGCGCGCTTGTGTACCGTCTTAAAATATAAAATTTAAAGTGACTAATTTTTATAAGTGAATTATAGCAAAATGATTTGACATTTTGAATAGTTAAAATTATATAGGTAAATGTTCTAATTCAATTAAGCGAAGTGGGGCTTCGTATGCTCGAAGTACACGTAGTACTATGTAAATGCGATTAAGTTGTGTTCGTGGGAAAATATACTATTGATAATTAAGTGATCATTGAAATCGGAAACTATTCGGTTGTGGAAGTGACCTGTCGGTACATTTTGTGTTGGCATAGTGACTCTAACCATCGATGATGGGAGTGTGTGTGACGAATACCCTCGCTATGGACATAAGTCGTAAGTTATATCGTAAATAAGATAATAGAAAAGATTCCGATGAATTGAGAACCTCCTCCTTTTTGGAAGTCGGTTAAAAATAGAACATAAGTTTTCTTTCTGAAGTAACGGTCATGTATCTTTATTGATGAGTTATGCTGAACAAATTTTGATGCGTATCTTCTTATTTCTACCGGTGACTGTAATTATACTACTAAATATTGATACTTACTGAGAAGCTACAAAGAGGAAAATTTATTGTTTTTATCTTCTTTTTTTTAATTTAACACTATTTTTGATTATGATACATATCCACTATGTTGTTACGTAATAATGATATTGTGAATGGGTTTAGAAATGGTATTTGATGTTATCGCCTCATTTATCTAAACGTACGTGAGATTTGATACAATAAGCGTGAAAACTTTGGATGAAACACCAAGTTATGCGGTTCATTTTTAGTATCTACGTATAAAATATAAATAAGGTATCACTATATACATAGCTAATTTATATGACTACAAAACAATTTTAACCCCCTTAAGGGATGATTTCAGGGATAAAAAGTATCTTATGTGCTTCCCAGGGTCTCAAACTACCTTCTTACCAAATTTCATCTAAATCGGTTCAGTAGATCCAGAGATTACCACCTACAACCTCACAAACTTTACTTCTTTATAATATTAGTATAGATACATATATGTATGTTAATCAAAAGAATTTACAGGCTAAAATTATATTATCTTCCATTGGCCATAATTAGTTTACTTACAATTTTAGGACGGTAAGTCTAATCAGGCAAGAGCGTTACCGTTCCATTTGACTTCCCCTCTCTCTTGTATAAAACTAGTGCACAATCACTTCTTGCATAACAACATAACCTATGTACTTAAACATAAATACTCCAATAAACACCAATTTGTTTGCCAATCCCTATTTTTGGACTCCATTGGAGTTTTCTATCAGTCATCTTAAGATATCAATATTTATTTACATCTACTTAATGCTAAAGTATAGATACATATTGTGATAATATTACATATCTATACATATAATAAAATTCTAACCGAGTCGAATCTGTACATAAAATATTTTTTGGAAAATCTTATTGAAATAGACATCATTATCAATACAGAGGCCGAATCTATAGTTTTTAGAATTTTTATCTGTTTGTCTGTCTGTGACCGCATCACAAGAAAACCACTGGACAGATTTTGATGAAATCTGGCATGATGATAGCTGGCTATCCAGGTCAACATAATATAGGATACTTTTACTACGGGAAAATATCTTATCTCTGAGAAATCTATACCTATTAAACACGTTTAAACGTAACTAGGAATGAACCCGAGCGAAGCGATGGTGAGTCGCTAGTAATTTATATATTTAGAATCACGATTTTCTAGTAAAAAACAGGAAACGTATAAACGAATATTGACGGAAAAGACATTTTAACTTTTTTTTTTATTACTATCGTGGGTTTTTGCTTTCGATTTCCTCATTGAGTGCACGTGTTTTTTAAATAAAATACTTTTTTGTAAGTACTTTTTATGTTCACATTTAATGATACGAAAATATTTAAAATATAAAATATAAAAGAAAAACTTAAGAAAAGAAGATAATCACAGTACTATCATCACCAATCAAGCATCTACGTTAAGCAGGTATAATTTAAAACACTATAGGTATTTTAAATAAAACTATCTTTTCGGATTTTGTCGCGGATTTATTTGCATTTTTGTTTCCCGACGTTTCGAATGCTTTACAGCATCCATGGTCACGGGAGAGACTCAGGTGTTACATGTCTTGAAGGTATAGTTGTTACAGACAGCCTACCCACAATTAACAAAATGAAAATAAATCCGCGACAAAATCCGAAAAGATAGTTTTATTTAAAATGTCAAATATTCGCGTAAATCTAAGAAAGTATTATATTAAAACACTATAATTAATGTCAATCGATTTAAAAGAATAAACTACACCATATTATTTTGTTTTATCCCACCTTTTACACTAAGTTCGAAAGAAGGAAAGCGGCACAAATCAAGTCTTAGCTCATCTGACCCGTTACATATGAGGGCTGCCTTTTGCAATGCGGATCTTAGATTTTTCCTTTCACGAGCTGAACGACCTTCATTCATTGTTTTACTTCAATAACTTTTTATTTATAATACTACATATTTATAAATTAAATGAAAATAGAATTGCTTGCGTCACGTTTTCAAATTTTAACTTGCAAAATCTTATTTAAGTTATACATATTAATAGGTCTTAATGTTGCGTGATGCAGTAGATCTAAATGTTAATAACATTATTAATAATATAATTTATAAATATTGACACATTAATATTTTTAAAGCATAGACACTCGAAATCAAAGTCATCTAAACAGAAAAATAAAATTGAAGTCTGTTTGTAATGTCAAAATAACAGCTTTTTACTAAATGCATATGAAGTTATGTACGTTACTTACCTATAAGAAAAACAGAATTATTAAAATATTTGTCTGTCTATCTGTCTGTCTGTTTGTTCCGGCTAGTCTCCGAAACGGGTGGACTGATTTTGACGGGACTTTCACTGGCAGATAGCTGATGCTATAAGGAGTAACTAAGCTAATTTCATTTTAGAAAAACAATTAGGTATCCGCCCAAAATTAAATTAAAACGTACTTAGGGACGCACCCGAGCGAAGCGAGCGTAAAAATAAAAATAAATATATTACAATTATACACATGAACATTTTTGAATAATAGACCCAAGAGTTTAAAGTCATATAAAAATAGAATAGAAAAATGCGAAATATACATCAATATATTTATAATATCGATTTCTAGGTAACGTAAGTACAATAGCAATTTTAATTCTTAATCTCATTGCACGTGAGGAAGAAACAAAGGAAATGCAATATGGAAGGTAAATACCATAGGGCTTCCCTGCAATGTCCAACTCGTTTGACAGCAAAGTATAATGCACGTGTTATACGACCGTGAGATGATGTGTTATTTAACTATTTAAATATCTTTATAGTTATCATATTAACGTCTGCTTCGTTCGGATATCGAAGCTATGATATTCTGTATAAATTCCATATAATGATTTCACAAATTGTATATAATGTAAGAACGCAAATATCTCCATGATTTTTCATTGAATTCAGTCTGCAAGTTAGATAAGAAAGTGCAATAAATAAATAGACGAAAAGATTACACTTTCACATTTTTCATATTACTAAGGATGCAATGGGAGTTATTTTTTTCTATTAATGTTGAAAAAGACAAGGTACGCTGAAGACTACTGCGACTTCAAAAGATATCTACATACATATCTATTATATCTCCTATCTACATACATCCATACTAATATTATAAATGTGAAAGTGTGTTTGTTGGTTTGTTTGTCCTTCTTTCACGTCGAAATGGAGTGACGGATCGGCGTGATTTTTTGTGTGGTGATAGTTGGAGGGCTGGAGAGTGACATAGGCTACTTTTTACTGTGGAAGATTACTTTTTACCGCGGGGAATTATCTAATTACCACGAGAAAACACGTTAGAATACAACATAAAAAATATTTATGATTAGAATTACTTGAAACTAGGTTATATATATATTATGTTTTGCAATAAAATTAAATAAATACGGGTTTTAGAGATTTCTTTGAAATTTTAGCGCGAGCGAAGCCGTGAGTTCTGCTAGAATCTAATAAATCTAATAGGTATCTAGTCTAATTATTATTATTAGCTGATTGTAATTTTTTTTTAATTAAAAATATATACTTTGAGGATGGTAAGACCATCCTCAAAGTATATTTTTATAAAAATGGATAAGAAAGATCTCTTTAATTTGATTTAGATATCGGTGGACATTTTTAATAAAAAAGTATTATAAAACTTTCGACTCAACAACAATAACAATAAATCTATGGTTCATTACATTCGTAACATTAGATTTTATTAGAAAACAGAACTTTCAAGTATTTAAAATTGTTGATAGTAAGCGTCTTGCGGTGGCTTGACCACACCGCTATTAGCGATCAGGTGCTGTTATGCAAAGGTTAGTCTTTAAGTGGGTCTAGATCTAGGCATAAAATAACCGCAGTAAATTTCTACTATGATATAATTGGAAAATTGTGCAACTGCTAATATAATGATTGAATTTTTAAAAATTTTGAATATCGGTTTTTTATGATTATTATTATTATGAAATTAAATGTTATAGTGTCTAAAAACTGCATAAAAGAGTATTTTTTGGCTATTAAAAGACAAAATGTTTATAATATTTTGCCATATCCAATCAAATCTACTCGTAATATGAACGGGAAATGCCAACACAAATCTCTCTTTGCATCGCAAGATTAGATGAGTGATAAAAATGTTGTTTACGAAAGGTTTACGTTGTCAGCTACATTTTAAAGGTGTTTTAACATAAATATTAAAAAGTCTACCTTAAAGTGACATGTAAATATATTAAGGATTAAAAATATACAAAAAAATATTTTTCTGAGATTATTTATTTAAATGATACGAGTATCATGATTACTATCCAAGTGTCCAATTATTATTTTTTAACCGTTTGGAATATGCATAATATTTAATTCTTTTAATTTTAATATTATTTAAATTTATATTAAAAACACGTTAAATAAAATTTTTAAATGTAACTAACTTGGCATTTTTTATTTAAAAAAAATGCTTTTTAAAATATCAAAAAAGTAAAAAAATACAATCAGTGTTTGTGTTGTGTGGTGTCTCAATAATAGTTTTTATCTTGCCACAAGACGTTTACTCGTGACCATTATCTTGTGGCTCATACTTTGTCCCAATTACAGCTAGCTCTATTTCGCAAGTAAAATTCAACGTTCACGATTTATTGAATGTTTATTATGTTAACGTGTAATTGTCTGGCATTAAAAGCCTCTTTCGTAATTGATATCATTGTCAAAATTATTTATTTTAAATAAGAAAAAACCTACATCTATCAATTCAAAATTTATATTCAAGTTAGTAAAATAAATTTCAACATTAAAATATATTATGAATAAAATAACATTTTACATCTTTTCGCAATTATAACCTCGATTTTGATGATATTTTACGTTTGCGTCCTAATTGGACTATTATTTATAACGAATACGAGTTAACGGTGTCACGAGTACAGACGTATAAAAACAACTTAAAATTCACCTTGAGTAATGAAAATATTATTTTAACTTTCATACTTCACGGTCATATCTTCTGAGATAGAGCTTTGGAATGATCCATCCATCTTTAGACAAAAGCGTCCGGGTCAAGGATGTCTGAATTGGACGTTTGCCAGGGCTTTACGTCATCTTATTTTTATCTATGGCAAATAACGGCGCCAATAGTTTTAACTGCCAACTGTCAAACACATTTCGGATTTATTATTTGTTATATTTTTATGGTTGTTTATTTATCAGTTTTATTTTATCATGAATTAAGTAATAACAATATACTTAAATAACTTTATTATTATTTGAATAACATTACATATAAGAATTTTACGTCTTGCAGCATTTGGAACTGTGTTTAATGCAAGATCACGATCTTTCGCCCTTTGCAAGTTGCTTTTGCTCTTTATGCGACTTAGATTAGAAGAGAAAGGTTATGTGCGTATAAACGTTTTTTACTCTAAAATAAACTCTAAATTAACCTAGAATTTATTTCACACTAGCATTGACCGCGGCTCCGCCTGCGTTCAGATGACCAAAAAAAATTCGTAGGATTTACATATTACTATATTCTTACATTGCAGTTTTTGTAGTTTTTCTCAGAAATTAGGTATTTCCCCGCGATAGAAAGTATCCTATATGTTGACCCGGATAACCAGCTATCACCATACCAAATTTCATCAAAATCCCTCCAGTGGTTTTTCTGTGATGCGGTAACAGACAGACAGACAAAAATTCTAAAAACTATAAATTCGGTTTCTGTATCGACAATAATGTCTATTTCAATAAGATTTTCCAAAAAATATTTAATGTACAGATACGGCTTAGTTACAATTATATTATATGTATAGAAAAGTATAGGCTAATGCAGTTATATTTATTTCTAAATATAATAAAAATAAGATATATTTAAGACAAAGTTAGATGAAAGTATGAGAAGAGGGCTTAAAAATTGAATCACGTCGTTTAAACAAAGGTAAACCCACTTTGAGACATTGACATTATTTATCATACTTTTGCTTACACAAAATATTTACTTCAATTATTATTGATTCACAAAAGTAATGGCTGATGATTGCACCGTTATATGATCCCATTAAGGTTACAATATGAAACTTGTTTTTATGTATTCTACCTAATATTAATTTTTGATTTAGTCAACAGAGTTTCAAATTTCAAAATTAATTATTGCTCCAGTCACCATAAGGACTTTCAAGTTTAATAACGAGTGTTTATGCAAGGTTTAATTAATTAGACATTTAAAAGCCTTAATTTTACATTATTTTAATACTTTCTTAGATTTACGTGAATATTTGACATTTTAAATAAAACTATCTTTTCGGATTATTTCGCGGATTTATTTTGATTTTTGGTTCCCGACTTTTCGAATGCTTTACAGCAATCACGGTCACGGGAGTCTCTTCCGTGATCTGCGAAATAATCCGAAAAGATAGTTTTATTTACATTATTTTGTTAAATGTATATTATCACTAATTTTAAAAATGCGAATATTTGTTTGTTTGTAAGGGAGTGAGGGGTAAGGGCTTTTGTCACTTCACACT
Organism: Brenthis hecate; assembly: GCA_951806755.1. NCBI lineage: Eukaryota > Metazoa > Arthropoda > Insecta > Lepidoptera > Nymphalidae > Brenthis > Brenthis hecate. The sequence continues at coordinate 5,745,689 of OX638265.1, read as the reverse complement.
GACACGTAAAACAATGTTTAAGTAAATACATAAAATATTTTTTTTATAGACGAAAGCATGACACGAGCGGAACTGTTGATGAATACTAGAATGAAATAGAATAATAATTATTTTACATACTTTCTATGCGTAATATTTACCATTATCATTAGCAGAGTATTCATGTAATAAAATTATATAATAAATTATTTATTTATTATGTTGAGCATTATAATTTATATTTTTATGTAAGCCTATAAAACTTTGTTTATAATTACTTTGTTTTCTTCATAAATTATAATATATAAATAGATAATTTATAACAAAAAATACACTAGGGCTTCAGAATCACTTTTGAAGTGTAGTAAAATGTTTTTTTTTTAATTTATAGTGACCTATTCACTAAAAACAAGAAATATGAAAATCGATTTTCAATATACACAAAAAACAGCTGAAGGCGTACCTTTTAGAACTGGGGCAACCGAAAGATCTTATTATGAGTTATGAGAGCGCCGATAAGATTACTTGCTGAAAGTAATGGAGTTTTATTATATTATCTTCAATTCAATTCTTTGTTTTGTGGCTTTTAGACATAGCATCTAGCTTAAAACACTAAGATTTAAAATTACTAGTGTTCGTCTAGTGGTTGAAATTAGACCGTAGTCATTATATTAAAAAAAAACTAACTGATATAAAAATTGTTTTGTCGAAAACACTTATGCCCGATTTCACAAAAAACCCATAAGCTACCACCTACGTATGGGATCCCTAGCTTAAAAGTCCTCTAAACTAGCCCCTAAATTAAATTTCGTTTTACGATGGTCTTTAAGCCCATATTTCGAGCACCTAAATTTAGGGGGCCTTTTAATATTTAGGTGACCCCTAACTGTCGGTGAAACAGAAACTGTCCCCTAACAGCCCCCTAAGCATGCTTAGGGGATCCCTTAAACTTAGGTGACATCGGGTATTAAACTCGTCAATAGCAACCTACCTAAAAAAAAGAAAATCGGTTGAGAAACAGAGGAGAAAAAGTACTGAACTGTTTTGCCTTTGCCTATTTATATATTTTTAAAACGTGATCAGGTACCAGTTAATAAAATTTTTGCTTACAATGTAGCCAAAATGGCAAGCTCTTCAAGGCAATCGGGAAGCTTAATCATTTTATACAGGTGATTTAACTGCGGTTATCGTGAGGTAGCCTTAGCTATTGACGACCGTCGTACTGTGGAATGTTATATGTATCAGATTTTATAAGGCGCTTGTTTTCGGTGGTATATCGCGGCTTTGATTCTCGCGCAGAGTAATATTTTGTCATAACTATAAATATGCTCGTTAGTTTCTTACAATGATAAATTGCGTTAAAAACCGCTACCCACTACTGAAAGTGTACTATGTATCTCTTTTGTAATGAACCTTTATTAGGAACTTTTAAGCTAATGAATTTAGCACTTTAGTGGTTGTGGTATGGTTTTAGACAATGAGTGTAAATAAAAAAAACATATACATTAAATTGCATATTTATCAATTTTAATTTTGAAGTTGGCACATTTATACTTAAAGCTATAGCAATTAAAATTACTGTGTTCAGTAATTATTATCAGCATAGTTGTCGAACTGTTGTTTGGATATTGCAGCTAATATGAAGTGTTTTTAGATTTGGTAGATGAAACTTTACAAATAAAACTATGCGTCATATAAATATCATTGTTTCTGCCGTATCTACAGAATCACAGCAGCCGTTTGTTATCACATTTATACCTCAGACAAAATCGATACATTGAAGATATTTTATTTTATACTTGATCATTCCAAAAGATTTACATAATGTATTTTGCTTACTCTATTTAAAATCTTTGTAAACGCTATTTGTTATTTAATTTAACCCCATTATACGAATATGATGGCTAAAACATCACAAATAAATAGATATATAAATAGGCAAAGAACAAGCGCGGATCCAGGGGGGGGTCATGAGGGTCATGACCCCCCCCCCCCCCCCCCCAAGCCAAATATACTTTTTAGAGAAGTTTGAAGTCTAAGAAGGAAGGAATGAATGGATAACAATTCGATTTAAAAAAAATGGTTATTATATGTATTTTGAAGATTATATTCCCCTAGTTTCATGAAAATGACACATCACTACGTATGAAGTTACACTTCTTTGGCGTGACAGAACAAAAATAGCTAAAGATTTCATCCCGTATGTCACAACTCTGTTTGTAAAAGGAATGCAGCTAACTTCATCATGACGCTTTCAGCTGACTTCATCATGTCGCTTTTTGGCTGTCGGTGTACGCGCGCATCTTAAAAATTGTACCCTCATAATTTTTTTCAAATGAGCCAAAAGAAGTATAACTTCAAAAATTTTATGGTGGTAATGTTATGGTCGAATTATGGCCATTTGGTAATACTAGTATAAAATTAAAGTTACATAAATAAGTAGTTAAGTACAAAAGAAATATGATGTTTTTAACAATCTTAAAATACTGAGGAGTCGACATTGCAGTGATCAATCTGACCAATGCAACGACATGCGCAGTCAAACAAAAGTTGCACAGACCGGATGGACGGTCGCCAGACGAACTGTAAAAAACGCATCAAGTTTGACATCATCATTAAAATGTTAAATGAAACGATGGAATTGCTCTTGATTGCTTAAAATATATTGTTTATTTAATACTTTGTTATTGTATTTTAGTAGATTCAGAATTTTTAAGCTCTTTATGTAGCTTTTAGTTAACAAAAGCTCTTTAGAGCTTAAATGAATTTTTTGGTTTTATTATTTTACTGTCATATCCTTCAAGCTATAGGAAGCTTAAAGCTTAGTAAATGCAGATAAATAATTTACTTTCTGTAGCTTTACGCTTCAGCTTCAAAACCATTCATAAAATCAGTATTTATTAGTTACTCATAAATAAAGTACGTAATAATTAAAGGTTGTGTAACAATAATTATAGCATTATAATTTCTCATGATGGCTAAGATATGCGCTCACCGAATTCTACACATAATATGTTATTAGCATAACTTTCGATTACATTTGCTCTAATGCATGCAAGAGAATTGAATTTTTTTGTAACAAGATGCTTCCGCGATCTAAGATAAGGAGTTTTTCCCAGGTTATACTATTCTAATTGTATTGCAAACGTCGAAAACAATGCAAACGTTGTATTGAAGCAAGGCCTTTAGTTAATATTTTCTTTATATGGTACAAAAAAGTACTCTAGTTTGTGTAAGACTTACATTTTCTCATTCATTTATTCTTTTGTAATGTTCGATTTGGAAATTAACAAAATTGAAATTGAGTAATACAAGATCTGCAGACTGTAGCATCTTTACAAATATAATGATGCAACAATTAAAGTGAAACAGGTTATGAATAAGCTTTGGGTGTATACTTAAAATTGGTTTCTTTAAATATCCTTCTAAATCTTCGAAGAAGGCTAAATGTGTTATTTATTTATTTCGTCTTACAAGAAATGAAGTTTGGATATTAAGATTTCTATGAAACTATATAATATGCAAAAGTTTTAAATAAAACTATCTTTTCGGATTATTTCGCGGATTTATTTTGATTTTTGGTTCCCGACGTTTCGAATGCTTTACAGCAATCATGGTCAAAGGAGAGACCGAGGTTTTAGACGTCTCAAAGGCATTATATACTTGTTACAGACAGTGCTTACCCAACAATAATATTCATACAGTAGTAAAAAGTCTATAATGCCTAAAGCATTCGAAATGTCGGGAACCAAAAATAAAAATAAATTCGCGAAATAATCCGAAAAGATGGTTTTATTTAAAATGTCAAATATTAGCGTAAATCTAAGAAAATATTATGCAAAAGTTTATTTATATCACTAAAGCTATGTATAGATCTCATATTGAATCTCTCCAAATGGAAACCTTACGAACCATGTAATTTATACAGAAATATCATGTTTTAATCAACTTTACGTTAAAGGTCGTCTCTCAAAGATTGACGTAAGTACGATACTGAGAATTCTACGGTCTTGTGACGTCATTACATTGTATGAAGAGATCGAGTCTGAAAGTTTTTATTATTCTATAAATCGTTACAGTTATTGTTTTAAATAGCAAATGTCAATACTATAATAGTCTAATTAAATCGATTTTTTTTTGATATTTATGAAAGTGAAAAATTTTCAGGAACGCTTGGGATTTCTTCTTTAACTTCTGATTTTTACGTCATAACTTATAATTTCTAAGTCCTACGCAATGTTTACGTATGGTAATATTTATATACGACTTGGCATTTCTAGCAGAGTACTCCCTAGGGTTAGGGCGCATGCGGGAAACGGGGCTACCCTCCGAAAGCAATATGGCGACGAGCGCCACGAGCTAAGCACGCGCCTTCTATTTACATCGCTTTGCGCTAAATATATTTTTTGTGGCAATCTATCCAATAGAACAATTATTTGTTTATGTTAGCCAGTTTCTGCTTTTGTACGTAAAGTGATTTAAGTTAATTTGAAACCGTTATTGTGTTCTGACGCAGTGCGATCATATGTGCTGTAGACTAATAAATCATAGGTCAATGTCGTCGAACGTTGTTTAGATACGTCATTTTCGTGCTTAACGTAGCGTGCGTTCTACAAACAATCGCTATTTCATTTATGCGAATCAATTTGAGGAGAAAATTTTGTTTAACGCTCTGATTGCTAATGTTAATATTATTTCTGCGCAAATAATTGGGAGTGCCTTATACTTGACTGAAAAAATAGTGTGAATTTTGACGTCAAAACGTATGGTCAAAGAAGATAGACGTATAAGAAACAAAAGTTCACCGCCTTTTTTCCTGCCAAGTAATAAATATCAGTCAAGCTGCGTCGTTCGAGGGTTTCCCCAGCATCATTTCTGTTCGGCGCACGGCCGGTCTCCGGGCTGGTCGAGCCGGTCAGGAGTCCTGAGGAGCCAGCATTGGATGTTGCACAAGATAAATCTTTCTGGGGCAGCGTTGCAACCGCCATGACAAGTAAAATTTTATTATTAAACAAACTATTAGAGTTCCCGCGACCGCTTTGTTGAATTTTGTGTTATTAAATTTCCTTCGAGTTCTATACTTTTTTGTTACCATATTAAAGCCTTTCTTTAAAGTGTTTAATTATTTCAATGATACTCATTTTGTGTAAGTAGCCGTCGCCTTCCATTAAATTTATAACAAGGTAATTAAAATCTTAATTTATGACTAATTTACTTTTTCGTTATCTATTCAAGCTACTATAAAACATGGTAATTTATTGTATAATTCATACATTATAGGTAGCGTGTGAGCCCTTTCATCCACTTTATACCTCCAACTGAATACCCTAATATCAAATCGATTAAATTGAGTCATCAACAGCTGCTGACGCTTGTGTGTCGATGACTTAATAAAAGGTTTTCACGTTTCCTTAATCATCAAAAATATGAACAGAGATTGTACGTAATACGTATAATATAATAGCATATTATAAGATAATTTAAATATGATCTTATATATCAACATTAACTCGACATTAGAGCGGTAATAGCTTATATACACATGAAGTGTATTATAAAAAAGTGAAACTGTTTACTTTTAGTTTATGTGAGTGTATTCATTAAATTAATGAATTCAACTCATTAAAATATAGCATTTTAAGTTAATACCCAAAGTTGCATTTTTATGTAAGTAAAAATCTTTCGATATATATCTTGATGGTTTAAATAATTTATTTTTACGTGCTAGAGTTGGTTTAAGTCTTTTTATAACGCCTCCAGGTAAATTTCTAAGAAATTAATTAGAATTCTAAGAAGTCTATTATTAACTGACACGCCGGCGTGTCCGCGGTCGTGGAGGGACTATAGGTACAACGCGAAGAATAAAATGCCAAAATAATAATTTATTAATCTTAAACGATTAAGTACACAGTACAGATGCAATTTACAATTAGTGCTTTATATATAATTAAAAAGTTGATAGTTTCATTAAAGCAAAGTTTACAGTTTGAGTGTCAGCATCGCTCTTGTTTACTGAGCTGCTTCGCTAATCGCTACTTGTACTGTGGTAAAACACATTAGGGACGTGACTGATCCATTTGTTCTTCACACCATGGCCTTAAATAACTTTGTTGAATAACTGGTTGAAGGTTGTGAAAATGTCTACTTTCTCTTATAGTTAAATTTTTATAATAAATAAAATAAAATAAATATGTTGGGACATTAACACACAGCACCATCTAGTTCCATAATGAGCTACGAGGCTTGAGTTATGGATTTTGATAATATTTAACTTACAACTTTTTGAGAAGTCTAGCTCAATTTTCTTTTTATTTAAGGAACATTATCTCGAAATTTACTATGAAATTTTCAAGTATAAAATACGTACACGACCTCTCTTACTCATATGTATAGAACAGTGCAGGTTTATTTATGATTGCGGTGGGAATTTCCACCTCCCGCATACAGCCTGCAGCGCGAAAACCCGCGAAGCGGAAGCACGGGTGTCGTAATTGGGTTAAAGTAGCGAAGCAAATGTTAAAAGGCAAAAAGTATAGCTATAATCCTATTTATAATAATTTTTTTAATATTAATGAGCAATTTACATAATGTTTAAGTAATTAATTCAGTCTGTCGAAGCCTCTCAGATTATTAAAGTTGTATTATATTAGAATTATTTATGGAAATTAAAGATCTGTGGAAACTTGGTTGGTTTTTAGGATTACTTTTATATGTTTTATAATGTAATTATTTATTATACTGTTTGTTTCCCTTAAAAAGCTAATATATAAATAAATAATAAAATTTGCCAAATTGTGGCGCTCCCTATACCTATACTACACTAGCGGCTTACGCTTGCTCCGCTCGGGTGTCCCTAGATACGCGGATTTTGTTCGCAATTTCATGTTTTTTTTGCGCTGAATCCTAATCCTTTTTTTAAATAAAGGTAGCCTAAGTTACTCCTTATAACATCAGCTATCTGCCAGTAAATGTCCCGTGAAAATCGGTCCAGCCTTTCCGGAGATAAGCCGGAACAGAACGACAGACAAAAAAAAATTAAATTGTATTTTTTTTTATTATATGTACCGTATATACTGTCATATTTATTTAATAAAAAGCTGTCATTTTGTCATTACAAGCAGACACTTTAATTTTATTTATCTGTATAGATTATTAACTAGAGATGTACCTACTCGTGGGAAGCGAGGGTGTGTCGCTTGTTTAACTATAATCAAAGTAACTGGCATCAAAAGTTATAAATGTCAGGGTCCGGCTTAATTTGCGTCAGCCGTCGGCACTAAGCTATCCTTTAGGTGCAAAAATAGCGTCGAGTCGACCTTTAACACGTAAACTTTCTTATATTATATAACTTAAGTGATAATTGCAAAATCTTATCGCAGAATATTGAGCGAAAACGGTTTTAATTTTTTTTTAACTTATTTTTTGTAAGAATATATGAAGACTTTAAGTAGGGTGACAAGGTAGTTACGATGTGTGGTGTATTTGTGATGTCTAACGTTTGCTCTGGGAATCGAACCGTGAACCGTTTTAAGCAGAACTACTGTTGCCGTTAAGATTAGGCTTAATAAGTAACTATGGTAGATTGAAGATATTATGTTGTTTATTAGATATACGATATTTGAACCTAATCTATTAAGTTATTTCCCTTGAGAAAATATCCCAAGTTATTTATATCTAACATTTGTGTTCGAGACGTAGAACTTATTACTTGACTTTTGGTTAGGATTAAAGTATATTCTTATTAGAAAATGAAAGAAAATATTCTTTCTCATAGATATTTTAATACAGTATTATTATATTAACTAACGCTAAAAGCATTTTAAATAAAACTAATTATCTTTTCGGATTTTATCACGGATTTAATTTGAATTTTGGTTTCCGACGTTTCGAATGCTTTACCGCAATCATGATCACGGGAGAGGCTAAAGTTATAGACGTCTCAAAGGTCATTATAATTAAAATTAACAAATATTGTAAGGTATTTTGCTGCCATTTTAGAATTTTTGAATTCACTTTGTAATTATGTGTAGGTAAGCATTGTCTGTAACAACTATATAATGATTTTTAAGATGTCTAAAACCTCAGTCTCTCCCGTGACCATGATTGCTGTAAAGCATTCGAAATGTCGGGAATCAAAGATCAAAATAAATCCGCGAAAAAATCCGAAAAGATAGTTTTATTTAATGTGACGCGTAAATCTAATAATAAGAAAGTATATTTAAACGCTAAAAGCATTTAAAATAACGGTGTCATTATTATTATTTCCAGTAAATTATTCATCTACATATACTAATATTATAAAGAGGCAAAGTTTTTGAGTTTGTGGGATTGTGAGTTTGTTATGTTGTAGGGGGTAATCTCTGGATGTACTGATGAACTGATAGATAAAGGCAAAAAGATAGATTGAGACCCTGGGAAGGACATACTACTATTATAGATACTTTTTATACCGAAAATCATCCCTTAAGGGGGGTGAAAATGGGAATGAAAGTTGATATAGGGAATCGACCTAGGGAGTAGGGACGAACCCGAGCGAAGCGAGGGTGAGTCGCTAATTATTGTATAATATTGTTTTGCACAATGAAATTCAAAAGAATGGCTTAATATGTATTACTAACAGCCTTTTAAAGTTTCTTTACATTCGCATACGTACAGTACTAATTTGGTATAAAACGCTGTTATTAATGTATTGAAAGTAAATAATTTAATATTTGAGTAAGAGTCGTATATTATTTTGCTCTCCGCTTTCTGCACAAGTTGTTGGATGGCGGTTATAACGTCGCATTATATCTTAAGATGCAACCGTTCACAGTATCCATAATCATCGTTAGATTTCTAAAGGTTTTTGTAAAAGTTTTATAATTATATACTACCTTTAAGTCTTGTATCGATTTTAAATTCATCATTAATAGAATCATTTGGATTATTTATACTTCTTAGAAAAAAATATTCTCAAAAAATCTAACTGGATTTATGAAGATTTAATCTGCTAATTACTTCTGTATAACAAATATGTTCTACATTATGTATAATATCTCCTTCAAGCAACGTACCATTTAGCAATGAGCCATACAACGTCACGCCACTCACTTAATCATATAACAACAAAGGAATTGTGCTCCAAGTTGACACAAATGTGAGCTGCACTGCGGCTGGCGCTTATCTAGACCTAAATACCAAGGTTTTCCACTCGCAGGTCGCAGCTGTTAACGAGCTAGCGTGACTTGCAATGGTCAGTCAAGCGCAAGTTTTCTGTAAAAATAAGATTATACGTATATAATCTAGTTTGTGCCCGCAGTTTTGCTCTATAAAATAGCTCTGGTACTTAGGGTCGTAGAGCGATGTTATAACTGTATATATTTAGTGTTTCAACATACAATAGTTTTAATATATAGATAACTAGCATTGCCCGCGGCTCCGCCCGCTTTCAGATGACCATAAACCAAATTCTTAGGTTTTACATATTGGTATACTCTTACATTGCAGTTTTTGTATTTTTTCTCGAAAATGAGATATTTTCCCGCAGTATAATGTTGACCCGGATAACCAGCTATCATCAAACCAAATTTCATTAAAATCCCTCCAGTGGTTTTTGCGTGATGCGGTAAAAGACAGACATACAAACAGACAAAAATTCTGAAAACTATAGATTCGGACTCTGTATCGATAATAATGTCTATTTCAATCAGATTTTCCAAGAAATATTTAATGTACAGATTTGGCTTAATTACAATTTTATTATATTTTATTATATGGAATGAGCAAACGTAATTCATTGGTAACTCGTTCGCTTGAAAATCCAAATGAAATTTAATAAGAAACCACTTTTAAACATACCGTGATAAAAATTAGCCTTTGCCACTCCTGTCCAAATACTATTTCTCTAAAATTTGGACGAACCACATCGATCCGGTTGCGTGAAAGAAAGAAAAACCAGCAAGCACTAATATTTATTTGAACTATTAGGATGGCGGAGAAGCTTATTGTACTGAACTACTGTTGTTAACCCGTTGAGACTCACTGAGACGAAGTTCTGAAATTTTTTTTAATAAATTTGTTTGTGTTATTTATTTCATGCAAAAATGATAAAGAAAAAAGCACTTTCAAAATCCTACAATCTTTAAAAAAAACTTTCAAATCCAACTTTAAAAACGTACATCCATACATACATAGACTGATAAACACATTACCCTCCTTTGCGTCGCGTAGTCGGATAAAAAACCTTTAATACGAGCATTTTAGAGAAAGATTCTCAGATGACGTGCTTACCAAAGAACAGCATACCATTTTTATGTGACTTTGTATGTATAGGAAGGTTTAACCAAACGTTGATTCCAAGAATGTAAATTTATCCGCTTTTACTCGTATATCATTTTTCTGTAATTGTGCGGAAAATGTAGGTTTTTGTTATTTATAAAAAAAAACATTGTACAAATGTCGACTTGTTATTAGCCATTGTTTCCGTATTCTTTAATTGTTTGCTTTTCATTGTTTCATTTAAAATACTCATTTGCAACTTGTTTATAAAATGCATTCTGTTCTTCGTTGAGTTAAGCGATATTCCTATTAGTTGATTTGATTCTCGTTAATACGAATACTCATACATAAAATACATAAACGTATGTATGTATGTATGTCACATATTTGTATGATAGATAATATTATATTAAAGTTTTTTTTTAATAAGAGTGGACTATAGAAATCTACTTTTGTTGACGTAATACGCGTAGGTATATACTCTGCGTGAGTTTAACATAAGTATACTCGTAAATTGGCAATTAATTAATAATAACACCAATTCGTCCAATAATTTACTTCAATGCTATGTATAAAAATATCTTGTTTTCTTTTTAAATCAAGGTACTTGCTTGATCACTCAACGTTCAATAATCGACGCGACATTTACCTATTGAATAGAGGTACCTATAGAACACTATATAAGGACAGGGAAAGTAAAAGTGTTCCACAGTATAACATACGATTGTGTAACTAATGGTTTGTTGTATAAAGCTGGTACGTGTTTTATATTTAGTCTTCAATTATAGGTTTCGAAGTGATACTATTCTTTGCTAGTAATGTTTCTAAACCTATTGTTTGACTACATATGATCTATGAGAGATTTGAGGAAGATTTACATTCATTTGATGTGGCAGTGCAAGATTATTATATTAATCATATTATTAACAATCTCGTATCTACAACAATATTAAAGAAAAGTACAAAATGTATATATATTATGTATACCCATTTATTACTTCCAAATTGGCTATTAACTGCCTTCTAGTTCTAAAACTATTCTGCAGCTGAAAAACTCCCGTTTTGTTACAAGCATTGTTTATAAAATGAATGAATTGAAAGAGTTGTCTTTGTCATTGAAAATGTATGAAATTTTTAATTGAGTTATAAATGTAAAATTGAACTTTTCAATCTATAGTTTTATTTAGATACAAATGTTGTTTGCTGTATATTTTATCTCCATGCAAATTGTCTCTAAGAATTTGTCCTGGTATGTTAAAACGCGGCGATCGATGTCCATTCAACGGTTAGTGTAATTAAGACCGATGGAAAGTAAAAAACTGAGTGATTAGATACTGTTATTTCTCAAGTTGGCTATTGATTCTATAATTATACCTGCACAGGTATACTCACGCCGTTTTGACTGCAGGTAAACCGGAGAATGTGTGTATATGTAGTGTGTACCTATACAGTTTTTAACTGTTCGTTCGGACTTATCAAGTCAGTTTACCTACCTTACATAACCTTTATGTTACATTTCCGTTTTCCATTATAACATTTTTTAACCAATATAATGTTGTTATAGCAACGAGCGGGTCCGGCAGTGGACCAGGCGGTGGCGACTCGCGCCGCGGGGACGTCACACCGCACGCGCCACCGCAGCGACGCCTCATCAAAGTGGACTTTGATAATCTTGAGGTTTGTTTAATATCATTGAATTACTATTATGTATATATGCGACAGTCTATGTGTATGTTTATTACTTTTAAAATTTAGTACATATGTATACTGTGTATAGATATGCTCTGGCAGCAACAGTAGTTAGGTACCTAAAAACGCACACGACCATATTGAGGGTAAAACATCAAAACTCTGTCAAGCCTGAGGAGTCCGACTGGATGGGTACCACCCCCTTATCTATTTCTGTCGCCAAACAACAATTATTACATTGTTGTGTTCCGATTTGAAGGATAAGGTAGCCAGTACAATTACAGGCAAGAGGCATATCATCTTAGTCCTCACAGTGACAACACACCTACGGTTCTGCATTTTTGTAACATAAAACCTAAGTGCATGAACCATAGGTGTTATGGGCGACAGGTACAGGCTTTCCATCAGGTGGGCTGTCTGCTCGTTTGTCACTGAATACCATAAAAAATATATACCAATTATAATGTAAACTCGAAAATCCATTAAAATAGGTTCTGCGGTTTCAGGATAAGCCTGAAAACAGGAAAGCTTTTGAACTTCAATCTTTACTTTTATAACAGTTACATTAATTAAACGACTCCAAAAAGGAGAACGTACTCAATTTGGGTGCATATTTTTTATGTTACACGTAACAAGATATCTTCGCTTATTGCGAAATGATTTTTATATATTAACTTCCATAAAAAACTTTTACCTACAAGGGTAAGTTAATAATTACCTTTAAAGTGTAAAAAGCCTTTTGTATCTTTTCCGTTAAAAATTATTGTGTACATATGTTATAATTAAGTAAATTAGATTATGAAACACTACCTTATTTTGCATTTATCTTTATACCATTATTTTATATGCTAATACAAAAATTCATACAAGAAATGAAAATTCATAAAGAAAAAGAACCTGCCAAGGTATTCCATTAAAAATTTAGCAAATCTTACACAAATAAGTTTAGTTAATCAAAATAAAACATTTAAGTCTCCATGTGTCAGCGAAAAACCTCAACAGAAAAGGTTAGTCGATTTTAAAATGCTCATTTCTTTGTCTTTTTATACCCTCTTTATAATTAATGTATGTATGTATTCAGCCCTTTTTAACGTCCCACTGCTGGGCACGGACCTCCCTTCAATAAGAGGGGGATCAGGCCATAGTCCACCACGCTGGCCAAGTACGGGTTGGCGGACTTCTCATGTCTTTCGAAAACTTGCTAGCTTCTCTCAGACATGCAGGTTTCCTCATGATGTTTTCCTTCACCGTAAGGCAAGTGTTAGAAATGATTCGCACATGAAAATATCAGAGGTGAGAGACCGGGATTTGAACCCGCTTCACTCCGTTTCCCAAGTGAGCGCATTACCATTGGGCTACCACTGCGTATAATTAATACATATAAATTAACAAAATACTGTATAATATGATACAACAGCTTTAGTTACTCAAAGGCTTTGGTATTTGCAGGCAAATGACAGCTTTATATTATGACGAAAAATCTGAAACATAATATATTTACCAATACAGATAATTCCAGTAGGTAGTAATCAGTTACACTTCACTAATTGAATGTTGCTTAACACTGAAGTATTGGAAGTGAAAATTCTATACACGTATGTGTTAATTATACCTTGATTATAGAAAATTGTAATTTTACGGTGTGTTGTTACGATGTATGTATGTTTTAGATAACAGAAAGTTGTTTGTTTGGTAGGTATATGCTGTTATTAGTAATCTTTGTTTAAATAACTAAGATATTTATTTTAATTATTGTCACAAGATGATTATTTCAATGGAAGTTTATTTATACATATATTTTATATCTATACATATAATAAAATTCTAACTGAGTCGAATCTGTACATTAAATATTTTTTGGAAAATCTAATTGCAATAGACATTATTATCAATACAGAGGCCGAATCTATAGTTTTTATAATTTTTGTCTGTATGTTGGTCTGTGTGCTGTGACCGCATAACGAGAAAACCACTAGACAGATTTTGATGAAATTTAGCATGATCATAGCTGATTATCTGGACATAACATATACGATACTTTTTATTGCGGGAAAATATCGCATTTCTGACAAATCTATACTAAACTTTAAATCGTTAAAAAAGTTAAACGTCTCTTCTATAAATAAATAGGCAAAGACAAAATATTTCAATACCTTTTTCTCCTTTGTTGTCAACTAATTTTCTATTGTTATTGTTTAGTAGTTATTGACGAGTTTTAGTGTTACGAATAACGAAAGTTATATAAATTCATATTATAGGTTTTGATCAAACTTTCAATATTGATTATGACCAATGGACGAACATTAGCATTAAGTTAGTATTCATATTTATAATATTTTATCGATACTAAATAAATCGTTTGCCAATTGTTTTGAATTGATACAGCGATTATTGATTTCACGGCAAACGGTCAAAATAAACAGGAGAATGGGCACAATCAAGTTATGTTTTCTGATGCGTATATTTTTCATTTATATTTCATTTAAAACATTTTATTAATTCTAGTAATCTAGCGTTTGTTAAATATATAAAATAACTTTTAAATATTTACGTATTCTAAGATAATAAGGTTTTGTTTATTACACATCACGCTTGTAAAAAGTATTTATACTTTACGCTTTTTCTCTTGTTGAAAAGAGACGGGAATTCTCCGAATATATTATGGAAAGTAACATTAAATTAAATGTTTAAATTAATACCGTTTTTCATTAGATAATAAATAGGAAGAAATTACGTAACAAAATAAAATACCTAACGAAGAATTTAACTCGACGTACGTATAAAGCTTGGCAGGGTTTTATGAGTTTTTTGTATACTCGCGATTCACCCTTGCTTCGCTCGGGTTCGTCACTAAATACGTTTTAATGGCTAGTATACCTAGATTTCTCAGATATGAGATATTTCCCGCACTAAAAATATTCTAAATGTTGACCCGGATGACAAGCTATTTCATCAAAATCTGTTTAGTGGTTTTCTCGTGATACGTTCTCAGACAGACAAAAATTCTTAAAACTATAGATATGGTCTCCGTAACGATAATAATGACTATATCAATAAGATTTTCTTAAATAATATTTAATGTACAGATTGGACTCAGAATTTTATTATATGTATAGAAGATTGTACGAGCCTCTGAGTAACGCGATGTCTAAAAGAAATAAAACTTTAAATACTCTGCTGTATTTGTACGTGCTACAAAGCCGCCTACATTAATCAATCAAATGAAAATTGCCCCGTTTTTATTTCTATTTCGCCTCGGGCAATACTTCATAGCTTCGAGAAGGCCTCTGTAAGAGCAGTTATGTTAAAAGTTGTAGTTGTTCATTGATTAGGAAGTTGGCATTAAGTAAAAATAAAAATATCATAGATAAAAAGAAATTCAAACGTTTTTTTTTTTGTTTTAAATTCTTTAAATATCTTTACTAATATGTATTATAAATGTTAATGTCGTTGTACAATTAAAAAAAATCTATAAAATGAAAAAAAAAATTTTTTTTTCTATATAATTTCTATCAAATATATAGATAATAATAATGATATTTTTATTTAAATATTATAGTTAGGTATTATGTAGGTTGTGGCGGATATTAGGTCTATAACAATAAAAAATGCATCCGCGTTCAAGTCGATGACTTATTTTTAACCGCCAGTGTTGCGTGAAATAGTTAATTGTATTTTTTTTCAATTAAGAGCTACTTTAATTTTCTTAAACTTAAAACTTTCTTTTCTTAAATTTTATATTACATGTTAGTTTTTTATTTTAATAAGTTTAAATTTCTAAGGACTTTTTCAATGATTTTCAGCTATTAGTTGAAGTAACATTTTATATGTTCTAAAAAACCCCCACCTTTTTTAAATATTTAAACATATTGCTATCTATTATCTCAATGATTATATTTGAAACTAACGGTTAAAGAATATCCTGCAGAAAGTGAACAGTTACACTTGAATAAACACTTGCAAGGCTTCGGTGACCCACTTTTGTTGTCATATTTACAATGTATACATATATATTTAAAAAAAAGAAATATAGGAAAATAACATGAAAATATTTTGCTTCATTCGATTATCTGGCTTCTATTACTTATGTGAAAGTTTGTATATTTGTGTGTTTGTTTGTTATTCCTTTGCGTTGAAACTGCTGAACGGATTAAGATGAAATTAAGTATACAGATAAGCGATGACTTGGAGTAACACAAAGGCTACTGTTAGGCACCTAAGTACATACCAGAACCTAGCAAGGTTAAGTCGCTAGTAAAATATATACTATGTTAGTAGGCGACTCACCCTCGCTTCGCTCGGGTTCGTCCCTAGCTTGTTTCCCAATTAATACAAATTTTCAATCACCCCGTTAAGGAATGATTTTCGGGATAAAAAGTATCCTATATCCTTCTCAGGGTCTCAAACTATCTTCTTACCAAATTTTATCTAAATCGGATCAGTAGATCCAGAGATTATCTCCTACAACCTCACAAACTCACAAACTTTACCTCTTTATAATATTAGTATAGACTAGCGTACTCCATAGACAAATCGGTTAATTAATTCCTGAGATTATCGCGTTCAAAAAAAACAAACAAACAAACACTGCCTTTTTATAATATTAGATGTCCGTTACAGTAACTGTAATTTTTAATTGTGTTATAATGTATAACGTGTTATAATAATAACTTTTGTTACGTGATATTACAGCTTTATAAAAAAATGTTCACACGACGATAGTTATTTCACTTATTTAACCCTTAATTTGACTGTGTTCACTGTGATAAACATTCATAAAAAATAAATACTGAGCGACTATTATTCACTATTTCTCGGTTTTTATTTTAGTTATAGCAAGTTTAAAGTATATTTATCGGTACAAAAAATAATTCAACTAGTGGCAGCATCGTTTATCTGTCATAATTGAGACAAGATGTCAGCGAGGCGCGGGCACTCGAATCTTCGCAGGGTAAATGTTTTTATTTTAGATGTTTTACATAACTAAACTAACTTTTTTCTGGTTTTAATTTACTAAAAAATGTTTTATGCTTTGGTTTTGGAATGGGTTTTACGTAATGTTTTATGTTTTGGTAACTTTTTTTTGGAGGTAAACTTGTTTGTTCATCACAGTGAACACTGCCAAATACTCGAACAAGTATTGTCAATTTGATACGTTCATTGTGATGAACATTGCCAAATTAGGTATAAGTTTTATTTACAAATAATATGCTTTTAAGTGGTGAGCTTTTACAGATTAACAGAATAAAATACAAAACCGCACTCATAGAATACGAGCTCTTGTTCCTGTCGAGCATTCACAATCCAACAATGGTGATGAATTCGAAAATAACAGTGACTACGAATTGCCGCCACCTTCTCCAAGTCCAGTTTCATCTTCTACGCCTTCCATTAATTCTTGTTTAGAACGCTTAGATCTCAATAATAGTCCCGAATCTGAACATATTCAAAATGATGATGAACAGCCGTTAGAACCATCCGATTTATACCACTCCGAAGCTCTACAATTAACTCTAGTTTTGCAGAAAATTTTCCCTAATACACCATCTAGAGAACTAAACTTTGAAAATGTTCCATCATTATCTTAAATAATATCGCTTCCATCTGAGACACAATCACCAACACTCGGTACGTCTTACTAGAAAAATTAGAGCAAAAAAGCAGATAGCTCCAGCTGCCAAGAAATCGAAAAAAATTTCAAAATTTTCTCTTTCTTACAAATGGAAGTTGTAATGAAAACAAATTAGTTATTGAACACTGGAATAATAATAAACCTGTAAATTTTATAAACTCATTTCTTAGATCTGAACCAGTACAAAAAACAAATAGGTATTGTAAAGAGCAGAAACAAAGAAGAAAGATAGAAATTGATTGTCCGCAAATTGTTCGCGAGTACATATGGGGGGAGGATACCTGGTTGATATGTTGATATTATTGTATAAAGTTCCGTTTAAAATTAAAATGTGGTACAAAGAAATATTTAGTCAATTACTATATATGGGTATGTATAAATAATTTTTGGCCATTGCATAAACGTAACTGTTATAGAAATCAACGAAAATCACAGTCACTGAAAGTTTTTCGATATGAGATTTACTTGAGTTTAACAAAAGAAACCCGATCTATACCTCATGATAAAATGCAGGAATGTAAAATTATAAACCTAAGATCATCCAGGCCTACAAGCACCATCAGATTCGATAATACAGGACATTATTCCGCCCAAAGGAAGACATGGGGCGATGCAAGTTTCGCCAAAAAATACAGCGTATATTGTATAAAATTCAATATGAGACTTTGCCTCGTTACGGGAAAAAATCCTCGCAATTGTTTTTATCATTTCCATAATAAATAATTTGATTTATTGATATACATAGTATTTTTATTTTACCTGTATAAACAACACTAATTTGATAATGTTTACCACAGTGAACATTAACAAACATTACAAATTACTTGTTGTTCTCAATGTATTTCGCAGTGTTCACTGTGATGAACATTGATTTCCTGAAAACCTGTAAATGAAATATTTTTTTATCTATTTTTCCCAAGTTGTATTTAACCCTAGGACTTCAGAAATACATTTTATTTCATAAAACAAAACAACTCGGATCTCTGCCAAATTAAGGGTTAACAACACAGGATTTTATCTTAAAACAAAAGTATCACAAGGTGACTTTTGAGTCATAAAATTATGCGCTAACCAATATTTACACAAATCGTTAAAAATGCATTACAATGTTGATGTAAGGTAGTCGAAGAATATTATGTTACATTTTCTTATACGGTTTCTTTTGTATATTAATTACTAATAAGGATCTCGATATTTTACAATCCAGGTAGGACCTACATATTTGTTTTTTAGGTTTTTGTTATATTTAGTCTTGAAAAGAGTACATAAGGTGATATCTGTCTACATTTCAGTCTTTTTTTTATTTTATTTATATGTTGGGAAATGCATTTACACATACCACTTGTATACATGTAGGTGGTTATGTGGGACTCACCGGCTAGGAAACCCAGTACTACTCACTTAAACCCAACAAAACCTCTTCCGTCTTAATGGGGCGTCGCAGGATTACATACGCACTCAACCACGATGCCCCGATGGCCTGCCGAAGCAGACCACAACAACAATAGGGTTGCTCCAACGGTTCACTCTGCTATCAGAGAAGTACCAGGAGCAACACGCATGGTACACCGCCCACCGAGGTGGGCCGCCTCCCTTTTACATATCTACATATATTCGAACCAAATCCATTTAGTTTCCTCAAATAATTTTAGTGCGGCGCTTCCTTCCAATAGATTTATACCGAACAAACGAACACTAATTCAATTACACCCAAACGCATTTGAAGGGTAAATGGCCTACCTCCCAATCATAATACTATTGAAGCAGATAAAATTGTTTGTGATACTATAATAATGTCAGTTATACCGTGGACGTAATGTGTTTGCTATAAAAGGGAAATAATTTCAAAAATTAAATTGTGAACTTATTCGTAAAAGGAAGTTAAAATAACGTCTTTCAATGGTTTATTATATAATGTTAATTTTGCTGTGGACTTATATGGATCGAGGTATGTACTTATTTAAAACTGCCTCACCCTTGCTTCGTTCGAATTCATTACTAGTTAAAAACAAAAAAATATTTATTCCACGGGACCCGTACATTTTTCCGGGATAAAAATGAGCCTATGTGCTATTCCACACTATAATCTATCTCTGTGCCAAATTTCAACCAGATCCGTTCACCCGTTCTGGCGTGATTGAGTAACAAACATCCATCCGAGCTTTCGCATTTATAATATTTATATGGGGTGATGCTTATTATTACATAGTATATACTAAAAGAAATAGCATCAAAACATTAAATAACAAATTTTAATTATAAGTGGCAGAAAATTGCGGTTAGTAATGTAGTTCACGAGCTATTAACCGTTGGACCTAAGCGGTTGTGTTTTTCTAAGCCAATTGCGCAGACCCGGCTTTTACGCGACTCCATAACCTTTTTTCAGGTTTCAGGTCAAAAATCAACAAAGTAGACTTAGACATTTAATATTTTATTAAACTAATTGTGATAAAATTATCAAACAGCTTTGGTTGCGTCAAACGTATTAAAGCTGTCGTATTTGTTCCACGCGAACTTAGTTCGCAAGCTGCAGGCGGTACAGTGTTTTAGTTATATGACCTAGTGACCTAGCTCTGAAGTAACATTTGCATATTTACTATATACACACGTTGAATATGAAATGAGTGTTCATTATTATAGAGATCGATAGTGATGCTGCTGTAAAAGTATCTGATATGTTAATCAAGCTCTTTCATAATTTATAAGATTTTTTTAATGTTGTTTTTAATAATTTTGTGTTTAATTGTTTTTTTTTAATTTATAAGATTAAATAAATAATCGATAAAAAATATGTCCAAATATCTTCTTTTTATAATTTTGTTGAATTTTAAGCTCGTTTTATGCAATACATAAAAGCATTTCTAATCATATTTTCCATATTGTTTAATGAAACCCGATTAGTATAATACGAGAACATAGAAACCTGTAATGTACTTACAACAAGGTAATTGGATTTCCTATTAAGTAGTATACGAGTTTTATCAGATTTCTTATTGTATTTATTTCCGGTGCATCATTCGATACATCAGTAGGTATATATCTATTTCAATATAGATAAAATAAAACTGTCTCACAGTGCTTATTAATGTACACCTATAATTGCTTCGCTTCTAAGGATTATTTTTCGACACATTTTGCTTACATAATTCTATAAAAAAAATCATAAGTTTTTTTCACATTTAGTACTAATTTTTATTGTTAATATTTATATCATGTTCTCAAACCCAACAAGACATAACCCAGAATCTCAATAGCTGTATACAGATTATAACACCTTGTAGATCAAGCAAAATTGTGGATATGCCAATATCTGACCCAGTACTAGAATATACACACAGGTAGTGGTAGCCCAGAGATAACGCGCTGGCTTGGGAAACCGAGTGAAGCGGGTTCAATAATTAAATACCGGGTCTCGCACCTCTGATATTTTCATGTGCGAATCATTTCTAATATGATTACCACTTGCCATACGGTGTAGGAAAACATCGTGAGGAAACCTGCATGTCTGAGAGAACCTAACAAGTTATCGAAAGACATGTGATGTCCGCCAACCCGCGCTTGGCCAGCGTGGTGGACTATGGCATGACCCCCCTCGTTTTGAAGGGTGGCCAGTGCCCAGCAGTGGGACGTTAAAAAGGGCTGAATAGATAGACTAACATATAGATTAGTAAAAAAGTATCTTTATTATTATCTATGCAATGGTTGTCACGTTAATGTAATAATTAACATGCTAACGTAATCTACTCATGTTTTTATTTAGTAGGGTTGCCATATACTGCTGTTTTACCATTAAAATTTAAATAAATAATTCCTATAAATAAATTATAATTATTCTGTATGTCGTGGTGAGTTTTAAATGTCTTTACCAAGTCTAAGATTGTAGGATCTTTTTAAATTATCATATGTCTGTTAAATACGTAATGCCGTCTGTCCTGCGCCTGATTTTTTCACTGGTCGTGTCGAATTGTTCCACTGGAATATGAGAGTGACAGGAATAGAGAGTGCACTTGTGTCTGCGCATTTTTTTTGTGCACTATAATATCTCCTGCGCAATTGGCTAGTCTCAGTGAGATTGGCCACGGTGACCGAAGTCGGTCAGGAGGACATCATAATAATCTACAACAAAACTGTTAAAGTTCATTCAACACAGCATTTTAATATGTCGAAAGTACTTTTTTTTAATTTGTACGGTAAAATTGTAATACGATATTATTGTAAATCAGAATAAGAATTTACTTGTTAAGTCACGGCGTCTAAACGCCTTTGTATATTGTCTGAATGAACTACATAAAAAATATTTTAGTACATTTTTTAAATTATTTACACAAATATTTAAAACGATATAGCGTTTTCTATCATATCAGAGTTACTTTCGCATTTATATATTCATACTAATATATAAATGCGAAAGTAACTGTCTGTCTGTTACCTTTTCACGCTTAATCCGCTGAACCGATTTCGACGAAATTTGGTATGGAGATAGTTTGAGACCCTGGGAAGGACATAGGATAGAGGATTTTTATCCTCAAAATCATCCTTTAAGGGGGTGAAAAGGGGGGTGGAACTTTGTATGGGGAATCAATCTTTATAAATTATAGTCATGTGTTACACTATATTTCTGTAAAATTTTCATCAAAAACCGTTCAGTAAGTTTGTGTGAAAGAGTAACCTTCATACATCTATACATCCTCACAAACTTTCGCGTTTATAATATCAGTAATATATATACTCATGCCCTAACAGTCATTAAAAGTAAGATTGTCGTAATTAAATTATTAAACAATGGATTTCGATTACGTGATGTAATGGCGATATAGTCAATACTTTCATGGATTTAATTACGTAATACTTTGCAACTACCGTTATGTACACGCTCTTCCAATTAAACTATTTTATTGTTTTTAAATAAACTAGTGTTTTCCCATTGCTTGAAATCGATAATAATTATTGAAAATTTGAGGAAAACATAAAATATGAATTTACATATCTTTGATACACACTCACACACTTTTATATATATTTATGTGTACTTATATACAACAGATACCATTATAATTACGTGGTCATTGGACTTTTATCACGAGGATTTAGTCCTATTTTAAAAAAAACCTGTCTGTACTTATGTTTATGTACGCACATAAGAAGTTATACTTCTTTAGCGTAACAAAACAAAAATAGCTAAAGATTTCATCCCGTATGTCACAACTCTCTGTTTGTAAAAGGAATGCAGCAACTTCATCATGTCGCTTTTTGGCTGTCGGTGTGCGCGCGCATCGTAAAAATTTTACTCTCGTAATTTTTTTTCAAAACGTACCAAAAGAAGTATAACTTCAAAAAAAAAACAAACTGTTTCCAATTTCTTTTATTGATAATAAAAGCTTGTCAATAGCTCTACTAAACAAAAAAAAAAACAGAAAATGGTTGACAAACAGAGGAGAAAAAGGTACTGAACTTTTTTGTTTTTGCCTATTTATATACATTTACTAACATTGCCCGCGGCTCCGCCCGCGTTCAGATGACCAAAAACCAAATTCTTAGGTGTTACATATTAGTATACTCTTACATTGCAGTTTTTGTATTTTTTCTCAGAAATTAGATATATTCCCGCGGTAAAAAGTATCCTATATGTCGACCCGTACAACCAGCTATCACCATACCAAATTTCATCAAAATCCCTCCAGCGGTTTTTCTGTGATGCGATAACAGACAGACAGACTGACAGAAAGAATATCATAAATATGTCATCCAAAAACTTGCAAGTATTTTTATCTTTAAAGTACATCGTGAGAGTTGGACAGTAAAATATAGGTTATATAAGAAGTATTCTGTAGTTTTAACCTAAATAGAAAAATAAAACATATCTTTAAAGATTTCTTCTGACAATTTCTTTTTTTTTTTTACCGAGTCTAGTACAAAGATTGTAACCTACATATAAAGAAGCAAACAACTTTTACCAGAAATGTTATAAAATGTTATTTATATGATTAAATTATAGTAACACTTAATTCTCACACAACTAAGAATATGTCATTTAAATCGTGTCTTAATTTCCTTGTCGGCATGATGTAATTATACATCTATATAAAATGATGTTCGTTGGTTAGTTTAATACCTTTTTGATGTGTGTTTGTCAACCGATTTTCTTTTTTTTTTGTTTATTAGCTATTGACGAGTTTAAGTGTAATCCATTAAAAAAATTAAATATATATATATATATATATATATATATATATATATATATATATATATATATATATATATATATATATATATATATATATATATATATATATATATATTTATAGATAGGTAAAAACTAAAAACGATTATGACCGAATTTCGACCACTAGGCGAATGCAAGTGTATTTGTTAATGTGCATAAGATCGGAATAAAGTTTTTAAAGAAAAATATGGAATTTGTTCTGAAAATTGGAAAATTCGGTTAAAACTGAAAGTGCTTTATATCGTCAAGATTTTTGGTTTAGCTCAGAGATTACTAAACTTTATTGAAATTTTGACAGGGCATGTATCGGGTCAACTATTAACATATATGTAAATGTAACCGATATGCAAACACTACCAATACATTTAAGTACCTGTAACTTATTCTCGACGCGTAACGTCATTGGAAACTTGACGTTTTTTAACCTCAAAACTTCGATGCAACCCACAGTTGATTGTGGCTTGTTAATAGCCAAGACGAGGCCGTGGTAAAGTATATTTAATGGTTATAGGAAATTTGGGCTATTAGTAAAATAATATTTGAAATCCAATTTATCGCTGTTTAAGTTAGCGTTAATTGATTAATAGTTTTTCGTTATAAACTATCGTTGAGTGAATATAATAAGTATATCTATTATCGTAGGCCTGATTTTCTAATTGAGGCATACAGTGTACACGTACAGTGTACATATATATTAGATCGACGGTTTCATTTTTAAGACAAGTTTTTTTCATTCTTCACCTAGTTACTAAAGCTTTATTTATTTAGCTTTCAATTGAGATTTTGCGTTTTTGCTATTTGCTATTTTTTTAATATATTAGTATTCGTCCAGTGGTATATATATATAAACTGTTTAGATTTTCTTTTTGTATTGATAAAACTAAAGCTTGCCAATAGCTACTAAATAAAAAAAAAACATCGGTTGTCAAACAGAGGAGGAAAGGTACTGAACTATACGTACATATTATAGAAAAACTTCCCACAATCCTTTTAATTGCAATTCACATGCTCATTTAGAATCTATATGTACTCGTAGTGGCATGTTCACGTGACAATATGCCACATAAAGCCTTATTGCTCATATGAACGACATAAAGGAAAGGGAACGAAAAATCTTTTAAAAACACGACCTGCGCGCGCTGAGCACACGCGTATTGATGTCGCGATGAGGATCTAGGGCTGCTATGACCAGATAGGGTTTTAGTTTAATACTTATACCTTTTACTACTAAGAATATTAATATTATTTTTTGTTATGGCTATTGGAAGTGCTAAATAAAAGGACTCAATACATGGAGAAAATTAAAAATAAATTCAACTTCAACATTTGATCACACAGCATCCCAAATATCGCATACCTTTCTTTGGGAATTGCAAGATTGTAAATTGTATCATCCAATCTTACAAGTTACAACTAATATAAGTAGATAAGATTCGCATACATTCTTAAAATAAAAAGGGTATGTTAAATATTAATTTTATTAAAGTCCATTCCATGGTAAGCTACGAGGTTTGTTTTATGGACACCAAATAGTTGATACACTGTACATATATAACTTTTAATACATACATATTATAAATATAAACACCTATGACTGGAGTACAAACATTCATGCTTATCGCACAAATGAATGTCCACCCTATTTAAAAACTCCAATAGGATCCCATCAAAAGCCACATAGAAACCAATACATATTTATTGGTTTGTATGTGGCTTTTGTCGCTTTTGATAGGATTCTATTGGTGTTTTTCAACAGGGCAAAGCGGGACTCGAACCCGCGACCGCTGGCACAGCAAGTAGGGTCACTACAAACTGAGCCGAACGTGTCGTCAAAGTGTGTGGATTTTGGGATAAATAAAATTCCCCTTTTTAAATTACAAATGACAACCCTTGGTGTACCATATGGTATATATGTGTGTAGTACCTACGCCTGCCAAGGTATATTTATCAACATCGACGCTGCGCCTGACACAGTTCGACCCAGTTTGTGTTAAATGCTCTTTATTGAATTAATGGGCTTATAAATAAGTGCTATTGCATTTCCATTCTAGATGAATGTTAAGTAATTGATGAAATGTTATATTAATGATGTCATGAATTATGATGCTTTTAGAACAACGTTTTGTTGTAAATTTATATTTCATAATGGACCATTTTGCTAACTTTCATAAGTCTAATGTTTTTATATAAATTACTTTGTCATAATATTTAAATTAAATGGAGATCTAGTAAGGACTGAAGAATACGTAGCAATGATATAAAACTGAATTTCTTATATTTGAAGATTTAAACTTATTAGATCATATTACTATGAAAGCCTAATTTTTGTACTAGATATATAATTGGTATAGGTATTTTAAATGTACGAAAAATCAACTCAATCATTTTCGCAATAACAGTCAAATCAACGTTCCCTTGAAATGCAACTTCACCCTTTAATCCCTATACCTTTATGTCAATTAAGTGCAAACAGCCAAGGTCTGGTTAGGATTTCTAGCTTTCACTTCTTAAAAAATGGTGTATTAAATGTCGTTGTCGTTATAAATAATTACAAGTAATATTTTTTATTAGTAGATATACAAAATATAATTATAATAATAACTATAAAAATATTCAAATATAATTTTTAAAACTCACTCAATAGATAAGCGGTTTTAGTTTCTGAGTTTAATTATAAAAATAACATTGTGTCTCACTGTAATTTTTCATATACTAATCTCCACTGGATGTTCACGTAAGATTTTTAATTTATTAGAGACATTAGCAATAAGGAAGTGAGAGGCGCTCTTTTTGATAAAACAAGTTAAATAGCATTTTGATAAATAACACTTGTATGGCATGTCGGTTTTGAATTATGGCATATCCGCTTAATCAATTCGCACTAAATTGATTACTTGACATGAATAACATAACGTCAAACAATCAAACAAAAAAAACTAACTCTTATAATTACACTAGCAGCTCACCCTCGCTTCGATTGGGTTCACCTCTAAAAAAACAAAAATAAATCTTTCCCAAGGGAATTGTACATTTTTTCTGGGATAAAAGTAGCCTATGTGCTATTCCAGACTGTAATCTATCTCTGTGTCAAATATCATCCAGATCCGTTCAGCCGCTCTGGCGTGATTGAGTAACAAACATTCACCTTAACATCTAAACATTTACATTTATAATATTAGTAAGATTACACACAAATTAACTACGAGTAGCTTGAAATATAAATAATAGGACATTTTTTTTGTTTATGCAGGACGATGAAGACGAAGACGAGACCGAGACTTGCGTTAGTCCAGAAACTTGTGCCCCACAACCTTACCCTAGACATACAGCACCCCAACAAACACCACCGAAACCATGGAAGAGAACCGGTAAGCATTGACCTATGGCTGAAATTCCCTATAGACCCTATTATATAAGTACCAAACTCCCATTTATCCACATGCCGAAGCGAACACTGCTTGAGGAGAAGAAGAGTCTGGGTAGATTAGCGGATGGCTTCCTATACATATGGCTTATGCTATATTTTTATATTGTCATTTTCCCATAAATGGATTAAGAAATGCTAGCTATAATTATTAATATAGTACCTAATTACATGATCGATTAAACTTTAATGATTATAAAAATTAATTTGAAAGAGAAAAGTTATTGAATTGAACATTTAAATTGGAAATTAGAAAATATATTTTACTGAAAAAAAAAACAAATCCATCTATATAACGTTTAAAAAGCTCAGCCTTTCAAGAGTATTGCCCTACCAAAATATATGTTTTTCCCTATAAAATAGGTATAGCATGTAAACATAAGTAGGCTATAATAAAGCACTTTGTCCACGCTCCCTCGGACAGTGGAGACGCCGCGGGCGCCGCCACGCGCGCGTA
Source organism: Brenthis hecate (assembly GCA_951806755.1). Lineage (NCBI taxonomy): Eukaryota > Metazoa > Arthropoda > Insecta > Lepidoptera > Nymphalidae > Brenthis > Brenthis hecate. The sequence goes on along the minus strand of OX638265.1, from coordinate 5,718,028 downwards.
TCTCCCACGACGAGTACCACCAGTTCTGCGACGAGACCCTCGAATGTATGATGCATGATATACCACGCTTGTATACGCTACATGTTCATTTGCAGTGCCACTATAATATAGCTTTCATTATATACGTATATTGATGTTTGTATAAAACACCTCTCGGACTAAATAATTATAAAGCGGGAGCTCCCCAAAAAATGTCAAAGTCAAAAATAGTAGCGTGATTTGTTGTTAATGCTAGTATTCTCGATTTTGCCATACACTTCGTTTACTTTCTTTAAGGAACAAGAGATTTTTTATAGGTAGGTATTAGTCGTAAATATGTATATATTTTTTAGAAGAAATTGTTTATACCTAATATTGTTTAGTCTGAGACAATACCTATAACAGAATAGCAGATGCTCAAATCTTCTTAAACTTAGTATTTATGAGTATCGTGTAGTACCATTCATATGCTTCAATTATTTCTGTAATAAAATCATTGTAAATAACGATTAGAAATACTTTCTTAGATTTACGCGAATATTTAACATTTTAAATAAAACTATATTTTCGGATTTTTCACGGATTTATTTAGATTTTTGGTTCCCGACGTTTCGACTTGTCTCTCCCGTGATCATGATTGCAGTGAAGGATTCGAAACGTCAGGAACCAAAAATCAAAATAAATTTGCGAAAAATCCGAAAAAAAAAACTGTTTTATTTATAACGACTAGAAGTTAATATAAATATTTTGATATAGCTGTCGTTGAATTGTAATTGAATTAATTAATAGTTTTATGCCGATTCTGTGGTGTTTTTTTGAAAGGAAAATGTGTGTCTGTTTTTGATTAATTCCACATGTTTTGTAAAATATAGCATTTCATTTTATGCAAGACGATGTTAATCTGTGCTATTAAGCAATTTAAAGTAGGTTACACGTTAGTAATATTAATAAGAAACATCACTCTCTTCTTATTATTTACTAGCGACTCACCCTCCCTTAGCTCGGGTTCGTCCCTACGTTGTTTTCCCTTACGAACTTTCATCCCCATTTTCACCCTCTTAAAGGATGATTTCCGGGATAAAAAATATCCTATTTCCTTCCCAGGGTCTCAAACTATCTTCTTACCAAATTTCATCTAAATCAATTCAGTAGTTTCGGAGCCTATTCGGTACAAACAAACAAATTTTTCCTCTTTATAATATTAGTATAGATATTTTTGATAATTTGAATATTGTTAATTGATCAGTACTCTGTAGGTAATATCCGATGCATACTCGTATTTCATTAAACTTAATTATATGAGTTTTTTAACTCGTTAGATTTATGTTATTCATAATTTAGTTATATTATAAAATTTTGCATTGCTTTTAGTGGCTTTATTATATATTTAAGATATCCATTCGTATTTTTCTCATTACATACAGAATTTGCTTATCATTGTTGAAGCTTTTTAGATTTGAATCTAGCGAACTAATCGTTGTAATTTATTAAACTAACTTCATTAAGACAGTTTGCTTAAGATTTTTAGTATATTGAAATATTTTACTAACCACTATAAATTATATTAATTAGGTACGTTGTTATATGTAATTATTTAGTAATCATTTTTTGTTCTGTAAGAAAAAAAAATGAAATTGAATTTTTATTTTATAATAATATTATCATATTGATATTCAAAGGAGCAGTAGGTAGGCATTACTCTAATTTTACAATACAATTTCGCTCTTTTTTTGTTACAGTGAAGATGATATGAACATTTGTCTTTTAAACACTTCACACCTTAGCTATATCACACTGACCAATTCCCTCACAAGTCGCAACGCATCAGCACGACAAGTCGAGTAGTAATTAGAAATAACAACTTAAAAAAAAACGATTTCCAGGCACTAAAATGTAAAAATAACTAAACGGAGGTTTTCATTTAGAATAGATATATATAAATAGATATATAATAACCTAACCTAACCTAAACAGATATTTCTAAATATATTGACGACACGCTTGGCTCAGTTTGTAGTGACCCTACTTTCTGTGCCAGCGGTCGCGTGTTCGAGTCCCGCTGGGGGCATTCATTTGTGTGATGACGAATGTTTGTACTCCAGTCATAGGTGTTTATATTTATAATATGTATGTATTTAAAGTTTTATATGTGTAGTGTATCAACTATCTGGTATCCATAACACAAGCCTCGTAGCTTACCATGGAACTAGATGGCGCTGTGTGTTAATGTCCCAACGTATTTATTGTATTTATCCAAATACAAAATAAATCCGCGAAAAAATTCGCAAACATAATTTAATTTAAAATATTTTCTAATTTGACATGGGAAATTAAAGTAAATTAAGCCTTGATTCATAAAAATAATATATTTTTATACTATGAAATGCATCAAAGTTATAAGTATTTATTGCCAGCTGTTAAATAATTACAAGAACTCGTAACAACCAACTTAATGTTGTTTATAGCGCATTTAATTTTACAAGGCCATTTGAGCGTACCGCTTAGAGCTTCGAGCCGCGGCGCCTAACCTACAATTCTTTGGGCTCTTGCTAACGGTGCTCGTGACCTGACTGCAACGTAGCAGACAGGTTTTGTTTAGTCCGCTTTGTTTGGTTATATTCATACATAATTTTTATGGTTATTCTGTACGGTTTTGTATATGAATGACACGTTTGGCTCAGTTTGTAGTGACCCTATTTGCTGTGCGATCGCGGGTTCGAGTCCCGCTGGGTATATTCATTTGTGTGATGAGCACGAATGTTTTTTACTCCAGACATGGGTGTATATATTGATAATATGTATGTACATATTTCAAAGTTATATATGAGAAGTGTATCAACTATATCAACTGTATCCATAACACAAGCCTCGTAGCTTATCATGGAACTAGATAGATGGTGCTGTGTGTTAATGTCCCAACATAAATTTATTTATTAAATTATTAATACCATGTATTAGAATGTGATCCTATTTTTACTTCTAGTCTAGATTGAAATATCTTTTTTTTAAAAAGCTTCTCAGAAAATAAATAAATTTCAAGGGTACTCTTTATTATATTCTTTAACAAATTTAATACGATTATCAAAAGAAAAAACAATTTAGTCCATTAAGTTTACTTTTAGGAAAAATACCTAATATAGTATATAAGTACCTTAATCTGTAAGATCAAGATGAGTGTCACCGACGGCCTTAACTTTTTATAAAGGTGAAGTGAAAGTCAAACATCAAACGGAAGTTTTGAAACAATATTTTTTGTCCTTAAATACATAGGTAGGTATATAATATACTATAAAAATAACTTTAAATGAAATGTATTGAAACTGCCAATTTTTATGATTTATTTATTTTATTTATTTATTTATTAACACTACCAACAGAAATGACAATAATACAAATATAATTAACATAATACAATGACCACAGTATAATTGTACGAGTATTTCTTTTTAGAGGTAATCACAACATGCGTAGAAACAAAGGATAACAATCAGTTTAATAAATTAATTTAATAAGGCACCTGTTGATATTTATTAAGTATATTGTTAATCATAATCATCAAGGTGGGTCTTGATGATTGTGATTAAAAATATCATAAAAATCAAGTGATAGATCAGCCATCAATTAATAGATATATACTTGGTACAACTTACAAAACAATAAATACTGTGCTTTTCCTTTAGGTACACATCACTACATTTTAGCATAGAGCTTTTTTCTCATTATGCTTGCTCTTTTTAATTTCATAGAAATACTTGAAACAAGTACTAGGAAGGAAATTCATGATTTTTATTTGATTAAAAGCTGTTCATGCGAAACTTAGGGCTTATTAGTACAATATTTTAAGAAGTGTTATATACTACATTTAAAATTTTGTATAAATATATAGCTTAGGCTGAGCGAAACTCGGCACACCGCTCTCCATTTACTCGAGAGTTAAACACGCATTAATGGTTGTAGAGCAAAATGCAACTTATAGGTTTATTTTAATTATATATTATTTGTAACGTTCATAAAACTATAATTTGCCCGTCGGAGACACTGACATTTTACTCGAACCGCTTAAACCAGTCCGTTGATATTTAATTTTCCTTTCGCTATCAGAATTTAATGTAAAACGATTGAATATGTTTGAATATGTATTTTAAGTTATCTAGAATGCGTTTTCCTGTATATCATAAATAAATTTAGAAGTATGTAAGCAATGACCATCTAAATAGTGTTTAAATATTAATTTGAATATAGTTAGATATAATTAAATGTAATCAGTCTAAAAGAGAATATTACTTTAAAATTATTATAAGTTTCATTTAATTTTGTATTCCTGCTTCAATATAAAGCTTTTAATTTAAATAGCACCATTGATTTCATCTCATTAAATCAATAACATTTGTTGTAGCGTACGACCTCGCAACACAATGCCCGTCGCGGCGAGCCTCGATGCGGCGGCACACCGTCACGCACCCACCTTGCCCGTCCACCGACGGCGCTCAATCGTTACCACATTCGAGGTAAGCCAATTATTTTTTAAGTACAATGATAAATCCATATTATATACGGGAGTATATCAGAAGTAGGTCAGGAAGGCCAAGTAAAATTCGGGGTAACGGCACACGAAGTTTATTAGTTTGTACAGAGTAACGCCTTAAAAAATATTACGCAAAGGAGTGACTAGCTACAAAAAAAAAACAAAGCAGACAAATATTTTAAATACTATAGATTCGGCCTCTGTATCGATAATAATGACTATTTCAATAAGATTTTCCAAAAAATATTGTACAGGTTCGACTCATTTAGAATTTTATTATATGTACAGATTAAAAATTCCATCTTTATTAGTGAAATAATTATTATGTATAAAATTTCGGTGATTCTTAGATTGTACTAGACCTTTTATTTGCCCAAGTCGCGTATAATGTATGTAAAGAATGAAATAATATGTAAAGAATGAAATAATATGTAAAGAATTCGTAATACATTCAGTTATATAGGTACAGATAGTAGCGACATTACCCTAGCTTGGCTAGTGCTTCCTTGGGTGTCTTTTTGCCTTACGTTTTATTACTTTATTACCAACTTTGCAATCAGGGCATGCCGATAAAATAACTCAACGGCCAGTTTTTTCTGACTTTGAAGTTATTAAGTATACATACAGTACTTAAACACAAATTATAGCTTATACTCGGTGTTAATATAGCTTCCTTTTAGTAAAAGAATTTCCAGAATCGGATGAGTAGTTACAGAGATTACTCTCTCTACATACAAACTAACAGACTTTACCTCTCTATAATATTATTATAGATTTATTGAAAATTACACAAATTTTGAAGCTTTGAATTTACGAGGAAAGCTCTTTTGATGTGAAAATTGCTAAGTATTATTAGGGTTGAGTGCAAATCGAGGTGCATGTGATTGACGTTTAATTTCCAAGAACTCCATCATTTTTGACAACTTTATTTGCTAGAGCTATAAATGGACTAGACGATAATACAATTTCAAGGGTTTAAGTTTTATATTTCCTTAGCTTTAGTAATAAATTTTCATATTTAAATAATAGAATTTTTAATTGCATTATTTTTTAACTAATTAATTTATACCTGTAAATGAACGCAAAAACTTTTTTTATAAGAAAATAATCTTATGAATACCATTGTAATGGCGGGTACTAATATAGTATTATATGATCTGTGGTCGGGCTCTTAATAAATTACCCTCACCTAAGTAGTTATGCAATAGCAGACACTCTCTTAATGATTAATGTTAATTATGTATTCATAATTAAATTCTAAAATCTATACTTTTCTTTTATTCTCCAGGCCAGGGTCTCGAGCCTCATGTACAGGTGCAGCATCCCTCGCGAGTAGTGACGCGGACGTACAGCTAGGTGACCTCTCCTGGTCCCGGTCCTCACTCCAGGACGAACTCATCAAGTCGGTTAGTGGCAGCCCTACTCACCAGCATGTGAGTGCTTGCTTGCCGCTTGTATTATATTGGTAGAAATACTTTAAGTTTTCAATTTCAGGAGATTTCACCGAAAGATGTGCATATTATTGATCTGTGATACGAGAAAATGAAAGAGATTTTGCCCTTATACGTTGATAAGTTATTTTCCTCGAAAGATTATTATGTTTATCTGATGTAGAACTAAAATTCAGATCTCAAGGAGAATAAGAATATCTTATATTTTTAAGCAAGAAATTCTATTTAAATGTTATTATAACGCCATAACAAGTATTTGTTAAATATATTTGTATACTTACAAAGTAACCTATAGGTACTGTCTAGTGTCTACGTAAAACCAGATGGACTATAATTAAAACAAGTATGGCCATAAAAACTAACTGCATGAGATAAAAGTTTTAATATGTTATCTTTCTTATTTCTTTATTAATTTAGAACAATTTCTCTTTTTAGACCTATAATGACCTATAGAGCACGTACCTAATAATTGTTATTTTTTGGAATTTATAGTATTTATTCAACACTTTATTATCGATTTAACTTTGTATAGATTCGGAATGATTTTTAATTATTTTTATCAAATTAATCTTTTGTTGAATTACTAAGAAGTAATTCTAAAAAGTTTTACAGGGCCAGACTCGAAATATCTTTTTCGGTCCAATGCATGTTTACCTTTGTCGAAATAACTTGTGAATGTAAGTTTCAAGCTTGGTCTAAACGCATGTATTCTAAAAATGTTTCAGTAGTTTTTGTAACATAACCAGTAATAGAATTAGTACTTTTTAGTTAGTTTGTACTTATGTATATGTATGTATTAAGGTATAATTTGTAGTTGCACAATAGCAAAACTAACAGCTTGCCTTTTGAACTAATAGATCAAACCTTCTAAGGTTTTTGCTAATATTTCTTTGACCTAAGTATATGAACTTACTGAATTTAAACTCACAATGAAACCTTTAAGGTATTGTCCAATTATGTCCTCTTATTTGTAAATTTCAATTAATAAAATATCTTATAATATTAAATGAGCAATTTTTGTGTATTTATTTTTCTACCTATAAAATTCTTTCGTGTATCCTGGAATTTTGTATTTAGATAAGGTTTTGCTTTTTAAGTTTATCTATATTTGTAGGCATGTTGCTTAAAAACACGCAACACTATCGAAAAAAAATTGTGATATAACAAAAAAAAACGAATGAATACAAACCAAATACAATAAAACCAATACAAATGCTATTGCAGAAACAATGGCAAGACGCGATAATGTCGGACGACCGGCTCTCTCTGACACTGGAAGAAATCGTCCACATCCGGTCAGTGTTGACGAAAGCGGAACTAGAAGTCCTGCCCGTGGAGGGAAGGGTTAAAGAAGATGTAGAGAAAAGAAGGGTGAGTTTTTAAGGGCGTTTATTTAAAGTGGTTAGAAGTTTTGTGACATTACCAATATTCAGCCATTTTTTAATAATAAATAAAAAATATCAGCAATTATCGTGCCTTAAAGTGCTCTAGTCTCACGTTTCCGAGATATTTGGAGGTAAATATCGTCATATAGATAGTTAGATAGAAATGACGACAATCATATAAAATTAACTAATTACGTAATAATTTACATTACTTGTATTGAAATGATCTCCATAGTCTTCGTAGTAATATACTCGTAGAAGGTGCAATTTAAAAATATTTAAATAATGACATATTTTCAAAAGATTGAGATGGAGAGATTTTTATATTGTTAACTAAATAAAGATGAACTATTAATAATTGCGTGTTTCGTTTGATTTCAGGTATGCTTCCTATGTTTGAAAACACGATTTGGCATTTTCGGCCCTTGGGGGCAGAAGTGTAAATTGTGCAAAAAGACTGTCTGTCAGAAGTGTTGTTCGAAGGTAAGGAATACTCGTTGATGTTTATCATATAAATATAATAAATTTAATCTAGATGAAGTCATGCTCATCTATCTATCTATACATATAATAAAATTGTAACTAAGCCGAATCTGTAGATTAAACATTTCTTGGAAAGTCTTATTGAAATATACATTTATCGATACAGAGGCTGAATCTATAGTTTTAAGAATTTTTGTCTTTCTGTCTGTCTGTGACCGTATCACGGAAAAACCACTGCACGGTTTTTAATGTATGATGATAGTTGGTTATCCGGGTCAACATGTAGGATACTTTTTACTGCGGGAAAATATCTCATCTGGGTGAGTCGCTAGTGAAATATAAAATAAATAATGTTTCATAATAATAAGCACTTAGTGGTAGTGTGCTCGCTTCTAAAACTAAGTGATGCGGCCTCCTGCAACAATTTCAATTTAATGATACCACTTTAAGGCACTTTGCGAATTTTCATATTTAACTCAAAAACTTTCTTTGGGCTATTATGAATATTTTATAGAATAATTAGTCAGTCCAGCTGTTCTCTAATCATGCGTCTACCAACGAACAGCATTTCATTACTTTCGAGCTAATATCAAAACTACAGTACGGATTTTCATACTGTTTTCACTATTTATTATATAATTTATAAACATTGATAATCGATCAAATACTACTAAATACACAATCAGCGACTAAAAATGTCCTCACCGAATGAGCGCTCATTTGAACATTTGAGCGTGCTTTTAATTTAATTGTTTTTGGTGAAAACAACTTTAAGCATTGCATTTTAAGGTTCAATTTACATTTTTGTAAATTTATTTCAACTTGAATAATTACCAATACAATTGGTGACAGTTTTAAGACAACTTATGCATGGGATTGTGTATCTAGTACCTTTTTATTGAAGACATTTATCTTGTTTTTCAATAATATATATAAATAAACATGTATGTTGGGACATTACCACACAGCACCATCTAGATCCATGGTAAGGTACGAGGCTTGTGTTATGAATGCCAGATAGTTGATACACTACATATATATAACTTCAAATACATACATATTATAAATATAAACACCTTTGACTGGTGTGCAAATATTCGTGTTCATCACATAAATGAATGCGCGGGACTCGAACCCGCGACCGCTGGCAAAGCAAGTAGGGTCATTTAAAGCTGAACATAAATAATAATTCACAAAATAACAAAATTTCAGATGCGTATCCCAACGGAGCACTTCGCGCACGTGCCGGTGGCGCTGCTCAGCCCCTCGCTGCTGCCGTCACCCGATGACGAGCAGCAGTCCTTCCCGCGCTCGCTCATGGCGCGTCTCGTGTCGCCTGAACACAACGTGAGTGTCACGTCATGTTATGACATGACATGACTGGAAAATATCATGTCGTGTCATAACGTTTGTAGGGTTGATGTGTATTTGTTTGTTTTTGTTACGTTTTTCATTGATTATTAGTGTTTTTGAGCGGCTCCACCTTGCATAGTTTGGTTGGGTATATATAAAATTCCCGTGTCCGATGTTGTTTGTTTGTTTGTTTGTTTGTTTGTTTGTTTGTTTGTTTGTTTGTTTGTTTGTTTGTTTGTTTGAACGCACTAATGTCAGGAGCTACTAATCCGATTTGGAAAATTGTTTTTGCATTAGATAGCCCATTTATTGAGGAAAACTATATATTATATGTATAATATACAGTCTATCTACTCCATACTAACCGTTAAAACGTACTTAGTTTATTACCTCTAATTGCATAATAATATAAATAGCAAACACACACCCATACACGCTCACATTTTTATAACAAAAGTAGGTGTTGTGTGTGCAGGTAACAGTGGACAACACGGTGGGGTCCGCGCCCAGCAGCCCGGCGGCGCGGCGCGCGGCGGCGTCGGCGCCGGGCTCGCGCGGCGCCTCCGCGCTGGGCTTCGAGCCGGCCATCGCGCGCGCCGACGGGCCCGGCAGTATGCCCTGCGTCAACACGCCGCTCTCAGCACTCTCCACACTCGAGCGCAGGTATTAAGCTTTATTGAATGGGACAACTTATGTGGTTCTTAACGGTTCAATAGAAATATATGATATGATGATATAATGATGATAATATACGATATGCGGTAAATATGTTCGGAATAATTTTGAATAAAATCATCATTTAAGAAGCAAAAAGCAAATAATATTATAAAGTTAAAAAAAAACAATAACAAGTATGTACACTACGAGTAGTATGTAAACACTAGGTAGTAAGAGCATACCATCGTATTCCAGAGCGCGTTACGGGCGCAACATGACGTGCGCGGGCGCGGCGGTGGCGGAGCGCCTGCGCGGCGTTCAGATGGCGGTGTGCCACGACTGCAAGGCCATGGTGCTGCAGATCATCAAGTCCAGCCGCGCCTCGCGCTCCGCGTCACGTGACCGCGCCCTGCGGCACCTCACGCTGGACCTCGCCCCCGTCTACACTGCCGACTGTTAGGCTGAGTGCGCCGTGTGCTGAGTATAGATTGAGTGTTAGATGCGTTGAAAACACACGCATATTTTACTCGTATTTTTACTGTGCTAACAGTTAGTGTTACTATTAGAGTTCTACTTTGGTAGTGATACTGATTACTGCGTCATATGCAATGTATTATAGAGCGATGCGATACGAGTACTACGTTCAATCTTAGCTTGTACAGTGACTGTTTGAGTGTGTTGAGTGCGGGCTGCTTGTTTTACTGTTGGTGGTTTTTTTGTCTAACATTATTATTATTTTGATGTTTTTGTTTGAAAGATACATTTAAATTTTCATCAATCAACACTTAATAAGTAAATGTCAATTTAGATTTCAATATTTTAATAATTGTGACTTAGAATTTCAATTCAATTTTCTTGTTAATTGACTCAGAATTTATAAATATTTTTAATAATAAGGGCAGATTTGTGCGTTATTAGAATCTACTTAGACTAAAGAATAATATAGAATTAAACATGAAGCCAAACATTAATGTTTTAAAATAATATATATTGTTTTAAAACAAAATACAAATATAAATAGAATATTCGTTGCTGTGATAAGTAAATGATATATATATTGTAAATTAACAACTAATATCTGTATCAATCTTTTCCTATTCTTTATAGAAAGTAAACGATATGAATGGCAAAATCTAGAATAGTAAGTACCATAAACAGCAAAATACGCTACATTTTTGACTTTGACATTTTTTTTGGCGGGTTCTGTCTATGTAATTTTTTAGTCTGAGTCTTAAATTCTATTTAAAAAATTATTTTACATACTTTTTTTTTAAACATGGCAAGCAGCCTTATCTCAACAGAATAAGTGACGAATAGCGACTTACCGACACGACTCGGGTCTGTTTCCGTACAATTTATATGGCACAATCTTTTCTTTTGATTACTTCGCATTTGACGTTTAATCAACGGTCAAATTAAAAAAAACGCCATCACTCACTGTGAGATTGAGACTCAATTAAATAGAATTTATAGGCAGTAACTTCGAACATATTAGTAAAAAAAAACATTTTTAGTAGTCACGAGAATAAAGAGCTTCTGAGGTTGTGTAGAATTATGTTGTGTTTGTAGGTGGACTGTGATCCGACACTCGAGTTCGACGAATGACTTTTGACAATACTCTATGACTTTGACAGATAACATGTTTCATTTATTTTATCGCACAAATTTCATGATAAATCCTATTTAGTACAAGACAAGAACAGAGATATTCACACTAAATATATTGAATTATATACTAATAATAATTAAATTATTAAATATTTCAAGATTTACTCAAATATTTTGTCATATTATAATATCTAATAGATATATATTTTCCCGTATTATAGAATTTATTATCTACAATTTGAATGTGAATCGATAATCTGTGTTCAAATAAATGTGCTAGAGTGTTAGTGTGAAGATTTAATATATTATGAATGTTGAGACATTATTACGTGTTAATTCAAACTGGAGCATCCCATTTTTATGACATAAGCAAACCATTTATCAGCTGTTTTGTTTGACATGAATACGCATACTTCCCTGTGCCATAACAGATCATTAAATCATCACCCGCTACGAAATGTATAATAGGCCACACGTACAAATTCATTACATTGTTCGAATGAAGTGTGAGCAAAGAGGTTCTTTAAGTTACTATTTATTTTCTGTAAGCTTTAAAGGTTGAACAAATTGCATACTGGCCACATTTCGGTTAATATTTTAAATTTCGAATTATGGGGATTCTGTTACTTTTGTTGTTATGAGTTTAAAAATAACAATTATTCCCAGAAATAACAATTAGTAAATAATATTGAGTGATATTTTTATTTGGAATTTAATATAAACTCAGTGTTAATGTTGTTGTGTGTTGGTTTTATTTAATGACAATTTCTTTCTGACATTTCTAAATTTTATTATTTATCATTTTATATTTTAAGCATGCAAATATTTAATTAAATCATTATCTATTATATGCAAAAATTTCCAAATATTATTTTCTTCTTTACTTATCTACAGATAATAAAATTAGTTGTGAGACTTACGTCTTGGTAACTATGGTTATATTATTTGTGGCCAGTATTCAATTTTTTTTAAATATTGTTATGTAACGTTACTTGATTTCTCTCATTTCATTCATGCCTTAGTTTTATTTAGATATATTTAAATTATTTTGCCAAATATGTAACCATTTCCATCATTTGTAAATATAGCAACATTATGTCATTTCGTTGGTTACTTAATATTTAGTGTTAGATTTCGATGTTCATAAAAAGTGTAATTTTTATCTTAAGCTTTTTAAGAACTGGGATTTCTTCTAAATTTTTTTATTATGATTCTTGTTCTGTGTCGATAATAAAGTCGGGTTAAGAAGTGAAGTTGGCAGTTCAAACACAAAATTATGTATAGAAATCTTCTTAATCCGACATATATGGATTATTTTAACAGATTATTTCGTAATTATATATATTTTTTTAATTTTTGGCCTAATTCTGTATATCTGTTTAATGCATGTATTTCATAATAAAATTGTTCTTTTTTTAATTTATTAAGCAAATGTTATATGGAAATAAAATAATGAATTCCCAGTTATAAACTTTGTAAATGTATGTAAATTTTTCGTAGTCTATATTAGATGTTATGTAGATTGTAACCGTCTAAAGCATACATAAAGTAAAGAAAAATGAAAACGGTAACGATATTAAAAACAATACAAATCGGACTTGTGTGTTTATTTCCTTTCTATTGAACCTGTCTCCTTAAATAACTTTGTCTAAGATCCGAACCTAAATCGACCTTCACCAGGCTTATAATAGAATGAGACCTATTTTATAATAAATTTAGTCAATTAGAAAATATATTAAAAATGGGTTTGATGAAAAAATCCTGGACAGAATATTTTTTATTATTAAAAAAAAAAGATTTTTTATTAAATTTTGCAATATCTTAATATTATTTTAATAATAAGAAAATTTTACACTAGACTTGAAGTATGAAACATATAGAATGTGCCGACATAGGGTTGTCCATTATTTACCTGGACGAACTGCTAGGTTTGCAGGTATAAATAGGTATATCGATGCCAGTTACTTTCACTTGATGGGATAATAGAAAAAAAATTATATCAGCATAAGCGCTGTTTTATTATGAACACGTTGATATAGGGTTGTCTGCAAAAAACGGTCCTAATAGAGGTTTGCGAATTTTAAAAATTTAAATTTCAACGCGTGCGGAAATGAGAGAAAGAGAGATCTGAGGTAAGTATACTGTGTAATAATAAAGGACCGAGCATTGCAGTCGTCTTTGATGGGACACTGAATGTGCATGCTCGGTACGTAAACTATGGAGATTGGAGAGTAGAGGTACCCCTACGTAAACAGCTCGGCGTTATTTTGGAGTAGCTAAAGACTTAAAATATTATATTGCATCGAAAACGAAAACTTACGGAATAGTAAAGATTTCATATTTAGCATACTGGTATTTTTATTGTTCGTGCCTCGGAGAGCACGTAAAGCCGTCGGTCCTGCGCCTCAAACTCTCACTGGTCGTATCGAGCAGTAGTCCCACCGGAGTATGAGAGTGACAGGAATAGAGAGTGCACTTATGTCTGCGCGTACACTTGTGCACTATAATATCTCCTGCGCAGTTGGCTAGTCTCAATGACATTGGCCGCCGTGGCCGAAACCGGTCAGGAGAACATCATCATTTTTATGAATTATAAAAGTAGTCGATTGCTAGCGCGGATAGAGAAAAAAAGTGACGTAGCCTTCCCGTCTGAGCGCCAGCGCGCAACTGCGGCCCGCGCTCGCGCAGAGCACCTCTATAGCTTCAAAGTTCGTAAACAGCATTTTCGACTTTTAATATTAGGAAAATAGTAATTGATTTACAAAATTATTGACGGGCATAAAGTAAAACAGATATATTATTTTTTAGTGTTTAAATGTTGCCAAAATTCTTAGCCGTTTAGAAACAATAGGAAAGGCAAGTCAAAAAAATACCATTTCTTTGAAAAAAAATAGTAATAGAGATTTTAGTCCCACGAAAATTATTTTGATGAAAATATTGTTTAAGAGTTGATGATTCACATATATTATTTTCAAGCATTTCGGTCAAGCCATAAACGAGAAGTACGTTTTAGAAAGTACCTCTTTGTGGCTAATCGCTTTAATACTATACTAGTCACAACGAAGAAAATGAGTATGTAGGTACCGCCGATGAGCGATGATATCCAATTAACATATTTTCTGATATATATTATAACTAGTGGCTTAACCTTGCTTCGCTCGGGTGCGCCCTTGGGCGTCTTTTGTATTTATAATATCAAAGCTCAGTATATTTTAAAATGCTCTGGTGCTCAAATTAGAGCTCTTCAGTAAAGTACCTATATATTCACAAAGTTAATATTTATTTCATGCTCATTTTTTCTTGCGACCGATATTTTACAAATTAAGGGGGAAAATGGGTGGATGTAATTGTTATTGTATTATCTCATTTATTATTGACTTTAGGGCCTAAATGTACAGGAATGAAGTTGTGTGGAATTAAAATTCTTACATTTTAGGAGTTCAATTCTAACCTGACTGGGCAATAGAGAGAGAGAGAGAGAGAAAGAGATAGAGAGAGAGAGGGGGGGGGGAGGGAGGGAGAGAGAGAGAGAGTAAAATAAATAAATATGAAACGCACCTTGACGCTGTAAAATGTATCATACGAACTGGAAAAATGGATCATACTACTGCAGTCTAATAGTAGAGTGGAATATTATCGTGAATCCCGAGGATGCCGTTAACGGAGAGAAGAGGTCTCTTTATAAAATTATATCAAATTTAAAGTCACTTCTGTCAGTTAGATTAACAGTAGGTTAGATTAACGGCTAGTTAGTTTAACTGTCGGTTAGTTTAACTGTCAGTTAGTATAATTGCTAGTTCGTTTAAAAGACATGTCTTCTTCGAATGTCTTCTGTGTTTCTTTTAATGTCTCTCTCTTCTTTTTCATGCATCAAATTATATATTAGTTACTAGCGGCTTACCCTCGCTTGGCTCGGGTTTCTAGACAGACAAAAACAAATCTATCCCACGGGAATCGCACATTTTTCCGGGATAAAAAGTAGCCTATTTGTTATTCTGATGTATGATATAAGACAGTTTCATTAAAATCTAATCAGTAGTTTTTGTGTTCTAAGCCGTAAAGGTTACTATAAATTTTTAACTATCCTACGGGAACTCTTTAATTATCCGGGATGAAAAGTATCTGAAATATTGACCGGGGATATAATGTATCACCATACAAAATTTCATTTAAATCGGTCCAACAGTTTCGCAGATTACCGCACAAACAGAAAAGCAGACAGAGAAACAAAAAAAAATATTTTGGAATAAGAAAAAAATCTGGATTTGTTCAATTTCTCTTTATACATCCCCCGACTCGATTTTTAGCATATTTTTTCTATGTACAGTCATTCGACCTCTACAGTTGTATTATATGTATATAGATAATATCTTTATGCATTCAAATACTTTTTTGTAGTCTGAACGCGGGCAAAATCGGTTGTTCTGCTAGTAATTAATATGTTTTAACGCTTTAACGCTTAGTATAGATTTCTCAGAAATGAGATATTTTCCCGCAGTAAAAAGTATCTTATATGTTGACCCAGATAACCAGCTATCATATTACCAAATTTCATCGATATCCCTCCAGTAGTTTTCCGTGATGCGTTCACACAGGTAAGACAGACAGATCAAAATTCAACAAACTGTAGATTCGGCCTCTGTATTGATAATAATGACTATTTCAATAAGATTTTACAAAAATATTTAATGTACAGATTCGTCTCAGTTAGAATTTTATTGTATGTATAGACTTTTTTATAATCTTTTTTCAACAAATAAAGACGCCATGATTACGTATATAAGTGACAAACACTGTCTTTTTTTCTCATGGTTTTGATTACGCTATCCCTTTCACATTTGGCAATATGATTTAAATAAAATAATAAATGTGTGAGCATGTGTGCTGCCGCTGCATTCGGAACATTTTTCGCTATTTTTGTGAGCTTATAACGTATCTACTCTACATATTATAAAAAGTAATTGTCAAAAAAGAAGGTAAGTTGAGAGTATAATAACTTTCACATGCTCTTATTACATTGGCAGGAAACATCAAAAACTTGCAAGGAAAAAATTAAAACAATTACAAATTTGTTCACAGCTATTTATTTCCTATACCTATTTAAATTGGTTATTTGCAGCATAAGATGTTAAACACTTTCAATTATAAAAGCCATGAAACTCAGGTTTCATATCAACAATTTTTCATATTCAGGTTGATATATCAACAAGTAAAGGAAACAACAATAAATTACAATCACATTTATTGATTTCTATCGAAACAGTATCCTTAGATAAATAAATTTTCTAATATATAGCATTTAGCCTACAACAAGGATGCCTTCGTCTAGGAAGCTGTGAGGGGGAACTTCCAAGTTCAAAGGAGCTGGACCTTTGCGGATTCTTCCTGATGCATCGTAATGGGATCCATGGCATGGACAATAGTAGCCTCCAAAGTCTCCTGAATTTGCTACTGGTACACATCCTAAGTGTGTACATACTCCGATAACAACCAGCCATTTCGGGTCCTGTGTACGCTGGTCATCATGTTGAGGGTCACGGAGTGTGTCTACTGGCACAGCTTTCTCTGTTGCGATTTCTGCTGCTGTCCTAAAATGTTATGTTATTAATGTGCAATTATTATAATTTATTGTTTGTTATATACAGAACAGACAAAATTAGTTTTTAATGAAATGATGAAAATATTTAAGAAAGCAACAGCTATTTAGATGAATACATATTTTTTGTGATACAATACATCTGGCATAACGTAATCTCTAGAGATTCAGAGACTTAAATTTTAGAGAATAAAAAAAAATAGGACATATTTTGTTATGGCAATAGAAATTCATACTCTGTGAAAATTTCAACTCTCTGCCTATTACTCTTGACAGATAGATGGACAGATAGCGGATGCTTATTAATACGGTTCTGTTAGCACCCTTCGAGTATGGAGCCCTAAAAACTATTGTTATATTATAAACGTGATATCTATTACCCCTTCAGTGATAAATCTCTAAACCAATCTCTATTATGTATTTATGTTGGTTAGGTATTTAATATTGTGTTAATTTTTTTTATTTCATTTTTTCTTTACTCAAAGTGGGAATAAAGAGTGATTGGAAAAATATTACAATTAATAAAATTAGTAAATTAAAACAATGCGGCATTACAAAGCTAATTCGGGGAACTCGGCGGTGGTCGCCTGGGAAACGTACATTTATTTGGTACGTCAGCATATCCATGGGATTAGGGTTCCGTAACTCACTTCAAAATACTACATGTAAATATTTTTTCTTTTAAATTTGTTCTAATTAAATTAATATTAAGGTGCATGATAGACTATATTCAATGTAAAAACGAAATTAAGATATATGCATATATTTTGCCAAGTAATGTTATATAAATAAAATATATACATTTACTATGTATTCATTTATGGCAGTGGTAGCCCAGTAGTAAGGCGCTCGCTTGGGAAACCGAGTGAAGCGGGTTCAAAGCCCGGGTTTCGCACCTCTGATCTTTTCATGTGCAAATTATTTCCAACATGATAACCTTGTCTTAACGGTGAAGGAAAACATCGTGAGGAAACCTGCATGTCTGAGAGAATCTAGCAATTTTCAAAAGACATGAAGTCCGCCAACCCGCACTTGGCCAGCGTGGTGGACTATGGCCTGATCTCCCTCGTACTGAAAGGAGGCCTGTGCCCAACAGTAGGACGTTAAAAAAGAGCCAAATAGATGTATTTATTTATTATAGTTTATAAATGAATCATAGTACTTATTGTTTATAATAGTTATGTTCAGTAACCATTAACATGCATTTTTCCTTAAAACATGTGTACATGTGGAATCACTATTATGTAAATAGTTACCCAAGTTAATTTTAAAATAACACTTAAATTATCTTTGTTTTTTTTTGATTTTTAGTTTTTTTATACTTTAATTTAGTAAAAAAAAATATTGCTTAAAGTCAAAAGTTATGTTTTATTATAATTTACCTGTGACGAATGAAAAGGGGCTTTCCACGCCATTTGAAGGTGACAGATTTTCCTTCAGGAATTTCATTCAGCTTGATTTCAATCTTAGCCAAAGCCAAGACATCAGCGGCAGCGCTCATGGAGGATATGAAGTGTGTAACAACAGATTTAGCCGCATAGGCTCCGGCAACACTGCCAGCTGAAAAAATATAGTTATTTATTAATCATAAAATGATTAACTATATTATGTATATGTTAAGTGTCATGGATTTTGATATGAAACATCTATTGGCAGTAAAATAGACTGAGGGCATGATGTTGTCATTAATTATTGACATAATTAAAATAACAAGAAAAATAAATTGATTTTATTACAGAAACTATATTTTTTTATTTTACTCCATATTTCGTCATAGGTTTTCATTAATTATGAATTCTAATATTAACAATTTTTTTATTTTAATGGCTAACTTTTATTTATTTTTATTATATTACTTACTTGAATAAATAAATTCCAAAAATACAATAAAAAAGGCTATTGAAGTCATTTCACATAATTGGAGAAAGGGTTGTTTTACTATTTTACTATGATATACATAAATATGCTTAATACCTTTCTATCACAAAATTATTCATTAAAGTACTACTATTAATATAAATCTGATGATATTTTTAAATACTATCTAAAAACTATTTTTCTGTGCTCAATTAATAAAAATCAGTCAAGTACAGGCCGGACTTTGACACCCAGGTCTCAATACCTGACACAATATATGTGACTTATTAAGTAATTAAATATATTTTTACATTTATTAGTGTTTGAACCTACAATTATTGTCTCGAGTATGTAAAACAAGCACATACTAATGTCATAAAGAACACTTTTAAACTTTGAATGGATAAACAGTCAGGACAAACACACAGAATTATCTTAGAATTTTATAAGTGTGAGAAAGAGAGTGATGCAGATCCTATTTTGATAAAATGTACTTGAATTTTATGATGAAAAAGATTGATAGATGTTTTTTATTCTCAAAATAAATTAGATAGCAATTTGCAAATTAACTATATTTGTTTATGAATATATAAATTTGCTTGTTCTGAATTATAAATAACCAGACTAAAACACTAGATCCAGAGAGCTGGTATTTTTATGACGTATTCCTGTATTCCTATGATGGCAAATAATACTTAAAAGGGGGTTTTAAAATGTTGTATGGAATATACAACAATACCAATATGACCAAAACTATGAATGACATATTATGTGAATACTTCGTAAAATTTTACAGTATCTTTTTATAAGATACTATTGATGTACCTATGCAATTATGAATTAAAGCCAAGAACATTTTATGATATTGCTTACGTACGTTACCTACATTTGAAAAATGTTATACAACAGTTTTGCAGCAGATAATAATTATCAAAATTAAATTTTTTTTCTGATACACAGTTTATTAGTTTTTTTAGAAAAATACATACCTCCAGCAATAAGGTACGTGAACGACTGGCGTCCATCAACATTTTCATCAGCTTTGGACTTGGGATCTAGAGTTTCCTTGCGACGGTACGCTGAAAAGTCAGGGTACGCGATGTCCGAATGCGCGAAACGAACTTGAGTTGGCACTGAAATTGACAAGTGTTATGTAACCCCAATTACGCCTTGAAAATCTCATAAGATTTTTAATACTTACAGTTAGATACATGCTTCACCTTCAGATTTTGGATGGGTAGGGCACCATTCATCGATTGCACAGTAGACGTCTTGGGCAGAGGCTGAACAACTAGTTTGTCTGCAGGTGTGGGTACAGCCACAACAGGCTTCAAGCCATTCGATACAACATTACATGTGGCCTTAAAATAAGGGGCCAAGTGCCCAGCCCGTGCAACCGATGTCATTCTAACGAGTTGAATTTACGCAATAAAATTGCTTTATAATATTTTTTCGCGATGTGCGACTGCCTAAAGACGAAACGTCAATTTGAAGGTTGTCAATTGTCATAATCAATAATGTTTTAATATAAAAAAAAAACATCTGAACCATAAACAAAAAAAAAGTAATAAATGATATATTGTAATTTTCTAAAATAAATGTTATTTATGTAATTCAAGATTTGTTTTTTTCTAATATAAATGTATTACGTTTTGTAATTTAATCGGATATATTTCATGAATTTGTAAATTGCGCCATCTATACGTGAACTTCCATACTAGCTCGTACCAAGTGACATTACTATAACTTCTAGTAACTTTTTAAAGTAAAATTTGATATTTTTATTGAACTTACAATTAATGTATATTATTAATGATGTTAAAATAGCAATAAGACACTTTAAATTTATTATAATTATTATTTTATTCATTTAAGTGTTGTGTTTGTTTTCAATAAAACTCAACTAAGAGGTCGCACCAATCGCACAAAATAAAGAGGTAGGTATATAACAAATAAACAATTTTCAGTCTTTGATGAAGATGAATGTATCTGTGATGATTAATATTATTTTCTTCATGGTTATCCGTGAATATAATGGAGTATGGACGCGAAAAAATACTCAACCCTGAATACCCTACGAACCCTTGACGATTCTTCGGAATATATTACATATACAAGGTTTAATCACTTATAACCCAAAATCGAAGGGTATAGGTTATTATATACTAAATATTATAAAATTTGTGAGTTTGTGATGTTGTAGGGGGCAATCTCTGGATCTACTGAAACGATTTAGATGAAATTTGGTAAGAAGATAGTTTGAGACCCTGGGAAGGGCATAGGATACTTTTTATCACAGAAATCATCCCTTAAGGGGGTGAAAATGTTGATGAAAGTTTGTATTGGGAAGCAAGCTAGGGACGAACCCGAGCGAAGCGAGGGTGAATCGCTAGTAATTACATATATTTTATACGATGATACGAAAATATTATAGGTAGGTACCTATTAATTTAATGAATTCGAAAGGGCACCACGCGTTCTCGTCTTGAAAATAGCAACAATCGGAACTTTGTTCTTTTTACGCGTTTGGTACGTTTTAAATGCGGGTATGTATGATTTTATTACTTTGTTGTTCTCACCTGACTTGTTAAGTGAGGTTGCTACGAGTTCACATTTCTTGGAGAAGTCTGAATTTTGTATATCAAAGTTAGCTACTTTTATTCAAAAACTAACCTGCGGATGCGCCGAAACGTGATAGAATTGGCGCTAAGCTCATTTCACATAATTTCTATTCCACAAGCAGTCTACTTGATTCGCTACCTATCAACTAATATAGTAGATACTTGATGATATCCGCAGGCCGACATAAAACAGAATAATATAATATACCTATTTCCCTTGCATAGCCTTGAAACTTGTTAAGGCAGGTGCTTCTTATGAATTATTTAAGGATAAAATGTACATGTTTGGTTTTATTAACCAGCAAAGTTTTTAATTATTCTAAATTTAATGTAGTAGTTATTGTTTTACCTATTAAATTGCAATAGATAAAAAATCATTGCTTGTGTTGCTCATGCAAGAATTTTATATTAATTATAAATTAATAATTTAAAAAACCCTCTACGCAATTTATTTTTCATTTAACTATTACATTGGCACGCGTGAAGCACTTAATCGAGTAATCATACGCCAAAATGCCTTACATCATTTTAGAAAAGAGCTGATACTCTTATACTGCTGGACCAATATTAACCAAACAAAGCTAAGAACCACCACAAGGAAACTGGCTTTCAAATGAAAGAAACCACATCGAAATCGGCCATCCGTTTGAGAGCTACGATACCACAGACAGACAGACACCTGCCTGCCTGCCTGCTGCACAGCCTAAGAGGTATAATAAGTAGTGTCCGACCGAAGCTTCGGCTTCGGCTTCGGCTTCGGCCACCTTCGGCCAAAAAATCCACCTTCGGCGAAACATTCGGCTTCGGCCCAAAACCCGGCCGAAGCCGAAGGTTTCGCCGAAGGTCCGAGCGACCGTCGAGATTGAACGAACTGTTACGAAAGTCATGAGGCGGCGGGGAGTCACTGTCAAAATATCACATTGCATGCATCAAAACAAGTTCGTACGTGTATTTAAACGAGTGTTTTTGAGAGAGAAGGTTAAGTACAAATATGCTTAGTAAAATAGAATATTATATTATTCTTATAACTTGTTGTTTGCAAAACAGTGATTACCTCATTAGTTCTATTGTTATTGTTACATTTATTTTGAAATTTCTAATATTTTCTAAACTGTGCATTTAATTGACCAACATTTAATTATTTAATAAGAAGTTAGTGTTTGTTTATTTTATTTATTAGTCTAGTTTTGGTCTAGTCGAGTAAAACAAAGACTGATTGGTCTAATTGTAATTTGTGTATTACATAATAAAGAAATGATTATTTTTTACCAGTAAGTAAATCACAAAATCACAAACTTTTATTTATCTCTAAACCAACCATCTCTATGATATATCATCAACATATATATATATATATATATATATATATATATATATATATATATATATATATAATATATATATATGAGACAGTCAATATAAACCTTCAATATTGAGGTTATTTGAGGTATTGATACAAAATTAATTACTGAGTGCTGAGAGAATATAAACCTTCGGCTTCGGCTTCGGCCGAAGGTTGTGGCGATAGCCGATTAATCGGCTTCGGCTTCGGCCAAAAAGAGACCTTCGGTCGGACACTAATAATAAGATAAAAGGTAGAATAAGAGGTATAAGAGGTATATTTATTGATAATAGAAAAAATGACCATTTGCTATCAGTATTACCTATTTTATATATCTAAAGAATACTTATTAGCATATTAAATTAATTTACAAATGAACATCTATTCAATTGGCCTCGACATATTGTACGCATGGTTATGTAAACATTTTCATGGTCAGTGCTGCGTTTTGTTTAGATGTGTGATATGTCCGTGAGCGCCATTGCATGGTTGTGTTAGTGAACCAACACAAGCACAATGATCCTTGATAACTCAATTTCCATTATATAAAGTTGCGCATGCGCATAAAAGATACTAAAAATGTATGTAAAATTCTATGCACTCTTTTCAGTTTCATATAAACGAAAATGGTTTTTTAATAAGATAGTATGGGAACTCTATGCCCTATTATGAGGTCCAGTAATTTTTCTGATTTTCTTTTTTTTAATGTAAAATACGTCCTAAATATTTTAATAATAAAAAAAAATATTTTGTAAATATACATTATTTAATATATATGATATTCAATGTATGTTATGTTGTATAATTTCCATAAAAGCCTGTTAATGTTTTTATTTATATTAAACGTTATTTTATTATAATAAAAAATGTGACAATCAATTAAAAGACCTTGTAAACATTTAAATACGTTACTAAAGTATAATTTGACTATGTTTGTGATGACCTCAACTTGCACAGAACATTTCCGTGGTACATATATACACCATACGTGTGTTACGCACACATTGCTACTGATATAAATACGTATTTGTTAAATTATTTATTTACTCTACCTATTTAATAGATGATCATATTTCGTTGTAGTTATTTATTATCATTATTGAATTAATAAATCAAATGATAAGAATAGAAAAAAAATATATATTATTTACTTTAAAAATCAAAAAATAAATGCCTATTGAATATGAATTTCTACATTTTTTCCCATACTCCTGGCCATGGCAAAGATTTTATATTATTCATGCTAAAAATGTCATGTAAAATAAAAAAAAAACATTACAAATCTGCCAATAGAGGGCATTCAAATCATGATAACGTGCGTTCTAAGATGCGTTTCAGAACTGAATAGAGCGACTTGCGAGGTTAGATAATGGCGATGCGCGGGGCGCTGTTGGGAGGGACGGCCCAATTTAAAACGCGGCTTGCCCATTACACAATGAATTTATTGCCGCATTCGGCTGACATATATTCCGTGTATGTCATGAGCGCAACTGGATTGTGTTCAAAATTAACAAGAACTAGAAGTAGAAATACTTAAAAAAAAATGTTTTTTATTGGACTTAGAACTATTGGACTTAAAAATCACATGAACTCACTAATTACTTAAATTGTTTGAGATAAAGTAGAAAGTGTGGAGATAATAAGCGTAGATTATTAATTGCGCGTGCGCAGACACGAGGCAACTGCATATTGTACAAATAGTATTCTAATGTTTGAATTTCGTTTGGCTCAAATCCAAATTGACGGGTCATTTTGTGTAATTTGGCAAGTTTTCCGCTTCGCCGACACCTGTCGTCATCGACTCGGTCTGCAAAGTTCAAGCCCAGTGGGCTTTTTACGTGACTCGTTTGCAATTTATTTACCTATAACAATTCCTTTGATAAAATCAGCAACAAAAGACAAAATGCGGGTTTTGGCAATGTGTATTTCCTTTCTTATTTTCTGAATGTCTTCTAAGGGACCTATTATACAGTTTGGCCCCAATCTATCTCATTAGAGATGAATGCTTTGCTCTGTTGAGACTTGTGACTTCAAGAGGCTTGCTCAACTTTGAATGCGATATTTTTGTGACAGTATATTTTATGCACTCATTAAATTGTTTTTTTTTTTAAGATTTTAGTACATAAACATAGAGCCTTCTCCTTTTTCGCAGTAATTTAAAAAGATTTGCATAATTTTAAATTGAATTATTTTGTAAAATACGATATGATCATAATAAATGATATAAATAAGAGATTAATATTATGTAACAGTTCATATACGGACTAAATGTATTTTTTAGAAAACATTTAAAATGTTAATTTATTAATTAGTTTAAAATTAAAAAAAGAGATAGTTGATATGAAATTCTAATTTTCAAATCAGGATCTTCTTACTCTGAACCTGCGTCTCGTTTTTTTAATTTATTCGCAGTACGTTAACCTACCCAATCAAATTTCTTCTATTTTGAATGAACTGGTCAGGAATATGCCCCTGACAAAAGAAGCGAGGGCGGAATAAGAAAGGGCCCCGTTTAAATGCCATCGTAAAAAAAATACACTGGCCCTTTTTGTCATTAGTACTTTGGAGGATAATAGTAGGAGTATCGTATTTAGAGTATTTAACATTGGAATGATTATACATAATAAAGACAATTTATTATAATTTCAGCTATTTTATTATGATAATATAATTATATATTATTTGTGATAAGGCGTCAAAGAAGATAGAAACATCAAATCTTTTGCATCACTGATCTATACGGATAAATAAAATTGAACTGTCTGTTTGCAATGTCAAAATAACAGCGTTTTACTAAATGCATATGAAATTATATACGGTACTTATAAGAAAAACACAATTTTATAATTTTTTGTCTGTCTGTCTGTTTGTTCCGGATAATCTCTGAAACGGCTGGACTGATTTTGACGGAACTTTCACTGGACGATAGTTGATGTTATAGGGAGTAAGTAACATAAGTTACGTATATTTTAGAAAAAGTAGTAAGAAAAAGGGTTCCGCTTAAAAAAATTAAAACGTACCGTAAATAATACGAATATAATTATATCTATTTTTTTTTAAATTAATATAATTAACAAATTACTTATAACGAGAAATCAAGGTATAGAATTTATTCACTACAAGTTTGCTGCACAACTTTTCATACGAAAAAAAACGTCTCTATTGAAAATCGTTAGCTGTATTTATACTTCTCAAGTCTAAAATAAAATAAAAATAATATTTAAAATATATTTCAGTATAATATTCGATATCATTCATACATGGCATCGCGGGGCCACATGCGGAAATCTTCTCCGGCCAAGGACAGGACCAGTTTGAGACCGGTATAATACGAGAAACGCAAGGGACAGAAATATCATAAACGACGATGAAACGATGGAATATCTCCCACTAATGTATCTATTATAAAAAAAAAATTAAAACTATTCTGTTTCGCGAAATCCTACGCATTTTTAAGCAAATGATTACGTTTTTTGACGAAACCGTTAAAATTGTAAATGTGTTAGTCCACTAATTTTACAATTTAGTCAATACTATGTGCATAATAATAAACAGGCCGCTCGCTTCTTTAACCGACTTTCAAAAGGAAGAAGTTCTATGTTTGTCTGTATGTATGTTCTTTTTATTATAATAATATAATTACGAAATAACTGGAAAAACACTTTTTTTGTTATTTATTTAAATTCGAATTTAGAAATAATTGCTAATAAAATGTGTCGGTAATGTATAATATAATAGTAAACAATTTTTTAAATCAAAATTAAATAGACGAAATTACTGAAATAAGAGATATTTAACTTATACGCAATCATATTTTTAACTACATATTTTAGCAAAAAAAAAAAATACGCCTAGGAAGATGTCGTACATTATCTCAGAATATAGTACCTGTACAAAAATATTTGTAAAAGAATTTAGTACCTTCTTTTTGATGTTGGTTAAGCAGACAATTCTTTTATTAGGTATATTTTAATTATATATTTATATATGCAAAAATAATTGAAATCAAACTGTGACTATTGCTAATCTACACTATTATAATGTGGTAAAGTTTGTAAGTTTGTGAGTTGGTTTGTAATGTATAAACTAAAAATCCGCTAAACCGATTTATATGGAATTTGGTAAGAAGATAGTTTGACACACTGGGAAGGTCATAGGATAGCTTTTATCCCGGAAATCATTCTTTAATTAAGTGAAAAGTGGAATTTATATGGGGAATCAATCATTTCTCAAGTAAGGGATATAAAACTCAACTATACCTATGTATATATTAGTCTATCTATTCCATACTAACAATGAAAAATAGATAACAGAATCTACTGGATCTAGTTAATTATAAAAGTTAGAAAGTGTATTCGTATCATGTATACAAATTTTAATTATTTACATGAGTTTTAATGTAATTGTAGTTCCGGGAAACCAGTTTAGGGACGATGTGAGTTAAACAATATTCAATGCCTTTGTATCGTTGAATTAGATTACGAAGGGTCAAGACAAAATGGGTCAAGGCGTGTTATGATATTGTAACACTGACATTTTGTAGGTTTGTCCCGTATGTTTGTTGATACTTGATGCATAAATAAGTATATAACTTTAAGTATATAGTCAGTTTGTGCGATTCCTACATGTCATTTTTTTCGTTCTTACTGCTGATTATATGAAGAGAGGCGGCAAGGTTTACGTTCTAGGGGTTACCTTGGTTTAGTTACCAGAAAAGAATGTATATATGTTGTATAAATTGAAAATACGAGTATATTACAAGAATTTACGAGAATCAAAATAATATGTATCGAAGAACAAGAAATATACCTATGTATTACTAGCAGAACCCGCGGCTTCGCTCGCGCTAAAATTACAAAAAAAGAATTCTAAAAAGGTAGGTTTTATACAAACTTTCATCCCCTATTTTAGTTGTATTATAATGTGTTTTCCTGTGGGAATGAGATAATACCGCGATTAAAAAGTAGGCTATGTCACTCTCCAGCCCTCCAACTGTTTCCATACAAAAAAAATCACGCCAATCCGTCACTCTGTTTTGACGTGAAAGAAGGACAGATAGACAAACAAACACACTTTCACATTTATAACATAAGTATGGATGTATATATTTATACAGAGACACGTGTAACTTATTTCAAATTATTATTTAATTAATATTTTATTACGAAGAGTAAAATCGTGTTTATGATCAATGCTTTTCGTAGATATTCCATTTTTGGTTATATAACTAGCGACTCACCCTCGATTCGCTCGGGTTCGTCCCTAGGTACGTTTTAAATGAAAATGGATATAGTATGTTATCCTTAAGAAATAGACATATGCCATCGCAGACTTTTCTGTAGGCCTATATAAGATACACAATTCCACCATACATTATTTTGTTATATCTCAAAGGGTTTAGGCAGCGTTTTCGTTGAATGCTCCCAGGCGGCATTTTTCCGACACCTCCAACAAATATCGTTATATTTTAGCCAATGTATAGAAAAATTTAACAACTTATATACTAAAACCTTCCTCGAGAACCACACTATGCATTGGTGAAAACAGCATGAAAATCGGTGCAGTAGTACTTGAGTTTATTGCGAACAGACAGACAGACGCGGCGAATGACTTTGTTTTATAATATGTAGTGATGACTGGTCAGTAGCAGTCGTTCAATTTTATGATGATTTCTATGCTTCTGAACGTTAAAAAATTAACTGTGAAGGTTGACTACCGTATTTAATTTAATATCGAAGATCTTGTTACATATACTTCTCTTGACTTAAAGTTAAAAACATATATTACTTTATCCACCTTTTATATTGTCTTGTCATATAGTTATTTACGCTATATATATTTTTAATAATGTAATAATAATATAGGAAAGATCTTTAAATTTGCGTCATGTAACACACGTTTTTTCATAGTTCATTCAATGGAACACAAAATATGTAGCAACAATTTATTATAAATACAGCGAATAGCATGTGAAGCAATTTGATAGAGCTAGAAGTCATTCGCATTGAACATCTGCTGTGCACATTTATCGAGAATTAGTGTTTGTAAGTAGTAAATTAACATATACTACTTATAAATAATGGTTCTCATACTCTTTTTTGGCCTTTTAAGTGCAAAAGTAATTGGACGAATATGAAGCGATCGGTTTTACGCGATTTGGCATATTATAACATTGCATGTACGCCACGGGTCTAGTTTTAATTCCGTAGGTAAGCAATGTTTGATTATTATTACTTATAAGTATCTCCAGATAAGCCTTTGTATTGGACTAATGCCTC
Source organism: Brenthis hecate (assembly GCA_951806755.1). Classification (NCBI taxonomy): domain Eukaryota; kingdom Metazoa; phylum Arthropoda; class Insecta; order Lepidoptera; family Nymphalidae; genus Brenthis; species Brenthis hecate. Next base: position 5,688,893 of record OX638265.1, on the reverse strand, counting down.
AAAGAAACAACGGTATAATAAGAAGCTTATGCTACTCTCAAGCGTCCGGCAATTCAGCCAGGCGCAAAGCCAAGAAACGCACTCGGGTGAGTTTACCTCGATGGACCTTGTGCCACGCGTGTTGCTCCTGGTAGTTCTCTAATAGCAGAGTAGACTGTTGGAGGTACTCCTTAGTTGTTGTGATCTGCTATTTCGGCAGACGTGCCGTCGCGTCGGGGCGTCGTGTTTGAGTGCGTAAGCGATCCTGCGACGCCCCATTAAAACGGGGGAGGTTCCGTTGAGTTTTAGTGGATAGTACTTTGCCGATGAGTCCCACATAACCGTCTGTATGTATGCTGTTGGAATTCCTAAATGTTTTTTCTAACGTTAAAAAAAGAGCCGTGTCACCTAAAATCTAGTTTCGACAATATCGGAATCAGGGTATAGAGTATTAAAAGTAAATATGTAATTCGTTGCAAAGCCCAGATACATACATACATACATATAAGTCGTGTTCTCTTGACGTCGTCTATTCAAAATATTAATGTGTTCATGCATATACAATTTATGAATAGTATTCAGTACAGGAACCTATTACTTAAGTTTAGGTCAGAATTAATTAATTAAATATGTATATGTATTGTATTGTATTCAGGCCTTGCTAACGTCTCACTGCTGGGCACGGGACTCCCTTCAATACGAGGGGGGATCAGGCCACAGTCCACCACGCTGACCAAGTGCGGGATGGCAGACTTCACATGTCTTTCGAAAACTTGCTAGGTACTCTCAGATATGCAGGTTTCCTCATGATGTTTTCGTTCACCGTAAGACAAGTGGTAATCATGTTGGAAATGATTCGCACATGAAAATATCAGAGATGCGAGACCCGGGATTTGAACCCGCTTTACTCGGTATTCCAAGCGAGCGCGTTATCACTGGGCTACCACTGCCTCAAATTATATATATAATAAATATTTAACCGTATTTATTTTGTACTAGAGAAATAAAGATTAAATAAATCCTTAATATATTCTCAATATTAAACTAATTTTCTCTGGAATACAATTTTGAATACGTTTTGTTATGTGCTTCACTCTGTTTGTGTATAGGAATTGAAATAACTTATTGTATGGTGTTGCAAAAATTTGCACATGCATTTTCGTAGCATTGCTACAGACGTAGAGCTGTAGCTGCATTGCTACGGTGCATCGTTGCTACGGTGCATCGGTGCATCGTAGCTCGTCGTAGCTGATGCGTTTCGTAGAACTTTACTTATTTTTCAATACAATTTTTACGTTTTCTTTTATAAAATAAATAAATGATTTTAATATTATTATATATTATGAATAAATGTTATTTATGTTAGAAAAAGAAGATGTGTATTCTACACAACTTCGATTTCGAACATTAATATTGAATCTAATATGTTGTTTTCATATCGCCGGGTCTTTTCGTCTTTTAGGTATTTTGGTTTTAATTTGATCTACTTGTATATATCATTTATTTGCTTAAACATAAATTTAATAATAGTACTGTACTACTTAATCAAATTCAAAATCAAGTTTCAAGGTAAATTCTATTATACACGTATGTTATCGTTAAGTATATTAATCGACACCAAGTACAATAGCCGTGATGATAGTTTAATTTTTGTATGGAACCTATTTAATTTTTTTAGTACACCTGATATTGTTTGTTTCAATCGTATGGAAAAAGATATCTTAAGAAGTGTTTCTAAGAAGTCCAAAATACTGAAACTTAGTGCTTTGCAATCATGTTTTGAGGACAGTCTTTGCGCAATAGTTCTCTGTTAGATTGCTAACTAACACCAAACGCTACGGGTTTGACCTAGTAGGGGTTGAAGGCGGTTAAAGTCACACTAGGCTAGGTTTTCTATAAAATATGGGGTTGCTTATATATGTTTTTCAAAATGTATCATAATTTTCGTATATTTTTTTTATTTTCTTAAAAAATATTGAAAAATGTATTTTCCTGTTTTTTATTAAAAGCCCTTTATTTCATAACAAATCAGAATTTCTTATTTACGCTATAAATCTATCAAACACATTTTGACTCTATCCGGCCGCTAGTTGTGGAAAAATAGGCTGTGATAGACTTTTATAGGTCTAAAGTTTAATTTAGAGTTCCGTCTATCGAACGATACACAAGAACGAAGTGAAGCATCTATATAGATAAATAAAATTGAAGTGTCTATTGTAATGTCAAAATAACAGCGTTTTACTAAATGCATATTAAGTTATATACGGTACCTACTTATAAGAAAAAAATCATTTTTTTTATGTTTGTCTGTCTGCTCCGGATAATCTCTGAAAGGAATGGACTGATTTTGACGGGACTTTCACTGAAAGATAGCTGATGTTATAGGGAATAACATAGACTACTTTTATTTTAGAAAAAGAATTAGGGATTTGCTCAAAAAAATTAAGCGAGGGTGAGTCGAGAGAAATAAAAATGTTCACTTCAGTTTCATCATACGTTTGATTAGTTATTGCTATTTATTTTTAACCTGCTTACTACTATGAATCTCAAGTACCATGATTCACGTCTGAGTATAACTTACGCGTAATGTTAATAAATCTGAATGATCTCTAAATGATGACACGTTTGGCTCAGTGTGTAGTAACCCTACTTGCTGTGCCAGTGGTTGCGGGTTCGAATCCCGCTAGGGGCATTCATTTGTGTGATGAGCACGAATGTTTGTACTCCAGTCATGGGTGTTTATATTTATAATATGTATGTATTTAAAGTTATATATATGTAGTGTATCAACTATCTGGTATCCATAACACAAGCCTCGTAGCTTACCATGGAACTAGATGGTGCTGTGTGTTAATGTCCCAACATATTTATTATTTTATTATTTATCTCTGCGCCGTATATTTTACTTTACACAATCTAAGAGATTAAAATAGGTTTTTACTTAGCTATTTTAATAAGTGTGTAATTTAAGTTTTACGAAAATGTTAAGGATTTCTTTGAAATCTGAACATTTCTTAATTGATTTAAGGCAGATATCTCCGGCTCTATTAAAGCAATATTGTCAGTTTAAAAGACTTAAAATATGATATAAAATAGAATTATTAATAGAATTTATAATAAAAGCTATAAATAAATATATAATAGGTGTTTTAATTGTGCTAATATCGAGTTTATGCGGTTACAAGAATCAAGTAAATGCGAAATTAATTCATCAGCCGTACGCTTGTGATTGAACTATAATGAGATGGGACTTTAGCCATTTATAAGCTTCTTTTCAAGGTAGTAGCTTCTATTAAAATATTTTTTTTCTTAGTTAATTTTTAATGTTGTTTGCTTAAGTTTTAGATTAATGAATGTGTATAATTTATAATGATTATATTCAAAGATTTAAATAATAATGGCATTTTAATGTCAACAGGTCTAAATAATTCCACTTTGTAGAAATAAATGTGATGTGAATCAAACACTAGCACTGCGTTGCTATCGTAAAGCCTCGCTTTCATGAGGCTTCAATGGTATTTCTTTTGGAAAATCTCAGTAATTTACTGTTATCTTCACACACGCCTTCGTGATATTACATTTTACAGAATATTATTAATGTACAGTGAAATAATGTAAAGTTAAAGTACATGAAAAACGACAAATTATCTACTTCATAAAAGTAATCTGAACGCATGGAAGCACATCCGCAAGCAAGAACTTATTTTACATTATATTATTAATTACTACGAAGAGGCAGCGGTAGCCCAATGGTAACGCGCTCGCTTGGGAAATCAAGTGAAGCGGGTTCAAATCCAGGGTCTCGCACCTCTGATATTTTTATGTGCGAATCATTTCATATATAATTACCACTTGCCTCACGCTGAAGGAAAACATCGTGAGGAAACCTGCATGTCTGAGAGAACCTAGGAAGTTTTCGAAAGACATCTGAAGTCCGCCAACCCGCACTTGGCCAGCGTGGTGGACTATGGCCTGATCCCCCTCGTATTGAAGGGAGGCCCGTGCCCAGCAGTGGGACATTAAAAACTTTATCTACTGTCTCATGACAACCCTTAGTGCTTCTGAGGTGGAATATAATTCAAATGTAGATTTAGTTGTTTTCTAATAATGATGTCAATTTAAATAAAAACCCATGATAGAATATCCGCATATATACAAAACTTTCATGAACCCTCTATTGTCACCAGAATCTTTTTATTTTCCAGAGCAATAAGCTAACCTATATTAAAGCTCTTTTCCGCGGAAAGCCTTTCATTTTTATCTAAAAAAAACACTGAGTATATGTTATTATCATACAACATTTAATTAAATTCCTTTTTATCGTATTCAGTGTAAATATACATTCAAACAAACCCACATACAAAAATTGTAAAAAAAAGTTTCATATCTATTCACACAGTAATACCGATCATTAAGTCTTATCTGTCCATAATAAATTTCCCAAAGCAAATTTTGTTATACACACTTGAGTTCCCTACGATTTTATTATAAGTAGGTATCGGCTTCTGAAATCATCATCTTATTTCTCGGTATCAGCGATACATTACTAAAAATTAATAGGTATATTTGTATTAATAAAATAATTTTCAAAGTTTAATGAACTCTACTCGTAGTTATGTGTCATAACTTTTGTAGCTGCAACACAGTAGTGACTAGTATGCTAGGCAATAGTTTTATCAGAATTTACTCTTGTCAAAGCCAATAATATTGTTACAATTTTTACTATACTAGCGACTCATCCTTGCTTTGCTCGGGTTTGTCCCTAGGTACGTTTTAACGGTTAGTATGGAATAGTTAGAATATATATCACATGATATATATAACCTATAGCTTTTCTCAATGAACGGGCTATCTAATGCAAAAATAATTTTTCAAATCGGATTAGTAGTTCCTGAGATTAGCGCATTCAAACAAACAAACCATCAAACTCTGCCTCTTTATAATATTAGTAGGTGATGTGATGTTCTCCTAGCCGATTCCGGCCTCGGCGGCCAATCTCATTGAGACTAGCCAACTACGCAGGAGATATTATAGTGCTCAAGTGTACGCGCAGACACAAGTGCACTCTCTATTCCTGTCACTCTCATACTCCGGTGGGACGACTGCTCGACACGACCAGTGAGAGTTAAGGCGCAGGACCGACGGTTTTACGTGCTCTCCGAGGCACGGGGGTTAAACACCGCCAACTTCCCAACTCCGGGTTGTTACTGAGACTTACTATACAGAAAGACTCAATAACTAAACTTGGCCCGACCCGGGACTCGAACCCAGGACCTCCGAGTGTGCAGCCGTACATGCTAGCCACTACACCACCGAGGCAGTTATTAGTAGGTATAGATAAAAGTACTTGGTACATGTAAATTACTTTTACAGAGTTCATTATCCAAAAGTAAATTTCATTAGACATAACTACATAATATATGATTAGGTATAAAATTAATATGTGCATTAATTAAGTGTACATACGATAAAAAAGTCAGGCTCAAGCGTAAAAATTGCCTAACTTGGGTTTTGCAATAACTGGCTTGCTAATGTTATACAATATACATTTATGGTAAATTCGTCTAAAATTCCTATAAGAAGCAATTTCAATCTATTGATGGAAATTGGTTTTATTTGCATGAACATATTATGGGATAGAGGTAGTGCCATGGGTTACTTTTTGATAGACTTTAAAGAAGAAGATGGTGGTATATGCAAATTTATAATTAAGAGTTGATTTATTTTTTAAGGAATAGAATAATAAAATTCAAATTATTTTATACAGCATTAAATTATTCAATTTTTTTACTGAACGTCACGGATCTATCACCAGTTTGGAAAGAAAAGGTCTGTGAAGAACTGACGAAATATGAGTATTACTACTGTATATGTGTATTTTTTTATTCAGCAGATGGGTGTGTATGTGTGCACTTTTTAACTGACTTCCAAAAAGGAGGAGGTTCTCAAATCTTTTTTTATGTATGTTCACCGATTACTTGAAGACGCCTGAACCGATTTGGATTTTTTTTGTTTCTAAGGGTATACTTCCCAGGTGGTCCCATAAATTTTTTATCGAAATCGCCCGAGCTGTCAACATCTTACTGCTGGGCACGGGCTACTATATACATACATATTATATACAGTAATTATAGGTACACCTGTCGTAGCAACAAATTACATGACACATTTGTATCGAAGAGGGCGTTTTAGAAAGTTACAGTATTTAGTTCAATATAACTAACAATTAACGTATAATTATAGCAAATAAATTCTAAAACTTGAAAATGCCCTCAAATTAATTTAAATGTGTGATACCACAAACTAAGTTGATTTTAAGCTTGAATATTATTAAATCGGCATCAGAGGTCATATCGGCAACAGAGGCTACTATATCTTTTGTGTCGACACAGCCTAATTTAATCTGAGCTTTAAAAACTAAGATTATTCTGTATAATAATATATGTATGTTTCTTTTTGTATGTAATATTGTTTAGTGTTACAAAAATTCTAAAAACTAGAGGTTCGGCCTCTGTATCGATAATAATGTCTATTTTAATAAGATTTACCAAAAAATATTTAATGTACCAAATTAGCTACAATTTTATTATATGTATAGATAAAATATAGTTTTTATATAATCACATATGCGGAAATATACTTACTAAGAATTATGCAGCTGTCTGCAAGATAAGGTTTAGATAACAGTGATAACGACTAGACTACGATACGTGTGGCGCCAATCTTATAGTAAAAAACTTAAAGTAATCTTTTGCACATGTAGTTTACATATTCAAAAGAATTTTTATTTAGATATCATTCCTACCAATAATTAAGTTATTTTTTAACCTTTTGCGACGCTTCATTTAATTACACGACCGCGGATACGCCGGCGTTACAGTTAACAATAGATTTCTTAGAAATTTAATTAATTTCTTAGAAATTTACCTGGAGGTATTAAATAAACAAAGTAATAAAATTTTAATAAAAAATATACACAGTTGCACGTAAAGTACTTATTTCATAATAGTTCACGTACTCGTATGAAGAATGAATATTTCACTTTTTGTTATTTGTTCTATCACTTCCGTAACCGTGCAGAAAAAGTGTGACGTATTCATAAAATCAATTCATAATGTGTCAAAAAAATAGATCAACTGAAAGATCTAATCAGCATATTATAAGTGGCACGAGCCACGATGGCGACATCACCAATAATAAATAACACAATATTGTACAATACAACAAGTAACAAAAAATGCCGATAGTTCAGTCAACCGTCGGACTGCAACGCTCTTTGTCTGCTGCCTAGATTGTAATTTAGTCATCGTTCAGAAATGAGCTGGAACAAAAAACACGCAAAAACTACGCCCGTTAGTCTGGCATATCTATCTACATACATATATATAATTTTAGTAGATTTAGTAGATTTTAGTACATCTGTGTGTACTTGGAGATAAACTGTGTTTCGAACGTGATGTATAAAATTGCCATTGCTAAATTTAAAAAGTATATAAAATATAGTTTTTTTTTGTTTGGAATGAAAGTATTGGATAAACTTCAGGCAACTTAATAATTAAAAAAAAAACAGTTCTATATAGGTACCCGTTAAAATTAATTCATCAGTCTTCTGAGCCTTTTGCTTTTTCTAAGTTATAAAGTCTAAAGAAACTAAAAAAATCCATAGATTATAAAGAATATATATAGATTACAACTTTAATAATAGAATATTCTATTATTAAAGTTATTTGTATATTGTGAACATATGCGAAAGGAAAGTCATCTAAATAAGTAACACATATAAATATTATTTCACAGTCGGCTCTCATTCTGATTCAACATCCCAGCAACAAGTTATACTTACGTTTTAACAAATCCGCTAGCGATTACATATGATGAATTGTGACAGATTTAACGTACGGAAGACAAAACAGTTTTATATATCGTGATAAGTAAATGAATCTATTTCTACATTATATTTTACCCCATATTTATCTATTGATGTACAACAAAAATATTAAAAGTCGATGTGTTGAGCTATTAAAAGCTTTTAAAAGTTACGGAACTTTTTGTATTCCTACGAAAGCATTAACGTATTCAGAAAAAATTAAACCGACTTCCTCGTAGAGTCACAAAATACTAAATAATCTTTTTATTAATGTTAAATTTAAATTACCTCTAAATGAAAATGATAGATATTATAAATGCAAAAATTAAAATTGCTACCATTTTTATAGAAAGATGCGGAAAGATCGCTTACAATGTCTTTATCGCACTAATATTTGTATAATGACGTTATAAAGTTTACGACTTTATTTGATAACTTCTTATAATCTCGTTAATTACCTTATCGATAAATTGTGAATAATATATATGATATGACGCCTTTGTAGAATTCTTTGATAGAAATTTTCAATAAGTATTAATATAAAGCTTTTGCTGGTATTAAAAAGCTCAGAATTCTTAATAATTTTTATCGGCAATTTGTCTATTCATTAACGCTATAGTCCTATTAAAACAATTTTCTACAGTCGATATCACTAATAGAAAACTAAAAACATTTACGTTCATTGCTTATAAAGTATAGAAATATTTTTTGCTACGAGTATAAGCATATTTTGACTACGTAATAAATTTAAGATATGTCATTTCTATATAAGGCGTATATCCATACTAATATTATAAATGTACTTTCATATTTGTTTGTGTTTGTTTGTTTTTCTTTCACGTCGAAACGGCGGATTGGCGTGACTTTTTGTGTAGAGATAGTTGGAGGGCTGGAAAGTGACATAGGCTACTTTTTGCCACGGGAGATTATCTCTTTCCCACGGGAAAACACGTTATAATACAATCCAAAAAAAATGTACGATCAGACTTACTTGAAACTTGGTATGAATGCTCTTTTCAATACAATTAATTAAATGCGTGTTTTAGCATTTTTCGAAATTCATCCCATAAGGGGTAAAATAGTGGATGAAAGTTTGTATGAAACCTCCCATTTTAGAGTTTTTTGTAGTTTTAGCGCGAGCGAAGCCGCGGGTTCTGCTAGTTTTTTATAAGCGACAGCGATTGTAGAGTGGAAGGTTTGACAACTTACGAAATGCATTTCTAAGCAACGCAATATCAAATAAACTTTATTAGTTTAACTTACCCAACCAGTATCAGTGTTTATAGTCTAAGGGCTGATTCACACTATAGTCCGTTCTCGGGCCGATATCGGTCTGGTAAAGTATTTTTATTTTTTATACAAGAAAAACTGTTGGAGTGTAATTCGAAAGGAACTCGAATCACTGATAGTGTGAATGCACTCATTGTTTCTTGTCTGTATATACCAGCATAAATATTAAAGATGTGAAAGTTTGTGAGTATGGATGTTTGTTACACTTTCACACCAGGAACAGCTGAACGGATCTGGATTAAATTTGGCACAGAGATAGAATATAGTCGGAAATAACACATAGGCTAATTTTTATCCCGGAAAAATGTACGGTTCCCGTGGGATAAATATGTTTTTTTAAGTATAAAATTACATTACTAGACCGATATCAGCGGACCGAGAATGAATCGTGGTCGGCATAATAGTGTTGATCGGGTCTTAAACTATATTAGTTGATCTCTATTACATGCAAATGAGTACTATGAGGTTTTTAAATTAAATTCATATATAACTAAAGGTATCAGTTAATTATTCTAAACAACGGATTAAACATAGTTTATCGTATTTAATTAGGCTACCTATAATTTAATTTAATAACCACGTTTTATAAGACTTAATATGATAACACATTAGTGTAATTATCTTTCAACGTAGAAAATTCTTATGTTTTTAATAGAATCTAATTACATTTCGTTTTTTCCTGTACGATGATATCTAAACTTCATTGCGCTAGTAATTCTCAAAACAAAGAATGAAAATAAACTCGAGAGTTCGATAGCCGGGAGCGCTTAACAACATCTTGTAACTGCGCCCGCGCCATTCTGTTTTTTATTTACTAGCGACTCACCTTCGCTTCGCTCGTGTTCGTCCCTAGATACGTTTTAACGGTTAGTATGGAATAGATATATATATATATAATATATATATATATATATATATATATATTACTAATTTTATGCTTATACATTCAAATGATTAATAGTATTAATTTCAACACAGCGTACAGTTTTCAATATGAAAGATCGGGATGTCCAATACTGAGATAATAAATTAAATCTTAAAAAAATAATATCTATGCATTAGCGCGTCTAAACAAACAAAAAATAGATAAAAATCACTGTACAGATTAAAATAAAAATCAAAGAAACTCTAATAACAACAACTAAAAAAATAATAATAACCCTAATAAGCGAAAGCAGATGTACCGAATGTGTACATTTTAACATTTCGTTACTCCATAATTTTATAGATTATTATCAGTCGATTACCTGCAATGTGTGTGGCCGCTTCTATCAGCGAACTTTTAACTTGAGCCGTTTAATTTGCCAATCGCTACGAGTCATTTGATATGCGAATGTGCTATCACATTATGTTGCAGGTAAAGCGGGGTTTATATACATCTATTCTATTTAAATATTTTATTGTATTTGTTGTTTATAATATATATAAAATAAATAAATATGTTGGGACATAAGCACACAGCGCCATCTAGTTCCATGGTAAGTTACGAGGCTTGTGTTATGGATACCAGATAGTTGATACAAAACTGGAGTACAAATATTCGTGCTCATCACACGAACGAATGCCCCCAGCGGGACTCGAACCGGCGATCTCTGGCACAGCAAGTAAGGTCACTACAAACTGAGCCAAACGTGTCGTCAAATTATACATATTAGAATAATATTTATTAAATAAAGCTATCTAGCATTACGCTAAACTCTTATCTTATAGGTATGATTACATAATTTAAAACAAATAAGCGGGGGTAGATGCTGGCAAACCCAAGTGAATATGATAAATTTTATAAACAACAACAGTTGATTATTTTGATAGAAATAAAAACTGTACATTTTTTAGACGTTACAATATTTGGACTAAAGTATGGAAAAATGTAGTAACTGATCTAATGCGACTGGAACAATATCTCGAGGAGTGCAGATTTTTAGTTACACTAATATAAAAGCTTAGTTTTATGTCAAAATTTCATTTAGCTCATAGTTAACTTTGCCTCTACATAAAAAAAATATATAGCTTTAACATCACACAGAAAACAATACATATAGCTGAATAAATAAGAAAAAACTACAAATACGTTTTTGCATATCTAATATTAGTCAGGATATGCTGTCTAGCGTTCCAAAACCAGCGTCATGTAAACTTTGCTTAACAACGACGCACTATGTTGCTATGGGCGTTCACGCATCGATCTCCGCAATCTTACGTCACCGTGATGCCATTGGAATTTAGACCCCGCTGAATACATTGAACTTCAAGGCCTCATGCCTCAAAGTCCGTTAACAAAATTTCGGGCCTCTACACATGCATTGGAAAATTGTTATAATTTACATATTAAATCTATATTTATGTTCTACAGGTGATAAAATATATTCGCTTAGTATTTTTTCCTGTTTGTAACTAAACTAAGGTTTATTTTATATGTAACTAGCATTGCCCGCGGCTCCGCCCGCGTTAAGATGACCAAAAACCAAATACTTAGATTTACATATTAGTATACTCTTACATTGCAGTTTTTGTCTTTTTTCTCAGAAATGAGATATTTCCCGCGGTAAAAATTATCTTATATGTTGTACCGGATAACCATCTATCACCATCCAAATTTCATCAAAATCCCTCCAGTGGTTTTTCTGCTATGCGGTAACAGACAGACAGACAGACAGACAGACAGACAAAAATTCTAAAAACTATAGATTCGGCCTCTGTATCGATAATAATATTTATTTCAATAAGATTTTCTAAAAAATATTTAATGTACAGATTCGGCTTAGTTACAATTTTATTATATGTATAGATTTATTTTACTACCATTTAAATTTTATGTTTAGAATAATTACACGTATGCGTCGTCTCATTTTAGTATTATGAGCTCAAAAATTAAAAGAAAGTTTAACAGTTATTAAAAATATATACATACGAGTACATGTTTCAATTTAAAATACAGCTGTAGCAGTTTACAAAAAATGTTTATACAGAACACAAAGTTTCGTTATGTGAATCTATGAATAACTTACTTTACAATGCTCGTTATGAGTCAAAATTTATTTGGAGTAAATCTGCAATTAAAGTGTGGGGTTTGACTTGTATTAGCTAGCTATTGCTCGCGGCTCCGCCTGCTTATATTGTTGTATTCAGCCCTTTTTTGACGTCCCACTGCTGGGCACGGGCCTTCCTTCAATACGAGGGGGATCAGGCCATAGTCCACCACGCTGGCCAAGTGCGAGTTGGCGGACTTCACATGTCTTTCGAAAACTTGCTAGGTTCTCTCAGACATGCAGGTTTCCTCACGATGTTTTCCTTCGCCGTAAGGCAAGTGGTATGTTAGATATGATTCCTGCTTATATTATTTATGTATAATTATTACTGCGCTCGTGAGAGTTTTAGCGTCATAATAAATATACTATATAAAAATTTCTTAATATTAAATGCAAAAAAATGTGGCATCGTAATTTCACAAATAAGTGCCTTCACACAAACAAAAATAAAAAAAAAAACCTAAAAATCGATTTTAAATATAACTTAATGCCTTACGAAAAGATTTAAATAATAACATCAAAAATCCCACTTTAGTAATATTATATTTGATAAGCAGTTTAATTTGTTATTTAAACATAAGAAATATTAGTACGGACTGTAAAAAGAAAATGACTAAATGCTAACAATGTCGCGTGTTTTGATGCTAATCTATTGTCACTGAGGGCAATGAACGAACGTTGAAGATATTTTTGTATAATGAGAGGTAATTGACATAATCCAACGTAGATAGAGCACTCCGCGTTGCAATGTAGATCTTGTCAGAAATTATGTATATTACATTTCTACTTTTAACGAAATCGTAATATTATTTCCTTTATTATATATATATATATATATATATATATATATATATATATATATATATATATATATATATATATAATAAAGGAAATAATATTACATATATATATATATATATATATATATATATATATATATATATTTCTCAGCAATTAACATAGAATATATTATTATAATAACTAGTGCCTTACCCTCCCTTCACTCGGGTGCGTCCCTAAGCACGTGCACATAGCGTTGCTATAGTTCAATAAGAAGATCTTTTTAAGAGAAATTTATCTGCAATTTTTTTTTTCATATAATTTTATTAGTTTATGCGGCGCACGTCAGTAAAACTCCCAGTCGACCTAATTTTTTCCGACATCTTCAACAACAGACATACAGACAGACGCGGCGGAGGACTTTTTTATAATAGGTATGTACTATGTAGAGATACAAAAAATGTATGCCTAACTTTTATATTCAATTGAATGTGAGGATCTTAGATTACTATTGAATGTAGATCTTAAACACAGTTGACTTGGCCATACAATTGGCTGCCCCCCAACGTGTGTTCACCTTGTCGTGAGGGTTACTCATCAGCGTCCGGCAGTTCAGCCGGGCGCGAGGCTAAGAAACGCACTGGGAGGTGGCCCACTTCGGTGAGTGGTGTACCATGCGGGTTGCTCCTGGTACTTCTCTGACGACAGAGTAGACCGTTGGAGCAACCCATTGGTTGTCTGCTTCGGCAGACCTGCCGTCGAGGCGTCGTGGTTGAGGGCGTAAACGATTCTGCGACGCCATATTAAGACGGGGGAGGTTCCGTTGGATTTTAGTGGGTAGTACTGGCTTTTCTAGCCGGTGAGTCCCACATAACCAACTGTATGTCTACAGGGGGTATGCTTAAATGCATTACCAACATAAAAAAATTAAAACCATACCTACACTGGCTTAACAAAGGTTCACGCTCACGAGTTCATGTTCTTGTATAACAGTCGGGTGCATTTATGGTTGGCGGGTATTTGTATTAAAAATTATGTTATTTTTAACTATAATTAATTTGTTATTTATAATAATTTTATTAGTCATATTATTTGTTTTCAAACATTAATATATTATTTATTTTATAGTAAAAAAGCAATAAAATTATGGTATCGTTGTGTTAATACGTACAATCTGCCGTATTAAACGAGTTCCAATTTTCTCAAAAGTGGTGAGTATGGTGGTTTTTTTTTGTATTATATGATATAAAAAGTGCAGTTTTTTAGAGCCATTTTAGGGGACAGAGTTCAGTTTTAGTAATGCTCCTGATTCTTAGGGGGTATTCAAAATGCGTATCTATACTAATATTATAAAGATGCAGACTTTGTTTGTTTGTTTGTTTGTTTGTTTGTTTGTTTGTTTGTTTGTTTGTTTGTTTGTTTGTTTGTTTGTTTGTTTGTTTGTTTGTTTGTTTGTTTGTTTGTTTGTTTGTTTGTTTGTTTGTTTGTTTGTTTGTTTGTTTGTTTGTTTGTTTGTTTGTTTGTTTGTTTGTTTGTTTGTTTGTTTGTTTGTTTGTTTGTTTGTTTGTTTATTTGTTTGTTTATTTGTTTGTTTGTTTGTTTATTTACTTCTTAGAATGCGCTAATTTCAGAAACTACTATAACTACTAACTAAACTACTTGCATTAGATAGCCCGTTTATTGAGGATGGCTATAGGCTATATATGACTTTAAAAATTTCGATAAGGTGATTGAGTTTGATTGTGCATGACCTGTACGATTATATTCCCATGTTGAATCCGCTTTCGTCTCAATATTGGTAAAGTAATTAGGTCTAAATTAATATGTATAATATTTATTGTCGGTAGGAGCAGGTGTTTATAGCGTAATCGCAGCTGATGTGACGTAAAAAGCAAGGCTATTGTAATTTTAGTTATGTTTAAAAATATTTTTTTGCTTGGAAATAACTAACATTTTAATATAATTGTATAGATATTTAGTGCATAATAATTTAAAGATAATGATTAGAGTTACACCTTTATTGTTACTTCCGAAATCATCTCTCTGTTGATATACCATTGGGCATTCATTTGTGTGATGAGCACGAATGTTTGTACTCCAGTCATGGGTGTTTATATTTATAATATGTATGTATTTAAAGTTATATATGTGTAGTGTATTAACTATCTGGTATCCATAACACAGGCTTCATAGCTTACCATGGAACTAGATGGTGCTGTGTGTTAATATCCCAACATATTTATTTATTTAACCTTCCCCGGTAAGTACTCAGAATTTCATTGCTTTTAAGAATATTTAACATATTTTGTTCAGAAATACACTATGGAATGAAAGCATCATTTTTTATCCTCTCTTTGACAATAAATAATATTAATGGTATCCAAAATCATTTGTTATTCAAGGTTTCTGTCATTACTATCGATTGAAATTTACTCTGAAAAATAACGTCAATGTTAAAAATTGTCTATATTCTCGTATGCCTAAATATTCTCCCTCATGCCTTCTCCATTCTACGTGACATTGGCGAAGTAATCTGTGCCCTACTTTCACGTTTCGAAGCCATGAACAAGAAAATTGAATTGGATGCCCTAAATACTTGGGAATTGGCCTTTGTAATACATATTTTTATCATTGTTTTCTAGCTCCATTTTAATCCGCATAATAGTAAACAATGCTTGATATACTTATTTTTAAAATGAGGAAAATAACTTGAATATAAATAAAATCCGACATGGTTAACAAATGATAAAAGTTAGAATTCATCGCAACCGTAGACTAGTGACCCAAATATTTCTCTATAGTGTCATCCTATTGCCTTTAGCTGGGGTTCTATTCACTCGACGCTCAATATCAAACAAAGCATCCCAGATACGTACGATGGTTATATGCGATATATGTAATAGCGATGTCATCTGCAGCTGGCGCTCTGACACCTGAAGCCTCGGCCATTCTTATAACATAAAAGTTTCTAATTAAATTCTCAGAAATCGTTTTTTTTATATCATAATGATTCTATTTAATGTATGTAAAAGTATATTGAAAGTGATATACGTATTATATATCAAAGGTTAGTTTATTTATGGAAAAATATTTTTTGGAGATTAAATAATATAATGTTAAAAGTATGTAATTGTTATTTTTTGATAATATTTTACTGGATACAGTAAAACACAGAATTAGATATGACGCTAAAATTTGAGCAAAGCATTGCTATTTTCAATGTTTACTTTTTGATAAAGCCCAGATAAAAATTCGTCGTAAACAATTATATTTATGCGAGTTCGAACCCACGACCTTAGGTATATTACAGGTAAATGAAGAGTCACCAATCAATCTCTAATATATGTATTTTAAATCGTTTTTATATAATAATATTCCTTAAAACGGTTTAATCTTATTAAAGCGGTGAATCATTCGAAGCGAATCATACAAGCATTTAATTAGTTTTATAATTAGCCATAGCAGACTTCACTTTAATATTTGGTGACCGTATTATGATTGTGGGTTGTGGGTAAATTCCCGATAGAGTTGCTTTGCCTGGATTAGGCTGGCAGCTCCCGGCTCACCTTGGAGAGTAATTATAATGATCGGCGCCGGAACCCCAGTCTGGAACGGGAGTCCTTCCTGAAGAGGCGTGCCGAGGGTGGCGCAGCAGAGTACGCCCACCCGGCTTCCGTCCCTTTCACTCCTCAAGTAAAATTCTACCAAAATATCGTTTTTCTCACTCACCCGTCCTGTCTCGACCACCCACGCCCCACGCATTGTAATAACCCAATTTGTAAGAACCCCCCCTTTTCAAGGACGGCCGTCGGTCTTTATGGCGGCGGCGACGACGGCGTTGATTCCCCGACCTTGTTTATTTCAGTTTCTTTTTGTTTAGGAACTGGCTGAACTTATTTTCGTACGCCCAGGTCTGCGTTGTTATTGTAATTAGATGAAGTTTAGCGGCGATTATCGGACTCTTGCTTCCCGAATAGCTATCGATTGATTCGGCGTATAATCGATAAGCAGAACGTGTTGCATACTAATTGTATGACAAATTGTTTTCTATGTGTAATCAATTCAATTAAAATCTATCACAATAAAAATCGAATTTGTTGTATAGTAAATGTGACCTACTTAAGGGATTACGAACATAAAAAATGATGGAGGTTGCCTCATTTGTTTAAGTCATCTGAAAGTTCAAGGCCGCGGAGTTCCACCAAACCCTGCCTATAGGGCCGTCTAGACGGTTTCACACCTCCATTACTTTAAGGGTCCATCTGAATTATAAGTTATGGATATACAAGTGACATTTTTTGAGTGACATCGCAAGCTTGCGTGCGCTTTTTTTAAGTTTGTAGATATTAGGTATATTCGCCATCTGTAACTATCTGGTACCTATATCAGATACCAGATAGTTTTAGATTATTTTATAGTTCGTTTATATTACATATTTTTTTAATTTTTTTCTCTAACAAAGCGTTGAAATTAGGTTTTGAACATTTTTGTTTTATGGATTTTAATTTTCGCTGTTATAACACTGTACAAACGTTCAGGTACTCTAAAATCTGTCGGGTACACAATCCACACATCAAACCATTACGGGAGTATTTTACATTTTAAAAAACAAAATAAATCCGTTAGAAACTGCAAAAATAGTTTTATTCAAATTTTATCGTTACGATTGGGAATTTTGGATTTCTTTAAATCTAATAAAGTTATAGGTCTGAAAGCGGGCTTGCAGTTTTCTTCTAAACTGGGAACTTATGATTTAGTTGTTTATTCTTATTTAGCTATTTTGATGAAATTTTCTTTGTTATGGAACATAAACAACAAAACAACAATAAGAAAAAAAAAACAATAGAGACTAAACAAAATCCCCGTAAGTTATTTTTTTTTTTACTTTGTAGTGTCCATAGACATCTTATAGTTGGTATAAATTTCTTAATGAAAAGTTTTCATTTAAAATAACTTTTGACAATTAATTCGTATTTTAATTCAGATAGCCTTCAACTTATCAGCCTACACGTGTTTGGGTCTGAATGGACAGACTCTCCCCGGCGCCACCCGGCTCGGGGGTAGGGAGCCCATGTTGGAGGAAAACAAAAAAAATCTTTACCTCTTAAATATATTGGTGGTTTGATGAAAATTTTATATACAATTATTTTGTTTTACTTATAATATTTGTCAGAGAATTTTTTGAAAGCAAAATGGGACACATGTTTAGGACTTTTAAGAATTGTGTATTGAATATTTAGACAAATACAAATGGTTCGAGACATAATGTTATAAATATTTGTTGTATATTGACTGACATAATTATTTTATTTCTCTAGCTAGAGCGTGACTTTAAGATAAAATATAAAATAATACGAAATTCTATAATATAGAAATTCTATTTCCATAACAATTAACATTAGTATTAGTATTTTTTATAGGTTGAAATATGCGTGTATTATATTTTACATAACACAAGCTTCTTCACTCACCATATTCTATGGGATTTTGAATGAATGTGGATAAATATTTTGTTTGCGAATGTCGAATAAATTAATTTCATCTAGTTAATTCTAGCAAAAATGTCAAAGGTATTTCAATTTCTTCATAAAATGGATAGAACATTACGGAGGAAACTAGATTTCTTTGACACTAATCTGTATTATATTCTCGAGATTTGTAAATACATAGTTTATTTCCTTTCTTCATTTTTAAGGGCTTTTATGTTTCGTCTCTAAGGACATCAGGGTAAATGGAGAACCTACTGGGGAGGGACCTAAGCATTTCAATTTGGGACAATAAGAATCTACTAAAAAACGTACAGTCTAGAAAGGACGTGTAACGTTGACTTTTAGTCTATTTCTCAATTTATATGTTACTTGAAATGTACATGCGTTAAAGCGTATCATATTTAGTTAGTATAGGTAATTTGTAAAAAACTCAAAAAATAAAACATAGTGGGTGTGCAGATTTATGAAGTGAAGTAATTAAGAGAAATTGCTCCTATAACTTTTTTCCGTCATAATGGAAGTATTATATATAGAATTTATATCACTCTTTCTTATGATCCTCATAAAATAGTTTATACATCAATCCATATTTTATATTATATTTCTACTATTTCTTTAACATCTCAATTTGTAAATATTTATTAATTTAACGAGCCTTTATGTTTTATTGAAAACTGGCGATTCACAGTCGCTTCGCTCGGGCTCACCTTTAAACAAAACAAAAACAAGTCTGTCTCACGGGAACCGTACATTTTTGGATAAAAGTAGCCTTTGTGCTATTTTAGACTATAATCTATCTCTGTGCCAAATTTCATCCAGATCCGTTCAGCCGTTCTATCGTGATTGAGTAACAAACATCCAAAAATCCATCTAAACTTTCACATTTATAATATTAGTAAGATTTTCCTGATAGATTTATATAAAAAGTATTTCCTGCAAATAACAAATATTTCTAGAAAACAGCATACTTTACGTAATTCTAAATGGCCGTCTAGAACTGGACAGTTCTGACGGAGACGACTTAATCCTAAAAGAGGTTATTAGTTCTTACTCGTAGGAAAAAGTATTTGTTTTATGCTTGTATTTACTTTCACTTTATTTCTTTATTAAATTGGAGATATTTTTTTATCAATTACATGCTCATTCATATATTATTATACTAAGTATTAGTATTTATTAAAACCTGTTTCTTATACAGATATTATTGAAGGCAGGTTCTTGTTGCCTTCATTAACAGAATCTGTACTAATATTATAAAGAGGAAAGATTTTTTGTGTGTTTGTTTGTA
Organism: Brenthis hecate; assembly: GCA_951806755.1. Taxonomy (NCBI): domain Eukaryota; kingdom Metazoa; phylum Arthropoda; class Insecta; order Lepidoptera; family Nymphalidae; genus Brenthis; species Brenthis hecate. The sequence goes on along the minus strand of OX638265.1, from coordinate 5,669,171 downwards.
CCGAATAGGCTCCGAAACAACTGAACCGATTTAAATGAAATTTGGTAAGAAGATTGCTATCCTGGAAAGGACATAGGATAATTTTTATCCCGGAAATCATACCTTAAAAGGATGAAAGTTTGTATGAGGAAGCAACCTATTAGTTAATAATTGAATGATAACTTATTTTTAATAAAAAAAAATAATTTACATCAATTTACAAAATTCACTGTAGAAATCATATTTTATTTATATTTTCATTTCATGCGGGATAATAAAATACATAATGAATACTAAGTCAAAGGAATTTTGTGAAACGCCTCATATGAACTAAATTAAAACGGCAAAAGCGCTGAAAATCGAGGCCGCTCATAGTCTGTAAAGGAAACTGGCACGAAGCACGCACAAAAACGCACGCGAGTTCTTTTTCCAGGGATGTGTTATCGAATAATGACGTAATCCATCAAACCTCACCTATTATACTCTTTGTATAAAGCAATTCAAAGGCATGCCTTTCAAATACTTCAATGGATACAACACAAACGTGTTTAGCCGTGAACTTTGAATTGCAAGAGTTTCAAATCGATTTTCAGGCGAATGTACGACTGGAACTAAAATGGCTTAAAATAGGTGTATTTATATGAAACTAGCGACTCACTCTCGCTTCGCTCGGGTTCGTTCCTAGTTTGCTTCCCCATACAAAATTTCATCCTTATTCAAACCCCCATTTAGGGATGATTTCCGGGATAAAAACTATTTCACTCACTCACTTTGCATATCGCGAGATTAAAAAAAAACTTATTTTAGTTAAAAAAATCTCTTAATTTTCTTCTATACAAAACTTCCTGACAATAACAAATACAAAAAAAGAATTATCAAATATGGTGCAGTCGATCCGAAGTCATGCGCGTACATACATTTCGGTGATTCATTTTTATTTATATAGATGTTTATTCTTTGAAATTAATATCTGTTTAACGCGTAATTCGTAACCGTTATCTAACAGTAAGCAAAATAAAACATTATCAAATAAAATATGCCCACATAAGTAGAATTAAGAAGGTCATAGTTCATAGTATTTTAGTAATAAAAATCATCTCATCAAGTCACGTTCAGATTTCAAGGGATAGTTTAATATATACCAAAAATATGAAGAGTGTACTCGAGTGGATAATATTTGGCAAGCGGGCGGTTGTTATAAGGCTTCGCTTTTGTGTGGGCTTCATTGTCGCCTAGATATAGGTTTTGTCTGCACGCTATGATCCCAACGGATGAACAGGCCGTTGGATCCTCTTTAGTACTTTATTAAAAAATGGAAAGGTCACATTCTTTAGATAACAAATAATACCGTCATATATCTATCCTTCATACCCAATGAAAAATCCGAATCTTTGACTCATAATCAACTTAACAGTTGGGGCACTGCTGCATATCATAGAAGATATTCATGGTGCAATGGACAGCACCAAGCTCACGGTGTAATGGTCTTACTTGCTTCTAACAATGCTTTCAACTCTGTTGAACTTGACATCTTATTGGTACTCTTCGTGCGGTCAACATTTTTCCTACTGTTATAGACTGGTTTCAATCTTATATCTTCGGACGTCAGCAATGTGTGAAAACCAACGATACACAATTGGATTGGTTAGATCTTACTGGTGATGTAACTCAAGGCGGCGTACTTTCCCCTTTGCTGTTTTCCATCTTTATTAATAACTACTCAATATTCTTAAGATTCTCTTGATTGATGAATTTTCCTTCCTACCTACAGTAAATAAATGAATTCTCCTTTTTATTTTCGTTCTTTCTTGCAAAACCTCCCTATCCCTCACGTTCCAGGAAGCCTTGCGGCTTGCATCACGTCTATGCCGGAAATACCCAAGAGTAAGACAAAGTTTTATTAGCATTCTTTCTCATCTAGTGTATGCCGCCAACAAAGCTCTTTTTAAGTTCCTTTAAGAAGGAAATAAAACAGTACTTTCTGACGCAAGTTGCTTCATAATTATCAGAATAACTATTAATATGTATTATGTTTTTAAGTATATATGTTATTGTATTATATGTAGTATGTATGTGTGTATATAATAGTATGTACATTGTACAATGAGGTCTGCATTTATAAAATTTGTCTTTTATCTTAGTTAATTGTATGTATATTATTTACAATTTTACTTTGTATTATTTTACGTTTTTGGCTATACTATTACAGCGGGCCAAAAAGTTTAGTGTTTTAACGTTATTTCTCACTTCCATAGGTTGGCAGAAAGAGATCTCTTTTAGAGATAAGTCCAACTTTGTCCATATTGGTCTCTGCATTATTTGTATAGTGATATTGATGTGTAATAAAGAATATATAATAATACTAGCAGAACCCGCGGCTTCGCTCGCGCTAAAACTACAAAAGAAATCTTAAAAAGGTAGTTTCATACAAATTTTCATCCCCTATTTTAGTCCTTTATAGGATGAATTTTAAAAAATGCTAAAACACGTATTTATTTAATTTTATTAAAGAGCATTAGTACCAAGTTTCTGACTTACTGATTTTTTTTGGGTGGTATTATAACGTGTTTTCCCGTGGGAAATAGATAATCTCCCGGGGTAAAAAGTAGCCTATGTCACTCTCCAGCCCACCAGCTATCTCCACACAAAAAATCACGCCAATCAGTCTCTCCGTTTCGACGGGAAAGAAGAAAAAAAACAAACAAACACACTTTCACATTTGTAATATTAGTATGGATGATAATAATACTATTATTTTGACATCGATCTTTCGTTTATATTAGATATCCATGACTTTATTTTTGTGTGTGAATTGTAAATTTCTAAGTTAATATGAAGCTAGGATTAGTAGACTATACAAAATCAACAATTTGAATTCAAAACCGATAGATTAAATTTCTATATACATATGTACATATATAATATCTTTTAGACATTTAACATTATTTTACAATTCTATTAGTACAAACAGTACAAAGTACTAAGAATAAATAAGCTGCATTTACATTTCATTACCAATTACCAGGCGAGCATAGCGCGTATGGAGCTCAATAATAGACGAAGCGTCATACATCTACAAAAAATAATCCTACTCGGTTCACGGCTTCACGCTGAGATCGAATGCATTAGCAGCCTTGAAATTCACTGACTGTTGCTTTAGATACTATATATCATACTGATGTTAAAAGTTTGAACTGCGGTAGCGTATTAAATTTAATTGTGTGAAATTAGTCATGAATCTTAATTTATGATTATACATACTGTAAGTATAGATGAAAATGATAAAAAATAATAATTTTTATTTAAAGATATAAAAGTCTTTATAAAAGCTTTAAGTTTTATTCGAAAGCAAAGTGCGTAGTCAACAACGGTGCTTATTAATTCTTGTATAACAACCATCCGTTGCTGAACTGGGTTAGAACGAACATTAACGCGGAAAGCGCGTCGCCAAAAATGTTGGCAAGCGAGAACTGATAGCGTGCAAGTAGATGGGTTTAATGCCCTCCCCATTCCATTGCAAGGCCAAGCAGGGCCGCACTCGGCGTAGTCATGACGATCGTGTGGGCGCGTTGCGATGAGACGACCCCCCGCAACCCCACCCACCAAGCTCTTTTCAATCCCTCAATGGCGCCTAAATCTTTACCTAAGGACAGGTATCAATTTTAGATAGTCTCTGTCAGAATATTTTGAGTTAGACAAAGTATTCACGATCGTGTTAGATATATTTTATTATATAGAATGTTGTAAGCAATAACACTGGGTGGATATATTTCAATGTGAGTTTCAATAATTAGTATTCTTATTTTTTGGCATATATTTGGAACTGCTTTGTGTTTTCGGAAATAATTAAATTAAAAAAACTGATTTTAATTAACTTATTTAATTAAATTTAAGTATTTCTTAGTAAAAAATAAAATATAAATAAAAGATGTGAGCAAATATTCTTTAATACACTTGTATTAGTTTGGGGCCATCTCTAAAATCAGAGCTCGGCAATATTTACAATGTTTCCCGTTGAAATAAAAACGTGAACAAGCTCGGGGTGTAGACCTTGGCCTTTTCGAGGAACAATCTCGAGCCTTGGAAGGCTTCTCAGAATTTCAATTCTTGATTTCCGTGTGAATCAGTGCGAGTAACATAATTGGAGACGGCTGTTTTATTTAAAATAGAATTTCTAATGTTAGCCTATAGAATTTAATATGCATAAAAATTTCGTTAATTGTATGTTTTTTGTGACTTGCGGTCATCTTTCTGAACTGTTCTGTTTATCAGTTTTTGGCCAATAATAGATTTTACTTTTATATTGTTTTGTATTTTTTTAGATAGAAAATTTTACAATATCTCTTATTACGTTTTGAAATATAATAATATTATGTATAAATGGTAAAATATGTGTATTTATAAAATAACATTGTATCACATATACGATAAGTAATAAGTTATTAAAAACATTGCTTAAATATTTTATGTAACTTAGGTAGGCCTAAAGTTCCATCCCTTATATCGATCTAACCTAAATAATATCCTAGGCACTATGAGTACGGCCCTGGTCGGGAAGTACACTAGTCTACGCCAGCAGCTTGCTATTTGCGACGGGCCTCCGAACTCCGTCCCCCCTCCCACCACTCAATTCGCTCCGATAATTCATATATTCGACTTCGCCTTGGATGATAACCTAATACCGAGCGTGCTAAAGGTCACTACAATGGTAATGTAAAGTAGATGCAATCTTGCAACCCTTCGAAAACCAAAAAATGCAAAGTATTTTTGATTAAAATAATTTTATCTATAATCAAAAAATGGTAGTTCAGTGTTGCTTGGAACGGATTTGCTTGGAAAGCCAAGTGAAGTGGGTTCTAATCCCGGATCTGTAGCTTCTGATATTCTCATGTGCAAATCATTTTCTGCCTGATCTTCGTCGCATTGAAGGCAAGCCCATGCCCAGCTGTGGAACGTTGAATAATGGCTGTATATTATAAATCAAACTACACACTACTAACACTATCATTATGCATTTACTTGTTAAGGATTGAGATAAAGACGTAAATTATAATTATTTCTGTAAGTAAAAACTTTTTGTCATTTTTAAGGTCCAGAGATTATAGTGTATCTTCGTCACGATCTACATAGCTTGTCAGTTGTTGATGCTTCAATCTTCGACACGCTACCGTAGTGTGTCGTTGTGTTTTAATAAAAAATAGAAACCATATTACGTACATACATGCACATACATCTATACTACGAGTAATATTATAAAGAGGTAAAGTTTGTGAGTTTGTGACGTTGTAGGGGGTAATCTCTGGATCTACTGAACCGATTTAGATGAAGTTTGGCAAGAAGATAGTTTGAGACCCTGCGAAGGACATAGAATACTTTTTTTCCGGAAATCTTCCTGTAAATTGTAACTGAGTCGAATCTGTACCTTAAATAATTTTTGGAAAATCTTATTGAAGTGGAATTGAAGGCCGAATCTATAATTTTAAGATTTTTTTTTTATTTTTATATCACGAGAAAACTACTGGACAGTTTTGGTATGATGATAGTTGGTTATCCGGATACTTTTTATTGCGCGAAAATGTTTCATCTCTGAGAAATCAATATTATATGTTCAAACGTAACTAGGGACGTACCCAAGCGGAGCAAGGATGAGTCGCTTGTGTAAAAAATAAAAGTAAGAATTAGACCTAATCATGATTAAATTAAATATATAATACAGTCTATTATATCTTAACCAATTGATTTTTTAAAAAATACAACTCACCTTACCTATATAAAAGGCATTGACAAAGCCTAGATAAATGTATACAATAATTATTCTAATTGAAAGAAGACACAGAAACATAAACATACGTAACGTTAAAAGTAGATACAAGATTATAAGCATTAGTATATTTAATCTATTTTTGCTGGACGTTAGAAGTGTTGTGTAAAATTTAAGAATGAAAAAAAAAACTTGTTGTTTAACTAAAACGCAGTTTAGGCACGTCTGATTATTAACCAGTGAAACATGGACTTGGAAACAAATATGTTATGTATTTATGTATGTATGTGTGTATGTGTGTATGTCTGTATGTGTGTATGTGTGTATGTGTGTATGTGTGTGTGTATGTGTGTATGTATGTATGTATGTATGTATGTATGTATGTATGTATGTATGTATGTATGTATGTATGTATGTATGATGTATGCACGTATGTATGACGAATGCATTGTAACTTATCTAAGATAATAGATATTCCATTTTAGAATTATACTAAAGAAGCTTTCTTATTTTTAAGCTTCTTTGTTTTTTAAATTTACTTTAAAAGTTTATCGATTCAAGTAATAAATCCAAACATCTTAGAATTCTATTAAATTACTGCACTTTTTTCTAAATTACTTTACAAATTTTATTACTTACTAATTGTCATCTGTTTTTGAAAATTAATGATTTTTTTATTTTTTTTATTTGATGTTGCCTTATATATTTTTTATGCATTATTGATTTGGATGAGTCTAGTCCTCTACGCGGGAGATATTATAGTGGACGGGTGTCCGCGCAGACACATTTGTACTTTATATTCCATTTATTTTCAAAGTCCAGTGGACCGACTATGTGACATGACCGGTGAGAGATGAGGCCTGGGACCGACTGCTTAACTTCCTCTACGGACTAGGGTACTAAGCAAGACTCACAGCAAGTATGAAACATGTATGTATGTTTCCGACTGCATAATACCATTTTCCTTCATCAACTTGTTTCTATATTTTTAGTTAGCGTTTTAAGCAATCAGGTTTTTTATTTTAATAATTTATTTTTTTATTAACACAGTTTTCTTGGTAAAGTAAATGTAGATTTTATAACAAAATAAGAAATCAGTTATCTTCGTAGAATTAAACTACAGGAAGCATTTACCATTCGACATCGATTAAGTTATTTCCGCCGTTCTCGCGACATTTATCTTACTTTATAATATAATTTTGTTTAATTTGATTAATTTTATCTGTTGATCTTTATTAAATATATGTGCTAAACTATGTTAAGAGAATTATATTACTACTTAGAATCCAAGGTTACATTATTTTATTTAAGATGAACATTGTGAGAAAAATATATCGCTTATTCTTCACAAATATCTTCATTATTACGCTTCAAGTACCCAGGTCACATGTACACAAATAAGACGACGCAGCACTTGCGATCTCGTTAAATTTGCTCAAAATTCAAAGTCAGGAGTCGATTACAAAGCTAGGCTGTTTGCCACAGCAAAGAGAGTGGAAGCCTACGTGAAATTACTAGATTCACGTCTTCTTTGAGTTAAGTGCAGACATTAGACAATGCGTGACTAACATGTCAAATATCTATGTTATAAGATTGATGTTTTAATGTTAATAATGAACACGAGTTTCTGTGACAGTCATCGCACATTACGCTGGAGGTCCGGGATTCTATTTGCATACGTTGCGGTTATTTTTTGACTTAAATCATTTCTTAAGTTATCAAAGTCACGTGACCGCCATGGTTATGTAAAAATAAGTTTTAACATAACAAAAACAAAATTAACTTTAAAAAAGTCTGAATTGATGTTTTTAAGAGATATTTAACCTGATGCCTGTCTGCTTGTTTCTCTGTCGATAATTTTGTTTACCGTATAATTTTACAAGTTTTTGACCGCGACTCTACTCGCGTGGTACGATCATCGATAAAAAGTAGCTTACATGTTAATGCAGAATTGAGAATACTCAAACTAGTTTAGTCGTTACAGCATGAGCATTAGCGTTTACTCACAAACATTCGTATATATTTTTTTTTTATATTATAAGGCATATGCTTGTTTCTTTATAGAATAGATATAATACCATTATTTAATCTAACTAATTATTATCGGTACGTAGTGACTTGTCACTATGAATAAAAAATATTTCAAAATGTCTATTTCTCTATTGTATATAGTCTATGGTATCATCTGAATTCGTCAGCGGAATAAGGCCACGAGAAACTCCAGCAAAGGGATCGTTGCCATAACAACGCTTAGACTCGGGTAGGTCTCAAATTAACAAGCCTTATTGATTATAGACATAATTCTCAAAACTGCTATTATAATTGTATCGTTTGTTTACTCGCATTAATATTCTTGATCTTCATGAATATTTCAATTGGAGTTGGAAATTTCCAAGAGATTGTTTTTGATCTTAAAATGGGGAACTAAAATATAATGCAATAAAAACAATTTGATTAATAGTCATTGTTTGTTGTTTTAAAGAATTGGCCATTATAGATCATAATTTTAGGGCTTGTGGTAAATCCCTTATGTCCTGATTTCTCAATTAGAATAATTTTTTTTTTGTACGAAAAACTTAAACTGACTTCAAAGTCATTAAATTCGTGGATTGGGTGAGTGGATTAGAAGATGTGTATATGGATGAATTTTTATCTTGAAATTTATATGAGACCACCCTCGACGTATACTGTATATCTAGGATATAATACTATGTTTAAAAAGAGTCATGGAAATCGGTAATACAAATATTACAAAAACCATAAATTATATATCTGAATTGTTTTTTAATTATCTTGCATAATATTTATGTTATTATATTTTAATTCCCCTAAAAACCTTTTATATTCATCAGTTTGCTCCCAAACCGAAAAGATGACAATAAAGTGAGTTTTCGGTTTATGTGTTACTCCAGTATATAGTACCTATCCCCTGCCCCCTAATGAGGGGCGCATTAGCGCCCGGAAATCCAGCTGGGTGTGATGAGATACACTTGGAGATAGCCTACTTCGGTGGGCGGTGTACCATGCGGGTTGTTCGTGACTTTTCCCTGGTAGCAGAGCGGACCGTGGGAGCAACTACATGGTTGTTGTAATCTGCCTCGGCAACCCAGTCATTGGATTGCCATGGTTGATTGCGTGAGCGATCACGCGATGCTCCGTTAAGACGAGAGAGGTTCCATTGGATTTTTGTCGGTAGCACTGGCTTTGCTGATCGGTGATTCCCACATAACCTGTACGTATGCAGGTGGTATGCGTAAATACATTTCACGACGTTAAAAAAGGCATAGTACTTACACGTGTACTCATGAATATTGTATATATATGTATATGTATATATATATATATATATATATATATATATATATATATATATATATATATATATATATATATTAATTTTATTCAAGTCTGTCCAGCCATTTCTACGTGAAATATATAACAAACATGCAAATACACACATGCAACTATCGCATTCATAAAAGTAGTTTCTATATAGAGTTTTGAGGTTTGTTTGTCAGAGCATTCGCGCCCTCAAAGGCCGTAACAGCAACCACGGTCGCAGTGACCTACAATTAACATTATGATATGTTCAATACCGTATAGGTACATTATGTGACTTTAAGTCACGCGGTCATCTAGCACGCGGGGGTTTTAAATATCCATATAACCATTTCTTTTTACCTTTTTAATGGTGCAATTTCTAAGCAATCCTTCTAAATTTATCTTTAACTGTTTCTGATAAAAAAATTAAAATAAGTTTTAAAAGACTGAAATGCCGCATAAAGTATAGAAAACATCGTAAAGTTTATGCTTGAACTGGGCCAAGAGTTTTGATGCTATTATTAAAGTATAGCTTTTTATTAATGCAAAAGTAAGCAAAGCTGTGACATATAGATAATCATGAGAAACTAATGTCGATACGAATCTAATGTGACTTTATAATTTCCTAGTTTCCGTATGTATATTACTTATATGGGATTTAGTGTGAGATAAGTATCGATAGAGTTGACCTTTAAAAAATGGCCATCAACATATCAAGTTTTTTTTTATGTAATATGCCCATCTTTCTTATGATAATGAAGAATAAGGCTCGTAATGTATTAGTTTAAATTTAAAAACAAAATTGTCTAACACTTCTTTAATATGTATTATTAAGAGCGACTCATCCTCGATCCGCTCGGGTTCATCCCTAGTTACGTTTCACCGTTTAGTATAGATTTCTCAGAGATAAGATATTTTCCCGCTGTAAAAAGTATCCTATATGTTGACCTGTATAACCAGCTATCATCATACCACATCAAAATCTGTGATTTCCTCGTAATGCGGTCACAGACAGACAGATAGACAAAAATTCTAAAAACTATAGATTCGGTCTCTGTATCGATAATAATGACTATTTCAATGAGATTTTCCAAAAAATATTTAACGTCCAAATTCGACTCAGAATTTTATTATATGTTTAGACATAGATTTGTAATACTTTGTGGCAACCTACATATTAATAGAAGTCACGAGTTTGATCATTTGATTGTCATGAGGCATGAGTTAAATATATAGTATTATTTGTATAAGGCACAATTATATAGGTTTTTTTAAAGAAAAAAAAGTAAGTTTTCGAAAAACGCGTAAAACTTAGCTCAAAGTGAATTGAATTTAAAAAGGTAAACTATGTTCGTAATCCTATGCCGTTAGACCGGTTATTGAAAAATGCGAGTCGCAAACGACCTATTGGATTTATTTGCAACTAAACTATCAAATTATTCATATACACTATTATATCTTTATATAATAACACTAAAACAGCGGCTGTCGTGGAAATGTACGCTAAAATTCATCTAAGTCATGTTAGTGGGTTTTTTTTATTAATTATAATGTGCAGGCCAAAATATGCTTTGATACTTTATATTCCGGTATCTTAACCGGAAAGATAACTAATACAAAGAATATGAAGATGATAGTTTAGGTATATACAAGATTTACTGAATGGTAATTTGTAAATGTTATTTATTACTTCGTTAAATATATTTTTGTAATAATAAAGAATTATATACAAATTTATAATACTTTATTATTACAAAAATAGTATAGTAGTACTTTGTAGGCATTTGTAGCCCAGTGGTAACGCGCTCTCTTGGGAAACAGAGTGAAGCGGGTTCATATCCCGGGTCTCGCACCTCTGATATTTTCACGTGCGAATCATTTCCAACACAATTACCACTTTTCTTAACGGTGAAGGAAAACATCGCGAGGGAACCAGCATGTCTGAGACCCAGCTAGTTTTCAAAAGACATGTGAAGTCCGCCAACCTGCACTTGGCCAGCGTGGTGGACTATGACCTAATCTCCCTCGTACTGAAGGGAAGCCCGTGCCCAACGTGGGACGTTTAAAAAAGGGACTGAATACAAATTATTACATATTAGTCGTAATTAAGCAAAGACATCAATCAGTGATATAATATTATTACTAGTTGACATTTTTTCATATGGTACTACGAGTATAGTAAACAATGTCATGAGTTGACGCTATTCAAGTTCTCTAAGCAATAAAATTCATGTAAAAATATTTAAAAACAAAGTTTTTTTTTAATGTAAACATTAATTCATCTAATTTGGTTATTTTACGTTATTGGCGGAAATATCTATACATATAATAAAATTGTAACTAAGCCGAATCTGTACATTAAATATTTTTTGGAAAATCTTATTGAAATAGACATTATTATCGATACAGAGGCGGAATCTATAGGTATGTATAGTAAATGAAAACTACTAATCAGTTATTTTTTACTTTTTAGTGCTTTTGTTTGAAGTCAGTTTTTATTTTATTGTTAAGAAGTTTTTATTTTTCCCTTTTTAGTGTAGATAGTAGTAGCAAAGTAAGAATTCTAACGTGTTAGGCTTGTCAAATCAAACAAAATAAGCCCAAACTCAAAGTATCTACTATTAGCCGTTGAAGAGTTCCACCTATCCACCTTCTGGCCTTACCATCAGATCAGGTTAACAATACCGAACCACTGTACTATCAACGGAAATAGAAATACTTGCAAAGTTTCAAGTCAATATGACAATTAGAAGTAGGTTAAATTCATTATTAGCTATTTTTGGTATTTTTTTTTAAATTTAAAAACGACCAATCTGGAAGTATTTCACTTTCAAACAACACAAAAATTGTCCAAATCAGTTAATAAATGACGGAGTTCTGAGGTAACAAACATAAAAAAAATACAGTCGAATTGAGAACCTCCTCCTTTTTGAAGTCGGTTGAAAACTATAATGAAAGAGTATACTAATATGTAAAACGTAAGAATTTGGTTTTTGGTCATCTGAACGCTGGCGGAGCCGCGGGCAATGCTAGTAATCTCTAAAATGATGACTCAATCATTAATTTTGATAAAGTACTAAGGGCGATATGGCGACAAAAACACCTTTAAGAAAAAATAAATATGTTGCTAGTTTGAATATGGCCTGAAAGCAACGATGTATAAGACCTCCCACATAATAGGTATACATCTTTGACAACATAAAACGATCTTAATTTTTCCTTTACCTTCGCGTAACACGTTCCTGGTAATTATAATTGCTGTTGCTTTAGTAAAAGTATATTCAATAATATTATTTTTAACTTTGATAACACTTTAAAAGTATTTTTTGCACATTTAAGGATTGAGTTTTTTTTAAATTATAATATGTTTACGCTTAGCTAAAACCTTATTCTAAAAAAAAACAATTATTTAAATGGTTGATTAACTGGCAAGTATATCGCGTAAAATACGTTTAGAAACACACCCGAATTGAGTGCCTCTACCTTTTTAGCCGACTGCGATAAAACCCAAAGGAAGGTTTTATATTTGGCCTGTATGTATGTATGTTTGTATGTGTATACATGTTCCGAACTTATATTCTCTCGTAATTACTATGCGGCTTACAAAAAAATCCCGACAGACTGTCAACTTGTTCTCATGTTTTACTCCACTTTTCACGCAGTCGGGTTTTTTATTTCAATAATTGTTAAAATCAAATTATTCGAACATAACAATATTTTGTTTACTATAAAAAAAAAAAAACTTTTCTTGTTGTTTAATCCGATTGTATTACAATAATATAGTCTGGACCTGATGCTGCTACCAGATACATCTGATGAAGACCCTACACATTTAAATCTTGATTTTAAAACTTCGATACAAAGTTACAGTCAAAAAGCAACAGTCAAAGTAAACTTTATAACCAATCAAATCCCTTGAATTTCGTTACACACCATCGATATAGTAATGTACTCGTACTTACCTAAATCTTTAACTACACTTCTTCGCTAGAAACACTTTCACTTCTCTATATCTTTAAATGACCCTTATAAATTCACTTCCAAAGCAAAGTACGCAAGTGTTTTGATGAGTTTTCGGTTTTATTTAATGTTTATATAAGATTTGGTCTCGGATATCACACGGCGATTTCTATCAGTTCTTTTTTTTTTTTAATATTCAGTAATTGTTTTTTTTCTAATATTCAGTAATTATTTTAAGGTATCTTGATATGTTTTGAAATAATGAATTTAAAGCCATTTTCAAGTAAGATTCTCATGGTAATACTTAAAATACAATTTAAATATGAATCATTATAGTTTTTATCGATTTTAATTTTTCTATTTTACCTTCTTTATAGTGAAGGCAACAACGAAGTAGGGCTCTAATTTCGTCCTTCATTCCGTAATTATTTAGACGTGATATTACAGAACTGTGCTCAACTGATGATTAATTAGAATCCTTCAAAAAAGTAATGAAATAATAAAGAAATAATCGAATATGCTATAACCGAACATGAAACATATTTGTCAAACACATTGCACTTTTAGATACAGCCAAAAATTAAATCTTATTAATTAAAAAAATGATTTTTTTTTGTATACTACTTTATACTAATATATTTTGAAAATTAAAATTAAATCGATGAATAGACACTTATTACTAATTGGCAACACACTCGCTTTATTCGGGTTCTCTCAGAAGGAACGATGGAAGGGCAAACTAACAAACAAGTTTCACATTTGTGACATACTAGCGTTTTCCTGCGGCCCCGCCCGCATAGTACATTAATCACCAACATATTATATACTAAAACCTTCTCCAAAACACGCTGCATCTTAATATGGTATGAGTATAATTCCGATCAGTTCAGTAGTTAACGCAGTATAACCGAACAAAAAATCGGCTCTCCATTTATTAGTATAGATAATTATATAGCTATTATAGAATTCGCTTCGGCTTATTTATCTGCACGTTATTTTCTAACAATGTATGAAAAAAACTTGTTTTGGCCTAAAATGAGCCTATATGACTCGGTCCATAAACTTTATAATATACTAGCATTGCTCGCGGTTCCGCCCGCGTTCAGATGACCAAAAACCAAATTCTTAGGTTTTACATATTAGTATACTCTTACAATGCAGTTTTTGTGTTTTTTCTCAGAAATGAGATATTTTCCCGCAGTAAAAAGTATCATATATGTTGAACCGGATAATCAGCTATTACCATACCAAATTTCATCAAAATCCCAACAGTGGTTTTTCTATGATGCGGTAACAGACTGACAGACAAAAATTCTAAAAAACCATAGATTCGGCCTCTGTATCGATAATAATGTTTATTTCAATAAGATTTTCCAAAAAATATTTAATGTACAGATTCGGATTAGTTACAATTTTATTAAATGTATAGATATATAGATATGTAAGGTTTTGTACATTTAGCCAAACTCTATTATAAAGAAAATCATCTAAAAACATTTTTACAATTGAAAATTAGTTAGAAATGAAGTTTTATAATATTTAAAATTGAGCATTTGATTCATCCTAGAACAATGATGTGTGTTAAATGTTGATCATTAAAATTATCGGCATCTCTGTCAGTGCCTAGTAATGAACGCATGAGGAAGTGTTCATAGACGACGTGTGCATACAGATTGTAGTTTTTCTACTTATGTACAAATTCTGATATGATTTTACATTTATTAGCAGTTTTAAGTAATGAATGATTCTGGTGAAATAATACGTATAAATAAATCTTTTAATTATTAGTTTTCAGTTCACTGTAAAAGAGTGTCAATGATAGAACAATCCAAATGCTACTTTTGTAGTAGTTTTGATTTCGTCTTTTTCTGACATTATTTTTTATGAGAATCGAAGTTAATTTTTAAGTCAGACCACCTTATCATGTATCTTTGCCCTTTATTTTCTATATTTTTCTATTTAATCTAAACACCATCGCTTTAAATAAAATTGCATACCAAATTGAGCTCAAAATATCTTTTTTGTTCTACTTCGTGATGGACTCAAATAGCTTAGACTCACTGAGGCTTAGCTATATTTCTAATTGAGACTGTGTCCTAATAAAGAGGTACCGTTGAAATCAGCTCACTGCTATAAACAAAAATAAGGAAAATTGTAGCTTACAAGTATAAATATTCTTGTAAGTTATAAGTGATTTGTCATATAAGTACATTCCCACGCCCATTTTTCAAAAATTACAATTTTAATAAAACAACACACCATGGTACGAATACATGGTAAAAACGCCTAAATATTATGCAATTGGTCGGTTTCGGGAGGTGACGTCAACCTACGGAGGTGGCAGGTTCAGGGTCGCAAACGAGTTCATGCGATCATAGATTGTTTCGATCGTATGCGGCAGGTTTCCACCTAACGCGTTTTTACGTGATTGCCCTATGCATTAAATTATTGTAAATTAGCTACTTAATTTAAATAGAAACATGCGGAATCATAATGAGAATGGACAAATATAAAAAAAAAAACTTTGATTATATGTTAACATGGTAATTTGATAAATTTTGTACATTAAAAAAAATGGAGTTTCTTTCTAATCGGACGAATTAAAGTGCGAGGGTTTCTTTGTGTGTGTATGTTTGTTTGTGTCTGTATATGTGTGTATGATTGCTCACATGATAACATTAAGGAACATAAAGTTCACGATGCGTGTGATATCGAGAGTATATTTTGTTAACAATAAATAAAATAAAAACATCATATATCCAATTGCTTGATATCATGCCTGACTTTTGTATTACCAATGTTCTGGTTCACCGTATTTATATCACCGTACCGTTATTCGTATTAAGGAATTAACGTAATTAAAGAAAGTTAAAGTTGTTAGCAACTTGCTTCGGCTTTGTCTGACTGCTTTTTTCCTCTCTAAAAGCTATATCTCCAAATAAAAAATTAAAAAAAAAATGAAATAATCAAGTTTTTTTTATTATGACAAGTTTTAATGTCAATATTAATGCAAAATTTGCCAGAAAAATATTATTCTCTTTATACATTTTGCTGTTTTTCTTCCTAAAGTTCTAAATATAAGAAGTCAGAAAAGTCTTTGCTTAATGTTTATACACGTTTTATTGAAATTCGTTTCCAAAATTTAAGCCAACTCGGTACAGTTGTTTGGTCTCAACAGTACCGAAATACATTAAAGGAGGTAGTCAAGTCGGTTGAACGTATGAATCTTGTTTAATGTAAGTATGTATGTATGTTACATGACATCTTCACCAATTGTATCTTTAAAATGTTAATTTTTTAATTATATTTAATAGTTGATGTGTAAAATTTAATACATTAATTTTAATTTTAATTAATTAATTTATTAAAATTGTAAAACAAAAAATTTTAAAGGTAATGCATTTAAAATAATAATAACATTTAAAATAAAGCTACATTGTGTTTTTTTTAATCTAAAAATATAGTATTTATGTAATTATCACCGGTGGATAAATAAGTAATAAGTATATTGTGAACTGATTTTCAGAGCACTTTAATGAATTCGTCGCACCTCGTCGTATGTAACTTTTTTCAACAAAATCTTTTACCCGTATAATTTCATTAAGGTATTTAGATTTTTGTGTACTTTTTCAGTTAAAAAGTCATTATAAATATGTTTTAGTACTTAGTAATATTACCAGAGTAGAAATTTGTGAAACAAATATTACTATATTAGCCGCGCTTAAAGTTTTAAAAAATTGAAAGCTTGATTTATATTCTCAATAGAAGAGCTTAGTGGACTCTTGGAAGATTTTTGTTATGGAAAAAAATATTCATTAATAAAATTTTATACGTGATATTTTTGGTATGCGTCATAATACAAAAGTAGTTTAATTTACGATTGTAAATCAATCGGTGAAAACATCTCAAACAGGTATTCGAAATAGGCATTAATAAGTCAAGATAGGCCGTTGTTAAGAAACACATATGTACACTTGGCATAAAAAGTGTGTATTTGAACGAGAGAACGAAAGCGAAATATTTTTTGTTGTCATTAGTTTTAATAAAGCAAATATATTATTCCACTAAAACACAGTTATTAAGAAATATATATTTTTTTGTATTACGTAAGCGAATTTACTTCGTAATATGAATTTATACTAGCGTCATACCTTGGTGTTACTTACGAGTAGTTGTATATATATGTATTATGTACTATTATACATAAATACGTTTTATACTATATACCTACATCTAATTTACTTTTCTGGTTATAACTGTTCACTAATTATCTAAAACGTCTTGCGCGCCACCTATCGTATGCTAATGGTACCATGTCAAAAACCTTTGTGGGCTCATCTAATTGTTGACGTATTGGTTTTACCAATCTTTGGCGATAAGATTAATTGTTTAGGAATGTGCATGTTACAGGCTGGCAAACAAACAAAAATTATGATTTTTAATAGATATGTATTTTACAATTATGAACGTACCAATTGAGATATAACACATGCTATATACGAGTTGTAGTGGATAATGAAAGTAATGACTCTATATCTATATTTTCTCTATCTTATAATACATTATCGTAGAGCGCGAAGAAAATAAATAATAGATCTAAAATAAACATGGCAAAGCAAGTTCTGTGGTAGTTATTTAACCGTTTCTTCTGCGTAGTAAAAAGTCTTTTACATATTATTCGAATTAGCAAGGTAGGCGTGTCGCGGCAAACCTGAATTAAAATTCTATATGTGACATGAAATCAGGCGGTCGCGATTGATAATATATGTTCGGTATACTAGTGAAATTACAATTAGGATTCGATATCCTAGAAAAATATAAATACAAGCTAGTAACTGGCGCGAGTCACTCGCCCGAATACAAGGATGTATGCAAATCATTTTTTTTGTTTTCTAGTATCTAGTAGAATTTTAGTAATAGTGCAATTATTATTAAAAAAAATGCCTTATTGATAGACACGTGTAAACTTCATCGCCGTCATTTTTGAATGCAACAAACTTGAATTAATAGCTGTTTTTGTAATGTAGTTTCTGGTTTAGATTAGTTTTTGCTCTTTGTTTAATGACGGAAGTCATAGAAAAAGTGTAGTACCAAAGGAATGAATGCTAATACAAAATCAAGGTCTACGACATTAACATTGTTAGTAGTCAGAATTAAATGCATATAATATCCCTATCCATACTTCCATATACTAATAATATAAATGTGAAGTGTTTGTTTGTTTGTTTTTCTTTCACGTCGAAACAGACAGACAGATTGTTGTAATTTTTTGTGTGCAGATAGTTGGAAGATTGAAGAGTGACACAGGCTACTTTTCATTGCGGGAGATTATTTCATTCACATGGGAAAGCACGTTATAATACAACCCACAAGAACTCAATCTATTCTAACCATTAAGCGAGCGAAGCGAGGGTGAGTCGCTAGTTGTTTATAAATGTAGAGTTTTTCAGCGTAACAAAGGCTCAGGTGCTACGATCGATACGGTGCATGAAACTGGAAAGTTGGTCGATGATGCGGAAGTGAGTTTTTCATTTTGCACGTGTGTACTTGCGCGGCTGTGTGCGTGCGTCAGCGTGCAACTATCTGCCCGAGGTCGCCCACATCTGATCTGTGCAAATTTCGTGTTGAGGTCGCTGGCCGCCTCCAGGGTCGCAACGCCGTATCTCTCAATTTTTGCTTGTTAATTATAAAAATAATGCGTTATATAAGCTGTACCACATCTATCTGTCTCTTTTCTTCTAGCTATAAAGCCGTATATCTGTCGCACCGTCACCAATACTGCGGCGCACACAGCAACGTAAACTAGAAAAGTACATCCACGAATTTCGGCTAACGCTTGCGTGTGTGCGTGAATGACGTTATCGTACAATGCGATTACAGGGCTGTATTGGAAACTTTTCTGTTTTGTTTTAACGGATTATGAATAGATAGCTATTACTGGCCGATTGTATACGTGAGTGTAGTAATATTCGCAGTTTATTTTCGTTAGGCATTCTGTAAAGAAAAATGTAAAATTTGTTTTAAATTTATCCAAGGTTGCCCGTGTTATTTTCAAGTGCATAGAATATTTTGAGATTTGAAATTCGGCACTGTGCTTACACGTGCCGTAGTGTTGTCCCCTGGATGCGATGTTTGGCAGTCATTGTATGCAGTCATCGCGTATTTGCGCACTAGCGCCTCCGCCTCCTCACTCCCCCCTGCCCCCATAGGCGTACACTCCATCACAGTTTAAACACCTAACTCTTAAGTCATTGAACATAAATGCCATTTTTGTGTGCGTATTTTAGTTTAAAAGCCTCGTCATTTCGCCCACCGTACTTACACGCATCCGTAGATAACTTATTTGGGTTTATGCAAATTAAACGCGGATTTATTTCTGTGTGTGTATAGCCAAATTAAACAATGTATTTTTTTGCAGTAAATGATAAAACTGAAATTAGTTTATAGTTTTTTTTAAAGTACAGGGTTTTTTATTAAGAGAAGTTTGTTTTATTGAAAATATTGTAAGTTTTGTTGTGAATAATACCTGTTCTGGCTGTTTTTATCGAAGTTTCTTTATGGTGTATGCCATTTTAATAGATTTTTGGATTGTTCGATCGATAAAAATATACATACTAGTAATCTATCGTTTCACTGCGACTCTGCTCGCGTAGAATGTATACTTGCTTTCAGTTTTGGTCACTGTAATTTTAAAGACAATTTATTATTATAGAGGATTTTCGTAGAAAGGAAAAGCGATTGAAAATCTCTTTTTTTATTTCCTTTAGGTATTAAATTTGCAAAAATCTTTTTTAGTAGGGACCTACCCTCTATTTGAAAATTTTCAAGTTTATATTTATTACATTATCAGTACTTTACTTATACTTATACTTTCTAAGATTTCGTCATTAAAACGAATTAATATAATAATAAAAATGTTATTTATTCATATAAGTGGTTTTATACATATTTCGCTTTTATATAGGGTTTCTGTACAAAAATGTCAAATTATACTTTTAAAATTAAGTTTATATAATACGGATTAATCGACATAGTTGTATTTATGGAAATAAATTTTAGCTATAGAACCACATGAAAATACCATTATTTCCTTGAATTATCGTTAATAGTATAAAATAGGAGTTCGTATTTCCCATAATAATTAGTAATATAATATGTACAATGTACGTGTATTATAAATCTATAATAATACTCGTATTATGAATATCATAAATATTAAAATGAAAAATATATTCTTGTTAATTGCGCCACAGTCTAAACAATTTTGTATATATGAATTTTGTAATATATGAATTTTGTATATATGGGTTAAGTGAATTTGTTGTATACCTATAAAACATAAGGGGAGATATCTACTGAGTCTTCGAATTCAATTTTTGAATACTAGGCATTTGCCCGCGGCTCCGCACGCATAGTTTATTTAAAATTTGCTCTGCTCCTAATGGCAGTGTGATGTTAGATAGCTTTTAATTTTTTACAATAAAATTGAATAAATGATGCAAAAAGATTTTTTTAATTCGGATTGATAGTTTCAAAGATTCAAACAAGAAGCGGTCAAACAAAAAAAAACTTTTTAAATGTATGTATAAATATATTTTTAAATGTATGTATAGAATATAAATTACGTCTTATAAAGGAAAAACTAGCCCGAGTCTTAATTATTGAATATAAGACAACGATAGTAATGCCAAAATGACAAAATGTGTATTGACTGTGTCCAATAATGAATTAAATGCTCTTGAAGATTGAAGTTCTCAAGATAAATAAATAGATAAAAATGGGACATTAACACACAACACCATCTGTTTCCATGGTAAGCTACGAGGCTTGTGTTATGGATACCAGATAGTTGTTACACTACACATACATACATATAACTTTAAGTACAAACATATTATAAATATAAACACCTATGACTGGAGTACAAACATTCGTGCTCATCACATAAATGAAGGTCCCCAGCGGGACTCGAACCAACAAAAACTCACAGCAAGTACTACAAACTGAGCCAAACGTGTCGACAATTGTTTAAATATTGAATAAACTTCTTCAATTCTATTATTTATTTTATTCGTCCTATATAGGTACTAAAGTAGCAATATAACGTGCATTCATAAGATGAAAATTATTTTATACTAGCAGAACCCGCAGCTTCGCTCGAGCTAAAATTATAAAAATACTCTAAAAAGATTTCATACAAACTTTCATCCCCAGCCAGTCATTCTCCAGCCCTCAAACTATCTCCACACAAAAAAATCACGCCAATCCGTCACTCAGTTTTGACGTAAAAGAAGGACAAACAAACAAATAAACACATTTTCACATTTATAATATTATGTATGGATTTTCAGTTTCTACATTTTTTGGGCATTAAAACTAGTTTTCATAACAACGACAAGGTAACAACACAATAAAACTGAAGTATTAAATATAATTTTTAACCGACTTCCAAAAAGGAGGAGGTTATCAATTCGTCGGAATCTGTTTTTTTCTTTTTTTATGTATGTTCACCGATTACTCAAAGACGCCTGAAGCGATTTGGAATTTTTTTTTTGTTTCAAAGGGTATACTTCCCAGGTGGTCCCATATAAATTTTATCGAAATCGGTAGAGCGGTTTAAAAAAAATCAACAAAACAATACAACATTTTTTTTAAATAAATTGCTTAATCGAATATGTTATTAAAAAACTTTTTTCTTACAAATTACCTGCTTATTACGTCTACACTAAAAATGGAAAAATAAAAACTTTTTAACAAAAAATAAAAACCGACTTCCAGGCACTAAAATGTAAAAAATAACTAAACGCAGGTTTTCATTTAGAATAGATACCTAATAATAATAATATAAATAAATTAATAGATATTGCTTATAATATTTAAGTTCAATATTTTCTGAAGACCGATTGTATATGTGAAATAGAATATGTTGGCGCTAAGGTGACAGCTGATCCCACGTACCTTGGGAGAAGAAGGAGATGAAGTAGATTCTTCTTAAAACAGCAACAATCTAGCAAATGCCTAACTTGTTTTACCCACAGTAATTGATAGAACATGTAAACGTATGTATGGAAATCAAATATGAAGTATAAGTAAAACCCATTTTTAGATAAATGTTTGTAGAAATGTTAGTGTATATAGGTCGTACGTACGCACAAAAGTTGTAAACATTGCGTTCGTTTAGAAGGAATAGAAACGTCTTAAAATCGCATGCTATGACCTACATTCAAGGCGCTTTAGTGTTTCAGCAGATGCATGGTGTTTGTATACGATTAACGATCTATAAGTAGCAATGGAAAGTGTTCGATTTTCATGTACATAATATAGTAAATATTTAAAGGAATTCTGCGTTTCCGCATAGAATGCTATGCATTTATAGGTAAACTAGCGGCTCACCCTCGCTTCACTTGGGTTCGCCTCTAGAAGAAAAAAAATCCATCCCAAGGGAACCGTACTTTTTTTCGGGATAAAAGTAGCTTATTCGCTATTCCAGACTATAATTTATCTCTGTGCCAAATTTCATCCAGATCTGTTCAACTGTTCTGGCGTGATTGAGTAACAAACATTCATTCAAACATCCAAACATCTAAACTTTCACATTTATAATATTAATAAGATGTTTTATTAGCTGAAGCGAAAATGTAACAAGCAATAAGAAAAAATCCTAATAAAACAACCAGTGCATTACACCATACATACATACATACATACCTATATACATATACATATCTTATAATATTAAACGAAAAATTCTTGATATATATACATCTATTTCGTGTCTCTCGGAAACGGCTCTAGCGATTTAGATAATATTTTGTATTTAGATAGAATTTTGCTTTTTAAATGTATCTATAAGTATAGGTATCTTTTATAAAAAACGCAATTGTAATACCTTTTTTGGTAAAACGCCGAGCAAATTAAGTATAAAATAATGATAGTTTTTAATACTCTTTATAATACTTATTTATAGATCACTAAAAGTCTAGTTATAGAAGTATGTATAGAAGTAGTATAGTCTAGTGGTAAATTAATTGAAGACTCCACATGACCCACTTATGGGGGCTGGAGTTATTTTAGAAAGAGCACACCGGCTGCATTCGTTACAGCTATGGTGACCTGGTTTCTACGTCCTTTGTTCCAGTAATTATATTCCAGTATTATAGAGTAGAGCTAATAAAATTCTTTACGTCGTGAATTTAAAGTTTATTACTTTATTAGGTAATAGGTTATCTATTCAGCCCTTTTTAACGTCCCACTGCTGGGCACGGGCCTCCCTTCAATACGAGGGAGATCAGGTCATAGTCCACCATGTTGGCCAAGTGCGGGTTGGCGGACTGAAAATATCATTCGAAAACTTGCTAGGTTTTAGACATGCAGGTTTCCTCACGATGTTTTCCTTCACCGTAAGACGTATTATGTTGAAAATAATAACCTATAATTACGCGATATCTTTCCTGCAGTCGCATTTGAAGTTTTTTTAACAAAGCCAAGCCAAAACACTAGAGTCAATACAACCAGTTGCTCGAAGTAAACATCGAACCCGTGACCAGCTTTTTCCAAGTCCTATTATTTATTTTTATTGTGTGAAATAGAATATTTACCATATTTTTCCTTTTCAGGATTATGGCGTTTGCAAGATTAAGAGCATGTAAATAGCATTAAAATATATTAAAAAATATCTTGTTTGACATAAACTTTCATTTCGCTACATTATTTTTCTAAAATCGGATGACTAATATGATTCCCGAAAATTGTATGTGTGTGTTTGTTACTCCTTCACGTTGAAACGGCTGGATGGATTTTGAGGAAATTGAGTACACAGATATACTATAACCTGGAGTAACACCTAGGGATGCACTTAAGCAAAGCGAAGTTAAATCGTTATAAAGATTAAAAATACTTACTCACTATAATAGTTTTTTTTAATCAAATTCCTATAAAATTACCTACGTATAAGAATTAAAAGACCCAATTATTGTTATTTCACAAGCACCTACGCCAGTTGCACTACGGTGACCTGATTTCCGCAGTCCGTCTTTTGTTACAGGGAGTTTGACGTCAAGAATCAAGATATTACTACGAAGTTGTTAAGTAAATGCTTTTATAAATGGCACAGTTTAAAAATAATAAATATTTTTTTTATTATTTCACAGTGCATTTATTGAAAACCATAAAATTACTGCTCTAGTTTTTTTATGAAGATATAGAAATTTTTTAAATCTATTTCCATTTCATAGAAATAAATATTCGTCGTTTGTACGTTATTGTTGCTGACTTGTTTGGACTACTATTTTTTTTTAATTAGTAGAAAATTAAATATTATAATTAATCTTCAGCGATAGTAGAAAGAGTTATAATGACAAATTAAATTATATTCTACAATGCTATCGTTAAATCGTATTCTTCGCAGGCTTTAATAATATTCTACAATAGCTACCGTTAATAATAACCGAACTCTCTATTAAGAAAATCGACAGAATACTAGACAGCTTATCTAATCTATGGAGGCTGTTTACCCAATACGTACATATGTTCAAAACCGTGACTTCAGGTTAGCAGGATACTTTCTACTTTACAGTTGTCTATTCGAGATTGTATGAGATAGTATTATAAAGGCAAACTAATTATACGTTTTTTACAGTTGTCTATTCGAGATTGTATGAGATAGTATTATAAAGGCAAACTAATTATACGTTTTAAACATAATAATTTGAAGGACTAAAGAGGTGCTAATAAAATGTCATGGTCATATTGCAAAATTTGAAACCTTTGAAGGTCACAACTAGTTTGGGAACATTATTTTTTGTGGGATAGTAAATATTAAAGCGAGCTGCGTGAGGTTATAGAAATGTATTCAAATTGAATGTTCGTCGATTGGCGCCCGGCTAAATTCCCTTGATTCAATCGAATCAAAAATTCTCCTGTGAACGCTGTTTTTTAAGCCATATTGCAATTTTAATGTTTTTTTCTTGGCTTTATACAAAAATCCATTTTAAATGTAAATCTAATATAAAAGTCAAGGCACGAGTATTAGACATAATCAAAGTAATATAATATGCGCATATATTTAGATGAAAAGGTATTAAAATATATAAAATTTACATAATTAATTGTTTGTTAACTTATTTAATGGTTAAATTATCGACACCTAAAGAAGTTCCAAAAATATATTCCGTCGTTCGATAATTTTCAGTACTACACTGAGAACTACTATCGCTACTTACTAAATTACGAAAACGATAGATGGAAATAATGGAAAATCGAGGGTTGAATTTAACAGGTTATCACCGCATTGTTTTCAACGCAGGTGGATAATTGATCGGGCAAACAGCGCGGAATTCGGAACCGTTACGCAGTGCATTTTTTAGGGCCTGAACTTACAGGGCGAGAGCGGGGTGCGAACGGCGGGATATGACGTTCGATTTAAAGGGTAGGCTGGGGTGGGTGGTAGCTGCAGGGCTGTTGGCGGGCGGCCCGCGCCTGCGCTCTGAGCCTGCCGCCGCCCGATTTCCGCACGAGCGTTGACAGTTCGTCCGGACTTCCTCGTAACCGCGCGTACGCGGCGTTAAGCCTGTGCCCCGGGCTTTATCAGCCGGTCTGCCCCGTGTCTTGCTCCCCCAGAGACGTACATGGCGTATTGACGGACTTTCTCACGTAAGTACCGGGCTTTATGTACACGACACGATTGATTGCCAACCGGTACAGAGTGCGAGCAGTGTGTGTACGTTTTGTGTTTGTTTTCATTTGTGATATGTTTGTTTTTGTGTTTCTGTGATTGCGGGATTGATGGGTTTTCTTTTTTTTTCGATGTGATGTGGATTTTTTCGCCTGTCTGTACCTTGTTTTAATGGAAGGGGTATTTTTTGTTTGGTCTTAATAAACTAAAAATATAATGATTATTGCTGTCGCACATATTTATGCGTAGTTAGTTGCATAAGATCTTGGCTTTTTATTATATAAGTGCTATTTATAGTAATCTGCTATTACATTTTATTTTTAGTCAATTGGAAATGTTTTGTTTGTCAAAAGTTTTCTTCATAATTTACTGGGGCTGTAATAGAAGCTTACAAACTTGGACCATTTCTTCTTATATATTAAGTTCATTGTTTTTGAATCAAAAGAAACCAAGTTAACCCTTTATTGCATGAATTAAAAAGGAGTTGAAGTAAGAATAGCTTTTATATTGTAATTAAAATCTAATTTTTTAAAATAATAATATTTATTTAAAGTTAAGTCTTTGTTTTAGTTAGATACTGAAAAGATATTAAAAAGATAATTTTTAATTAAAGCATCTATAGATAATATAATTAAGAGCATATTATGTGGCTTTGTATGCTGTAGTGACCTTCTACGATCAAAGATGTTTTAAAAAGTTTTTTTCAACAAGTGAGTCAGAAATTTTGTATTAAGTACCTACTGCGCATGCGCATATTTTATTAAAAATAAGTCGTAATTTTTCTAACTTTGTTATATTATGTCTTTAAAATATATTAGAAAATTACATTAAAACTTTAAGTAATAATATAAAAAATGTTTTAAAACAAAACAATATGGAATATACATAATAACAAGACGTCCGCGATAAACAATAGCATTCCCAAGGTGGGTTGATGTCAGGCAGGCGGCCGGTCGTAAAACTTTTGCCAAAATCTATCAGCAGCACGGAAGATGTACTGCGCCGACCCCAAATGATTGGGAAATGGGCATGGAGATGATGATTTTAAATAATACTTTTATAATTGGATAAACATTCAAAACGGACTTTCTTACAATCCAAAGTTACATTAAATCATGAACATAAAAACATTGTAAGCTTATTTCGAAAAGGAATTAAATATAACCTTTTTTACCTTTTTCCAGCGATTTTAAAATAACACATTATTTCACACGGTATAAATAAATCGATTACAGTTCTTCAGTATGTAACGACTTTATTCAAATATCCCGGTAGTTCGCGCCACTTGCACGGTAATGATTGCGCGTTAAAACTTTATTGCCTCCATTAATTCGACGGGACGGTCATTTAGGGAGCACTTTATAGATATTTTTTTTTATATTATGACAGTTTAAGATTACCTGTTTATATTGGTAAATGATTTAATGTAGCTGATCACATATTAGGATA
The DNA here is from genome assembly GCA_951806755.1 of Brenthis hecate. NCBI lineage: Eukaryota > Metazoa > Arthropoda > Insecta > Lepidoptera > Nymphalidae > Brenthis > Brenthis hecate. The sequence continues at coordinate 5,642,028 of OX638265.1, read as the reverse complement.
GCAACATTTATTTATTGACTAGCGGCTCACCCGCACTTCGCTCTAGAAAAACAAGAACAAATCTATCTCTCGAGAACTGTACATTTTTCCGGGATAAAAAGTAGTCTTTGTGTTATTCTAGACTGTAATCTATCTCTGTGCCAAATTTCATCCAGATCCGTTCAGCCGTTCTGGCGTGAAAGAGTAACAAACATCCATACATACTCACAAACTTTCACATTTATAATATTTATTCAGATTATACAGATGTTGTATAAAACTTATTACTGCCTGTGGTTTTACTCGCATATAATTTATATTTACATCTTAACTTTTAAATTTGCTTTTGCATGGAACTCTTTCACGCTGAAAAAGCTGGATGGATTTGGATAAATTTAGCACGCAGATAGACTAAAACTTGGAATAACACAAGCTATTAAGCATCTAGGTACACACCCGAGCAAAGAGAGGGAAATTCCGTTTACGGCGAAGGAAGTTATCACGCGGAAAACTGCATGTCTGTGATGTCTCTAACTCACGCTTGGTCAGCGTGGTGGACTTTGACCTAAGCCTCTTGCCATTGGACATAACCCGTGCCCAGCAGGACGTTAAAAGAGCTAAAATTATTATAGAAATTATTATATTATAAATTATATGAGACCAAGTAGAACCATGAGCTATATTTTAATGATTTTAACACAGCGTTGCAATGTTTCATTCAGTCTACTTGAACAGTAAATCATTTAAATTAAAATCCATGTAGTGATCAGCTAAAGACAGACAGACACACACACAAAAGTATTTATTTAGCTTTTATTAGTTACTTCTACCGTATCCATCAAAAAATTATTTTATTTACAGCTTTGACCCTCATACAATTTATTACATGACATATTGATGTTAGATATCTATTAATTGCATGTCTTCGACGTGCCTGTTTTAGGTTAATAGATGTTTTTATAATTTAGAAAGTAGACTTTTGGTCGTTTAATATTAGCAAAACTTAAAAATTTGCACGTTTATGCATTTTAGTTCTGAGTTATATAAATTAGTAAGTTTTCATAAAAACACTAGCGATTCATCCTCGCTTCGCTTCAGATTCATCCCTAGACAAAAGCAAATCTATCCCACGGGAACTGTACATTTTTCCGGGATGATATATAGCCTATAGCCATCCTCAGTAAACGGGCTATCTAATACAAAAAGAATGTTTCAAATCGGAATAGTAGTTCCTGATATTAGCGCGTACAAACAAACAACCAAAAAAAACTCTTCCTCTTTATAATGTTAGTACAGATTAAGTATCAATGGTTGTAAAACTAAAAAAAAAAACATGTTTATCGAAATACACCTCGTTAAACAAAATAAATGGGTACAAGTTCTAAAGTTTCACTAATGGTTATTGCATAAACTTATTATTTATCTCCAGCATCCACCATCAAATTAGCTTGATGGTACCATCTTCTAGTATTGCCATGCAAATTATGCTTATAAAATTTCATATTTTACAACCATATATGTAATTAAAACAAAATCAACTTCCTACGGCAGTTTACTTAGTTTGTTCTTTTGATAGTTATTGACAACAGTACAGTGAATTATGATATTTTTACCTTCGCTTCCCTCGGGTGCGTCTCTAGGTACGTTTTATATAGATTAAAATAGTTATTGTGAGCGTTCCTTTAAAGGTTATAGATGCTATCGTAGACTTTTCAGTAGGCCTTTTTTCTTAAAAATCTATAATTTTCTAGCACATTGTTTTGATGTATCTCTAAAGGTTTAGCCAGCGTTACCCGATACCCATACAATCGTACGAAAACAGTTTTTTTTGACATAACACCGTCTATTTTGTACAAAATATTTATAAATTAATTATATACACAAAACTTCCTTGTTTATCGCTCTTTATATTAGTGAAAACCGTATCAAAATCAGTTGCGTGGTTTAAAACAAGTAAACGCAGAACCAGACAGAGGCAGTTTGCAACACTGTGTTCTAGTATGTACAGATGTATAAATATAATGAACTAGCGACTCACTCTCGCTCCGCTCGTGCTCGTCCTTAGATAATATGTTTTATTCGTTAGAATAGATTGTTCAGAGATGAGAGTATAGTAGTACAGTAAAAAGTATCCAATATGTTGACCCGGATAACCAGCTAACATCATGCCAAATTTCATCAAAGTCTGTCCAGTGGTTTTCTCGTGATGCGGTCACAGACAGACAGACTGACATAAAAATTCTAAAAACTATAGATTCGGCCTATGTATTGATAGTAATGACTTTCAATGGGATTTTCCAAAAAATATTTAATGTACATATTCGTTTCAGTTAGAATTTTATTATGTGTATAGACTAGTAACTATCAAAATAATGCATTAAAATATTTAAAAAAAAAATTTAAAGTCTGTATTTGCGAAAGTGCCGTAAGTTGTATGTTTAAATTTTATGAACATTGAATATACATAATTATGTTGTATCTATTTTATGTAAGGCGTTTAGGAAATACAGTAATTGGACTTCTTTTTTTTTTAAATAGTTTTTGATAAGTTATATTAGTAACTGGCACTACCCGCGGCTTCGCCCGCGGTCAGATGACTAAAAATATATTGCAGTTTTTGTATTTTTTCTCAGAAATGGGACATTTTCCCGCGGTAAGAAGTGTCCTATATGTTGACCCGGATAACCAGCTATCACAGTACCAAATTTCATCAAAATCCCTCCAGTGGTTTTTCTGTGATGCGGTAACAGACAGACAAAAATTCTAAAAACTATAGATTCGGCCTCTGTATTGATAATAATGTTTATTTCAATAAGATTTTCCAAAAAAAATTTAATGCACAGATTTGGCTTAGTTACAATTTTATTATATGTGTAGGTAATATATATGTATATATATATATATATATATATATATATATATATATATATAGTAAACATTATACATCTATACAGATTAATAAAATTGAAGTGTCTGATTGTAATGTCAAAATAACAGCTTATTACTAAATGTATATGAAATGATGACAGTACTTATAAGAAAAACACCATTTTTATTTTTTTGTCTGTTTGTCTGTCTGTTTGTTTGTTTCGGCTAATCTTTGAAATGGCTAGACTGATTTTGACGGGACTTTCACTGGTAGATAGCAGATGTGATAAGGAGTGACTAAGGCTACTTTTATTTTAGAAAAAAAATTAGGGTTCCGCTCAAAACAATTAAAACGTACCTAGGGACGCACCCGAGCGAAGCGGGGATAAGTGACTACATATACATATATTTCTCTGATATGAATGTAACCTAAAAATGATATATATATATATATATATATATATATATATATGGATATAAATTAATATGTTTATTTGTTTGTTCATTCTTCATGCTGCAATGGCACAATAGATTTGACTGAAATTACACGTAGCTTATTTTTTAAAATACGCGACCTGTAATTTCAACATTTTGTCGGCGGCAAGACTTATTAAATAATATTAAAAAAAAGATAACGAAAGTCCCGCTGAGTTTCTTTCGCCAGTTTTTCTCAGGTCTGAGCCTTCTTCTTTCCGAACTGGTAGTAGACTCATGACGTTCAGTAAGAACATGTAATAATTTAATGCTGAATAAAATATTTTGAATTTGAATTATAGGTATATGTAGGTAATACGCAAAATTTGATTTTTGTTCAAGCGTAAAACTTAGAAATCTAATAACAATTCTAATAATCTATTGTATTCATGGCTCACGCGTAGCGAAAAATATTTTCTAACTGATAACTTGATATAGTGCAGTCGAATCGTGATAAAACGATTAGATAACCCTTTAAAAATTTGTAAGCCCTATTTCATAGAAGCGTGATATATTAGATAGAACGAATTTTATATTTATTGAGTTATATTACAAACTAAGTATTGCCTGTGGTTTTGTTTGTTTTTGTTCTTTTTATACAAAACTAGCACTGCCCGCGGCTCCGCCCGCGTTCAGATGACCATAAACCATATTCTTAGGATTTACATATTAGTATACTCTTACAGTGCAGTTTTTGTATTTTTTTTTTCAGAAATGAGATATTTTCCCGCGGTAAAAAATATCCTATATGTTGACCCGGATAACCAGCTATCATCATACCAAATTTCATCAAAATCTGTCCAGTGGTTTTCTTGTGATGCGGTAACAGACAGAGAAAAATTCTAAAAACTATAGATTCGGCCTCTATATCGATAATAATGCCTATTTGAATAAGATTTTCCAAAAAATATTTAATGTACAGATTCGAATTATTTACAATTTTATTATGTGTATAGATAATTTAATATGCCCTTTTTTAATGCTGGAAAATGTATCACCACCAGCAATCTACATATAGGAGGTTATTGGGTGACTCAACGGCTAGAAAAGGTATTACCCAGTAAAAAATAACAAAAACTTACTTTTCTTAATGTCGCGCCGTAGTATCACTTTAGTTCACTATTCAACCACGACGCCCCGACGGCTGACCTACCTGCACATCATCATCATCATCAATCTCCTCGGCTCGCCCGATCTTGGGAATGGGGGTACTTTTTTATGGTTGTCTTTTCCCCATTCTCAACAACCAATTGCTCTCACAATTGTATCTGTTTGATCTGAGAAGTGAAAGATCGATTAAAAAACTAGATATGGCACCTAAGATGCCTCAAATATGTTTTTTTTTAATATTCAAAACATAACTTTACCCTTGTTACGATACTAATTAGGACAAATGAGTACCTACAGTTTTATTTTTCTAAATGATTAAAATTTTAATGTTTTGCATAATTTTTCCATATTTACAAAAAAATATTTTATTTAACGCCTTATAACCAGAAAGGGAACTAGTTTAGTATTAAAACTAATTTACATTTAAAATTATGCGTGTATTAGATTTTTATCTCTAAAGAAGACAGGCTCATGAGATGGTACATGCTAATATTCTTGCTTTGTTCACGTGATATTACTAATATTTAAATATCTATTCTAAATGAAATTCTCATAAGAATTTATATATAAAACTAGTGAAGCGTCATCGATTACTCAAACGTATTTTTGGTTTAGTTTCTAAAACTTAGGCACCCTGAACTTAAATGTATCCACTGAAATTAAATATATCCACCTGTTGCTCCGTTGCTACGTGATTGATGGACAAACAAACAAATATTTTGGCATTCATTATATTATAAAGTAAGGAGTAAGGATGTGATGAAATTATAAAATGAGCAGGTGTTTGCACTTTAGAACATCCTGTATTCTAATTCTGACTCGTTATCATAATTTACGTGGCCTTGCTAATGTTGATAAGAAAACAGGTACTGTAGTGAATTTTGTTATTGTTTCTTTTGCATTGCACCTTAATAATTCACCTATTATAATATTGTATTATAAAATATACAATATATTATAAAAAGTTATAGTCAAATATTTATAAGTAAATAGTTTATTTTTTTCTATTTAAGTACTTCAGAATTCAGAGCTAAGAGCAAATATAACGACACTCACAAACGTTTGAGGAACTAATACCAAGGTCACTTTATAGCTCGGCTGCATCATTGTTATTTGAGATCAGTTTGGTACATCATTATGTCATTGCAATGATCGTTTCTGTTTATGCGTAGAACCCCACTTGCGAGGAGGTAGGGTTGACGAAGTGAATAGAGTTGTAAAGTTTTTATTTGCTTACATATAGGTATACTTGGTTATTAGTGATTATTTTTTACCAAACTAAATATATATCTTTCTATTCGATTCCATCATGTAACTTACAACTATATAATATGTTTGTAGACAATTAATTTTCTAATTTATATGAGTATTCCAATCGTAAATTACGATAAAAATTGCATGGCTGAGCCAAAATATTTGAAATTAGCAAAACCTTGGAGCTAAGTACCTACGGGAAAACTATGAATGCGGCAGACGCGGTGTGTGCAGAGTCGGGTGCACCGCGACGCCTGCGAGGGGCGCCGCTCTAGCCATCTTTTTTTCATTTTGCGTGCGTCTTTTTTTGGCAGCGCGCGTTAACCTTGGATTTTTTCATAGCGAAGCGCAGCACGTACGCGCGCAACTCGCAAGTTTCGGATAGTCGTAGAGCGTCCCCCACTCGGCGCGTCCGAATTTTCTGCATTCGGACGGTGTTAGAAGTTTTCGGCGGTCGCATTCGCGAGCGAGGCTCCCGCCGGTTAGGAGCAACGCGGCCGTGTTTGAGACACAGCGCTCGACGTCGGACGGCGCCCGCGCGCGTTGCAATATGCGGAAGTGAACAAGCGACGCTGTAGCTACATGCTAGTGTTACTCTAATCAGTGGTACGCGCAGTGAACGCACACTCAGTGATACGAACTATGTATATTTGTGAACGGTTATAGAGGAGCCTAATGGTTTTGTTTTAAAACAATCTAAAGGACTGTGGAATTAGACATTCATGGAATCAAGGAAAGTATCGTTGCTGTAATTTTGTTTAGGTTTTTTTTTTCAGATCGTTAAAATGAGATTAGCCCAAAAGTCTAACCTCATTTGCAAGTAAATCTAACCCCCGAATAAGCATTGGAGTATGCAGCCTTTGACAAATGTGTGTTGACACCCCGCAGCATGCGATAAATACTAAGCGAGCGAAGGGTAAGGCAAATTACGCCTTAAATTCTTCGATTGAAAGGATATTTTTGCACAAATTCCGCACGCTTCCCAGGTTTTGCATACACGTGCTGTCGCTCCGAGGCTATTGAACTTGATAATGAGACATCCGTGTTTCCATAATTTTATATACTTTTATTGCATAACTAAATTGCGCAACGCCCGCGACTGGTCCCAGACTTTTCAATTTCACATCCATAAAATATATAGCTCGCGATCCAGCCGCGCTAAATGAATGAATTCCATCCCAACGAACGTCAATTTCGATGCTGCGGAGTTGTAGAACATGCTTTTAATGAATTCACGGTGGAATCCAGTTTAGCAGCAATGTTTGGTAATAATTATAGGCGTGAATAGAGCGTCGAGTCGCGCGAGTAGGTACGTCCGGAACCGCTCTGTGAGGCGAAAACTGGTCCCACGACGCATTAGCATTTGCATAGAAACTGTCAATGTGGATCCGTGGTCAGCTATTAGCACCTACCCGTCCGTCCCGCGCCGTTCGCGAACTATCGTCTTACTCTACGTTTGTATAGTACGCAGTTCCGACGAGACTCCCAATTGTTTTTGTTATCCGCTTGGTCATGTTGATCGGGTGCACTTTGCCACTTTTATTTTGATATATATCCCTACTATTGCTATGTACGTGCTTAATATTTAATTTACGTATACGTGTCTTACATACACGTAATATGTGTATGACAATTTTCTTTAAAATTGTATTAACTTCATAAGCTTATAATATTCATATATTCAATTTTATTTTCAAATGACACGTTCCTAAATCTGTTTAATTTATAACACAGTAGTATAGTATGGTGGAAATATAGTTTATTATTAATCAGTTTGTTATTGAGTAACCTAAATTATTAGTAGCTGGAAAGAAGCAGCCGGCGTAGGTATGAAGGTCGAGCACAATTTATGGCGCCTACAATTTTTCTATCGCACCGAGCTCAGCAGCTCCGATGCCGAATAAACGGCCAATAGGCAACGAGCGTGATGACACCGGGTTTGATCGCAATCATAAACTTTATTTATTTACTACTCTTTTGCTTACTGCTTTACTCCCACTAGCTATCTCATATTGGAAGATTTTATATATACACGTGCTCTGGACTCGAGTTCATATAAATTAATACGAACCGTCGAACCATCTCCTTCGTTACCTTTAAAATAGGGTGTAGATACAATACAATTTTAATGTCATCATTAGTATTATTTGCTTTAGTATTTTGCGTTGAAAATGCTAATTGAAATAGTATAATAATGTATTTATGCAAAAAAAATGCAAAATTTGCGAAATTCTTATCGTTTTAAATACATGATACTTTTAAATTAACTTTACTTTGAATAATCTTGTGCCGATTTTACTTGTTATGAAAAAAACATTGAAGTGTATTAGAAATAATTATTAGGTTTTACTAAACCTAAGCGTTTGTATGTTATTATATTCAGTTTAAAAAATGTAAGGATTTTCTAATGTTGCTAAAAACTCGGCAAAAATGTCTAGAGTCATAGATCGACATAGAAATAATACTAATACTCTATAAAAATGACAAAATTGTAGTCATGTTATCTTTGCAGTTAGATAACCTCTAATTCAAGCACGTGAACGCGATTTAAAGATAATTTTAATAAGAAACTAGAAGTTATTTACTTAGTAATTTAGATTTCTAAGTGATTTTTTATGTTATTTCTTAATTTTTTAAGAGTTATTGTATAAAATAATACTTTCTTAGATTTACGCGAATATTTGACATTTTAAATAAAACTATTTTTTGCGGATGTATTTTGGTGCTGTAACAACTATATAAGGCCTTTGAGACCTCTAAAACCTTAGTATCTGTCGTGATCGATGTAAAGCATTCTAAACGCCGGGAACCAAAAATCTAAATAAATCCGTGAAAAAATCCGAAAAGATAGTTTTTGAGCCCCGCTGGGGGCATTCATTTGTCTGATGAGCATGAATGATTCTACTTCAGTCATGGGTGTTTATATTTATTATACGTATGTATTTAAATTTATATATATAGTGTATTAACTATCCGGTACCCATAACACAAGCCTCGTAGCTTACCATGGAACTAGATGGTTCTGTGTGTTAATGTCCCAACATATTTATTTATTTGTTTACTTTAATGGGTATTAATGAATTTTACGAATGTTGAGTATTCTTCTTACCTAAGCTCCGAAACTACTGAGCGTAAAACTTCGGAAATAATGAAAAGTCTGGGGCTTCATACCTAGTTTACATCTAAATATACAACACAATTCTAACTCAGTCGAATGTGTACATTAAATATTTTTTGGAAAATCTTATTGACATGGTCGTAATTGTCGATACAGAGGGCCGAATCTAAAGTTTTTGAATTTTTGTATACCTGTCTGTCTAGGAACGGTTCACGAGAAAACCACTAGGCAGATTTTGTTGATTTTTTTTTGTTGGTATGATGATAGCTGGTTATCCGGGTTAACATTTAGGATACATTTTACTGCAGGAAAATATCTCATATCTGAGAAATCTATACTAATTGTTAAAATTTATCTACGACGAACCCGAGCGGAGCGAGGTGTAGTCGCTAGTTAAAAATAGAAAGAAAAGTATGTAAGCCCTAACTTCCTATAAAGCACTAAACTCGCTCTCACGCGATGTTAGCTAACAATTTTCCCGATGCTATAAATATAAACCATACATACATGATTTGTAGGTATATTTAAGGATATTATAGTGCTCATTGCTATATAATAAAGTTAAAAAGTAGGTCAGTTTTAACAGTAAAAATTTCAGCATAAATTAAAGCCTAAACAAAGCCTTTCTTAACAACGTAGTTGTACATTTCTTTAAGTTCCGAAGTATTTGTAATGTTTCTGCAACTTTTTATTGTTTCCCATTGGTAATTTAAAAGAAGGTAGGCTGGGTGTATTGTACAAGGACATCTAGTAGGACCTTCGAGTCGCGACGCTTACGTAACGCTGCCAAGGTCGCAACGAGTCCAATGCGTCGTTGCGTGCGTGCATGGCGATGATAAGTGCCAAGCTCTTTGTGAAAAATATTTATTTAACAAAAAAATGTTATAGTTTTATTGTTATATCGCATATATCTTTTTAATTATACTTAATTTATGTTAATACAATTAGTCAAATTAAACGTGTAAATTCTTACTTAAAAGACGTTTTTTATAAAGTAGATATAGGTTTATTTTACCTTATAGAGCAAATACTAGATGCTTTTAATACTTAAATTATAGGATTTAAATCATATATTTCTTTAGATATACATAGGAAGAAAACATACATAGATATGTTATATTTGTAGATACGCCCCAAAAATGCATTAAAAAGTTCTTTAGTATTTAAAAAAACGACTTTAGAGTGTTTTAGTGTGATTGCGTAACATTGTTAAGGCCGAAAAACTTAGCAGTGTTACTTAAAAGTTTGTGTTTGAATTAGCTTTTGCATAATATATTCTATAAGAATTAAAAAAAAATTGGTAAATAAGATTATTAGTTGACTTGCATTGCTTTGATATATGCAAGCTATAATTGTAAAACGGTTAACTTATCTATGGTCAGCGTCCTTCAGTTAAAAAAAAATTTCTAAATAATTAAAAAAAAGTTAAAGACACGATTACCTATTTCTACTTTAATACGATATGTATAATATGTATAATATGCATACATTGAAGACTTCTTTGTTCTTACTCGATAACTTGTTAGATTGTGATATAAGACGTACGAGTAGTTTAAAGGGGCGTTATTTAGGTCAAGGGTGTCTATATACTCTTTAAATGAAATAGGGGTCAGTTTAATGCATCAATTATTACAAAATGTCGTACTATATTGATATAATGTCCTGAATTTAATTTTCTTAATTACATATTGATCAAGATTGCTTAATTTCAACCAGTAAAATAGATTAACATAATTTTGGTTTCTTTAGCTGTTGTATATTTACGTCAAATTTGGTTTTATTGTTTTAAATGTATAAAAGAAGTTTTTACCGTTTTCTTTTTGCTTACAAATATTTTAACGACATCAAGAAAGGTTATGTTGAAGTATTTTTTATTTAAAGAGTCATTATTATTTCAATTGCTATCTAGTATTTATATTTAAAAAATGTATTTGTTTTTGTCGTAAGTTATTTTTACTTCGACATCGAAGTATTCTTAATAATTCCTGAATGAATATTTGTGCCCTTAGCACAAAGATTAACTATTTTATTTTTATTTTATTTGTGAGACAAAGAGTACAAAGTGACTAATACAATTAAAAAACAAAACAAAATATAAAACATCGACCAAACAAGTTTTCACAATTTAATAATACATAAAATAATGCGAGAAAAATAAGAAATAATAATTACAATTGACAAATAATTACACACATACACGCACACGCACATGCACACGCACACGAACACACACACATATATATATATATATATATATATATATATATATATATATATATATATTTATATATATATATATATATATATATATATATATATATATATATATATATATATATATATATATATATACATACATACATTAAATAAAAAAATAATATAAAATGTAAAAAAATAATATTATCATATTAAGAGAGTGGTTTACATTAAAAAATAAAAATGTAGGTAAATCATTTCCATACTTTATGAGATGAAAAAATTTTGTTATGAATTTCTACTTCCTATACTTTGTAGTAATATAGATATAATACTTAATAAAAATCAAATTTCAGCTTAAATAATCTCTGAAAAGCAACTGTAACATACGGACAGACAAACAGGAAATAATATGAAAACGGAACTCTTATAACCTAAAAATTGCCTCCTATCAATCAGCGAAATGACAAACTTTAGTGTCGATCATAATTCGAATTTTAATATAAATATAATACCAAAAAAAAAAAATACTAAAAATATAAGTCAAATCTGAGAATAGTTTAACAGTATCATTATATTCATAACATAGCTAATTCTATGTATATTATTTCAAGCAAAAAAATAGAACGGTTGTAACAATAACTATAAGTTCCGTGTTGCTCGAGCAAAATAAAAATACTTTTCTGTTTTGAAAAGCCATACTCCTTGACCCAAATATGTCTTAAAAACGTGCTTTACCTGTCTTTATGTTCAACTACCCCGCACAATACGTAATATAACCTACCTATTGTGTCAAATTATAGTACTTGAATTTACCATGTGAATCTGCTAACCGTTAGGCGAATACATAAAAAAAATTAATTAAACAAGCGTATTTTTCATAAGAATTTTAAATTAAAACCTAATTTATGTCTCTAATATAACATGGTTTTTACTATTTTCCATTATATGTATTAAAATTATATCATTATTCTTTCTAATCTTTGCTATTACTAAACTATGTAAACGAAGATACAAATAAGTGATGAGATTAAATAAATAATGTTAAATAAATAATGGTAAAGTTATAAAATTTGTAGTAGTCGTATCGTTTTCAATGAAAGCTCTCAATAGAAATGATTAAATCAGTCATTCATATTTAACTAGCCACTCACCATCGCTTCGCTCGTGTTTGTCCCTGGGTACGTTTCAACTTTTAGTTTAGTATATAATAGATAGTCTATGTATTATTATATATAGGTACTAGCGTCTCACCCTCGCTTCGCTACCTCTAACCCGCTCTACCCCTCTAACCAAAGGAATGATTTTCGGGATAAAAAGTTTCCTGTGTCCATTCCCAGGGTCTCAAACTATCATCATACCAAATTTCATCAAAATCCCTCCAGTGGTTTTTCTGTGATCCGGTAACAGACTGACAAACAAAAATTCTAAAAACTATAGATTCGGCCTCTGTATCGATAATAATGTCTATTTCAATACGATTTTCTAAAAAATATTTAATGTACAGGTTCGGCTTAGTTACAATTTTATTATATGTATAGATTTAATTTAAAAAAAATCGAATTTTATCGCAGTTTTATTTTTTTAATACTGTAAGATCGTGTAAATAAAATCCGAAAACATTTTATAAAGTTATATGAAACATTTTGCGCAAGTAAAATTTGAATATGGCTGTTTTTTATTCCAAATAACGTTATACGGAAATGAGTGACGGCATCAATACATAATGTACAAACTGACCTGTGTTACCTAATTAAATTGATATAGGAAAAATACTGTGCACATACGAGTAAAATAGAACAATTCAATACTAAGCCGTTCTATTTAATTATATTACGTGAGACGGTTATGACTGTAACAGATTTTTTAAATTAATTTAATATATGTATATTATGATATTTAGTATGAATTTCCATTAAAGTCAAGGGTTTTCTAAGACAGATATTTTTTATCTTAATTTCAACAAACATTAGTAGTTTTATAATACTCTTTTCTCTCGGCTCTTTACGTGGTATACAAAGTTTAGAGCAAGTAATAATTTTGATTGTCCTTTAAACTAACCGCATACGTAAATAAGTTACATCTATACCTACTATTTTCCTTATGCATTAGGTTTTGACCATAGCAGTAAATACTTTCAGCTACACGTGTAATAATTAAAAGGAGAACGCGTTTTAAAATTGCACTTCGACATATATTATATGGTACATAATTATAATTTATTATTTATAGTAGTCCCTAGTTACGTTTTAACGTTTGGTATAGATTTCTCAGAGATGAGATATTTCATCAAAATCGGTTCAGTGGTTTTCTCGTGATGCTGTCACAGACAGACAGACTCTGTATCGATATTAATAAGATTTTTTAAAAAATATTTAATGTACAGATTCGACTTAAAATTTTATTATACATATATATGGAATATGATTACAAAAGCCCTGTATTTGTTATTATAGAAAAATATATTATATGTAATTTGTATATTTGATTTGTGTTAACGAGTTCCATACATTATGATAAGATCAAAAGTATATTTTTTTTTCGTCTACTGTGGAGCATAATATGTAAGATAAAAACAACTAACCATTAGTATTTCGAGTTCTATAATATTACCTTGAAGCGATCCATTAGTCGTGTCGTATGAAGAGCACTTAGTAATTAAGACGCACCTTCATGTTGCAATAAAAGAAATTCGCAATAAAATTAAATTAGTCCCATAACTTTTAATACAGGCCTAGAATTTTATTTTTTCCTTATATTGCTTTGAACATTAAGATAATTTTTTTATATATGGTTATAAATATAAATGAAAATATAAATATGTTGGGATATTAATACACAGCACCATCTAGTTCCATGGTAACCTACGAGGCTTGTGTTATGGATACCAGATAGTTGATACACTATATAACTTTAAATACATACATATTAAAAATATAAACACCCATGACTGGAGTACAAACATTCGTGCTCATCATACAGCACACACCACCACACACAACACCCAGCTAGACCCGAATCAACGCCCGCTGGCACAGCAAGTAGGGTCTCTACAAACAGAGCCAAACGTGTCGTCTATTATTATATATTAGTATAATTTCGTTTGCGTAATATATTTAATAATATTTCCGCTTTTAAATGTTGTAACGTAATTTTATAAACTCCATTATTAGGCTATAAAATGCATAAAGAAGCTATTACCGGGTTCAAAGAAATAAATAAACAAACAAATTCTTCAATTATAAATATATTAGAGTAGAGTACTCGTAGATAACAATCTGAATCTTAAAGTACAAAACTAAAAAAAAAAATGTGGGTTTTAAAACATCGTTTGCTCAAGTTATTATTGTTATTATATGTCTAAAAAGAACATCTCTAACAATGCAAGTAACCTCTTAAAGTTTCAGATAAAGCATTAGAGTGAAAGTCATAGTGCACGCACTCAGGCAGCCGCACGCTGTCCTACATATCGGTTACGCGATGCGTTTGGACTCGACTTAGCTATCCCACGAATACTTATTTCTTAGGTTTATTTTTTAAACCTTCATATTTATTGTGTAAGTGAAATTTATGGTGTTTACATCTATGGGATAGTATTTTTTTTAAGTCGTAAAAAGTGTTACTTAATCTATACATATAATAAAATTTGTACCTAAGCCGTATCTGTACATTAAATATTTTTTGGAAAATATTATTGAAATAAACATTATTATCGATACAGAGGCCGACTCTTTAGTTTTTAAAATTTGTCTGTCTGGGAAAGCATCACGAGAAAACCACTAGACAGATTTTGATGAAATTTGATAAGATGATAGCTGGTTATCCGGGTCAACATTTAGGATACTTTTTAGTGCGGGAAAATATCTCATCTGTGAGAAATCTAGGTATACTAATCGTTAAAACTTACCTAGAGACGAACCTGAGCGAAGCGAGGGTGAGTCGTTAGTACAAAATATAATTTTTATAGTTACTACATCAAATATGTCATAGGTTTTTTGACGAGTACATTTCATTTATTTATTTGAACGCACGGTAGTTTCTACGTTGTTGCTTGCATCTAAACATACAAAAAATCATTTCGCACAAAAATTACTGAACGGATTTTATCACAGGAAAATTTTTCATTCTCAAGGGAAAACACAATTACTGGTTCTGTCAAGTCGTCCTTAGAAATTTACACGGCTACCTAAAGTTGGCTGAACTAGAAAATTTTAGGTCTCAAAAAATGCCTACAGAAAAGTCCGGAATAGCATATATCTTCTAAGGTACACTCGGAATTACCTACTACATATTTTATCTGTTTAAAACATACCTATCTAACGCTGGTTCATAGTAATCTATGTATACTATTGCAGAGTCTACAAACTTTTTCGTTTGATAGTTTTTGTTTAAATCTCTTTGTTTATGATGATATTTAAGTATAAATTGCAGTCAAGTGAAAGGTGCCTATAGTGCACGCACGAGACGTTTGCATGTACTTACTGCGTTGTGTTTTGAAACAAGGCGCGGCTTTCTCACGGCTGGCTACGGCTTCTATTACACAGACGTGACTATAATCGTAGAAGAGTTTGAAAATTATTTATTATCAAGATATATTGGAAACTTCTTGAAATTATTTATTAGTATTAATACACACTATTTTACTTGTTGAAATGAGATATGGAAAGCGGTGTCACTTTTGTTATTTTGCAACAATTTTAGGATAAAACGTGATGGAGGTTAATATTTTTTCGTTTCCTTCTAGTTTGTTTTCTTTTTGTATTGCTTTTTTTTTGTATTTTTTTTATTAAAAGAACCGTTGATAATATTTTTTATATGTTCATTGAAGTAAAACTCACATTTCGTAATTTATAATAATATCTGATAGTAAAACATTATTAAATATTATTTAAAAAAACTGAAGCTGTATACAAAGCTATATACTCGTATTATTGTTCTCAATTACAAGTAGGCACAGTATCATAGCTAAGGCGGGCCTCTAGTTGTGAAACTTACCGGTGCGTGAGCGCATTGCAGCGGCATGCAACTTTCTATTTTGACGACCCCATATGAGACTCCTCTGTCTAAAGAAAAACAATGTAATGAATGAAAGTACCTACAGCAATAAAAATTATTACATTATTACATAAATAGCTATAAAATTAAGTAATCCAAGCAGATAAATAAAATTGAAGTGTCTGTTTGTAATGTCAAAATAACAGCTTTTTACTAAATGCATATGAAATTATATTCGGTATTTAGAAACAAAACACAATTTTTATTTGTTGTCTCTCTGTCTGTTTGTTCTGGCTAATCTCCGAAATGGCTGGACTGATTTTGACGATCCTTTCACTGGCAGATAGCTGATGTTATAAGGAGTAACTTAGGCTACTTTTATTTTAGAAACAGAATTAGGGTTCTGCTCAATAAAATTAAAACGTACCTAGGGACGCGCTTGAGCTAAGCGAGGGTAAATTGCTAGCAACAAATATTACCAAAATACATATACACTTAGTTAATACAAGTATTGACAATATCTTAAAGCAATCTTACGATATTATACGAGTAATTGTACACAGTTTAATAACACATAAACAATTTAATTACGTGACAAAAAATTCCTTAACATCATAATATTTATGTCACAAAAGTAACACGTGTTTAGCTAAAACATATGCATCCAGCGGTTGAAATTTAGAAAACGGGCTTGCATACGTTTCGAATGCTTGCGTAATGGCGTAGTACTACGCCCTTAGTACCATTTACATGTCGACTGGGACCGAGGTCGTTTATTTTGTATGGAATTTCAATGTGCGATGAAACAGAATGGGATATATAGATCTTGTTATCGCACTACTGATATAGATGTGAAAGTTTGTATGTGTGTGTATGTTTGTTACTTGCTGAAGCGGCTGGATTTTTTTGGATGTAACTTTGTACACTAATAGACTATCTGGACTATATGCTATTGTCAGAAAAAAAACCTAATAGGTGACATTGGTTGCTTGCCAAAATATGAATACATTTATATTATACTAGCAGAACCCGCGGCTTCGCTCGCGCTAAAACTACAAAAAAATTTCTGAAAAGGTAGTTTTTAGAGATTTTTTGAGGGGTAAGTCCATACTTTGGCAAAATGAGTGTCCCGGAAGTGGGTGTCGCGGAAGTTAGTGTTTTTATTATTAATAATTAAAACAAATATATATATATATATATATATATATATATATATATATATATTATATATATATATATATATATATATATATATATATATATATATATATATATATATATATATATATATTATAATTATTATTACTTATAAAAATAAAATTATTATATTTATATTTTGATTTGTTTTAATTTAATTGCGGTATCTGCAGCGCCGAAGAAGTTTTACTTCAACTGCGCGTGAAGGTTACACGCACCCATCTTATTACAAGATTTTATAATAACAATAGTATTATAATCGCCTATTATGCAATTTTGAACCTTAATTATCGACATACCTACCTCACTCAGCCGAGTTATGCAGTGGACAAGGGCCGCGCCTACCTTTCTAAGTTATGTGACCCATCCCATTATTAAGGAAATATTTAAAACAAACAAACAAACATTTATGCCACAAACAATGTAGCCACCCAATTATTATAATATAACGCCTTGTCTATCTGTTGCACTAAATAGTATTCATTGATTTCATTCTGAATTTTTTAATAGTTTTGTAGGTTATAACAAAAAGAAACTCTAAAAACCAAAAAAGAGTATAAGAAAAAAAATAATAAGTTTAAATATTTACTCTATTTGTTAATTTATATTAGGAACTCTTCCGCTAATAAAAGTTAAATCTCAATTACCGGAAAAGGAATTAGCGTAAGTCTTGAACTCTTTGTGTTTGATCTTTTGTAAGTTCGGTCAGAGCTGCACAAAATGCTTCATTTCCGCATAACTCAGTTGAGGACAACTATACTCGTAGCTGTACTACTGACTCGAGTTAGTTTAATCATATACGAATATACGAAATAGGCCAAACATTCAATTATATTTTTTTAGAAAGATGCGTAAGATCAATTGAAAGATAGCCGAATGTGGAATGAAAGATTGAAATGCTTTCACTATTTACTTGCCAATAATAATATTCATTGGATTGGTTTGTAAAAGTATGTTTACTTGAAAATTTATATGATTCACATTTTAAAGTATCATTAATCAAGTTAAACGCAATTTTGCACACCACTTTTGCACAATTTTTGACTGACTTTAGGTGTCTCAATTAGATAATATTTTTGGGGGTATATTACGCGATAATTCAAGACTGTTTAGTGCTTATGAAAATATACATTATACGAATGTCAAGATTACTATTTTAGGAATACACTTGTTATTTTCATTGAATATTTAGATACAGTAATAGCGTAAAGAAAGGAAAATGTGTAGAAAATATAGCTTTACTAATGTTGCACGCTACGTCGTTTTTTCGTTAGCAGCCGATTTTAAGTACTTTCGTTTCCTGCCAAGGTCGAGGTTTTTAACTGTTTTATCTTGTAGAATACGTCAATACACTTCAATTTCATGGTATCAAGATTATTGAAACGTTTTATTGGAGAAAGATTTTTTCTTATATGTATATTCTGATCTAATATAAAAAATACTTTACCTTTACATTCTCTTCTTCTTCTGGCCCTATCCCATCTTTATTTGGGGTCGTCTTTCCTAATCATCTCCACGTTTTTCTTTTCTGGATCGTCATTGGGTCAATATTGTTATTTTCTCTCTTTTCCAACTACATACATCTATGTAAGTCGGTTCTTCCGCGCTGTTTTGGCTTTGACTCGTGTTCAAGCACTTTCATGTTCATGTGATCTACAAGCCTCTTCAGTCTTCATGACACGATCGTACCATCGTAGTCTGTACTTTTATACTAACTACATAATAGTCTGAAAAGCATTTTTTTTCTTCACAGATATATATATCGAATTGTTTCACAGTAGTTTCATCTTTCCTTGCTAATATTACTGTAAATTTAAAAGTTTCGATGTTTGGCTGTTCGGATGTTTGTTACTCAATCACGTCAGAACGGCTGAACGGATCTAGACGAAATTTGGCACAGAGATAGATTATAGTCTGGAATACCATAGCTTTACTTGTAGCACATACTTTTTATCCCGGAACAATATACAATTCCTGTGGGATAGATATGTTTTGGTTTTTCTAAAGGCGAACACGAGCGAAGTGGTGGTGAGCCTCTAGTACCTACTACATTACATGAAAATAAAAAATTACTTTGAAACATTTCGAAATATTTAATAATTAACAAAGGAGACCTTTCCTGAATATGACACACATAGAATTTAAATAAATCGTTTGTTTGGAAACGGTCATAAAACATTTGAAGTAGGTTAAGAAGTGACGAACAACGGACTAATTCAACAGCGGATTCTGTCATAGAGCACTTATCGTTACGCCTAAATAGAAATAGAGCTAAAGTCGTCATTATTTTTATATTGATAATGTATGTTTTACATACATTATCGTGCATTACAGTAATCTATACTAATATTATAAAGAGGTAAAGTTGGTGAATTGTGAGTTTGTGAGTATGTGGTGCTGTAGGGGGTAATCTCTGGATGTACTGAACCGATTTAGATGAAATTTGGTAAGAAGATAGTTCGAGACCCAAGGAAGGACATAGAATACCTTTTATCCCGGAAATCATATACATTAAGGGGGTGAAAATAGGGATGAAAGTTTGTATGCGGAATCAACCTAGTCGTAGAGTCGCTAGATAACCATAATTTACTGAAACAGTATAGAGTTTGAATACAAGTAGAGTCGCATGATAGAGTTAGTAAGTAAACAGATATAAAATATGGATATAATATTACAAATACGTCTATGCGTCTTTGATTCGATTCGTCGTTCCCCTCTCTAACTTAAATTACACAACCTATACCTAAATGATTTGACATATTCCCACGGCCGACGCAGTGTATAAACTATAAAGGAACTAAATATGATCGTTTAATATGAACGGTTCTATGGCTATCCATGTTAAAATTGGTTTGTCTGTCAGTAAATTGTATTTTAGATTTTCATTTTGAAGGTTGAATTTGTTTTTTTTAATTTTTTGTTTGTTTACTGCACAATTTACTGGAAGAGTCAGTCAGAAAAAAAATATATACTTAATAATCTATTGGTCGACGAAGTTATCTAACATGAGCTTATAAGTACGAAGTTTTATATATTAAGTATGCAAGCGGAGGCATATGTTTAGCTCAATAAAATATATCCATTTCTAATTTTATTTTAATTTTTGAAACACGTGTGGGTCTAATCAGCTCTCAACTCTGTTATTGAGATTGTCGATTTATTTATATTATTTGAGCATTTTCAATATATTTCTACTATCAATAACAAAGGATTTAAATTTTTTTAACGTGAATTATAAATACATTGTTTATGTAACATCTGCATTATTGCATATCAAAGCTATCAAGACTTCACCTTATTTCTTCGAAATTTTCTTATTAGATAAATAAATGTTGGGAGTTGGGACATTAACACAACACCATCTACTTCCATGGTAAGCTACGAGGCTTGTGTTATGGATACTAGACAGTTGATACACTGTAAATAACTTTAAATATGTACATATTATAAATAAAAACACCCACGACTGGAGTACAACATACCTCCTCCGCAGCGGGACTCGAACCCGCGACACTACAAACTGAGCCAAACGTGTCGTCATATTATAATATAGGAAAACTAAAGTTTAAACAAGATTACGTGATATGTAACATATATTACGTGATACGATAAAAATTGGAATATATTCCAGTTACCCGCGAACTTTTCCCATTTTCGCCTATAACATTTGAATAGGGAATGTTTTAGATGATTTTCGCGGTTCGTGAAGCATGTTAACCCAAATAAAGGGCGGACATTGGCACATCCAGCCGCGGATATTGTTTTCCATTCTTGAATGAGATTCATTTTATGAGTTTATTATAAATCCGTTATCGTTGCTGTGTACTTGGAAATACGTGTATCTTGTTTTTGTACTATATATTTATCTCATTACGAGTATAATAGGTAGTGATAATTTAGTAATACGACGTTCAATTATCACGCTGCTGTTATGAATGCGAAAGTTTGTGTGTGAGGGTGTATGTATATACGTTCACGTTAAAACGTCTGTATAGATTTGGATGTAAGTCAGCACATTTATTTTAAGGGATGATTTCCGGGACAAAAAGTATCCTATGTCCTTCTCAGGGTCTCAAACTATCTTCTTACCAAATTTCATCTAAATCGGTTCAGTAGATCCAGATATTACCACCTACAACTTCACAAACTCACAAACTTTACCTCTTTGTAATATTAGTATAGATAATTTGTACAGAAGGCATTTATTATTACCACGGTAATATGCATTACATTACCGTGTTATTACTATTCTTTATTGCACTTTTATGTAAAATACAGAGAGTAACAAACAATAAAATTAGTTAGCAAAGGTGGACTTATCTCTAGAAGAGATCTCTTCCAGTCAACCTAAGTGAGTTAGAGAGATAGTATTAAAAAGCAGGCTAAAATGCAATTACTCAAATATAAATACTTAAATAAAAAACATTATACATATATATGTATACCATAACATATGTACATACTACTACATACACAAATACATATCTATATAATATAATACATAATAATAATAGTAAGTATGCATTTGAGCGAAGCGTGGGTAAGTCACTAGTTATTCAATGAAGAATATTAAAATTAATTGTTGTTAGCAAGTTAAAAAGTTAACTTTAAAACCTTTTTTTTTTCTTTTCCCTAACTTCAAAACAAAAATCTACTAAGTTTTTATTAATTCTAGCAATTTTATAATATCAACGGAAAATTATTATTGCAGAGCCTTTTATTAGAATTTAAAACGATTTTTCAAGCGCAATGTAGTAACATGTAGTTAGAAATAATAAAATATTATGTAACCCTGTCGTTTCTACACGATAATTACTCTATGCCGCCGTTGACCGTTGCCGCGGCACTTTGCGCAACTCGGTGCAGCGCCCCTTCCCCCCACGCACTGCGCGTGCGCGTGTGCTGCATTCCGGAACCGGGTGGCAGCCGAAATTCCTCCACGACCAGTCTCACCTGACCTCCCCCCCACGCAACACCCGACCCGCAGAACACCGTTCGACAGCTCAACGAATACTGGCCCAGTATACGTGCACGCATGCAAATGTACAGTTAGGCAGTAACTGTGCTGGGAATCAAATCGATACGGTATCGACTCGTGCTTTCCGACGTTTTAGGACAAATGGCTCGAAATTATAGAGCCAAGTTCCTTTTGCGGTCTCGGCAAAGGTAATAAATATTTAAACTTCACGATGTGCACTATTGATCGTTGCTTTTATTGTGCAAGAAGGTTACGTTGTTTTTATTTTCTTCGTAACAAATTAGATTTTAGTTGATATTATTTAATCTGTTTTCTTTTCTCTTTTTTAATGTTATATTTTAAGAATTATTCATAGAAATTTTTAAATATTTTATTTTTCTCTGTTACATCGCTTGCATCTAATGCGCATGTTCGAGACATGCACTTATTGATTCGAACCTACCTGCCTGCGTACTAAAGGAGTTTTGAAATTAATAATTGTTATTGGATATAACAAAATATTTTATGAATGTAAAAATTGATGTGTGCTATGCGCATAATAAATAAAAATATTTAGAAATTGTGTTAAGTGTTCACCCTTTTCTTTCAAGAACATTCTTAAAATTTTTAATATATGGATTCAATAAAGAAAGTTCGTACTGACTCATACAGAAAGTTTCTTACTTAAAAAGTTCGTCTTTAGTTTATTCAGTTATTATATGAAGAAAGAAATTATACGAATTTTAGTAAAAATAAAATAAAATGGAAGCCTTCTTTCAAAAAAAAAAGCTCTTTGGCTTTATGCTATTAGTAATAATGTATGGTAGTCCGCCCGATTTGTTGACATTTATGATTACTGCTCCGCTGCCTTGGATAGTAGCATGATGATATATAGCTTCCCTAATAAACGGGCTATCTAATGCAAAGACTATTTTTAAATCGGATTAGTAGTTCCTAAGATTAGCGCGTTCAAACAAACAAACAAACTCTGCCCCTTTTTAATATTAATATAGATATCATAACTGAATCATAATATCGTACCTAGAAAAATCGACAAAATTACAAGTTTTGCTAGATGCGTATTTATATTTTAAAAGCATCTTTGATGAGTAATTAAGAACTAAGAGTGAATTATTTTTGTATGAAGTTTTAATCTCTTTTAAATATGACAATCTCTGTAATATTTTCAGTTACGTGCGTATATCCATACTAATATTATAAATGGTAAAGTGTGTATGTTTTTTGTTTGTTTGTTTGTGTTTGTTTGTTTGTATGTTTGCTTGTTTGCTTGTCCTTCTTTCACGCCGAAATAGAGTGAAATGATATATGAATATAGAGGATTGGCGTAACTTCTTGTGTGGAGATAGTTAGAGGGCTGGAGAGTGACATAGACTACTTTTTACCGCGGGAGAGTCTCAAATTCTTACGGGAAAACACGTTATAATACAACCCAAAAAAATATTAATGATCAGAATAACTTGAAACTTGGTATTAATGTTTTTCAATAAAATTAAATTGATACATGTTTTAGTATTTTTCGAAATTCACCCCATAAGAGGGTAAAATAGGGGATGAAAATTTGTATGAAACTACTACTTTTTAAAGATTTTTCGTAGTTTCGTAGTTTTAAGTAGCGAAGCCGCCAGTTCTGCTAGTAGTATAGTATAGTATAGTACGTCTTACTTCCTAGAAATACGGCTTACTTAATAATTCTGTAGCACCTGAGAACTTTCAGTTGGCGCTAGTTAAAAATTTACTACAAGTACGTATTTGTTGGTGGGTCCCCAAACGTTTGACTATTACGACAGTTTTTAAACAGTATTCTATTATTTTTAGGATATGAATGTTCTTTTTTCTACTATTAAATGAATTTGTTTGTCAGTTTGTTTGATAAAATCTATTGTAAATTTGTGTTAACTAATGATTACTCAGTAAAACAGAATATCTACATATTTATAACATCTATAAACTACCATTTTCTAGGAAATTTATTGCAGTCCATGTTTGACTTATTATTTTGACTAGCGGCTCACCCTCACTTCGCTCGGGTTCGCCTTTATGAAAACAAAAACAAACCTATCCCACGGGAATCGTACTTTTTTCCGGGATAAAAAGTAGTCTTTGTGTTATATCAGACTATAATCTATCTCTATGCCAAATTTCATCCAGATCCGTTCAGGCGTTCTGGCGTGAAAGAGTAAAAAACACCCATACTTACAAACTTTTACATTTATAATATTATTACGGATTTTCCACATGAAAGCCCTTAATGTTTTGATTTGTATAGAATTCTTTGCCCTACTAAATCAACTAACTATATAACGTTTTGGAACGTAACTCATCTAATGTAGTAAAGTTAGTATAATATAATAACAGTTATTTTCCTTCAACAGGGCAGGTATCCGAGGCGGCCCGGGCATGGACTCCCAGCAGCAGCAGTACTGCCTTAAGTGGAACAGCTTCGGCTCGAATTTAGCGACATCGTTCGCAAACCTATGGAACTCTGAGAGTCTCGCTGATGTCACATTGTATTGTGAGGGTAAGTGCCTTCTTGTTATTGCGGAGTGATCACTTCCATCCACAAGTGTCACTTCCACAGGTTTTTTGTTTTTTTTTTTTAAGTTTTTTTTTGTTCTTTAAAGATATATTTGTCTCATGATTTTTTTTATATTTTTGTTTTATTTAAGTTATTATTGAATTTGTTTACCTAATCTCAAAAAAATGGGGCTTCGGTGTTGTGCTGACTAGGTATATGAGTTTAATGGCCGTCATACCGACAACAATTATGTCGATGTAGACATTTTTATAATTAATAGAATAAATTAATGTTTATACAATTAATCTTCATATAAAATAGATAAGTTTGTAATTAAATAATATCTAATTCGAACATTCTTAGGCTTTATTGACATATAAATAAAACTTTCTATGAATGTTATAAATGAATGTACCTAAGCGTAAAGTTGGTAAATAAAGCTTCCTTACTTTGACTTCGTCTAATTAATTTAGTTACTTTGTTAAATATCTATTACTTAAAGATCTTGCACACGGTTTTTTAGCTTGTAAGTGTCTGTCTTTACATTTATAATTGTATTAGTGACTCACCCTCGCTTCGTTCGGGTTCGTACCTAGGTACGTTTTAATGATTAGTATAGAATAGATAGACTATATATTATATTACGTGCTGTTCCGCTACCTTTAGTAGTACCAGATGATATAATGTAGCATATAGCCTTCCTCAATAAGAGGGCTATCTAATGCAAAAAGAATTTTTCAAATCGGATTAGTAGTTCCTGAGATTAGTGCGTTCAAACAAACAAACGAACTCGGCCTCTTTATAATATTAGTATAGATATAGATAGTATTTTTGGCATCCAGTTTACTTGAAATGCGACGTTTTTATTATTAAATAGCCATACAAATAATTTAAGTAGAGTTCTGAGAATAAAGGCATTGCACTTTGTTATTTTTAATTATATATCAATCAGTGATAAAAAATGGTATTAAAAATATCGTAAATGAAGCTTTAGATTATTACAAATAGTATTTTTATAGCTTAATAATTTAATAAAAAAAAGTTCAATGAAGTATTCAAGTTATTTTTTGATTTTTTTTATTAAAATATATATATTATAGCGTAAGTAAATAGATTAAAATAGATAAAAGATTTCAATCGCATAATAGTAAGTATCGTAATGATGACATGACATCATGTTAGAGTCGGCGTGTTTAATGAAAGATAAGTTGTTTTTGCTATTGAAAACTTGTTTAAACTTACAATTAAAAAAATGATTAAGTACTACATGTTCTAATCATATTTTTTAATTTTATCATACATTTTAGCCTATTTTATCATTAATATGAACATCTGTATAAGAGCTTGAGTACTGAGATCAGAATTAATGGCTTTCCTATTTCTTATCGCAATCTATACATATATATAAAATGTGTATGTTGATGTGTATGTTCCCTATAAACTCCAAAACGGCTGGAGTGATTTTGATGAAATTTTCAGGCAATCTTCAGATTAGTCCAGCGGGTGGTTGTGAAGTTTGGTAGCGATCGTAACTTTGAATGCAGGTATTGCTAGTATTATTATAAATACAGTTGATGATTGTATTCAGCCTTTTTTAGCGTCCCACTGTTGGGCACGGGCCTCCCTTCAATACGAGGGGAGATCAGGCCATAGTCCACCACTCTGGGCAAGTGCGGGTTGGCAGACTTCAAATGTCTTTCGAAAACTAGCTAGTTCCCTCAGACACGCAGGTTTCCTTACGATGTTTTCCTTCACCGTAAGACAAGTGGTAATCATGTTAGAAATGATTCGCACATGAAAATATCAGAGGTGCGAGACCCGGGATTTGAAACCGCTTCACTCGGGTTCCCAAACGAGCGCGTTACCACTGGGCTACCACTGCACTGGGCTACTACTGTTTTGTGTGATATTAGGAACATTTAGAGCAGCTTAGCTTAGCTTAGCTAAGCAAAATTCTAATAAATATTGCTTAGCGCGAAACGAGTGAAATTGCGTTGCACACGGTTGATGAAGCTAAACATGCATATAAACAAACTATTTTTGTCTAAAAAGGCTCACACTGGTGACTCCACAATACGGTACCTGCAAAGAACAAAATTGTAACTCAGTATTAAAATAATTTAAACATAATTATAGTTGTATTTTTTAAGTCCAAATTCAATATTACTATATTAAGTTACAACGTTGTTCTTCGCAGGTGATGAATGATATGTAATCTGAATTACATTAATAATGTTGCCTCCTACAAAAATTGTTTCTTCATTCATTTTGACCAATATACTGTACATTACATTTGTATTACAACGAGGTAACTGCCTTTGAGTTTACTCCACCGATTAGAACGAAAGTTTGCTGTTTGTTTGATTAATTATTACAAGTGTTAAATAAGTTTTATTAACGACAAGTTTGGCTCAGTTTGTGGTGACCCTACTTGCTGTATCAGCGGTCGCGGGTTCGAGTCCCACTGGGCATCCATTTGTGTGATCAGCACGAATGTTTATACTCCAGTCATGGGTGTTTATATTTATTATATGTATGTATTTAAAAGTTATTAATATATGTGTAGTGTATCAACTATCTGGTACCCATAACACAAGCCTCGTAGCCTCGTAGCCTACCATGGAACTAGATGGTGCTGTGTGTTAGCGTCCCAACATATTTACATACTTATTGACCTCCGATTAAACGTTCTCGAACGATAAGAAATTAAAAAGATACAGAGATGAAAATTTTATATATGATATTACTCATAGAATAGCTTTACCGCAGTACCCTTCATTTTTCCAAAAATAATATACTACAATACTTTGATCCTGATAAAATGTATTTTTAATATACTGTAACATTTCTAATATGTATAGAATATTATATTATTTGAAAATATTGTTAATTTTACAGCGAAATTGACGACTAATCTTGCTTTTTGACACCTAATGTATAATAATTGTTACTCATTTCGATAATTTTTTTTATATCAATTTCTTTGTTTCTATTAAAATTTTATTCAAATAACAAATTTATTCTTAAAATTTAGTTATCCAAAAAGATTGAACATGAAATTTTTAAAGCTCTTGTATAAGAAATCTGTTTCTGATTTTGATATTTATAAGAACTTTCAATTCTTTTGCAAATCGCTCAAGAACTTTTCATTTATTTCTAAATTTACGGTGATTTTACTCTTTGGGCGCTTATAATTGTTTTAAATTATTGCTGTAAACAAATACATATTTAGATAGTAATTAGTAACACTTTAAATCTGACTAAAGGACACGTAACCTCTAAAGCTTCATCAACCTAAAAAATTTCTCGTATAACATAATTTCTATTTACTAAGAGCACAGTAACATTTAACTACATTCTCAGTTTTATTTAATTCGTTAACGATAAGGTAAATAGATAGTACTTATATTTATACTCTCAATATCTGCAAGCATAATGCAAAAAATAGCGTCGTTCAGGAATCGAACCCACACCTAGAAAATGGCACTGACTGAAATTTTATACGGATACTTATTATATAACGTATTAAACGCACATTCGGCATGTTATAGAAGCATTTTCGAGGTCACCGGTAAATAAACTGTGCAAATATAAAGATCATAACGTGTGCTAATTGTTGAATTTTTCGACTACCTAAGTGGACGTGATGAAGGCTTCCACTTTGATTGTATATTTAGTTTTGTTCTTCTCTAGCTTTTGACTTTGCCATTATAATTATTTTACATTTTTCGTTCTTATAATTCGTAAACTAAATTACATATTGATAACAACTACATATATTTATCTGACATCACAACCGCTCAAGTGCTCCTTATGTATCGTATTATTTTGTTAAGAAATGTCTATTTTAGTATGCGTATGTGTTTATTTTACTGATGACTGAACTTACTACTGACTTAAAGCTTTTAAAACTCGAGCTTTTTTTTTAAATCATTTATTTAATTTTGGGCATTCAGTTGTCACTTTCCATTTGATCAAATTAAAGATAACATTTATAATAGTATTGTGACCACTGTTATTTATGTATGAAATTTCAGCTAAGCCACTTGTACTAAAATTATACAAACAGTATAATATAATGTTTCGTAAATATATTTAACACTAGCGGCTCACCCTCGCTTCGCTCGGGTTCACCTCTAGAAAAACAAAAACAAATCTATCCCTCGGGAACCGTATATTTTTCCGGGATAAAAAGTAGCCTATGTGTTATTCAAATTTCATTCAGATCTGCTCAGCCGTTCTGGCGTGAAACAGTAACAAACATCCATACATACTCACAAACTTTCATATTTATAATATTTATACAGTCTCACTAGTTACCCTCGCTTCGCTCGAATGCGTCCCTTCTCCTAGATATCCCTCCTAGGTATGCGCACATAGCGTTGCTACATTTTAATAGCAAGATTTTTTTAAGAGGAAGATTCTGTAATAGGTACATTGTTTTCATATTTTATTAGTTTACGCGGCGCCCACCAATATAGCTTCCAGACTGCATGATTTTTTCCCATATCTTCAATGAATTATACATTTAAATCTTCCTCATGAATTGCTTCATCTATTGGTGAAAACCGTATGAAAATGCGTTCGATAGTTTTTGAGTTTATCGCGGTAAAACATAAAGATAGACGCGGCGGGGGTCTAATTTTTTATTTTATATTATGTAGTTATATTTTAATTAAATTAAGAATTTTGTGGAATTTTTAGAAATATGATATATATATATATATATATATATATATATATATATATATATATATATATATATATATATATATATATATATATATATATATATATAATATAGTTAACAGATATAAGACGAGAATTTCAGCTCAAATGATATATACGGCCATTAAAAATGTAATAATTTATGATGTTTAAGAACCTGTTCAGTAAGTTATAAATTATCGCCATTTATCATTATTAGCTTGTATCATGGACATGCATAGATAGATGTTCACGAGTTTGCAAAACTGATAAAAAGGTCATCGACACTGTGCAAAGATAATTTTTTTCATTTCGGCTTATTACACAACTTAAAGATAAACGTAAGTCTGAGATTTCCAATGAATAATACTTCCTACTTGCATTTTAATTACTTTTATTTAATTAGGGTTTCGTGGATCTGATGGAAAAACCTCCTTGTGTATCACCTAATGTACAAATTTAAAATAATGTTGAAAATTGGTATATATTATGTATATATAACGAATATAACATAATACATAATATGTAAGGTAAATTTCAGAATTTTTGGGGCAATTTTAAAGGTTCAAACAAAACACTAAAAAATAATAATAATGTGACGTATCACAATAAAAAGTTATAAAGGAGACAAATGCTTGGCTTAAAATTAATTGCTGTAAATATACCTTGATGATTTTTGTAATAGGTAGGTTTTAAACCATACTTTGATGGAATGGATGGAGAAATAAAAAACATAAAATTTGAATAGCTTTAAAAAACTTCTAATTTTCACTATTTGTTCGAATAATATGTTTACTTTCATCTACTTAAGACATAAAACATTTTAACTTCTTCCTAGAATTTTATGCTGATATTTTCCTTATTCATATCTTGATGAAATGTAGCTGGTTTCCGGTTTGGTGAAACATAATATAAATTATGGCAATTTTAATGGCTTCGGTAAACGTTTTAAACCTGTTGTTATCTATCGACTTTAAGTATAAAAGATATATTCTATAAAATATAAGATATAAAATAAAGATATAACTAATTTAGTCTAGAATTTTTTTATTTTTATAGTGCTGTAGAGAATTATTTACATTTTTTTTAAATACCTAGTTCTCACGCAGTTTCCGGTTTTCATCAGTTGCTCTTCCAGTTTGCTAGTGTATTTCCAAATATGTATATGTCGAAAGCTCGCCCTCCGCCGCGAGTCTCGACATTGCACATTTTGCGTATTATTTTGTCATATTCTTGAATGTTTTATGGCAGATTATTTTTTATCGATAATTTTAGATTAGGAATTGTAATTTTTACTTAAAAAGGTACAATAAGTAAAAACCTCGTAATTATCTTTGTATGTACTGTAACTGTTTTTTTAGAAAATTGAATAAATTGCGTGTAAGTAAAGGTTAAATAAATAAACAAAATGATAAGCTGTTTTTTTCTTCAGTTAATTGAAGTGAGTAAAAATGCCAAATAGATGAAGGCCATGTTACTGTATTGTTTTGTAAAACTTATGCATATTTAGTTATTTAAAAAAAAAGAACAACAATATTAAATAAAAAGATTATTACCTCTTTTAAAAGCGATGTATCATTTCTACATATTATTATGTATAAAACAAAGTCCCCCCGTCACGTCTGTCTGTCTGTCTGAACGCGATAAACTCAAAAACTATAAAATATATTTTCATACGGTTTTCACTAATAGACGGAGTGATCCATGAGGAAGGTTTAAGTGTATAATTCATTAAGGTTTCGTATAAATTGACTAAAATATGACCACGATTATTGGAAATACCGGCAAAAATCATGTTGACTTATATGAAAACAATATATTACGTAATGATTCCTTTTAAAAAGATTTATTAAACTATAGCTACGCTATATGTACGTGCCAACGTTAAAATAATAAAAATAAAAGCTAACAAATAAGATTCAAACCATTTAATTTGACAATAAAAATTTTAATAGCAATATAAAGAAATCCACAATTATAAAACTGTCTGTAACAACTATACCTTCAAGACATGTAACACCTCAGTCTCTCCCGTGACCATGGATGCTGTAAAGCACTCGAAACGTCGGGAAACAAAAATCCAAATAAATCCGCGAAATAATCCGAACAGATAGTTTTATTTAATACTTATAAAACTATTTAGTATTCAGTAACTACTCAAATAGCAATAGTTAGTTTTCAAGAATATAGGATTATGTCTCATTCCGTACATCACATACAAAAAAATGTAGGTGTCCTTGAAAATATTTATAAACTCCGACGTTGATAAAATGCATATTAGTTCAATATACAGATATTGTTAGTGTATTGAACCGATGGGTTTACACGTGTCGATTATTTTTTAAGCATTCGTCGGGAGGTTATCTTATCGGGTTGAAATTTAAAAAAACAAATGACGAATGCATTTGTTATCTCCGCAAATAATTTAAAAGACCGCTTCCTCACAACGCTGATAGTGTCGTGCCGAAAGCACCGCAGCTTTTGGCTATATAAGTTTATAAAGGAAAAAGGGAAAATTACCTCGAAATCACCGTCAGTTTATGAATCACTAGCGATTCACACTCGCTTCGCTCGGGTTCGTCCCTAGGTACGTTTTAACGGTTAGTATGGAATAGATATACTATATATTATATGATATATAGCCTATAGCCTTCCTCAATAAACTGGCTTTCTAATGTAAACAATATTTTTCAAATCGGATCAGTGGTTCCTGAGATTAGCGCGTTCAAACAAACAATCTGCCTTTTTATTACATTAGTATAGATTTCACCGTCACTATTATCTTTTTTGTATGGCAACTCTCTTTATACTTTTAATTAAAAAAAATAACAAAAATCGATAAAGATATCCTGGTATATACACTCCGCTTAAAGTCGGTCAATTAGTGTAATACATTTGAATGGTTGTAATAAGATTATATACATAAGTATCTAAATAATATAATGGCGTAACTATTATTATGGCACATCTATAATCTATACATATAATAAAATTGTAACTACGCCGAATCTGTACATTAAATATTATTTGGAAAATCTTATTGAAATGGACATTATTATCGATACAGAGGTCGAATCTATAGTTTTTAGAATTTTTGTCTGTCTGTTTCCGCATCACACAAAAACCACTCGAGGGATTTTGATGAAA
Source organism: Brenthis hecate (assembly GCA_951806755.1). Classification (NCBI taxonomy): domain Eukaryota; kingdom Metazoa; phylum Arthropoda; class Insecta; order Lepidoptera; family Nymphalidae; genus Brenthis; species Brenthis hecate. The sequence continues at coordinate 5,609,490 of OX638265.1, read as the reverse complement.
TTTGGTATGGTCATCCAGGTCAACATATAGGATACTTTTTACCGCGGGAAAATATCTCATTTCTGAGAAAAAATACAAAAAAATATATAATAATATGTAAAACCTAATAATTTGGTTTTTGGTCATCTGAACGCGGGCGGAGCCGCGGGCAATGCTAGTATTAATACACAAAGACAAACAGTTCAGTACATTTTTCTTCTCTGTTAGTCAACCGCTTTTCTTTTTTTTTTGTTTAGTAGCTAATGACGAGTTTTATTGTTCTCAATGAACACGTTTTCGTTAACAAATACTTAAATTTTATTCATAATATAGGTATTATGTTTGCCACAAATTTTCATTAATATAATTAAGTTCAAATTTCAACTACTAGACGAACACTATATTTAATTTGTTAAATCTCGCACGTTATATTTTTTCACATTTCACCCCCGCTTCGCTCGGGTTTGTTCCCAGGTGATTTTAAATCGACATAACTTTTCTATATTTGAACCAACTAAAATAAAACATATATTAAATGTTAGTTGAAGCTTACCACAATACATTAGTGAAAACCAAACCCAAATCGGTTAAGCCGTTTTTGAGATTAGCGCTCATAAACGTATAGACAAACAGACAGAAATTCTAGAAATCATTGTTTTGGGTCCTGTTGCGTTTTATTAACCCACAATTTTTCTCATATATACGAGTATGTCCCACGAACAGACAGCTATCAGTTACAATTTTATTATATGTATAAATTAAAAATAACTTGAATAGTATAAATAAATCCAATTGTATCAATGAATACTAAGCTCTTTATTGAAGCAGTAGTTTAATTAAAGTTCGCCCAATGATCTAAATTCCACCATAATCATTATAGAAAATTTGAGGAAAACATACCTATTATATGAATTTTAAAAACTTGTTTTGTGGGTGGGTCATTACTTAATCGACCTTAAGGGAGGAGGAACTCAATTCATTGTTATGTTTTTTGTGTATGTACATATGCTATGTGATATTTTCGACATTAGTGAATAGATTTTCATATATTTTTAATGAATTAACACCTACGGGTGGATTATTTACTAATAGCACTGAAGTTAAATATTTCTTTATAAGTTTAATTGAAATATCTCATCATCGGCCCTGCGTTTATTGGCTATCGACCTAAATTACTATTACGTTAGCGTCATCTATGCATAGGTTATCATGTACAGGTTTCTTACTTCATCGTAATTAAAATATAATAAATTTTTGTTCCGCGACTGCATACGTGTAGAGTTTGATTTTATTAGTTTTTTAATTCGTAATAGCTAACCGAATAAGGAGGTTGTATATTAGATAAAAGGAAGCCCACGTCTTTTTACAACCTATTAAATATATTTTTGCAACTCACATATATCTATTCTGTATTTGAGATTAGCAACCAAAAAATTAATAAGCTACTTTCGCAATTATAATTAACTAATTTCATTCGTCTCTAGGATGATTCCCCATACAAACTTTCATCTCCATTTTCACCTCCATAAGGGATGATTTCCGGAATGAAAAATATCGTATGTCCTTTCTAGGGTCTCAAACTATCTTCTTACCAAATATCATCTAAATTGGTCCAGTAGTTTTTGAGTTTATTCGTTACAAACATACAAAAATATAAATCTTTCCTCTTTATAATATTACGAGCAGAACCCGCGGCTTCACTTGCGCTAAAACTCTTTCCCTATTTTACCCCCTTATGGGATGAATTTTGAAAAATGCTAACACGCGTATTTATTTAATTGTATGGAAAAGCATTGATACCAAGTTTCAAGTTTTTGGGTTGTATTATAAGGTATTTTCCCGTGGGAATGAGATAATCTCCCACGGTAAAAAGTAGCCTATATCACTCTCCAGCTCTCCAGCTATCTCCACGCAAAAAATCACGCCAAACTGTCTCTGTGTTTCGAAGTGAAAGAAGGACAAACAACTCCACTTTGACATTTATAATATTTAAGTATGGATTTATCTATCAGCCATATTGATTGTAGAAACTAACTTTTTTATGATAGGATGGCCTGGTTTTAGTCTAATTATGGTCATAGCCACACAATTACATGTTTATTGATCTGATAATTGCAAAAATTAGATAGTAGAGTCAGAATTCGATCTTATTTAATTGCAGGGTACAATTAAAGAACTTTAAGTTAAAATAAAATTATATAAGAAACAGATTTGAAGGGATATTAGCAAAGGAAAAGCATTTTTTTTTTAATTTTTTTAAGCAATGTTCGTTGTCCATAGTGTATCTTCTACAAAAGTCTCAGGGTTTAGACCTGATAGGCCGTATACCTAGTGCTTTTTTATTTATTCATATTTTATATATATATATATATATATATATATATATATATATATATATATATATATATATATATATATATATATATATATATTGAATGAAATGTTTTAGTATTACTATAATTTCTATATGATTTCTTATTGACAATAATTATTCAACGGATGTTTCGAGGATAAGAAAAAAAATTAAAACTCAATTTAGCACCTGTTCAAATAAAAACGTCAATTTAAATTACCCAAGTTTTGCATTACACTATCTACTATAAATACGTTAGTTTACATGTTTTACATGTGTTTGTGTGTGTTTATGTTTGTTACTTGAAGCTGTAGGCGATGGATTTGGGTGAAATTAAGTACTCATATAGACTCCTAGCGACTTACGCTCGCTTCGCTCGGGTGCGTCTTTAGGTACGTTTTAATTTTTTTGAGCGCAACCCAAATTTTCTAAAATAAAACTAGCCTAAATTACTCTTTATAATATCACTTATCTGCCAGTGAAAGTTTCGTCAAAATCAATCCAGCCGTTTCAGAGGTTAGCCGGACCAAACAGACAGGCAGACAGATAAAAATTTAAAAATTGCGTTTTCCTTATAAGTATCGTATGTAATTTAACACGCATTTAATAAGCTGTCATTTTGGCATTACAAACATACACTTTAATTTCATTTATTTAATTTTATTGTTTATATGTCCTGTACTAACATTGGCCACTGTTGTAACAACCATTAAGTATAAATCACTCGGGCTCAATTTTCTAAGAAACCTTAAAGATATAGTTTACTTTGAAGGTTTTAGGCTCAAGTGGGAAGCCTTTTTCGTTTTACTACTCCACAGCGATAGATAATCTGATGAATCGTGTTATTTCTAATACAACATTATTTTGCTAGGTATTTTTTGATTAAAGTTATATAATATACATAATTTAATTTGCCTGAGGCATGAATAGTAGGATTTTTATCCATTCATATAATAAAATTCTGGGTCGAATCTGTACATTAAATATTTTTTGAAAAATCATATTGAAATAGTCATTATTATCGATACAGAGGTCGAATCTATAGTTTTTAGACAGTCTGTTTCTCTGTCTGGGAACGCATGACCTAAAAACTACAGGACAGATTTTGATGAAATTTGGTAAAATAGTAGCCGGTTATCCGGGTTAACATACCTATAGGATACTTTTTACTGCGGGAAAATATCTCAACTCTGAGAAGTCTATATATACTAAACGTTAAAATGTAAGCGAGGGTGAGTCGCTAGTAATTTATAAAGCTTTTATATATTAACTTTGACCACGCACGCGTTTATCTATAAGTATCACTAAAATAAACGTAAACGGAAACTAAACAATAAATAAAGACAGTTATTTCGCTGCCTCATTCGCAGTATAGTTATATTTTATTTTAATAATAATTAAACTTTTCTTGGTAAGGTTTTTGTCAATTTTATATCTTTTCATCGTACCTTATTTATCTTGTCTTTACGGGACAGGTGTAAGAAGCTTTGAGCTTAAAATAAAGCTAAGTTGCTTAACTACATTAAAGCACCTGCTTAAACGAACTTAAGAAAACGGGAATACTTCGTCTCACGCAAAATATCTAAGCAAAAGTTAAAAGCTGCTAATATGATGAGACGTAAGCATATGCGAGTTAAATAAATCATATAAGATGGTCAAGGCCAAGGGCGGAAAATGTATGAAAATATCGCATACCGGCGAGTTTTCCTTAATTATAACATAGAATGTGTATTGTGTAAACAGTGTATTTATTGATTGCATGGATAGGATCGCATGCGCTCTGCGTCAAAATCTATAAAATCTAGGTTACGATCGGGCTCGTCGTTAGGCTTTAGCAATTTATCGACTACGTTGTGATGTTGTTGTAACTTGCATTTCTGGGTATTTTATAATATGCCTTTTTATTTATGAAATTTTATGAAAATTGTTTTTTTTTTTAATATTTTTATTTATTATATGGCAATACGTGTTTTAGATTTGTTATTTTCAAAGTGAACAAAAGATAAACAGTCTTACTAATAATATAAATGTGAAAGCTGCATGCATGTTTGGATGTTTGTTACTCAACTACGCCGAAACGGTTGAATGGATCTAGATGAAATTTGGCACAGAGATAGATGATAGTCTGGAATAGCACATAGGTTACTGTTCATCCCGGAAAAATGTACGGTTCTCGTGGGATAGATTAGTAAATACAATATAGATGAGGGATGAACTTAATTTTTTTAAGACTATTTTAAGTGTATTTTACAAAGATTTGTTTAAAATAATACAGATTAATAAATCCAATCTTTCCAAATATAGGTATGTGAATTAAAAGGTTAAGTAGATGTGTAATGAATCTTCTGAAAATATCGAGTTACAAAAAATAAATAAGAGCCTATTAAAAATTTTAAACGAAGTATTATTTCACATGACTTTCAAGTGAAGGTAGAATTACTCGTACTCAATCAGTACCTTTAATACGTTGTGATTTTTCTCAGGCCGAGTTTTCGAGGTTACTAGACGAAGAAGGTGGGGTGGGGCCTTTAGGAACTTTGAGACTTCGAACCCTGATATTGGAAGTTCTGTGTAACCTATTTATCAAGCGGCGCATAAATAATTATACTTAATTTGTTGAAGTAACGTACTTTATATACAAAAAAAAAATATAATAATGGAATATTTAAGTATTTTCTCTATTTAATTAGAAGTTTTAATTTAATAAAAGGATCCATTATAAGTTTATAATTTACTTTAAAGCCTGAATTACTTTTTTGTAAAGCTTTTTATACGTAATTTAATAGCAAACTACTTTGAAGTTCTATCTAAAGAATTCGTACAGAATAGGTCCCTTTTATCTATTAGATAGGTAGGTTTAAACGGAAAATCCTCTTTGAATATCCTGTACTGCGTTTACTTGGTCTATGAGGAACGCATCGGCGCCGGTCTTATCGACCCGGCCGCTATGTGTGTCGCCCCCACCCACCAGCTGACAACGCACGTCACATCACTATACCCTTGATTTTTACCGTCATAAACGTTATGATGCTGCATCCGCAAAAACAACCCTCTTTTTTCATTATTATAGCTATTTTCGCCATTTTTAGTCAAGATTTATACGATTTTTGTAATGTTTTATGAATTGTTTTGTTTTTTGGTTGGTTTTTATTAATCGTGGTTTTTTAAATACATTGTGATACTAATATGGTTATTGTATGGTATGGTTTGGTAATTATCATCCAATTCTTGTTTTTTTTTTAGAATAAATATTTCGTAACTTTTAGTTAAGTGGTTCAGAAAATGTGTTTTTGCATTATTTCAATAATAGGTACATATTTTTATTGTTTAAACGATAAAGCAAGATAACTTATTTTGACTGCTTGTCAATTGTACCTACAATCGACATTTTAAATATTAAGTAAGTTTTTTGTTTACATTTTTTAATATTATACTGATATATAATAAGATTATAACTTCAAAATTCAAAGGAAATTCATAATTTGGTCTGTTTTGGACTAAATCACATGTTTTGTGAACTTGTCTTGTTATATTACATTTATCGACATTACATCTGTGTATAATTTGTGGGGCGGCCCTACGGAAATTGACTTTTGAGACGAAAATTGGAAGTTATCGACAGTGTGCCTCAGGGGTGGGGGTGGAAGGCGTGGACCGTGATTCTATTGCATTTTTATGGCTTCGCCCGCTGGTGTCAATTTCGTGCCTGCAATTCAATTGAGGATTTTCAGGATATGAAAAAAATGTGTCGATTTCGTTAAAGGTTCTTATCATTTATTTTTTGTCCCTTTTCTTCGAATATAATTTATTTCTGTATCGTGTAAAGCCTTTTTCATGCGAAAATGAAAGCATATTGTTTCTTCTTTATACTTTTTACCAATATTGAGTGCGCGAAAAAACTCCTTTGGCTTTATGTTATTAGTAAAACTAATAATAATTTTAAACTTCATACTTAAACTAACTAACTTAAACTTTCTTGGGTAGCAGTATGATGATATTGTATAGCTTATACCTTCTTCAATAAACGGTCTATCTAATGCAAAAATAATTTTTCAAATCATATTAGTAGTTCCTGAGATTAGCGCGTTCAAACAAACAAACTCTGCCTCTTTATAATATTAGTATAGATTGTATTATGTAAGTATATGTATGTATAATCTAAACAACAGTAGGAAGAAATTAAGAATGTTTGACGTATATGATTAGTCTAATTCTTAGGTTAGATACGACCTTTCAAAACGTTGCGCCACAGCATTCGTCATACATTTTTTTTATCTACGTGAGGCCTATCATTTTTTTTTATAGGAATTAACATGCATTATATGAGTATCTTTATACATATCTCCTAAAATATTGTGGCCCTGCAATCTATTATCATGTTATCGCAGATACGCACATTACAGAGTATAGATAAACGTATACGTATTTGTTTGGCTTATTTTTACTACATTATAATACATTTTTAAAATATTTTTCTTACCACCTTTTGTTCATAAATTAGACTTATTTTATGTATAATATGTACAAATTATGATGCTTTAGATAATAAAGCTCTACTAATTTCCATATTTCTAACTTTGCTTGCTTTGTTTTTGCTGCAAACTTTCTTGTAATTTTTAAAACCTATATTATAATGTATTTTCAGAAATCCATTCATAGTTCTCACTTTTGTTAGATAAGAAATTCTTTGGTACATTTTCATACTTTTAGTTTAGTGTCTTTTAAGCTATATAAAAATATATTTCTTTCTTAAAAAGTGTAACTAAAATTTAATTTATGCATTAACTAGCGGCTCACACTCGCTTCGCTCGGGTTCGCGTCTAGAAAAACAAAAACTAATCTATCCCTCGGGAACCGTACATTTTTCCGGGATAAAAAGGGACTATAATCAAAAAGAGGCTATAATCTAACTCTGTGCCAAATTTCGTCCAAATCCGTTCCGACGTTCTGGAGTGATTGAGTAACAAAAATCCAAACATCCAACTAAACTTTCACGCTTATAATATTAGTAAGATGACAACAAACGAACAAATTAACTAACTTTCATTTATTCTCTTGTTATAATTACAATGTTTAAAATTTTTTTATGTCTTACGTTTCGTCTTTAGATACGATACCTACTCGAAAATATATTGTTTACATATCAGGTATATAGTGACTGTAATCTACTTATACTTTAAACTAAAACACTCGTTTTTATAATTTTAAGTGTAATGGATATAATTATAGAAGTAAATGTTATCTAACATATCTGAAAAAATATATAAACCTTTATCGTGTTATTTTTGTTGAAAAATATTTTTGTACCTAGATGACACGAGATGCTAAAAAGGTAATTTTCATGCTCTTGAAAATGACTCTTGGATCAAGTAAACCTACACCTAACAGACTTTATAGTTTGGGTGGTGAGCTTTAACAGCCTTTTGGGTTCAGAAAGACATTCATGTTTGAAGAGCATTATTTGTTATATAGAATTATTTATAAATCAAATAAATAAAGATTCATAAAATTTATTTAAATTAAATACTACTGTGATAAATACTTTGAAGGATGGTTATTCATAAATAATAAGTTTACTTCTAAAGTGTCCACCATGGATTCGTTGCCAAGTAAAATTTGAAAATAAATTCATTTGTGTTATTTTTTAACCGACTGCCAAAGAGGTTATACATACATTTAGTTTTTTTTTCACTACCTTAACTGTGTTTATGTTAGACATATTACATTAGAGTTTTCAAAGTTACAGTAGAGTTTACTTCTACTTAAATCCTTTACGTTTACTTATAAGTTAGTTTTATTAATATATTATTTTTTCACGGAAACCGCTCGATATATGGAGAAAAAAGTGGCTTATATTGGTCTTTCCTATATATTATTATACATTCGATGCTGCGCAAAAGCGGGATAAGCTAATAAGCCAGTACAGTACAGTAATAACACACTTTCGTATTTATAACGTAACTAGCTTTGCCCGCGGCTTCGCCCGCGTTCAGATGACCAAAAACCAAATGCTTATGTTTTACATATTAGAATACTCTTACAATGCAGTTTTTGTACTTTTTCCCAGAAATGAGATATTTTCCCGCAGTAAAAATATTCTATATGTTGACCCAGATAACCAGCTATCACCATACCAAATTTCATCAACATTCCTCCAGTGGTTTTTCTGTAATGCGGTAACAGACAAACAGACAAAAATTCTAAAAAGTATAGATTCGGTCTCTGTATCAATAATAATGTCTATTTCAATAAGATTTTCTAAAAAATATTTAATGTACAGATTCGGCTTAGTTACAACTTTATTATATGTTTAGAAGTAAAGATTTTCATTAAATATTCCGAGCTCATCATGTTACATCACTTTATAATGTTGCCGCAAACTCACTAAATTCTTAACTAAATTACACTAACAATATTGTAAGGCACATATCGAATTGCCGTTTTAGTTACCATCAGAAATCAAGGTGTTTGCGGTGAGAGTGGGAGGTTGCCACCCTCTCTCCCATCCCGTTATATTTAAGTGCATTATACGTAAAACAAAACCTCCCAGGGAGGCTCACCCCTGTAGTTGTGCATTTAGGCCTAATTTACCCCCTGAGGGTGTATGTTACTATTGATTGGGGTGTGTTAAAGGGTTAAATTCATGCGTTCATTTCTTTGAAGTTGTGTTACATGTGAATTTAGTTGGAATCCCTCGGTACGTTTTCCCCCTACGATTTTATGTTTGACTTGATTTTAATGATTAGGTATATATGTATGTACTTATATATATATATATATATATATATATATATATATATATATATATATATATATGAAAGGTATAATCTCAGTAGTGAAAAAACCAAATATAAATTTAAAAAATCTATAAGACATAATAAATTAAATAAATTAATCTGTGAACTAGAAAGATGTTTAAAGTTGTAAATTCGAATATATTTATATTAACAATTGTGACGTCATTAGAGAATCCTACGTGAGAATAAACACGGAATATATGTAGTTGCATGTCATAACAAAATATATAGCAAATGTAAATATTTGCTTCGAACAAAAATTGTATTCACGACCTCTAGCGGCGACACTACCTCACCAATGTTCCGGACAGTCGCCATAAAAAGAGTACATCTTCATTTATGATATCGTAAAACCACACTGCAAATTCCCGTAATCATTACGATTCCATACACGTATCGTCCGAGTCCAAAACGGTTCACCTAGTTTTTCAGAGCCCCCACTCCGTGCAAGATTGATTTTCTGTCGCGTATTTCACTTGCACTTTCGTAGGGGATGGGGGTTGCTGTCTCGCTCTGACGGCACCCGCGCCGACCTTGAAATGGGAACGCACACACGTCTAGTCGTTTCAGGGTTGCATGTTGCGTAAAAATTCAGGTTTCTATTAAATGTTTCAGCATTCATTTTACCGGGCACTATGGATTTGTGTATTATTTAGAAGTTTCGTGTCAATTATATATGGGTAATATTTCGTTCGATTATTTTTTCTTTGCTAAACAGCTGATAAATATCATTTTTATAAAAAAAAAAAAGCGCTTGAAGGCAAATTTCAACATCTTAATCTTCATCTATTACATTGTTATTCAAATAAAAACTACATACATACATACGTATATTACGACTACATTTGGTTAAATTTAACGTCTAAAACCGTTGGGTGGTAGCCCTATCTTTTAATCAGTAGCTGTAGGTAGATGGGTGCCTGGAAACGGGGTTAGTCGAGCTCCTCCTCCGCTTTCACTTGCATCCTGTTCACGCACACTGACAAATTTTCAACCAGGGGCTTCTTCTATTTTTGGCATAGGCGTTTTCCCGAAAACAATGGAAATTTTAGATATTTCATATTATAATAGTTTATTGATATTAAATATTAGTTGACAATATAGTATAGGGGTAAAAATTATTTTTTCATGGAAAGTTTTGCATTGTTTGATGTATTTTGTTTGGCTTTGTCGAATTTGGGCGTGGTTTTTCGTTAAACAATGAAGGTATAGAAATTTATTTATAAGTATTAATAATAGATAACTAAATAAAGTTCTTGATTTAGAAAATCAATCATCATCGTCATTTCTTCTTAATATATTGATAAAAGCAAATTTAATTTATTATTTTTTAATTGTTACCTTACGTTATGTAAATAATTACTATAATTATAAAAATTATAGAATATTGTTATTATATGTACATAACAATGAATTTTCATGCTACCACTGAACATAATTACTCATTTACAACACAAGGTCGTCCGATATTCGTTATTACGATTTTATGAAAAATGTAAAATTAGCCATTATTTCTTATTTACCTTGCACTTGTGTAAACAAAATAAAGCTGTAAAACTATTTAGAAACTAACTTGGTAAATTTATAAATTATAATATATAATTACTATTTATTATATATGTAATTAATATGTCTAACGGAGTTTTAGTTCGACTTTATTTTTATCCAACTAAAAATAAGGCGGGAATCAAGAGGTCGTCAATAAAGTAATAATTTAGATATACATAGAGCTGTCATAGGCATTGTAAGAAATGAATATTAAAAAAAAATTTTTAAAAACAACCTTTTATATCATATAAATTGTGTAATAAATGACTTTGATTTAATTTAAAGACTTTTTTAATTTTTAGGTAGGTACTTATTCGTATTCAGCTCAGCAAACCCTTTCATTTGATATCCATATCATGGGGGTGCATAAAAAATCATGGACTATGTTGGGAGTCCACCATATTGGATTTAGAATGACGTCACTTATCTAACCATACATTGTCATCCAACTTCATTGTGTATGTACAATTTCAGCTCAATCGGTTGAGGATAACTAGTTTAAAATTTAGCTGCAAAATTTGACTTGAACAAACATACATACAAACATTGCCAGTTAAATAGAAGCTTGTAAAAACCGTATATATAAAAAAATTAAGTTTACTAAAGCAAAATTAGAATAACCCGTGGAATAAAAGGTTATCATCAGTTTGTAGCATGTAAGTAAATACCAACATGAACAAAAATAGGTATATTATATTTGCATGTTTTACATATTTTTTCTTAGCTAAAGATAAATTTCTTCAACTTTATTACAGAAAATTCAAAATTGACTATCGTTAGGTTGTATTTTTTTTTAATATTCCACAGATATTAATATTTCACTTTGAGTACATACACGCCTTTTAGCTCCACCCATTTCAATCACTTTTTTTGATATTACACTCGACGTTTATAATTTAACTAATATTACTACTAAAACCTGATATTTATAAAACTTCACAAAGAAAATCTTAAAGCTTTTCTTTATTTCTATCAAGAAGACAGAAAAGAAACAAAAACAATATATTTCATTTTCAATATATTTTATCTACAAGTTAATTCTAAAAGTTGTTCAAAATAACCTAAAACTGTGGACCTAACGCTTATCTGACGTTAGTAGGCCTCGAAATGAGGCCAATGTCGATGTTGCAACTGCGCTCGCGTCGACCAATGCTGTTCCTCTATTTCCTCGTTACGTCAAATAGTGTGGGCTCGATTACAACACTAGTGCATTCTTTTTTATCTAGCTTCTTAAATTTTGACTAGTAGGGATGTACTTTATTAGCCGATTTGAATGAAAAATTGACGTAAAATCGACAAGATGGATAGAATGTGAGTTAAATAGTTATTGCTGAAAGTTGGGAGGTTGTAAAATACATTTATATTATTATAATAATTTTGAACCTTTATATATCTTAAATATCTCGTTAGGAAAACTAAAGTAATGTTAATATGTTTCATTTTAATGCGTTTTAATGTCATAAATAGTGAGTGTAGATTTATCACTTCCTTAAATAAATGTATTTATTTATTAAAATTTATGTACTGACGGACAAGAATTTTATTTTACTTGGCGTTTTTTTATGTGTTCTAATTAAATCTTACTTATAAAGTAACTCTACATCTGCGTTCTCTGTCATAAACTTATATATTTTTTTAATTACAAGTATTAAGAAATTGAGTATTGGAAAGTTGAATATTCGGAATCAGTAGGGATACCTACTGACCCGAAAATATCTGATATTAAAATTTGCACCAGATGTTTCCGATGTTTCATTTAATTTTTCATATAACAGAATGTAAGTATATTTTAAATTTAAAGTTTTGTTGAATTAAATCTCTACTATATAATATGTATGTATGAAAATAGACAAAGACAAAAAAATCTGTAGTTTTCTCCTCTGTTTGTCCACCGATTTTCCTTGTTTTTTGCTTAGTAGGTATATTGACAAGCTTTAGCGGTAGGTCTAGGTACCTATTGATAAAAAAAAGAATGAAAAAATGAATTTCAACCATATTGAAAATATCTTAAGTGCATGTTTAAGTTGAACGACAATTTGTTACTTATTGATATAGCAACACTAATAACTTGAGAAAAGTCCTTGAAACAATTTCGAGATTAAGTTCTTGATAAAATGGATCGTAAAACTAAATATTCTAGGCCTAGGTCAATTGCGTTAGTTATCAGAAATGACCTTTATAATAAATAAAAATGCTAATAAACTGTATGCTAAGCTGTTCTAATACCAATATTACTAACAAATATTAATTTAAAGTGCTACTTTAAAATTAGTTTTTTATAACAAGTAAGTTAATTATTTATCGATTGTATTCATTTTTATGATAATAATCGATAAATATTCGAAAATTAAGTTAACACTAGATGGCGCTAGTTGAACTGTTAGCTACAAGTGTTTTTTTATATTTCAAAATTATCATATTTCAATATTTACATCCCCTATTTCCACGGGATGACTTTCAGAAAATTCTTTCACAGTGCTCACCTTCGTTATATAAGGGACTATTTTACATAATTTCATGCTTAACATCACAATGTACATCGTTAACCACTCGTTACAGTGGTTTAGGCTATGCGTTTATCTCAGTATTTTATTATTATAGAATTCAATATTTTATTAAGTACTTTTTATATGTCTACTAGTAGAACCCGTGGCTTCGTTCACGCTAAAACTACAAATGAATTCTCTAAAAAGGTAGGTTTCATACAAACTTTCATCCCCTATTTTACCCTCTTAAGGGTTGAATTTTGGAAAACGCTGAAATACGTAACTCAATTCTTTGTCGTACTCAATTTATACGAAATTTCATACAAATGTGTTCAAGGAATGAAAAGTTTTATACAAACTTTTATCCCCTATTTTACCCCCTTGGGGGTTGAATTTTGAAAACCCTTCCTTAGTGCATGCCTTCGTCATATGAAGAATACGTGTGCGAAATGTCAATTTTCTAGCCTTACGGGTTTGGCCTGTGCGTTGATACATCAGTCAATCACTGTTGCCTTTTATATATACAGATAAATTAAAATTTCAGAAGTTTAAAGTAAATTAAAAGTTAATTTTATTATGAAAATAAAATCTAACTAACTAATGTATTCAAAAACATAGCAGTAACAGTATTTTATTTACATATATTTTGTTCTTTTCATTTATCGAACAAATCCTAAGCACGTGACAATTGTTACGCGAAATACTTAATCAAAGTGAAGACAGACAACTCTCTTAAACAAAAATATAATGGGTGTACAATTCTCAAGCTATTTAGTCAGTGCTAATTTTTTAGGGCATATTAATTACTATTATATACGTTGATTACAATCGTAGTGTAATTAACACGTTAGCATCTTTACATACTTATCTCTTGTTTAATAAAAAATAATAGATAGTTTTTCAATAGATAGACTTAAATGTTAAAATATTATTACTATTTTTTGTTATCTACACATATAATAAAATAGTAACAGCGAAATATATAGGTATATCTAGGTGACCCGATAAGCGTTATTCTGCCATATAAATTATTATCAAAGAAGTCTAAAGTAAGATACAAAAATACCAAAATCGCGATTAAATATTGGGGGTGGGGGCAGGAGGGTGAAAAATATTTTACGACCTTTTCTCACACCTATCAAATATACAAAGATCTTATTAAAACCGGTCGAGCCGTTTCGGAGGAGTGCGACCACAAGCACCGTAACACGAGATATTTGTACAATATATTTTTTTTAAATTATGACTTATGTATTGCGTACGTAATATAGACTCCAAAACAATGGTTTTTGAAATTTTCGTCTGTTTGTCTATAAAATGTAATTTAAGTGTAAGTCGTTCAACTATATCTATCTATACTTAATATAAAATAAAGTCACAGTCAGCCTTTGTTTGTGTGTCTGTTCTCCGATTACTTCTAAACCACGCAACAGATTGTAATACGTTTCTATTAATAGAAAAAGCAATAAACAAGGAAGATTTGTGTATATAATTTGTAAATATTTTGTACAAAGTGGTTGAACTATGACGGTGTTATTTAAAAAAAAATGTTTTTGTATGTTTGCATGGCTTACGCTAAGTAAACTTAAAGAAGTACATTAAAACAATGTACTAAAAATAATAATTCTTAAAAAGACCTACAAAAAAATCCACAATAGCATGTGTCATCTCCAATGGTACTAACAATAACTATTTTATCTATTTAAAATATATCTGGGGACGCACCCGAGCGTAAAATCTAAAAAAAAAAAACAAAATTCTATATTGACCTTCTCTTAAAACCAGGTTTAACCTGCGAAAATTCTCCTGTATAAAAATTGTGCTTCGTTATAACCATAGCAAGGAAAATATTTGTAGTTTTTGTTCATTTTCATGCTTTTATTCATAAAGTATAGACAGATACTCTTAGCTATAATGAAGCCAATTTCCGCTGTGCAATTTCCGTCACAATACCACACAAACAGTTAGGTGGAAGAAGGTAACGCCAAAAGCAGACCTGCCCCTTAAATAAATTGAATTTATTCTATCTATATAATTATTGAAAACTTAAAATATACCTATATATAAAGAAAATATATTTTCTCTTGCAAATTATAAATCTCATAAATAAATATTATAAATGCGAAAGTTTGTATGTTTATTGCTCTATAACGCCAGAACAGCTGAATGGATCTGGATGAAATTTGGTACAGAGAGAGATTATAATCTGGAATAACACATAGGTTAAAATCCAATAATATTTTGTATTATATTCATTTCTATCTCGATGTTCTAAAGAATGAGGGATCGATTAATAATTAAGGGAAAGGGTATAATGTTAAGTTTATTAATAAAAGTAAGTTAATTATATTAATTTTGTAACGGATGCCGTCTATTTTGTACTAAATATCTATATATAATCATATATATAAATATTAAAAAAAAATGTGTATGGGACCACATGCATTAAAAAAATATCTCGATCATTATATCTGAATTAGATATTTTTTGTAAGCTAATCTTTTTTAACATTTCAACTTTGAGAATTATGTTTTATTCGAATTTTAATACCTTTTAGGGTTCCGTACTCTCTCACATCACGCTATCACTACTTTATTCCAAGTTGAATTTTGTTCCATATAAAACACGGCCCTTTTTAAGTCGATTACTATTACATCATCTATATAATCATTAATCATTCTTTAGGACGAATATACTTTATCGATGTAAAAATGTTATAGAGTTAAAAGATTACACAATAAAACTAGTCTGTAATTTTCATAAAATATGATAAAATAAGCTCGCATTCGTTGTGAATGCTTATTATCCAATAAAATATATGAAAAAAGTGAAAAATTAATCGATGTCAGTAGTTTCTCTGTTATTATTGCGAAATTCATAAAATTGTAAATAATTATATGCACACATTATCATAAAATTTTCAATAACGATTTACATACAAATTTTATATGTATTATTCAGGCATATTTTATATACTCATTAAGAATACATCAATATTTATTTATGTAAAAGAGACACAAAAGTTGTAACTATAAAATATATATATTTTTTTTGTTTTCTAATAGCTTTGATCATCCGATACCTTCACAAATAAACCTGTCCT
Source organism: Brenthis hecate (assembly GCA_951806755.1). Taxonomy (NCBI): domain Eukaryota; kingdom Metazoa; phylum Arthropoda; class Insecta; order Lepidoptera; family Nymphalidae; genus Brenthis; species Brenthis hecate. The sequence continues at coordinate 5,593,224 of OX638265.1, read as the reverse complement.
TGCAACGTATCTATTATGTTTCTTCGTGTTACAGATTATCAAACACGTGAGTGAGACACGTGAAGCCATCGCAATAGGCATAGAGTCGGTTACATAAAGGAACTTGATGTTTATTTGAGCTGGTTTTTGAATTTTAGCTTTACGTAGAAACTCTTCAAATTTAAGAGCGGATTTTTAAAGGATTTTTTGATGTTAATGATTTATTCTTCTGTTACTCAAGGTTTTATTTAGGTGGTTAAATAAAGTTAGGAAAAAATAAGATCATCAGAACTGGATGTATCTAAGTATTGATAAGTTGAGAAAAAACTGTATTTAAGTAATAATTTAATGACAAAAAAATACGTATGGAAGTACTCTACGACTAGTGTCCTTTTATCACAACAGTGTTTCTATAATATTTAGTTTATTTCCTGTAAGCATTTTCTTAAAACCTAATCACGCCTATTTTAAAATTCTTTGTAGATTATTGAGGAAGTTACGAGGAAGGCCAATGCCAAGGCAACAACACTAGCGGTAGTAGCATAATATCTATTTATTCAATGTATAGACGAGTCAACTCTAACATTTTAAGTTATTTTATGGTCAATATAATGTTTTTTTATGCTAATATCATAAATGTCAAAGTGACAGCTTTAACTGGGAGTGAGTGAATCTATTTTGATAAAGTTTGGTTTGTATAGAAATACCTTACGGCTTACACAGTGAGAAAAGATATGCCAAATAATGCCTTTTTTGCCAAATATCATCTCCTAACATCAAAAAAGTAGTGTGGTATTATAAATGACATATATACATAGATAAATAAAGATTTTAAGTTAAAAAATAATCCGTATTAATATTATAAATGTGAAAGTTTGTGAGTATGGATGTTTGTTGCTCTTTGACGCCAGAACGGCTAAACGGATCTGGATGAAATTTGGCACAGAAATAGATTATAGTCTGGAATAAAACATAGACTACTTTTTATCCCGAAAAAATATACGTCTCCCGTGGAATAGGTTTGTCTGTGTGAGGCGAACCCGAGCAAAGCGAGGGTGAGCCGCTAGTAATGAATAAACTAATAGTATTTTTCTAATAAATACCTTATGAATCACTTAACTTCATGAATTTTCTTTAAACTAACTACAACTTCAGTAGTAGAACAAGGAAGTATAGTTGATCCGTGGGCAGAGTTTGTAGGAGCGTAGCGTTCAACAACGCTATCTTGCAAGGCTGACTGGATACGTAAAAAACAAAAAAAATAAAAATTCATAAATTGCTTTTTGCTTTTAAATTGCGTTTTAAATTGAATATTTAAAATTGGCGATATGGCTTAATATAATATTTTATTTTAAATTTTAAATTATGTAATGTTAAAGCTCACCTTGGTCTAAGCAAGGTTTTTAATATTTAGACATTTTTAATTGATATTATTGATTGATCTTATTAAAATAAAAATAACAAATGTTCGTATATAAAACAAAAATGCATTTTAATTTTTCGTATGTGAGAAGCCTAACCGACGTGTGACGGTAGGTCCAAGGTTACTTCGTATTTTGTTCCGCGCTATTCGTTCTGACGTAACTAGCAGATGTAGGCGCTCTGTTATCACGGCGCATAGATACCGTGGCTGCCATGTTACAGATATTAATTGAGTTGCTGAATAATTCTTCAAGGGCTACTCTAATTGATCTGGAAGCATTGGTTTAAAAATATCAAAATGTTTTTAATATTGTCAGGTTCGAAAATTGTTTTATATCAATAAAGGTATTTATTTACGTATCGAGTTTGCTAGTACGTTCGAGTCGGTCGCGTGAATCGAGATTTTGTATCAATTAACATCACGCAACATATGTGAGTTAGGTATTGCCCTACAAAATATGTGGCACTTGATGGGGTTTCATAACTTGTTGTTTTACTTAAAGGGTTGCTTTGTTTCTTCATCAAGTATGATGTTTGTATGTACTACCGTTTTACCGACAGGGTAAAAAGCCCGCCTTTATAAGGACCCAGTTACAAAAAGATGTTATTAATGTTCTAATAATATAGATTTTTTTGAGTCTTTATTTGTTTTTTTTTTTTATTAATTACAATGTTTATTCTGCCTAATAATATTTATTACGTTATAAAAGATACAGCTATGAATATTATGACAAACTGTTAGTTGAACAGAGTAATAGTATGATATTTATACTTTAAAATCCTACACGACCTATTTTAACAATTTATCTCTTTTTTTCCAGGTCGCCAGTTCAAAGCACACAAAGTTATCTTGGCAGCGTGCAGTAAACACTTTCAAGAGTTATTCGACACTGCACCGCCAAGTCATGCAGGAGCTTGCTATGTGTTCCTCGAGGCCACTACGGCTGACAACATGCAAGCCCTTCTCGAGTTCATGTATAAAGGAGAGGTACATGTCAGTCAAGATGCTCTCTCCAGCTTTCTTAAAAGCGGAGAAAACCTACAGGTATGTTTTTTATCAATTATTTGAATTTTAGCGTTTGGAATTCTATGTTTTATATATTTTGTCACAAATACAAACTAAATTAAACTTCAATTTTTCATCCGTTAAACTTATATTTTACAATTAGGATCTAAGAATGGCATATTAAATGTTATTTATCATTAAATATTTTATTTTACTTTTCAGGTTAAAGGCCTATCCATGGAAATGTCCAACGACGCGTGGGTGAAGCAACAGACGCAGCAATCAACAGAACGTCATCAGACTCGTGTCAAGACGAGCCCCGTGTCTGGTTCAGGAAGCTGTGATCTCCAAGATTCTGCCCCACCACAGTCGCACACAGCTACGTTCGCACCGATTATGCCCCAGTATGGCATGCCAATACACAGTGGAAGCGGTTCTATGGGTCGATATGCCCCGCCAGCTCATTTACCTATGCATTCGACTTCACATCGCAGACCGCCTCCACCAAAACCGTCACCGTCACAGAGTCCGCACGCTAGGAATTACAGGTTAATAGTTTAGATGACTATGGTATACATAGAGGATACAGTTATATATAGGGCTTGAAAATAAATATATACAATATTACTACACTAAAACTTACAGATTTCACTAACTATTATTATTTACACAACAGAAAAGTTAGACGTTTCAAAATAGTGGAAAGTTGAAAATAAAATTGACAAAAATCCTCAATTGATTCTTTGCTTCCTTTATTTTCTTATACGCTAGAGATCAAAGTTATTTTATTCGTATATATAATATATAACTAGCGATATACTCTTGTTCAGATGTGTCCCCTATGCTACTCCGGATCATAGTCTATCTGTGTACCAAAGTTCATCCAAATCTGTCCAGCTATTTAAGCGAGATGAAGTAATAAACACACATACATACACACACGCACACACACACAAATACATACTTATATATGTATAACAGTAGTTAAATTCAAGGATAGTGAAAAGTTAGTCCCATATTACTATCCCCTATACACCAAGTTATAGTAAAAATGACATAGATTCTTAATTTAGGCAAAGCTCATCATCTTCACATTGCGGCAGCGTTGCCGACGAGCCAGACACGCGCTCGTCACCCGGCGCTGGCGCGCGGTATGAAGAAACACCCCCCGACACTTCCAGCCACGCCAACCCTGTAAAGAACAACGGATATGACAAAGGCGCCGCGGTTAATGATGGTATGATGGAAAGCCTGTCCAATGACCAGGGGGCTGAAGGTCCGTTTCGTTTTTAAAATTTACAAATAACACCTTCCTATAAGATTTAACGGTGGCAGTTACTAATATTTGGCAGTTATAATTTTATAGTTATCAATTTAACAAACAAAATTTGTTTTTAGTTTATTTTTTTTTATTCAATAATTGGCACTTTTTTATTAATGGAAGCTTAATTATGACTTGTCTAAACAAAAACACTTCTCGTTTCCAGATTTACGGGTGAAGAGCGAGAACGATTATCACGCAAGTGGTTATAACAACTCGCCCCCGCCCGCCGTGTCGCTTCCCACATCCAACTATCACGACAAGCCCCATGAGACATCACCTGTACCGCCCAAGCCCAGCCCCGACCTTTGGCCCACGAAACTGATCACGAGCAAATCTGGTGGAATTGCAACTGCTGATGGTGAGTTTTAGTATTAATTACATCTGCAAAAATTTGAATTTGAGTTACTTTATTTTATTTTAATTTAAATAAAATGAAATAGTTAATTAATATTAATAAAAAATATAACTTGGAAAATAATTTATAAAATTATTCTATACATATAAAATGTGTTATAAAATAATGGTATTATTTTACTGTGTATTTTTACCAAAGTTTATCATAAGTCGTAATCGTTTAATGATTTAGGAACGTTTATGTTATAATCAAATGAACAAAATATTCTTTTAATAAAGTGAGCCCGATCAGATCCCATCATTAACAGGAGTTAAAATTAATTACCATATTCCAAACTTCAAAGATGGCGAACTCCTATACAAACTTTTAGAGAATGGAGAATGAATTTCCGGAAATCCTTCCTTAGTTATATAAGGGACTTCCGCAAAATTTCATACTTCATCTATAAATCAGTGGGAGAATTTAAGATTTTATTCAGATGAATTCGGGCAAGTTATTATAGCTTATTAAAATTCAAATTCGGATATTTTGACTCGGCTTATAATTACATATTTTTTTTATTGAACGTCTTCAGACTAATATCAGAAAAACTGACGAAACAAACTAAGTATAACTTATATCTCCTCCTTTTGGTACAGAATTAAGATAACTAGTGTTCACCCATTGGTCGAAATCGACCATAATCATTATTGAAAATTTGAGTAAAGCATATATGAATAGAATTTACCGATCTATATAAAAAAAAAGTGTTTCAATTAAACTTTTTTGTTAATAACACTAAAACTCTTCAATACCTATTGAAAAAAAAAAACAAAAATCGGTTGACAAGCAGAGGAGAAAGTATTAAATTGTTTTGTCTTTGCCTATTTATATATAGATAATTGTAAGAGTGTGCTTCCATATATGTTTGGGCAATTTCAAATAAGGATGCGTATATTACGTGTCATATTCGTCAGTGGGGAAGTATTCTTCGTGTATATATACATACACATATGTTAAGAAAAAAACTTGTTGAAGTCATACCTTTTTTGTTTCAAAAGCTTTTTTATTACTTAATGAAAGTTCTTTCATTAACTAGCGACTCACCTTCGCCTCGCTCGGGTTCGTCCCTAGGTTGCTTCCCCATACAAGCTTTCATCCCCATTTTCACCCCTTTAAGGGATGATATCCGAAATAAAAAACTACCTTATATCCTATGTAATCGGTTCAGTAGTTTCGGAACTTATTCGGTACAAACAAAAAAATCTTTCCTCTTTATAATATTAGTACCTATAAATTAATACCCTAAAAATTTTCGCTTTCAATAATAAACTTAAAATAGAGCTTATTTAATTTAGAATAGATTAGAAAAAATATATTATTTACGTTTATATCTAGTGTTCAATATAAAAATTATCTAATTTTGATAATATCAGATGATTATTTCCTGATTGATATATAATCAACTCGCCCCGAATAGCAGAATAATTAAAACATTAGAAAAAAATTTACATAGCTAACACTGGCTAATAACTATTTATATCTATTTAAAACGTACCTAGCGACGAACCCGAGCGAAGCAAGGGTGAGCCGCTAGTATATAATACAAACAAATAGAGAAATAAAAAAAATATATGTAGGATAAAAAAATAAAGCTAAAAAAGCGTAAAGCTTATTTAATTTAAAAAATATATGATTGTAATTGTAAACAAATTCAAAATTTATTTTAACCTTCAATAATGAACATTTTATCCACATCCTTTCATTATTTAAAAAGTATTCCCAAATTATAAAAAAAGCATTGATGTAAGAAAACATCGTGAACTGCATGTCTGATAACTTAGTTATCAGTTTTCAAATGAGTCTGGTGACGTGCTGTTGTTTGATTATGGGATCCTCCTCGAATTGAGAGTAGGCTCGTGCCTAACCGTGAGACGTTAAAAGGGCTGAACTGATTTACATGCTTTTGCTCGTGACTTCTCCCGCGTGGTAGCTACAATGATAACAAATAGTGCCGAGTATAAATCATATCTGTTGAATCATTGTAAACTCAGTATAATAATCCATACAGTCGCGATCATCTATTGAGTTTAATGAAAAATTGTCAAGGCTTGTCAAAAAAATCCAATTTCCACGGCGAATTGTATCGAAGTTAGAACGTTGTAGTGCCATCTCGTGGCAAGTTACAGATGTATCTGTCAGTTTTAAAGCCGTTTCCCAACGGTCATATAATGTATGTGTATGACAGTACATTTCACCTCATCCGTGTTCACTTCCTCTCACGTACCGCACGATCGCTCTCCGTAGACTACTGTATGGATTAGTTCACTGTGGTTATAACTTGAATACGTACATATCACATATTCACAAAATTTAATACGATTCAAATCAATTTTCTTGTTAATGATTTATTATTTCATCAATGTCACGCACGTAGAATGGAGAAGGTACGAAGGAGATTTTATTCGATTTTATTATTATTAACAAAAATCATTTAAAATTACAGGTAAAAAACTAAAGTGTCCATATTGCGAGCGGCTATACGGCTACGAGACGAATCTGCGCGCCCACATCCGCCAACGGCACCAAGGTATCCGCGTGCCCTGCCCGCACTGCTCGCGCACGTTCACGCGCAACAACACCGTGCGCAGGCATATCGCGCGCGAACACCGCCACCAGGTCCACCTCACACAGGGACCATTACCCAACCATACACAGTAAAACTTTAGATTTACGCGATTATTGACGTTTTAAATAATACTATCTTTTCGGATTTTTCCCAGGATTTATCCTGATTTTTTTGAAAAGCGTTTCGTGATTCACAGCAATGTCAGTCACTAGAAATTATATCAGACTAATCAAGTTATATCCAAAAATTATCCGAAAAGATGATTTTATTTAACAAACACAGTAATTACTCTATTTTCCTATATTATTCTTCTAACCGAACTACCTCTGCTCTTTCGCACGGATGACCAATGGTGTCGATTTTTTTAATGATTTATCGTTGATAATGTGGTATTGTTCTCCCCGTTTTATTCTAGCTCAATATTTCGCGTTTTCAATTGACACCAACTTACGGGTAGGCTGTTGTTGACAGTTTACAGTCAGTTCAAATCATGGTCACCCGTGCCGTATCTTACTCTTGTAACATGCGTACAATAAAAATACCTCGATAATGCATATTTATGTAATAATCTACCTCAGAAATTGATCTTAAGACTTTTTAAGATTTTGGAAACGTGCGATGATTGTTACTTAACTTATTTCATGTGTGACTTCGAATGGTTGCTCATTTCTCTTCTCTATGGCCGGTACCGTGTTTAGAACATATAGTACCTAGCACACCTTTTGCGTTACGTACCTTAATTTGACTGTGAAATGAAGTTACCTTAGACGATTTATTTTGAGCGATATTTTCGGTCGACTCGTAGCTTTTAAATTTAACTGAGCTAGGGAATCTTAGATGTTGAGACTGACGGTCATAGGCTTAGTATGTAAATAATAGGTGAATGATGTATATCGCCTTGGCCTAGGTTGAAACACGCGTTTGACTTCGCATGACTTGTTTCTGTTATTATATTATTTTACTTTATTTTCATTAAAGCAATAGACTGTAACATGTTTAAGTTTGTTTGAACACATCTGTGATACAATAGAACAGGCTCTATAATTTTTAGTTTTCGCCACTGTTTTTTTTTTTTAAGTAAACACATGCGAGCGTGAACGCGGGACGCAGTTTTACTGTGAAGTTGAACGGTTTTAGTTTGTACAAAGTACAATTGCCCTAGAAGCGTAAGTAGGTAGGTAAACGTGTTAAAATTATGCATGTAAGGTAAGCGTGATTGAGTCTACCCAACACCGGTCGCACCGCTCGGACGGATGTTAATATTGACACAAAATAATTATATGTTTTTTGCGATGGTGTCGATTTTAGCATTCCGATTTTTTTTTATACATTCTCTTAGTACATTTAGATGAACGCCACTTATTTTATTAGCTAGTCATTTCAAAGTGCAACAGTGAGATTTAAATATTTAATTCGGGTGAGACGGCGGTGTTATTGTATTATAATTGTTGTGGACCCGCCGGCGCCCCACACACGTGTAAAGTAGATTCCGAGCTACATTTTTAAGTTGATTTTAAACACAAAGCAAATGGGACAGTGCCAAATAACCTCAGTTTTAGTTTGACATCAATTATTTATTTTTTTATTTTTGTTAAGTGTGAATGTAGCGACTGGGTGTTTCATTCCTGATATTTAGGAATAAGTTGCATTCATATTTATTATATTTATATTTTTAGTGTACATTGATTTTATTTTTTTAATGATTAACGCTTTACAAAGGCAAAGGCTCAGTGATTTATTGTTAACGTAATAGTTTCTGTTTGTTCGTTGCGATCGATTTACCTCATTTTATTCGCATTTAAGACTAATTATATATTTTGCGGGTGCGCAGTCCTTTTAGTGTCAGTATGGAATGGAATGTTGTACCTAAACTTTTTAAACCTTTAAGATAATTATTTTTCACAGAAATACAATTTAACTCCTATTCGCTTTATATTTATTATACTGTTTCTTGTACAATTCTAAAGATGCTATTTTTACCACGAACAATAATGTTAAGGCATATAACACATACACAGATGGACAAGCAATTATTTTTTTTATTTATTTTGTTGTCTTGTCATATATTATCCTCTATTTGTTGATCCTCGGTTTAGAATTTTGAACGGAATTTGGCTTGAACACATTTAAATATCGCGAAGATGCGTGTGACCTATCTATAGATAAAAAGCATAATTATAAGGCGGGTTCAGTTTGGATTATGACAGCAGTGCAATTAAATCATTGTTGCATTCAAAGAAAGGGAATGTTAGTGGAATCTGGCCCTTTCTAACGATACGTCTTACTTGGAATACCAATTGTTTCAAACATTTAAAAAATGATGTGAGTTCCAATCGTTCATTGAAAATCGTCTAAAAAATTGACTCTCTTAATAGATATTCTCGATATGAATGTTTGAAAATCTTTAATACTAAATTTAAACGGCGTAGCCCCTAAATTTTAAACTTTGGTCATTTCCAAAATGAAAGCGATGCCACGAATTTTCGTCCGTTGGCTTCCGAATCGGTATATCGGGCGGTGAATTATAATATTTTGTTGGACGAATCCATGATCATTTTTATTATTATGTTTCATATTTTTGGCATTCTTGTTTTAGGTTTATTGTTAAGGCAAGCGTTTCGCTATTTCAATTATAAATTGTTAAAATTATTTTTTATTATATTCGGAAATTAATTAGTATGGATGATTATGTAGTTATTCTGTTCATTTCGTTTTCTTATGAATTCAAAATTCATAGATGTGATGATTTCTTTTGACATTTAATGTTTATTTGTGATACGTAAAAGGGAAATTGCATTAATGCATCACGTTTTAAGCTTTTTCTTTTATTTAATCATGTTTAATTTTAAGGGGCATTGAAGGATTCTCTGGACGTTGACACTAAGGGATCGCCATTATATTATAAACGTTTCCTTCTATATTATAAGGTACAAATTACACTATCATAAGTCAATTTTATTGGTTCCGTGTTGTTTTTTTTTTAATAGATCTTCCTCGCCATGTACAAATTCACGGAACATTTGAGATACGTCTATGTTAAGTTAACACATTGTTAAATAAATGTAAGCGGACTTGTTACTAATGGTCCCTTATAGATATAATATTGTATTTGATGTGATAAGGAACCAACACTTAGTCGGTGTATTGCAATCAATCCCCTTGACTTGAGTCGGTCTCTCGCGTTTCTGTGACACTGTTTAGATGTGCAAATATGTATAGTTTCAGGCGAATTGCCATTACGATCTATACTCGATGTTACCGACAAAGGATTATTAAAGGAGTTGTGCTCAATTGGGCCAGTGAACGCCCGTTGTGTGGTTTGGATTCTTAAATTTTGACTTTTTTGTTTTAATTTTTTAAATTAATTTTTTTTTGCAAAATCTAATATTATGTTCACTCGTTCAATCGGTATTTACGATTCGTTGCTTACTCGTTTGGGCTCATGAGTTAATTTTATTTTTTATTTTAGTTATTTTTAAGTTTACATGTAAATAAATCGCGATATGTCGTGATGGTAAAGCCAAAGATTGATACGGGTATGGTGACCCTCTGCCGTCACATGGGCTCTGTGGCTGTTTTCCATTCAATTTTTTGTCATCATCGTCGGTTATCGCTGGTCGAATTTCCGCCCACTAAATATTTCTTGTTGAATGTGAAACACCGCAGGGCCCAATTAGTTTATAAGTTAATCTACCTCGAGTAATGATTTAGCTATAAGTAAGCTTTTACATAGATTTTTATATGATGGAAATAATGTAATTTAGATGTTAAGAGAAAATTAAAAAAGAAAAAAAATTAAAGTACAAATATACTACCTCAGGATTCAAGTTTAGTCACTCAGAGTTATATGACTGACACCGTCATACATTGAATTAACGTTTGAATATAGTGTAAATTACAAATTTTGTTGTAAAAAAAATTATTGTGACGAAACGTTCGTCGGATAATGTTGTTGCGGTGTTATTGTTCGACGTTCAGTTTCTTAATCATGAGATAACTTAATCGCTAGCGAGCACGCAACAACTAGTAATATGTATGATCACGTAAAATATTATATCTATTTTAACTGCGTTTACACGCTAGCGATTATAGTAATAAATCCATGTTAAGATACAAATTATAAGAACACGTTAATTGAATCTCTGCAAGGTAGTGGTCTCAACTCGGCGACTGCTCAACGAAAGTCGATGGTATTGGACATTCAAAGTTACCTTAAAACTGGGTTGAGTAAATTAATTAAATAAGTAAGTGTTAATTAGGCTAGATATAAATAATCTCATTGATGTTCTACCTCATTAGCAAAAACGTTGAGAGATCGACCGCGAGTCATTCAGTGTATTTAATTGTACCTTTTTCACTCTCCGGAGTATAAAACATATTATTATATATATTTTTTTTTCATAAGTTTATTATTATCTACTTTTTCCCAGTTATTTCTTGTGTTGCATAGATGTTACTATGTTTTAAGGAGATGAAAAATGAAAAATTATTGTTTGTTAGGTTTCTGCGAATTAAAAAAATGTAACAAAAAATATATTTTTTTGTTTTTGTTTTTTTTTTCTTTCTGTTTCCTTAATTTCCTTTTGTTTTGTTTTACTCGACAAGTTACACCCGTCCATCGTGTTTAACATTTACTGTAATTTTAAGTAAATTATTTAAGGAATTGACATTGGTATTCTTATCGTAGTAAGCACGAAACGGACAGGTATTTGTTTAAGAAATAATAGTCATTTGGTGTTTTTTATATTTAAAGGATGCACTATCATGTCGCGGCTCGTTCGCATATTATATCTACGAATTTGATGAAAGTAATAATATAGGTGTTCTCTCGCTACATTTAAGTATAAAAATGTTGGTTGACTCATTTTCTATAAGAGGTATATTAATTAGGTGTTTAACTATGTCTATGCTAATATCAGTTTTTTTATATGGACTTATTGATTTTTTGAATAGGTGCACAGAGTTGCACTAATTTTCGTCGAAATATTACTTTTTTATGACTAATAAAGTAAAACTCAAACTTTTTACAGTTCTTAGATAACAGAAATGAAGTCAATGATATAGAAAATTATGAATATTATATTGAAATTATATTTCGTTTCGGTGAATATTTTTTCACATTTTATAAAGCAAAGATTAATAAACTAAAACAGAACTGCTTCAAAAAATCACATCTAAATTATAAGAAATTATTCAATAGCTTAAAATAAAATCACTCAATGTGCGAGAGAATTATTTGTCTAATATTCAACTATAAGATAAACGTTTTTGAATTCCATGGTAATTTAATTAAATAAAGCATTTCATGTCTGTAAATAATCACACGCCATCTTAAATATCTCGATCATTTCGTTTTATTGTATCGGTGTCACTTTGTAATGTTCTTGGTGTCAAGTGTGAATTCCACACGAGTTAGCTGTCAATATAAAAACGAGCACTGTTTTTTCTACAAGAATTAAAGTACAAAATCAAGTCTTATAATACTATCAGTACAAAATATAATTAAAAATGAGGATTTATTCTGTGGGATTTTATGTAAATGTTGCCAAAAGGTATATTTTTTGGAGCATCCGCTATAATTTATTGTAGTTTTATCTGAATAGAGTACAAAATGATTTGTAATCTTATGTACGACAGCCCGCAGTGTTGGAACGATGGGGTGTTATAGTTGTTTCGTATTAAAATGTAGGTAATATTTGTCAAGATTAGTAAGAATATGTAATTTTTAGTTCTTTTTTTATATATGTTAATTGGTTTGGTTGGTTTTAGTTCTCAGGAGAGTTACTAGCATGTTATACACTTTCAACTCTTGGATATATATAAAGCTTTGGAGGTGAGTCATTTTTACGGGCTCTTTAGGCGTCGAAGAAGCTGTACTGTAAAAGGAATTAAGAGGATTCATGCCTTGGTCTATTTTAAACTTAACATGAATTTTGTGTCCATAGTAGTGAAATTAAAAAAAAAAAACAAATTTTATATTGAGATTTTTCATTTTTTTACTATACACGACGTAAAAAAACGTTCATTAGAAAAACTTTACCACAAATATTATTTATTTTATTTGAATGTCTTATGTCTATATTGTACAATAACTCAAACTGTATAGTTTGACGTATACTAAACATATTTCTGACATTTAAATCTAATAAAAGGTTTGATACAATTTGCACTTATGTCGCTTATTTTAGTTTGTCATTTGTCGAGTTCTCCAATTCTTACATCTCGTACAGCTTCTTGAGTGTCTAATGACCCCATATCAATCACCCACTTGTAAATAAACAATTTGGATTATCTCGTGAAAGCAAGGGTATACAAACGTGCTCCGGGCACTGGTTTAGGTTGATAGTTCGTGTAAGATTGTATGTAAACCATCATGGTTGTAAAACTAAGTAGGATTTTGTACGTAGCTACTAATGCTTAGTGGAGTTATGGGTCGTCGATGGTAAATGTCTGTAAAGGGGAAGTGATTGTCTGTGATTTTTTTAAGCGACTTTTTTATATATATATGGAAAAATATTGAAAACCCTTAACAGTAAGAATAGCACTACTTGTGATTTTTAGATATTTTATTAGTTATCTTCATTTTTTTGTACAATACGATAGGATAAAGTAGGGGTTGCGGCGCGGAAGCGGGTTGAGTGTACATAAATAAAGTTATAGGTGTATAAAATTGGCATGCGAAAGGGCGTTTCAAGTTATGGCGACTGGTATAACCACAGCGACGCTTGTTTTCGTAGAGTCGCGCGTTTCAACATTCGCTCCTGGACTAAATCCTGCGAGCTCGATACGAATTTACATTTGAGGCCGCGCGGCTTGTTAAATTAGCAAATTAATTTGTAAACCTAACATTAATTATTGATTCTAGCAAATTTTTTAGTGTGGTAACATTTTGTCGGTTTTTTGTTAGTTTAATGTGATAATGGTAGTTTGTAACTGTTATGTTTGCTTTCGGTTTGGGCAGAGTGGAAGTGAGAGGCGCTGGTTCCTCCAGCCACTGTGGCTCTAACATTGTCTTGATGGTACTTAGCGTTTGTGTTATCACTTACTAACTTCGAGTATACATGCTGTGGCTTTGCTTGACTAACCTGCTTTCCATCTCCATACCACTTGCAAAACTGTTCTATGCTTCTAATATATTTTTGATTCTTTAATATTTCATATAAATATTTATACATATTTACTATTTGCATATATCCGGTTGGATATTTGTCTCAGAACCCCCACAGCATGTGTATTTGGAATGGAAAATATGTAAAAAAGCTGTATAAATCGAACTTTGATACAGGTACTATAATAGTCCATGTGCACTAATTATATGAATATTGCGTAAAAAATCCCACTACACGTACCTACAATCTGACTTAGGTATAGATATTATATGGAAAATAAATTGTTCCATTGTGGAATTCTTAAATTAATAAAAAAATGTTGCTAAAATATGTAATGTATTGTTTTATTTCATTATGTTTTTACCTCCTGTTAGTTGATAAAGTAAGTTTTTGTAAGACATGTGAAGTCCACCAACCCCCACTTGGCCAGCGTGGTGGATTATGACTAAATATATATTTTTCTTGCGGTAAAGAGAGGCCATTGCCCGTCAGTAGGACATTAAAATGGGGTTAAATACGAGTTTATAAGGATGTATAAAAGTATCTACACTTCACGCCAGTGTCGTATATGGATGTTAAGTATAACTCTAATGCTAGTTTGAATAAACTAGTTTCTGACAGCTTGAAGTATTTTTATAATGAATAAAAACAAATATATCCTAAGTGAAAATCGAATCTGCTATTTTGTAGTCAGTTCTTCGATGTATCTACCTAAAGTACTACCATTTATAAGAAATATTTGTCCTTGCATTCAAATATATTTCTTTCACTATAAGAAAATAACGCTTTACATTTTATCATTCAAGAACAAATTCTTTGTTGGACATCATAAAAATTCGTCTCAAGTGGAACTCTGATCAGCGACCTCTAGAATAGATACTCAGATGTCTATGCCAGACAGCCCATTTAAAATTATTTAGTAACAAACAGCACACATTGAAACAAAATATCAAAGCGCAGTACCTTTTTGAATATGAACGAGTTTTCTAGTAGTAGTTAGTTAGAGCTCTTATTAAGCTATTAAGCGGCCAAGGTGCAAGGTGCAAGATCAACAATCACAGGTGTCCAGGTTCGAATCTCGATCGCATACAAAGATTTTACTTTTGTTTTTTTTTAATATTTATTCAAATTTTTAGTTTAAAAAAAAAGAAAATTCTACTTTAGGCCAAAAATCCGAGCAAAGCTCGGTAGCCCAGGTACTAGAAGATTAAGTAAGTTATTTAGTTTAAATTTAAGTTCAAGAAAGCTATCACGGAAACCAGAATATATTGCACTTTTAAATGTTATATAACGAAACATTATGAAGAGATAAATAAAAATAGCATCGCTGGAGGCGTTCTGCATGTACCAATTGATTTATTTATTTTATACTACAAGTAAGTCATAAAGAAAAAAATTAAATGTCAAGTTTATGCTTGAAAGTATTTTAATATTTATTTATTTATAGACATTGAAATTAAGTAGGAACAAATATAAAATACTAGCGAGTTACCCTAGCTACGCTCGCCTAGCTATGTGTTTTTTTTGTATTTGTAATAATACTAGCGGCTCACTCTCGCTCCGCTAGATACGTTTTAACCTTTAACATGGATTTTTCATCTCCTCAGTAAAAAGTATCCTATATGTTGAGCAGGATAACCAGCTATCATCATACCAAATTTCATCAAAATCTGTTCAGTGGTTTTCTCGTGATGCGTTCTCAGACAGACAGACAAACATTCTAAAAATTATAGATTCGGCCTCTGTATCAGTAATAATAACTAAAATTTGTGTGTTTGTCTGTATTTGTTTAAATGTCAAAAAATTACACCAAAAAAATGCAAAGGTATTCTTATATGAAGTAGGTTTGAAAGAAATTCAGAACCCACTATGCTATATAACGCGCTTGTGGGTACAAAAGAAATCTCCGAAACTTTAAAAAGCTCTTACTCAATGATTTGTGACATTGAAATAACAAATATTACATATCCTTATGCAAACAAATATGCGGAAACACAAACATAATATCGAGGCGTAGGTACATTTAGCGTCTAGATTTTTCTCTTTTATTTAAATTTCAATGAGAATAGTTCTTTTTTTTTTGCACCAACCATTATCCATGTCACCCTATGAGTTTCTTTATAATATAGGTTGCCTGGAAGAGATCACTTTAGTGATAAGGCCGCCTTTACACTAATATTTGTTAAGTTATATATTCATTTATATTGTATTTTTATTTTTGGTGTAATAAAGGATTAATAAATAAAACAAATAAATAAATAAATTCATAGTTAAGTTTTATGACCACTGTTTCACACCTGTTTATACAACATTGTAGCACAATATCAATTTTTTTTTAAATTGAGACTTAAAATATGTAGGTAGACTGAACTCTCGCTTCGTTCAAGTGCTAGGTACGTTTTAAATAGATATAAATAATTATTGTGAGCGTACCTTACGAGATACACATATGCTATTTTGGATTTTTTCGTGAAATTGTAACTAGGATTTTTGCGCAAATTTCGCGCTAAAGCCCTAAATATTTCAGGACTTAAACATATCCTATATGTAGCTCTACAAACTCTTCTGTCTCTCAGTGAAAGTCCCATTATAATCGGTTGAGCCGTTCCAACGATTACCCCGGACAAGCAGACAGTCAGACAAAAGGTTTCAAAAGGGTTGTTTAAGTACAGTTATCATATAAATAACTATGTGTAATTTTTACAATTTTATTTATATGTATGTATAGATAAGAGGTTTTTTTTATTAGAAATGGGCTCACTCTTGACCTTCATCTTAGCTCGAAGGCACAGATAAGGTAGAATTAAAAGGAGGTATAGAAGCGTAGTGATCTCACTGTTTCTGTCACGTTACATCATCAGGAAGAAAGAACATTTCGTTCTAATAAATAAATAAAAAAATAAATATATATGTTGGGACATTAACACACGCCACCATCTAACTCCATGTTAAGCACAAAGCTTGTATTATGGATACCAGATGGTTGATACACTATATATATATATATATATATATATATATATATATATATATATATAAACACCCATGACTGAAGTACAAACATTCGTGCTCATCACATAAATGAATGCCCCCAGCGGGACTCGAACCCGCGATCACTGGCACAGTAAGTAGGGTCACTACAAACTGAGCCAAACGTGTCGTCAAACTTCGAAAGATAGCGTAATATCCTAGATTTGTTATTGATATTTATGTAAAAATAATAATAAAAAAGTCCAAAAAATGTATAATTTATTTTAAAGAAAGTCCTCTGAGCAAATGTAATAATGGATTCTTAAATCAAACTATGATTTTACAGTTAATATAAGTATATTGTAAACTCCTCCGATAGCTAGATGGCGCTGTTTTGTATTTAAAGAAATGTACATATTATCCCAGTTATATAGATAGATAAGTGTTGGTACAGTAATTTTATATAATTAAATACGGTTTGTCTTCCAAATAATATATATATATATATATATATATATATATATATATATATATATATATATATATATATATATATATATATATATATATATATAAGTAAAATAGGTCAGTAGCTTTGGGACAAGCGCCATCTATCATCCATTTAAGATAGTATATATTAGTATAGTATTTAGTTTGTATAGTTATAGTAATGGCGAAACGTCATTATTTCAGTACCTATATTAATATTTTTATACTGTTTAAAAAATATATGTATATTATTTTAAAATATTATTGTTTAGTTTCAGTTTAGTTCATGACACTCTGTTATAATATTCCTTAGTGGGAGTATAAAACAAATTAGATATTTATCCCCTTGATATAATGGATTTGCTATGTTATTATATTAATATAGAAATGTTATTTAGCTTTTAAAATAATTCAATACTCTAAAAGACGTAGAATAAACTTAATCAATTCAGTTTAATACAAGGCTTTTTCTCGAATTTTCTAGAATGAGGTTATTTCGAGTAACCTATATGTACAGACATAGAAACGAATATTAAAATGTTTCTATATAAGCGACTAGCGACTCACCCTTGCTTCGCTTCTGGTTCGTCCCTAGACAAAAACAAATCTATCCCAGGGGAACCATAAATTTTTCCGGGATGATGTATAGTTTTCCTCAATAAACGGACTATCTAATCCAAACAGAATTTTTCAAATCAGTTTAATAGTTCTTGAGATTAGCACGTTCAAACAAACAAGCTCTTTTAATCATTATAATGCTAATTTTAAATTATTATTTGCTATAGTTATATGTTACATAATAAAAGTTAGATAATAAGATAAAGAATAAGGTACTAAGTACAAATAAAAGAATGTTAGCACTTCACATCTCATAGGCCACCAATTAATCTTTTCAACCCGTCCCGCCTTCAAGTACGTCAAGTGACCGCTTCACCGGGAACTGATTTATCACATATAGAGCAGTATAAAAGCTAGCTGCGTGTGAAGTCTGCATCATTCTTTGAACGAACCATCACAACATTCGCAATGGCAGCTAAGGTTTGCATTCACTTTCAATATATTTTAAATTCATTTATTTTTGAAGGTCCTTCATTCGGAATATGTAAAATGGCACAACAACACTTTTCCTGGAAAATTTGTATTTTTATACAATGACTGTCAAATCTGTACATTTCCAAATTTTGGTCGATTTGTTTATTTGTATTAATAACCTATTAATATTACTTGGTAATGGCTGAATGAATACAGCTTGCATAGTGCGCTTCTGTGTAAAGTAGGAGTTAAGTTTTTTTTTAGATGTTGATTAAACAGCATGAAAAATATTTGTAGAGCCAAAGGCCTTAGTTGGTATTAAGATTTATGATGTAATGTATTGGCTTATCAAATTTTATACATATAATATATTAATACATATTATTATTAATATACTTATTCCCATTTTTTACAGTTTGTTATAGTTCTCGCTTTGGCCGCTGTGGCTCACTGCTCAGTGGTATCAGTAGCGCCAGTAGAAACCGACTACACGAACTTCGCATACAAAGTAGCTGACCCCTACAGCGGCGACTTCAAGAGTCAAGTCGAGAGCCGCTCTGGTGGAAATGTTCAGGGACAATACTCTCTGCTGGAGGCTGATGGTACTAAGCGTGTAGTGGACTACGCTGCTGATGACATCAACGGATTCAACGCCGTAGTGCGCAAAGAGCCCGGTGTGGTTGCCACTCCTGTAGCTTCCGTCGCCGCTGTTGCCCCTGCAGTGGTCGCTGCCCGTGCATACGCTGCTCCCGCTGTCTATGCTTCTGCCCCCGCTGTCTATGCCCAATCTTATGCCCCATCCGTATACGCCGCATCAGCCCCATACTTCGCCCGCTCTTTCGTCGCTCCCTCAGTGTACTCTGGTCATTCTGTGGTAGCCGCGTCTCCTCTTGCCTACTCTGCCCCCCTCAAGTACTGGTAACCCAACTGCATTAAATGACGATTGTTGTATTTATACCTGTAAATATGTATTTAAAATAAATTTATATTGAAAATCATACTTTTATATAATTTTTATCCCATTTATGATTGAGTATAGAAAATGCGTGCAGAGTAATGTTAATTAACGAATTCATCGAATTATACATTAGATGAAATAAGAAAATACAATTTTAATGCAAAAACTGCTTGCACTTGTAACTGACTTTTAGTCTGTTCTATTATTGTTACATAATAATTATTGTGATTATTATTAATAATTAATAATAGGAGACTAAAATTATGAAAACAATATGAATTGTCAAATATAATTAATCTATAAAAATATATGCACGTGCACTGTTAAATGCATAATAATATTATAAATGTGAAAGTGTGTTTGTTTGTTTGTCCTTCTTTTACGTCGAAACGGAGCCACGGATTGGGGTAATTTTTTGTGTGTAGATAGTCCGAGGGCTGGAAAAAGACATAGGGTACTTTTTACTGCGGGAAATTATCTCTTTTTCACGGTAAAAACACGTTATAATATTCGTACAACCCATAAAATATTTATGATCAGAATAACTTGAAACTTGGTATTATTGCTCTTCAATATAATTAAATAAATAAGTGTTTTAGCATTTTTGAAAATTCATACGAAAAGGGAGTAAAATAGGGGATGAAAATTTGTATGAAACCTACCTTTTTAGAGTTTTTGTAGTTTTAGCGCGAGCCATTGCTTTAAAACATATAGCTTTTCTTATATGGAGATTACTATGTGATTTATCTAGCTGTAACTTACCACTAAATGGCTGTATAGAGCATAAATTTCCACACCTTTTAATCGACTGTCATGAAAATATTTCTACGTTATCCATTTACTCGACTAAAACCAAGAGTAATGGCGTAGTAAAAAATAGAGTTTTATGGAAAAAAGTTAAACCTAACAAGATTTCATTACCACCTTAAAAAAACTTGTATTTTATGTGCCAAAGTAAAACCAAACACGATTTTTTTTAATAATTTATTAAATATTAATTAATATTTTTTATCAAGAGTACAGAACAAAATGTTTATTACTATTTAATAGTACAAAATGCCTAGTTTCTTTATTTAGGTAAGTTATACATTATATAGTTCACAGTAAGAGTAAGTCAAAATTAAGAAAGCATCTCTATACTATAAAAATATAAGTAATTCTAAATCTCAGAACGAGCGAGCAACGAATATTGTACCACGAGGTTCCTTTCGTACATTCACCTGGAATCCGTTCTTATCATCTGCACTATACTCTACAATTCGCTTCCTTCCATCTGCATCTATTAGAGAGTACTGACCCTTTACAAAACCATCTATGCGAGACTCTACTTGGCTTTTGTAATCACCGGTTAGAGGGTCAGCAACGTCATACGAAAAGCTCGTATATTCTCCTGCCTTCACTGGTACAGTTGCGTTATGTGAAACACCAACAAAAGTGGCGACTATGAAAATGACCTGCGAAGAATAAACAAATTGTTTAAACAAAATCACTAAATTCGATAATATTTCACATCGAACTTAGTAAATATAAAAATATATTATTAGAAGCATAAGCATTGTTAAAAGCTTTAAAACTGACGTTATGTGTATAGTGTTGAATACCTGATATAACGTGTGTTTGTTAGTTTGTTTGTTTGTTTGTTTATTTGTTTGTTTGTTTGTTTGTTTGTTTGTTTGTTTGTTTGTTTGTTTGTTTGTTTGTTTGTTTGTTTGTTTGTTTGTTTGTTTGTTTGTTTGTTTGTTTGTTTGCTTGCCCTTCTTTCACATCGAAACAAAGTGACAAAGAGATAATTGGAGGGCTGGGAAGTGAAATAGGCTACTTTTTCCGCCGGGGATTATTTCATTCCCACGGAAAAACACGTTATAATACAACCCACAACAACTCATCATACTTAATTGTATACTTATAATATATATGTATAGTCTATCTTTTCCATACTAACCGTTAAAACGTACCTAGGGTCGAATCCGAGCGAAGCGAGGGTGGGTCGCTAGTATTATAATAAATCATTTTTAAAATAAATATAGTTCGTTTTTGACATAGCAGTATAAAAATAATTCGTTGAAATAAAATAAAATATCTAAAGACATTTTAAATAAAACTATCTATTCGGATTTTGTCGCGGATTTATTTGCATTTTTGTCTCCCGACGTTTCGAATGCTTTACAGCATCCATGGTCACGGAAGTAAAAAGTAAAGACATTTATTTAGGAGGTTATATAGAGTACTAGGAGGAGCAGTAGGAGGTTTTTTTATCTCATACAAATGATTTTCTATTTTTATATATCAATTTTTTACGAAAATAAAAAAGATACAAATATATATTTACCAGAAACTTCATTGCTGTCTGTAGTTATAGATTAATAGATTTTCACAAATAAATAAAGCTCATCTGATGGGCGAGCTTTTATACGTTTTACTGAGAAAAGACATTTAGTATGTTTAATCATCATTTTTGTGGTAATTAAATTCTATATTTATATGGTAAATATATGGAAATAGGTACGCGTCAATGACTTCGATTACATCATTGATATTATAAAAGTGACAGCGTGTTTGCTTGTTAGTCTGTTCGTTGGTATGTTCTATGCTTACGTAGCAACAATAGAATAACATGATTTAAAGTACTTTGGAGCGTAAGTGAAGCGAGTGTATGATGCATACTAGTTATAAATAGAAAATGATAGACTTATATTGCTATAGCAAAATCCGTTCGAGAGGGTTCGGCAAATTAAATGCTGGGAAGGTATTTAAAGTCATGTAGACGTAAACTGTGATAAAAGCCCTATTTTATGTACTTTTTTCAAATTCTACTTAACATGAGTTCCTAAAATTCGTATTTTCACCCACAAAATAGTATTGAAAGCCAGTGATTTTTATATACATATGTATATTTAACACTACTACGTGCAAACATTTAAATGAACGAAGAGATCAATACACTTTAATTAAAAACGTGTACAATCTACATAAATCATAAACTTGTAACTACATTTGTTATTATGAAATCAATTTTCATGACTAATTTATAGTATTACTAGCAGAACCCGCGGTTTCGCTCGCGCTAAAACTTACAAAAAAAAAAACTAATTTTATTGAAGATTAAATAATATATATATATACCGACTTCGAAAATATCTGATTAGGTATTTATAATAATTTTTTTTTTACTTTTGAGTATATTTTTTGAAGTCGGTTTATTTTTTTGTAATTATTTTTTTTATTTGATGTCATTCACAGGTAAATTTATTGGGCTGATTGACTGTTTAATTTATAATTCTTACAAAGTATGTTACATTACTAATTAATTACTTGTTAAATTATTATGTCGTGTATTATTTAGTGCCTGCGTAAATAATTTAAGTTTCACATTTTCAAAGAAATTTTGAATTGAACGTATATTTTAAGATGCTATTCTAATATTTGCTATCTTGAAAATGGCTACATATATTATAATTGTCTATGATATTCTTTTAAAATCACATTATTTAAAAATTCTTTGCAGTTGGACTATGTGAATGAACTTATCTTTTACAGTTCTCATATTATTTAAATTAAGTTTGAAGTTTCACAGTCTTTACTTTTAAGACATAATTTGTGTTTTGTAACAGAAATTAACTAAAGTTATGAAGTTTTATTTTGATCTAAAGGTTTTATTGGTATTAAAATCTCTACCTTCTCGGCATGAAGGACTTGGGATGGCATGACATGATGACATGAGGATTGGGTTTTAGTAGATAGTACTGGCTCCTCTTAAGTCAGTGAGTCCCACATAACCACCTGTATATATGCAGGTGGTATGCTTAAATGCATTTACTAACGTTAAAATAAAAGATTTGTAAAGTAGGTTGTAAAGTAATATAGGATTGTCTACTTCTCTAATCTCGTTAGTATCATAAACAATTTACCTCAATAAATTAACTTTGTTAAATTATGTACGTGTATTTACAAAAAAATATTCTAAAATATGGGCTAAAAATACACATAATTAACATTTTATATAAAAAGCTCAGATTTCAAGGCCTTGTTTTAAAAAGGTTTAAACAAAAAAAATATATTTTTCTTCAAATTTCAATGGAAATTTGATATTTTTTTATTATATTATTCTATCTTATTAAATATAAAAATAAGAAAAAAACATAAATAAACATAAATATCGCAAAAAATAGATCGTTATTTATAAAATAAAAAAATATAGATTAAAAAAAGTATTTATTTTAAAACATATTTACATGGCAAGATTAATAAATTTTCAATGTTGCATTTTTACTCATTTAAAAAAAACTAAAAAACATGATAACTCAAAAATGGTTTATTTCAAATGGTTATTTTGCATATGGGGGTTAAAATTATCGCAAATAGTCACCATAGGGGTGACTATTTGCGATAATTTATTTCCTAACAATAATACGTCGAATTACCAATAACCCTGTATAGTCAGTTATATAAACATTTGATGAACATATTATAATAATATACTTCCCACGGAGTTTTTGGCCTAAAGTACAATTTTCTTTTTTTTTAACTAAAAACTATATATATATATATATATATATATATATATATATATATATATATATATATATATATATATATATAAGCGTTTAAATATATTAGATATGTATATGAGACCTGGTTGATCTTTTAAATACGTACCTACTTTAATCATAAGATTATGCCGGAAGCATATAAAGGCAAATTACGGTAATAATTAAAATTTTCATTACTAGTGTGGGCGAAGTAGTATCTAGTATAATTGCGAACTCAGAAGTCACATTTTTGCCCCTTATTTATAGCCTGTCATAAATGTCTGTATTAAATTTTTGTAGTTTTTATTAGTCTGCAGTTTTAAATTGTTATAAGTTAATATAATTTACATGTTTAAATATATTACAACAAATGCATTATGTTAGATATGGTACATATTTTATGTTTTAATCTAATCCAATGAAATTTTGTTTTTCTTCAAAATATTTTATACTTATTGAAGATATACTAATTTAAAAATGTGAAAGCTAGTGAGAATGGACAGATGGATGTTTGTTATTCTTGCACACCAGAACGGCTAAACGGATCTGGATGAAATTTGGCACAGAAATAGATTATAGTCTGGAATAGCACACGGTTACTTTTTATCCCGAAAAAATGTCCGGTTCCCGTGGAATAGATATTTTTTTTGTCTAGGGACGACGCCGAAGCGAAGCGAGGGTGAGTCGCTAGTATACTATAATGCTGTAAACGAATCTTAATTTTATACTTGAACTTTCATACATAAAAACCAGTGATTCTTTAATTAATGTCAAGCCTCCCGAAGGCTAAAACTTACGATTAGTATCGATTACACAATTATCAACTAAACAGAGCAAGATTTTATATTTTATATGCTCTCGTATCGTGACTATATTATCATCTATACATAATAAAATTGTAACTAAGCCGAATCTGTACATTAAATACTTTTTGATTTTTTTTGAAATAAACATTATTATCGATACAGAGGTTTAATCTATAGATTTTAGAATTTTTGCCTGTCTATCTGTCTGTCTGTCTGTCTGTCTGTTACCGCATCACAGAAAACCCACTGGAGGGATTTCAATGAAATTTGGTATGGTGATAGCTAAGTAATCGGGTCAACATACTTTTTACCACTGGAAAATGTCTCATTTCTGAGAAAAATATAAAACCTGCAATGTAATATACTACAATATGTAGTATACTAACATGTAAAATATAAGAATTTGATTTTTGGTCATTTGAACGCGGGCGAAGCCGCGGACAATGGTAGTAATATAATATATTTAAAAAGGAAAGAATTCAATTTATTAACAAACGTAAAATAATATATTTATATACCTATATTTTGACGACGACGAATAAATTGTTATTTTGTCTAACAATGCAAAAATACGGATTCGAGTTCTGATTGAATTTACACAGTAAATTCTATTAATTATATTAACATTTAATGCTTTTGTTTGATTAAAACTTTTAATTTCTTTATTTACATTCCATTTTAATAAGAATGTCAGAAATAATAGATGCTTCCGGTTAAGATAATAATGGTTGTATAGTTTATACATCAGCAGCTCGTTCTAGGCCAGAGAGAGCGGGTTCGAATCCTATCTAAAAGCGAATGTTTATATTCAGTTAAACTAAAATTTAAAATATGCTTTATTCAAATCTTCGATTTTTGCAAAATCTATCAAATCATCATCTTTAATGTTTATATTAAAAACGAGGGTGATTGTGTAACAAACTCCCACTGCCTCGGAATGAAGTTCTGGAAGAAAAGGCGACGAGAAATTCAATAAACTTCTTTATATCTAAACATATCATCAATGTTATTTAATGAATTTTACTTATGTAATAAAAATGTTGTTTACGTCGGACACAGATATATATTTTTAATTTAAGCATACTATAATAAAATTGTAAGTAAGCTGAATCTGTACATTAAATATTTTTTGGAAAATCTTATTGAAATAAACATTATTCTCGATACAGAGGCCGAATCTATAGTTTGTAGAATTTTTGTCTGTCTGTCTGTCTGTTTGTCGTACCGTATCATGGAAAAACCACTGGAGGAATTTTGATGAAATTTGGTATGATGATAGCTGGTTATCCGGGTCAACATATAAGATACTTTTTACCGCGGGAAATTATCTCATTTCAGAGAAAAAATACAAAAACTGCATTGTAAGAGTATACCAATATGTAAAACCTAAGAATTTGCTTTTTGGTCATCTGAACGCGGGTGAAACCGCGGGCAATGCTAGTTTCACTATCTTTTTTTTAGCACGAAAACTTCGCGTACATATTTTGGTTATGTTTTGATACTTGGAGAGTAGACGTTCTACCTTTTAAATATAATTAAACATTCTACCTTTTAAATATAATTAAACATTTGAATAACTATGTTTTATAATTTATTAGACCTATTAAATTATATGATATGTGCTTTAATAGATTTAACAAATTATATAATAGTGACGATAGTTTTGTTTTACGCTCTTGGCTTACCGGAACAATCGACTAATGTCTTAAGAAGGTAATTAGTACAAAACTTTTAAAGTTCAACCAGTGCTTATTAAAAATATAGCATCCAATGAGTCTAATATATAAACAGCCAAAATATTTGATTCCATATCATTTGTGAGAGTTCACTCATAGAAACCGCAATGGCCAAGGTAAGAATAATATATTTTTTCTAAAATAATCCATATATTTAGAGAATAATTGAATATGTAATATTATTTTATAACTAAAATGATAATTTGATAATATTGTTTCAGTTCGTAATTATTCTCGCCGCTTTGGTAGCTGTAGCTCATAGCTCAGTTGTGCCCGTCGTTAAAGTAGACGAAGACTCTTCAAGCTTTTCATACGACGTGGCCGATCCCATCTCAGGCGACTACAAGAGCCAAGTGGAGTCTCGTGTCGGCGGAGTTGTGAGAGGACAGTACTCCCTGGTCGACCCCGACGGCACCCAGCGTATTGTTGACTACACTGCAGACGATGTGAACGGATTTAACGCTGTTGTTCGCAAGGAACCTTTAGCTTTAGCTACCAAAACTGTGGTTACCTCTACTCCCACTGTGGTTGCCGCGTCACCCTCAGTGGTTGCGGCCACTCCGTCTGTGGTTGCTGCGCGTAACTTTATCCTTCCCAATGTCTATAGTGCCTCATCTCCACTTCTGGCAAAATCATACACGGCACCATCAGTGTTCTCTGTGTCACCCTCTTTATACTCTTCTGGATCATACGCCCATTCCTTCGCTTCACCAGTCTACTCATCATACGGATATCCTGGGATTTCCTACAACTATGTTTAAAATGTGATGTTTAATCTCATGTAAATATTGTACAAAGGAATATGTGATAAAATAAATATTTTATTTAAATTTCTACATTCGTATGTTTTTTTTTAAATATAATGAGGTCCTATTGAGAGTTAAATTTTGTAATGAACTTTAATTTAAAATAAAAAGAAACCCACGACGGAAAATAGTAACATGAAAAAACTTTAAATAAAAATTCCAAAAATCCACGATATTCCGCCGTCCATTCAGCCGTCGTGCGTGAAGCGAAGTTTTTTTATAAATAGATATTAGAAATATATAAAGAGGTACAAGAAACTATGTGGTCCTCAAATACCATAAGAAATTAAAAAGAAGAAAATCGCTAATTAATATACATATTTATCAATGGATCCACGTAATACTTACAAAAACAAGTTCACTTTTTTGCATTACGTAAAATGTAAATAAATAAAAATATCTAAATATTAAGATTAGAATGACTCCTTGATGACTTTAAAATATGACGCAGTAATACATACGCCAAAGTATCTCATTATCACATCCAAGGCATAATATTATACCATTCAGGTACAGATGACTCATCCCATTCAAACAAATTGGACTATCCTCATGCGAGTATTAGGAGGTTTACTTTTGCCTGCAAAGAGATGCCGCTTACACGAAACTGCCGAAATATTTAACTTTTTAAATACGTGTGCACTAAGACGTTAAAAATATAGTTAAATGAGAGTAAAAATCCATATAGTATGTATGCGATCGCCTATTGATTTTAATGGAAATTTGGTGAAATGCATGGATTGTCAAAAAATACCAATTTTTATAGGGAGCTGTTTCGAAGTTAAATTTAATATTGTAGTGCTATCTCGTGGCAGCTTACAGTTACTCGTATGTCCGTCAACTTTTAAGCCGTTTCCAACTGTTAAAGTAAGAATGAACGCATCGCATCATTTGCATCTCACCGTGCACTCCCCACATAATTTCTCTCTCTATATACCTTCGTCGTCGTCTATACGAATTAGTAGCTTGTGGTTAAATGAAAAAACTACAAGTACATTATATAATATTATCTAAATTAATGGGTTAAAAAGTCGTAAATTAATCTAAACAACTAAGTATGAATACGCAGTTCAAACGTTATCATATACCGAATAATTTTGAAGTCATCATTAAAATTCTAAAATTCTGACTTTTTCAGAAAATCAATAATTCCATTTTTCCTTGTATTTAGAACAATTTTTTTTTTTAATTTAAATTAAACTTTTATGTTCCATTTATTTACTTTATTAAATTTTATTACAAATCATCAATTAGATATCCATACATAGCACGCTATCTATTGGCATTTATTGAAAACATCTGCTCATTTGACCCAGTGACTTGTGTAGTGAGGCAAATGATAGCAGAAATAAATGCGGCAGAGAGCGAACGCTTATATTATTAACTTTACTTTTAATTTAAAATACTTTATTGAAATATACTTAGATAGAGTAATTTTTATCGTCAAATTTTATATTTTTATGTTAACACCAACGAGATTTAAGAGGAGCCGACCAAAAGTTCAACAGCTGTTTTTTTACTATCTTTAAGTAGGCATTGAAATATCTGATGTGAATGCAAATAAGTAATTGTCCTGACATCTATACATATAATAAAATTGTAACTAAGCCGAATCTGTACATTAAATATTTTTTGGAAAATCTTATTGAAATAGACATTATTATCGATCCAGAGGCCGTGGTACGATGATAGCTGGTTATTCGGGTCAACATAATATAGGATACTTTTTACCGCGGGAAAATATCTCACTTCTGAGACAAAATACAAAAACTGCAATGTAAGAGTATACTTATATGTAAAACCTAAGAATTTGGTTTTTGGTAATCTAAACGCGGGGAGAGCCGCGGGCAATGCTAGTTATAATTACATCTATGATATAATCATGTATTGACCTATACTTTTTGCTTTATAGTATCTTTTTTATTTTATACTTAAACTATTGAAATGACAACTTAATAGCAAAGTAGAGAATAGGGTAGAATTTAATTATCACTTACCCTCTATGAGAATAAACAATATTACGATAATTATCCTTATTTACTTTGCTATTTAGTGGCGTTATTAAACTCGTAAAGTTTAAATATTAACAGAATCTAAGTAGCATATCACAATGCTCTCTTTTTAATTTTTTTTTAATGTTGGGAAATGTATTTACGCACATCACCTGTAGACATACAGGTGGTTAAGTGGGACTCACCAGCTAGATAAGCCACTAAATACCTAACTTACCTTTTTTTTTTAACGTTGGGAAATGCATTTACGCACGAGGTGTGGGACTCACCGGCAAAGCCAGTACTACCCACTAAAACCCAACAAAGCTTTCCCCCGTCTTAATGGGGCGTCGCAGGATCGCTTACGCATTCAACTATGACGCCCCGACGGCAGGTCTGCCGAAGCAGACCACAACAACCACGGGGTTGCTCATAGGTCCACTCTGCTATCAGAGAAGTACCAGGAGCAACCCGCATGGTACACCGCCCTCCGAAGAGGGCCACCTCCCACCGCCCACCGAAGTTGGCCACCTCCCGCTGCGTTTCTTGGCTTTGCGCCCGGTTGGGTTGCCGGGCACTACTGAGCCCCCCCACCACGACAAGGTGAACGCACGTTGGGGGAGGGAAATACCTAACCTACCTGAACTAACCTGAAAATGTATAATCGTATTGAAAATGTAATTTCACTAGTTGACGGAGCTATTCAAACGTCTAATGCGATTTTTATATTAATTACGTCCTTGGTCTACCGGAAAAATATACTAATGTCTCAATAAAGTAATCACTACAAAAGTTTTGAAGTTCAACCAGTGCTAATTAAAAATATAGCATCCAATGAACCCAATATATAAGCAGCCAAATTGTGGATTCCATATCATTTGTGAGAGTTCACTCATAGAAACAGCAATGGCCAAGGTAAAAGATTTAGTCATGTTATTTTTTAAATAAAATCAATATTTTTAGATAATAATTATATAATAATCTACTAAATAAGTACTAATCTATACATATAATAAAATTGTAACTATGCCGAATCCATAGTTTTTAGAATTTTTGTCTGTCTGTCTGTCTGTCTGTCTGTCTGTCTGTCTGTCTGTCTGTTACCGCATCACAGAAAAACCACTGAAGGGATTTTGATGAAACTTGGTATGGTGATAGCTGCTTATTCGGGTCAACATATAGGATACTTTTTACCGCGGGAAAATGTCTCATTTTTGAGAAAGAATACAAAAACTGCAATGTAACAGTTTACTAATATGTAAAACCTAAGAAATTGGTTTTTAGTCATCTGAACGCGGGTGGGGCCGCGGGCAATGCTAGTAATTAATAAGTGACAATAATTTAATATACAGGACTATGGCTTGACTTCCCTCACATTGAAGGGTGGCCCGTGCCCTGCAGTGGGACTTTAAAAAAGTGCTAAATACAATAATTTAATGTGTTCGTTTTAGTTCGCAGTTATTCTCGCCGCTTTGGTAGCTGCAGCTCATAGCTCAGCTGTTTCCGTTGTTAAAGTAGACGAAGACTCTTCAAGCTTTTCATACGACGTGGCCGATCCCATCTCAGGCGACTACAAGAGCCAAGTGGAGTCTCGTGTCGGCGGAGTTGTGAGAGGACAGTACTCTCTGGTCGACCCCGACGGCACCCAGCGCATTGTTGACTACACTGCAGATGATGTGAACGGATTTAACGCTGTTGTTCGCAAGGAACCTTTAGCTTTATCTACCAAAACTGTGGTTGCCTCTACTCCCACTGTGGTTGCCGCGCCACCCTCAGTGGTTGAGGCCACTCCGTCTGTGGTTGCTGCGCGTAACTTTATCCTTCCCAATGTCTATAGTGCCTCATCTCCATTTCTGGCAAAAACATACGCAGCGCCATCAGTGCACTCTGTGTCACCCTCTGTATACTCTTCTGGAGCATACGCTCATTCCTTTGCTTCACCAGTCTACTCATCATACGGATATCCTGGGATTTCCTACAACTATGTTTAAAATGTGATATTTAAGCTATTATCATGTAAATATTGTAAAAAGGAATATGTGATAAAATAAATATTTTATTTTAATGCCTATTATATGTTTTTTCATAAATAAATACGAGTTTGTATGGAAAGCTAATTTTAGTAATCATTTTTTTAAGAAGAAAAAACAAATTTGAAAACAATATAAAAAAACAAATTTTGTTTTACCGAAAAAGAGATAGATAGATAGGGTTTATTTATAATAAAAACTGCTGGACTAATTTAGTTTCTAAAAATGTGTTAATAATTAAGTTTCTAATAATTGTTTGTAAACGAGAAAAATAATGTAAACAGTTCTATCTTGGAATATGGAATACGTTCAATCACATAGCGAACTAAAAAAAACCGTGTTCATAGATTTTTTTATTGACCTTTCACAAGAGCTTTCTCATGAGATCTTTGGCGAGGCTTTATCGAAATCTTCTCAATTTCCTTTTATTTTTGTGTATTCTAGTAATCAACATTATAATAAATAGCATGACACAAAATATTAATTCATTGTTTTTTTTAAATACCTTGAGATAGTATTTCTATTTTTTTTTATTTATTATACTTAATTTGTGCCTCTGTTGTGTTTATGAAAGTACCCTTAGTTAGTTTTTTTAGCAATATTTTGTATTATAAGTATTTTTATTGTTTATTCATTTAGAATGTTTTAAACAAGGTTTTACGTGTGGCTTTACCCATATTTAACAGTCCCTAACGCAGATACAGGAGTACGTGAAAAGAATATCTTTAGTTACGAGTATGTTTCCAATTTTTAATCTACTAGTTTGATCAAAATGGAATTTTACATATAATATACTGTCGTGTAATGGAGAGTGTGTAACGTCATTACATCAAAAAAATAATTAATAAAAAGCCACGTCTGGAGCATGCTTTATGCATGCTAAGACAGTTGTCAAAACATTTCGAGAGAGGCGTAGAAATTACTTGAATATAGACAAAAATGGTTAATTATAAATTGATGTGTGTAAGAGTGAGAGAGGAACAAAAGATTCAAAATGACTAGAAAGGTTTTGAATTTTCGAATACTGGAATGTTCTTTGTTTATATATATAAAAAGGCCGGCAGTTTGTCGAGAGTTCAGTTGAATTTAGAAGTTAAGTGAAGATGGTGAAGAAGTACGGAAAAAGTGAAAAGTAAAGAAAAAATAAGTGAAGCTATAGTGGAAGTGTATCTAGTGGTGGAAATTAGTGTCTAGTGATTGATTTTAACCAGAACTATTTATATACTACGCGTGTTAGTAAATCTTCAAAAGTCACTTTTGTTAATCAGGAGTAATAAAACATCGATAGTGCTCAAGACGTGCTTTAATTTTCGATCCCCGAACTCATAGAACGTAACAATACTCTCAATACGTCTGTTAGCTACAAGAAAACAAAATATTTTCAGCCATTCTGGAGATAGCTCATCCAAATACAAAACACAGTCTTTGTGTATGTGTGTCTATATCTAATATTCCAACGATTATGTGTATACAGATATTATAATCTAATCAATTTATGTCTATTCAATATAATGCACTAAAATATTCACACGTTACATTGCTAATGTTCTGAAGGCCAACGACTAATATTGAATCCTTATTACATTGCGTCCGTTAGTCTTTCCTGTTTTTGGTTCTAATTGCTATTTAGCATTTAAATATTTTAAGGGGATTCAAATGAAGTTTATTAATATACTTGTTATATATACTCGTATGTTGTTCTTAGTAGATAAGTAGTTATGTTTTAGGCCTTTATATTATTAATTGCTGCTTTTATTTGAATGGTCGCAGTTGTTTATACAAAAATTTTAATCAACTTCAAAATGCTGGTGTACTCAATTGGAGTGTAGGTTTTTTGCCAATTATGAATCGAGTTCGTAATCTACCCAATCCGATATATCTTTTTAGTTAAAATTGACTGTCTGTCTGACTGAATTTCTTTAATGATTTAAACAATTGTCTCTATGTATGTACCTAAATAAAAGCTCTTGCAAAGATTACTAATATTTTTTCATATATGATAACTGATATATGTATGTATTTATATAAAAAATAAATTGCCTAGATTTCAAAATTATTGTTATTTGTTACTCATATGTTATTTGTTAATTATATATTAGGGATTTATTATAATTTTATACTTTTGATTATGTAATTATAGCGAATGTTGTGTACACTTGTAAAGACATATGTACATATCTGATTAATTAATTATTATTGTCTTCTAAATGTATATAAATATTTTAATATGTATGTTGTTAATGTGCTTTTTCTAAATAAATAAAAATATAATCGTTCCATATCTCTCTCAATATGGTGCCTGTCTGTCTTGTTGGTTTAGTGGCTCGCGTGTACATTTACAGATCTAAAAGTCCAGCCAGATCGAGCCATGTTTGGTTATTAGGTTTTTCTGTAAAGAATGCTTAGTAACGAATAAAAACTTTGAAAATGTTTCACCTTCGAGCCTCGGAGTGTTTCGGAGTAAAATGATAAAAGGGTACACTTGTGCACTATAACAATATCCCCTGTGTAATTCATTGCGCCTACATAAATTACTGTTTTTTGGTTATGCTGATAGCAGTTTTAAAACTTGTTTGACTTCGATAGGGCAAAATTTATCTTACTTATGCACATATCAGTGAAATATGTATAGGAAATCTTGTTATTTTATGTTTCGGAGGAAAATGACAAGAGGATACACTTGTGCACTATAACAATATCCCCTGTGTAATTCGCTCGTCTCAGTGTGATTTGCCGCTGTGGCCAAAATTAGTTAGAAGGAATAATAATTGCAAAAATTAAATAAATAATATTCCATATTCAATTATAAAACTAATTAAAATTATAAAAATGTTTAAAGTTAAAAAATATTGTAAGGTAATTTTTGCAATTTTCATTTTGTTAATTGTGGGTAGGCCGTCTGTAACAACTATACCTTCAAGACATGCAACACCTCAGTCTCTCCCGTGACCATGGATGCTGTAAAGCATTCGAAACGTCGGGAACCAAAAATCAAAATAAATCCGCGAAATAATCCGAACAGATAGTTTTATTTAAAATAGTTAGAAGGACTTCGTTATTTTATTTGTCTAATTACATTTTTACGAAGTGATGTTTTAGTTTGACATTTTAAGTATTTCCTTGTTACGATAATTAACCTGAATGTATTGAATTACAATTTGCAAGTATAGCAATATTTTTTGTCGTTCGATACGCCGCAGTGCCAAAAATATTGCGTGATTAGAATAAATAAGGAGTCTAAAACTCGATTTTATAATTGCGATATCCGCATTTTATTTTATAAGTACATATTTTACTTATGATTCTATTAGTATAGTTAAAACACACATTTATATGACTTAAGTTTCTTATCAGCTGCTGGCGTGACATTTTGCTTGAATAAAAATCTCATAATATAATACACATAATGGAAATAATATATGGTATGGTCACTTCCCACTGTCAAAGAGTACAAGTATGAGTATGTATGAATAAGGTGAACAAGAGTTAGTAATTAGATTCAATAAAATATGCAAAAGTATTTAAAAAGTTGTTTAATTTAATACATATGTAAATGTACAAAAGTAAAAAATATATTTACATGGCAGTTTCGGTCTAAATCTAAGTCCTTATAAGGATTTACGTTTACCAGTAGATGGGGCTGGAGTGGACTCCGTATGTGGCATAGTAGGGGGATGCGTAACGGGCAGCGACTAATGGGCCTGAGGTATAGAGGGAGGGGCTGTAAACGGAACCAGAGGCTACTAGGGGACCAGAAGCGTACACTGATGGAGAGAGGTAAGAGCGCGCAGCAAGAACAGTGGGGGCTGATGCAGCATATACTGATGGGGCATATGAGTGGGCTACGACTGCGGGGGCAGAAGCAGCGTAGACAGCTGGAGCAGCGTAAGTACGGGCAGCGATCACTTCGGGAGCAGCATCTACGGCAGGGGTGGCGATCACAGTGGGCGCGGCCACTGCGGGGGCAACCGCGGCGACGGAAGCTACAGGAGTGGCAACCACACCAGGCTCTTTGCGCACTACAGCGTTGAATCCGTTGACGTCATCAGCAGCGTAGTCCACTACACGCTTAGTACCATCAGCCTCCAGCAGAGAGTATTGTCCCCTTACATTGCCACCAGATCGGCTCTCGACTTGGCTCTTAAAGTCACCACTGTAGGGATCGGCCACATCGTAAGCAAAGCTTGAGTAGTCGGTGTCTGCTCCCACCACGGGCACCACTGAGCAGTGGGCCACGGCGACCACGGCGGAGAGTACTACAACCAACTGGAAATAAATAATAAAATTTTAATACAAATTTAACATCATATTGTATCAGAATATAGACCAAATAGTAGGTTACGGACAGGAATTTTAAAATAAACATCAAGTCACTTAATTTCTGTTAATATAACACAATCTGTATTTTAATTATAATAATTAAAATAAGCTAGAACACGATAAAAACAAGTAATATTTACCTTAGCTGCCATTGCTACTAGTACAAATAGATGTCTTGGAATGAGTACAGAGGTATCTCGCGAGGAGCTTATATATGATCGTCCATACGAGGGCGTGTCGACTAAGTTGATCTTTAAAAATGCGTACACTAATGTATTCAGTGGATCCGGAAACGCAAGGCCGGCGGTAGTATGTAGTATGGAAAGCATAAAGAAATGATTTAATATATCATTACTGGGCACGTCATTCATCTCTTGA
The DNA here is from genome assembly GCA_951806755.1 of Brenthis hecate. Classification (NCBI taxonomy): domain Eukaryota; kingdom Metazoa; phylum Arthropoda; class Insecta; order Lepidoptera; family Nymphalidae; genus Brenthis; species Brenthis hecate. The sequence continues at coordinate 5,557,376 of OX638265.1, read as the reverse complement.
ACTATGCTGTACATATATTACATACGAGTATGGTATGGAAAGCTTTTGAATAAGTTCAAATGTAAATAAGCATTTTTTTTTATTTCTTTGTTTATTGGATTTGACTTGTAATATAAGTTTTTATAAGTTTGCAATAAATATTTTATATACAAATATGAATGTCGATACAACTTTTTTATGATATAATATAATATATATATATATATATATATATATATATATATATATATATATATATATATATATATATATATATATATATATATATATATAATATATATATATATATATATATATATATATATATATATAATTTGTACATCATGTACATGAATATTCTCTATTAATTTAGATGATTAATATAGTAAATGCTTTAGTTTAGCAAAATTTCATCAATTTCCTTATTTTGTCACAACGATAGAGTTATGTAGATTGTGCACACAATGCTAAAGAAATTTCGCTAACTGGACCCAATCACGTTCATGTCGTACTGTCTAGACTTTTAAACTCTTAATAACGTTTAATTTAAGAATATTTTTCCCATTTTTGTGCCATTTTATGACATAGATATTGTGATACTATTGTATGCCAAAAGAGTCTGTCTGTAAATGGCGAGCTTGGTTTATTTAAAAAAAGTTTTATACTTAGCTTTCGCATTTGTTGTCGTGTCACGTACAATACGGCTTGTAGACAAATGTAGCTATGATATTACATTGGTCGCTTGCGCCTACATAAATTACTGTTTTTTGGTTATGCTGATAGCAATTTTAAAACTTTTTTGACTTCGATAGGGTAAAATTTATCTTACTTAAGCACATACCAGTGGAATATATATATGAAATCTTGTTATTTCATTTTTTTATTTAGAGCTTATTCTGTATGCAGGGTTATTAAAATGTGTTGATATAATTATACTGGAGAAACAAAAACAAATCCATTCCTCGGGAACAAAATATTTTTCCGGGATAAAAAGTAGCCATTATGTTTTTTCGGACTATAATCTATCTCTGTGCCAAATTTCATCCTGATCCGTTTAGCCGTTCTGGCGTGAAAGAGTAACAAACATCCATCTTCCCAATTATTTTCACATTTATAATATTAATACAGATTAAGATGTAATGTTATATATTTAGATGTTTTTTAATTTAGTTTATATTCGTTTATTCATCTATTATAGGAAAATTTAGAAAATACAGTGCACGTACATTGATAAAATAGTATAATCGATATTATAAAAAAGCGTATATTTTTAGGCTATTAAAACTTATATTTTCAGTTGACATTTTCTTTTTGTTGGGCGATTGAAAGAAAATAATTGACATCAGTTAAAAGATTTTTGCTATCGATATTGGAAGTAATGTCGAAGTTTAGACTTCATCAATTTTCGATTATTTAGTATAGTATTATGTAATCTGTGGTATTAATAACTTGATAATGCTATGTATTTATTTGCATATTCATAAAACTAGTACTGTGCTCTATGGATTTGTGCCAATTTCCTTCCACATGCATTGTTTTAAAAAAGTCGAATTACCACAAATTTTCCTCCGCTATTTAACCCCCTTTGGAGAATATTTTCTTTATTTTAATCCTTAATGCTTACATTTTGTTAAGTAGATTAGGTGGAAGGTCACTTTTAAGATTTTAACTACTAATAAAAATAAAGCTCATGAGAAAGTTCTCATTTTGGTTGATTTTTTTGGGTTGTATTAACAAATCTTTGCGATTATGAGTGGAGCTCAATATTTAAAGACAAATATCTCACACAAAATGGGCCAGATGTTTAATCGATAGAAAGTTAACTGTCTTCCGAGCCGGTGGTAGATTCCGCACGGACTTTCATACTCACATTTTTATATTTAAAATGTGAAATTGACGATTCAAAAGTACTTTCAAAAGTATATTGTGATTTGATTTTAATTTCTAGATGAAGTGTGTAATAGAAATGTAAGCTTATGATAACAGTTTTATGTTTTATTACTATCAATTTACTAGCGATTGACCCTTGCTTCGCTCGGGTTCGTTCCTAGGTACGTTTTCACCGTTATATATTAGTAGATAGATACATAGGTATGATGAGTTTTATATCCCTCACTTGACAAATGATCGATTCCCCATACAAATTTTCATCCCTCTTTTCAACCCCTTAAGGAATGATTTCCGGGATAAAAACTATCCTATATCCTTTCCAGGGTCTTAAATTATCTACATACCAAAATTCATCTAAATCATTTTAGTGAATTTTAAGTTTACCAATTACAAACAAACATCCAAAAAACTATTTATAATATCAAGTATTAAGATTTGTTGTTGAGTAGACGAGAAGAACAAAGCAAAGGACCCAATGGAGTTAAATAGCCCAGTCCATTACATAGTTGTACTCTTATGTTTAAATAATATTTATAAGAAAATTATGTTTAGGATATCCAGCGCAAGGTCGACTGGTTGGCAGATCATGATAATTGTGCTTCGTAAATATCATTTGCGGAAACGAAAGCTATATTGATGACATATTGAATTAACTTCCCCTTCGTATAAGAAGATAAAAGTACATTAAAAACTTCTTGGCATATTTACACTTTGAAAATAGGTTGTCATTTCTTTTTTAAATATAAAAAAAGTAAATGCTATAAATATAGTGCCAGTTCGGTGTATCACTGCGCCATACTACATGTAATCTGTGCTAAATCGAAGGACATATTTTTTTTTGGCACATTTACACTTAATTTAAGTTGTATTTGAAGTTAAAGTCGTTTTCAGCAAAATAAAGTAATAAAATAATAATACTGTAGCTTGGTTAAAATAATATATTTAATGTATGTATTTTTTTACTATTTTTTTTCAGTTTTAATAATAAAAAACTAGAAACTGACAGCGACCATAAAATATGAAGTCTGTATCATTAGATTTATTCATCTTCAAATAAAACTTAGCAATGAGTAAGTTCATTACTATAATAATGATATGTACTAGTGATACGTCCTTGCTTCGGTCGAGCCCTAGTTTTTGGAATGAAGTTCCTTAACGCGGCTTGCGGTAGGAGTTGACAGGTAGAAATCGTAACATAACGAAGAAACGTTACGAGACGCTCAGTTCTGCCCAACGTAGTTCGTATGTTTTTTCAATAAAATTTTTCAATAACTAACAATTTTATTAAAAGTGAATTACATTATCTGATTATTGTAATTTTGTAATGGAGATTTAAAAAACTTTTTAACAAAAAAATAAAAACCGACTTCAAACAAAAGCACTAAAAAGTAAAAAATAACTGATTGGTAGTTTTCATTTACTATACATACCTAATCAAATATTTTCGAAGTCGGTGTGCTTTGCTTTGTATGGGCTGGCACCGATTTCAAAATATTTGATTAGGTATGTATTTAATAAGTAGGCTTTAATTACTTAGCCAAAGCACACCGACTTCGAAAATATTTGATTAGGTATGTATAGTAAATGAAAACTACCAATCAGTTATTTTTTACTTTTTAGTGCTTTTGTTTGAAGTCGGTTTTTATTTTTTTGTTAAAAAGTTTTTATTTTTCCCTTTTTAGTGTAGACAGTAGTAGCATAGTAAGGATTCAAACGTGTTAGGCTTGTCAAATCAAACAAAATAAGCCCAAACTCAAAGTATCTACTATTAGCCGTTGAAGAGTTCCACCTATCCACCTTCTGGCCTTACCATCAGATCAAGTCAACAATACCGAACCACTGTACTATCAACGGAAATAGAAATACTTGCAAATTTAAAGTTAATATGACAATTAGAAGTAGGTTAAATTCATCATTAGCTATTTTTCCACCCTTAGGGGTGGTATTTTTTTTTGAAATTTAAATGGGACCAATCTAAAAGTATACCCTTTTAAACAAAACAAAAATTGTCCAAATCGGTTAATAAATGACGGAGTTCTGAGGTAACAAACATAAAAAAAAAAAAAAAAACATACAGTCGAATTGAGAACCTCCTCCTTTTTGAAGTCGGTTGAAAAATGGACACTGTAGTAAGTATGTGTATACAATGTTAGAAAAGTAAGTTTATGAAATTTTATATTATGATATAAGTATTGACAGTTTCCATACGTTTTAATGTTATTTGAGTGTTAATTACTATTACTGTTTATATACATACATTTAAGTTATCCGTGCCTCTAAGGGTTCCCATGTTAAAGTTATATATTCGTGGAGTGTGCCAATAGACATTTTATATCGTTCAGATGACCAAAAACCAAATTCTTAGGTTTTACATATTAGTATAATATGTAAAACCTAAGAATTTGATATATTCCAGCGAAAGAGAAATGAGATATTTTCCCGCGGTAAAAAATATCCTATATGTTGACCCGGATAACCAACTATCGTCATACTAAATTTAAACAAAATCCCTCCAGTAGTTTTTCCGTGATGCGGTAACAGACAGACAGACAGACAAAAATTCTAAAAACTATACTCGTAGATTCGGCCTCTGTATCGATAATAATGTCTATTTCAATAAGATTTTCAAAAAAAAAAATATTTCATGTACAGTACAGTAATTTTATTATATGTATAGATTACATTCCTAATTGAAGAAAAGACGTGAGGAACTTCGTTCCTGACAGGGGTCCCCCGACCGCTTACATAATTTAATTTTTCTATTCTAACGTAATAATATGATAGAATTATATGTATGTACAAGAGTAAAAAGTAGTATCTCTTCTTTCTCTATAATATCATGTCCCATTAAAAAGAAAAAAACAAACAAACCAACACTTTAAAAGGGAGTGTTTTTATGTAAGATTTATTAAGAGGTTAGCGAATTAGATGCCTAGATGTAGCCTATGTGTTATTCCTAGTCATCTAATTATGTTCAGCCTTTTAAACGTGAAAGAGTAACAAACATACACACAAATATTCACATTTTTAGATATGTTACTATTACATTAGATATAACGTAAAATTAAACTGACAGCTTTCTAATTGTTTACGAGTATATAGAATTTTCTATATATTTTAATATATATCATTTAGTACAGTTATACAGCAGTGTTTTTATAGGAGTTGGCAACCCTCGTTGCCCTACATTCGCACTCAAGGTGATCTAGAGAAATTATACTCCTTGTTTGCATTTGATTTTGTTGTTGTTATTTGCATCATATCACGATAAAATTGCGAAACTATCAAAAGATTAAACTTTAAAGAACTAGTTCCTAATTCATTTTACTAGAAGATTAAGTTGAAATTCAGATCATACATTTGTGATTATCATTATTATTTATTACTAATTAAGCTTGAATGGTTTAGGAATAGATAGATAACAAACATACGAACATTCAATTTTATTTTTTTATTATAATTATAAATAATAAAATAACAGCTGTTATAAACATTATGTGTATGAAAAGTAACTGCTTCATTGCTTGCAACTATATTGTGCGGCTTGAGGTCTTGAGGTCTTGGGTTCGTGTTTTCGGTCAGGTTATGAGAACCATTTCGAAAATTCTATTTTTAAGTAAGGAATAAGTAAAGTGAATAGATAATGATAGTGAGTGGAACCCAAATTCTTTTTCTATAATAAAAGTAGCCTATGTTACTTCCTACAATATCAGCTATCTTCTAATGAAAGTCCCGTCAAAATCAGTCCAGCCGTTTTAGAGATTTTCCGGAAGAAACAGACAGACAAACAAAAATTTTAAAAATTGTGTTTTTTTTATAAGTACCGTATATAATTTCATATGCATTTAGTAAAACGCTGTTATTTTGACATTACAAACAGACACTTCCATTTCCTTATCTGTATAGATATAAAACATCTATATTGCAAGCTTTAATTTTCGATCCTAGACCCCAAACTCATAACACTATGTATGTTACAAAATAATGTTACGATATTGTGTAGATATATGTAATAATTACTAAAATATTTGACGACATTTTTTCAGGCTTTCTAAATGCCCCACGCTGGGCACGGACCTTCTCACGGACGACTCATTACAAAGTGGGATCAGCCATAGCCCACTAGGCTGGCCAAGTGCGGGTTTTTGATAAATATTAATTATTACGTGTAAACTTCCAATAATAAAAGTTCCAAGCACTAAGTGATAAAGTGTTGATAGCTTAAATTTTATCTGCTACTTTGCTTGAATAGTTACCTATTTTTGTAGTTTATACTGGTTTTGAAAATGGGAAGGTAGCCAATTCGGATGTAGGTATGTTTTGTATGGTATTTGACGCGATAACTTTAAAATAAAAACGAATAAGTTTTTATTTAGTATGTCATAAGAAAATTAAAAGTATTTAAATTATGAACAATCAATATAGTAAAAAAAACATAATCAATAATAATAAATTTTTGATAAAAATGATTAATAAAGTATTGAAAAATTATTTTGTCTATTTATAATTAATTTTATATAATCTATACAATGAGTGTCCTCAAAGTACGTTGTGAAATTGACAAAGAGATGAAAGATTCATTCAAGTGAGATGAAGATGAGAAGTGAATACAAATATTCCCAGCTGACATCAAATACACAGTCTTTGGTGTATCTATACATATAATAAAACAGTAACTTACCGAAATCGATTTGCGCGTTTCACGCAAAAATTACTGAACCGATTTTAACTAAATGTGTAGTGATAACTTATTACCACGGTCAATATTTAGGATACGTTTTACAACAGGAAAATTTTAAAGAAAAAGTTAAAGAAAAAAAGTTTTATTCCCACGGGAAAACACAATAATTGGTTTTATAGAGTCGTCCTTAATTTATATATGGCTAATGCTAGCTAAGTCTTAAGAGATATAACAAAACAATGTACTAGAAAATAGTAGGTCATAAAAAGATCTACAGAAAAGTCCGCAATAGTGTATGTCTATCTCCTAAGAAACACTCGCATTTATATTTTTATTATAAAAGACAATGTCGCGACTCACTGACTGACTTATCAACGTTCAGCCCAAACCGATGATGTAGAACCAGAATCACAAAAAAAACAGCTTTATATCTATACTTATATTAAATGCGAAAGTAAATCTGTTTGTCTGTCTGTTACCCTTTCGCGCTTAATTTGCTGAACCGATTTGGATGGATAAAATAAAATTCTTGTTATTGGGACTTTAATTTAGTAAGTAAAAACATTATATCGATTTTTTGTTAAGTTTCGTTTTTATTTCATTTTAAAAATGGAAGAAAGAGATATTTCAGACATATTTTATTGTAATATTACCGAAAAGGCAAGAATGCATCGCAAGCACACAAGAAGTTATGTGTCGTATTTACGCAGTGTCAAAATTGATTGGGCAAATTTCATTCTGATAATTTTGCACTCAAAACGCGCAAAGACCTGGCCGTCCAGTTGAAGTTGATGAGACCAGATCAAGGCCATCATTGATTCATTTCAGCATGGCACAACACATGATATTGCAGAAAAGCTCAATGTATCGTATACATGCATTTAAAAAACTTTAGTTTGAACTTTTACCAAAATAATTAGTTTAAATGTGTACGTGAAAAATAATTAATTTATATGTGTACGTTCAACAACTCACCAAATTGGGCCATACAGTTCGAGAAAAGCGACCAGAATTGGCAATTCGTAGGGGTGTTATTTTACAACATGATATTGCAGAGCCCCACACATATTTGGTCACTTGTCAAAAACTATCGGAATTACGTTGGGATGTGTTACCATCATCCACCATATACCCTGACCTTGCACCTTCAGATTACCATTTATTTCGTTCCATGCCGAACTTTTAAAATGGTAAAATTTCAATGACGCTGATGACGTAAAATCGTATTTGATTCAGGTTTTTGGACACGGAATTATGACACTGCCTGAGAGATGGTAAAAGATGATCGACAAAATAAATAATAACAATACCTACCTACCTTTATTAAATAGAGTTATATTTTTCAGAAAAAAAGTCCTTCTTATATAAAATATGCAATCACTTAGTTGCCAACTTTAATATTTTATGCCGCCTGCCTCTATGACCAAATAAATAAATAAAAAAATATTACATCGAAATATAATTATGTTATATCTGATATGCATAATTATGTATAATATGTATTTACTTAGATTAAAATTTTAAAATTATTTAGTACAATTATGATAAATATTCCTTGTTTGTAGATTTGGAATAACTGATATGGAACTGTTGATATAACTTTGTAATCGACCTTGGCTTTTTTGCATTAGGTTAATGACTAAAATATACAATTAAATAAAAAGATTTTCAACTAAACCTTATTTAAATCAGTGCTAAGTAAATTACATATGTATGTATGTGTAATAATTTATTATGAAAATGTACATAATTTTGAATAAATACTTTATTTAGCATTAGATATGATGTAAAATCTTTACTACAACACCAGCTACCTAGCTTAAGGTTTATTTATGTTATACTAGTGCTTGCCAGCGGCTTTTCTCGTATTATTATGTATAATTGTACTACACCTAAAGTGATATTAGATATCCTTTAACTATCCTCAATCAGCTCTAAAAGGCGAAAATAATTTATCAAATAAAATAAATAAACAAACTTTTTAGTTTTAAATATTAGCACCAACTTTATTCTTTAAGTTTATCTCAACATTGTAAGTTTCTTTACTAAATATTTCAAGACTAAAGCCTTTATACTTCACATGCATAATTATTAATTAATAGTGCATATTTTTTTAGAATGTAATTAAAAGTATGTGAAAATCATACAACAGATGAATTGTCATAAATATTTTATTGTAAGAGTTAAATATGAAATATAACATTTACATGAGTAAAACAGGCTCTTATTTGCATGAGTATTAGGAATTCAGCACAACGCCCCATGTTCTCGGGACGTATGACTCACATCAGACATAACTTATTGCCATTTATATTTAACTAGGATCACAGTCGTTGTTCTGCTGTCGTGCTTGAGGCTTACCACGCGTGGGCGAGAGGGGCAGAGATAGCTCCATGACCCAAGTGAGAGCCGTACGCGTTGTAGGCGAGAGGGGCGATATGGGCAGCGTAGGACAAGGGAGCGGCGTGGTGGAGAGGAGCGGACAGAGCGGCGTAGCCTCCGTGGTTCACTGAGCTGGAGGACGCGGAGTATGATACGGAGGGAGCGGCGTACGTCTTGTAGGCAAGAGGAGCAGCATAGGTGTTGTGGGCGAGAGGAGCGGCGTATGTGTTGTAAGCGAGGGGAGCGGCGTACGTGTTGTAGGCGAGGGGAGCGGAGTGGGCGAGGACGGCGGGGGCGGCGTGGGCGATGACGGCGGGAGCGGCGTGGGCAATGATGGCGGGGTCCTTGCGGACGATGGCGTTGAAGCCGGAGTGCGCGTCCGCGGCGTAGTCGACGGTGCGGCGGCTGCCGTCAGACTCCAGGAGCGAGTATTGTCCGACCACGTTGTCTCCGACGCGGGTCTCGTGCTGGCTCTTCACATCGCCGGTGTGTAAATCTGTCACTCCGTACGAGAAACTGCTGGTGTCAGCGCCATGGATGGCACTGCATTGAGCTACTGCTACCAACAGGGCAAAAACTGCGACCTTGAAAAATATGATAAAATTTGATTAATAATAACACAACATTTGATACTTTTAAGTTTTAATATTTTAATAATTGTATACACTTTTTCACTTGGTTGGCTGTTTACCTTGGAAAACATGTTGTATTGTTTGCTGTCTATAGAACAACTGATGGTTGGTGGAAGAGTGGTGGCCTTTATATAGTGCTTAATTTTGAATGATACGTGTGGGCAATGTAATCAGATTTGTAGCAGGAACTTGTGAAAGACTCATAAGCATTGACCTACGTTCACAAGGAAACATTCTTTTTTATTACGTACATAGTTATGTACGTATATCCTTTGTCTTTATAGCATATTTTTCATTGATTCGTTAAAGATTTGGCAAATATTTAAAAAAGATTTCCTGTTCTATTTCTAGTTTCTATTTCTGTTTCCTTTAATGTCTGCTATAAAAATTAATTAATTATTAATAATAATAAACTTTTATTCATAAATAGGGAAATTGATAATAAAACATAGTAATTAAAAAGGCTAGTACAATTTCAAACAGTTGGGTGAAGAACCTCTTTCTTAGGTTATAAGTATAATCTGTATTAAGGGTTCCCCTTTGGATATTTAACAATATCTTTACGTACCGTACAATATGTTTTTGTATACTAGTATAGTATTATGTGATCTGTGATATTACTATGTCTACAATTACAATACTAAGTTCTATTGTTAGTAGTAATATCTGAAGCTTGACTCCCCATACTAACTTTCATCCCCATTTTCACCTCCTTAACGGATGATTTCCGGGATAAAAAGTTACCTATGCCCTTTCGAGGGTCTCAAACTATCTTCTTACCTAATTTCATCGAAATCGGTTCAGTAGATCCAGAGATTACCCCCTACAACGTCACAAACTCACAAACTCACAAACTTTACCTCCTTATAATATTAGTATAGATAAATGAATGTGTGTGTGTGTGTGTGTGTGTGTGTGTGTGTATGAGTTCTAAGATTTTTGAGTTTACACGTCTAAATCAGGTATTGTTTACATGTAACAAAAGTATAATTTCTTTTATGTTTATTAGTTATAGTTTAATCATGAAATGAATTTTATTGTTAGAAAATCACAGAAGATGCACTTGACACAATTTTTTCATTATTTTTATGTGCTAGTTACACGTATGGTATTGTGTAAATAATCACGTATGCCTAACATAGTCTTTCATTAGAATTTACACAACGAAAAATTGCGAATATTATATATTACTTTTAAAGGTTTTTAAATTTTTATTTACAAGTAAAATATAAATATTATATCTTACTTTCACAATCTGGCATACATTAACACTAAACTAAGAAATTTATTAAAATTCTAAGAAATCTATTGTTAACTGACACGGCGTGTCCGCGGTCGTGGAGGGATTAATATATGTATTTCTATATACATAATATACTTATCATGAAAGATATCTCGAAATTTTAATAAGACCAGACCACCCTTGAGGTGTGTCATAATAATTAATTAAATTATAAAAATAAAAAAAGCCGACTGCGTAAACAGCGAATTAAGAAGATGGAAACAAAAAAGGCGAAGGTGCTGTGAAATGTATGCGACATACATACATACAGGTCAAACACATAACCCTCCTTTGCGATTCACCGTAATCGGACAAAAAAATAGAATATCGAAAATCTAATCACGATTAGCAAATACTGATAACAAACGTAACATATATGACATCTTCACACAAAAATTTACGTGAATAAATTTTTTTCGGTGTCATAGAACAATTGATAAAAAAAGCCATTATAGCGTTTTATGATCTTAAGAATTTAAGTATTACATTATATATTCAATGAGACATTTTCTCACTGTAATATAAATTTTTAATTGCCAACATTACAACTAAGTCTATTGACGATGATAGTGGCGACACAATATATTGTGGTACGTGTGTTCTACTGACACAGAAAAGCTCTCCAGAGATTACGTCCCCGCAAAAGGAAGATGTTAATAAGAATGAGTTTAATATACAATGTTGTGCTTATATTTTGACTGACTTCAAAAATTAGGGTTCAATACCTCTATATTTTTTGTTTATATTACTTTTTAATAACTACCTTACCCCGCGACTCCATGTGCAAAGTTAATTTATGTACATTTTGTTGCCTTGTAGTCTGATATATATATATATATATATATATATATATATATATATATATATATATATATATATATATATAGCCTGTCCTTCCACAATAAATAAGCTATTCAATGCAAAAAGAATAATTCAAATCAGACTTTTCCAAGTTTAGAGTTTCCGAGAGAAGTTCTGAGGGTATGCAGTAACAAATAGACAAAAAACAAAAGCTTCTTTACACCACATACTAAAAATCTCTTCTAAAATATAAACGATATTAATAAAACATCAAGTCTCAGAAATTATACAAATGTTAAACAATAAACGTTCTTATACCTTTCATATTAACATCTTATTTAAATTTTGACGGAATTTACTAGCATACTCGAAAGTATTTTTTCCGGTTGGTTTCAAAGGTAAGGTTTTGTGTCTAATATAAATAGTAACGCTCACAGGGTTAAATCAGTTGCACTCAGAAGTCGAGTTAAACACACGTAAAATGGCTTTCAAGGTAATAGCAAACTATATCGTAAAAAGCTACGTTGAAAAAAACTGTATGCGAGAAACGTGATATTTTAAATATTTTATGTATGTTTTGTTTATATTCCATATTTTGTTTGCAGTTCGTCGTCCTTGCTCTCTGCGTGGCTGTCGCTCACGGCAGCGCCATTCACGGTGCTGACTCAAGCAGCTTTTCTTACGGAGTTACGGACCTGCACACCGGCGATGTGAAGAGTCAGCACGAGACCCGCGTCGGAGACAACGTGGTCGGACAATACTCGCTCCTGGAGTCTGACGGCAGCCGCCGCACCGTCGACTACGCCGCGGACGCGCACTCCGGCTTCAACGCCGTCGTCCGCAAGGACCCTGCCATCATTGCCCACGCCGCTCCCGCCGTCATCGCCCACGCCGCCCCCGCCGTCCTCGCCCACTCCGCTCCCCTCGCCTACAACACGTACGCCGCTCCCCTCGCTTACAACACATACGCCGCTCCTCTCGCCCACAACACCTATGCTGCTCCTCTTGCCTACAAGACGTACGCCGCTCCCTCCGTCTCATACTCCGCGTCCTCCAGCTCAGTGAACCACGGAGGCTACGCCGCTCTGTCCGCTCCTCTCCACCACGCCGCTCCCTTGTCCTACGCTGCCCATATCGCCCCTCTCGCCTACAACGCGTACGGCTCTCACTTGGGTCATGGAGCTATCTCTGCCCCTCTCGCCCACGCGTGGTAAGCCTCAAGCACGACAGTGATCCTGTGAACAACGACTGTGATCCTAGTTAAATTTAAATGGCAATAAGTTATGTCTGATGTGAGTCATACGTCCCGAAAACATGGGGCGTTGTGCTGAATTCATAATAGTCATGTAAATAAGAGTCAATTACACTTGTTAATATTAATTATTCGTAACTCTTACAATAAAATATTTATAAAAAAATAGTATTTTTCTTAATAATTTACAATTTATATAATATAAAATAAAACGTTAATACATAATAAATATTATATTCTAGTGAATTCTATTCGATTCAATGAAGTTTCTAAAACAAAGGCAGAATTCATACAAGAAAGCAAACAGAATCTAATAAACATCAAGCAGATTCTATTAGCTACTCTATCTTAAAAATACGTACAAGCTCGAACATGGTGCAATTATATTTATATATAAATTATTACTTAACTGAAACAAAAAAGTAAATACTCGCCAAGTGTCAATTGGACTCATGGTAGGGTTTCAAGTGCTATGGAATATGAAGTTTTTGTTTTTAGTATTCATATTTAAAAGTAAAAATAGAAACCTTTAAAGAATTAACTGTCCGTCTCTCACACTTTATTTTCTCATCACATCTACTAAATTAAAAAAGTTTACATTTGGTTCACGTACCTGGATAACCAAATGATAGAGATAATCGGATAATAAATAAATTCTATTTTTTTGTTTATGGGCTTTTGTTCGGTGGGGCTTTATTTATAGGGTAAAAATGGAAAAAAAAATCATTAACTTTACCATGTGATATTTTAAAAGGGGGACCTTAAACTATTTTGTATTACTTTGAAATTGTATCGTTTAAAAGAAAAACATGAAGATGGAAAAATGACATTTGCATTGAGTCCTTTCTTTTCATAATACTTTCGTAGATTTACGCGATATTTGTATTTAATTGGAATTTTAAATAAAACTTTCTTTTCGGATTATTTCCCGGATTTATTAAGGTTTTCGGTTCCCGACGTTTCGAATGCTTTACAGCAATCATGGTCACGGGAGAGACTACGATTTTAGATGTCTCCAAGGAGTTTTTTTATACTTGTCACAGACAGTGCTTACCCACAATTTAAAAAAATGATTTAAAAATTGGAAAATGGAACTAAAGTACATTACAATATTTTTTGATTTTAATTCTAAGCATTTTAAAATTGTTAATAAGTATTATAATTAAATGTGGCAATGTTATTTATTTAATTTTTGCTGTTATTATTATAAATATTACATTTTTTTTAAACTTTATTAATTAATAATAACATTTAGTGTTGCTATTATTATAATATGTATAACCACAAAGAAATTCATTTTTGTAAGATTGTGGGTAGGCACTGTCTGTAACAAGTACCTATATAAAGCCTTTGAGACGTCTAAAACCTTAGTCTCTACTTTTCTTTTCTCTATTAGCCCGAGAGCTCGTGACGAATTTTGGGAAGGTCCTTTTGGCAAGTTGAAATTGTGAAAAAATATAATTTCGTGAATTGGCGAGTCCAGTCCCGCGAGTCTAGTATAGCTTTAGAGGTTATTCGTTACTGCGAGTCCTAAATTAAAAGATTAAACAATAATCGAGTTGCCAAAAATATATTTGCTAATTGTATTGTGTATTGTGCAAATGTAATTATTGTTTTATACATTTTTAAATAATTCTCAATTTTAAGAAAAAAATAAAAACTTGCCAAGTGCGAGTCGGACTCCCGCATGAAGGGTTTCGTACCATTATCTATAAAAATAGCAAAAAAAATCACGTTTGTTGTGTGCAAACGGACCTTCCCAAAATTCGTCGCCAGCTCTCGGAATATATTTCACGTGCACTAGTGTAAAAATGTAAAATTATCTCAAATTCTATATCATCTATTTACAACGTCATAATGTATGAAATTATTCATGGTAACAGCGCGATAAGTTATTTATTTATTTATTTATTTATTAGATTCACCAGTGGTTAATTACAATAATACAATTTATTATATACGAGTACATTTTTTTTAAGTTTTTATAGCTAATTGCACTATATTTTAAGGTGAATACCACATGCAAATTTGGAGATTTTATAAAATGTTTATGTTATATCTATGCTAAAATAAAATTACTATTATAAAATATTAAATTAAATAAATAATAAAACTATATCATTTCTCTATTCTACGTATCATACATATATAATATAAGTTATATTATATATGTATGATAAGTAAAATAAAGAGATGGAAGAGCGAAAAGCGTAGTTGTGATATGATTTAAACTAGAGTCTTTTAAGTATGAAGCCCTACAATTGAACTACTCTTACATATGAAAAATAATAGTCACACCAAATTAGACGCTCGCACCGCATCTGCAAGGCCGGCCAATTTAAGGCCGGCAACGCATCTGCAAGCCCTGCGGTGTCGCAGATGTCCATGGGCGGCGGTGATCACTTTCCATCAGGTGAGCCTCCTGCCCGTTTGCCCCCTTAGTCCCATAAAAAAAAAAAAAAACCATTAAAAAATACCTTGAAATCCTATTTTCATTTAGAAATACTGCTAAAATTTTTACTTTCTTTTTATATTATATTATAGTGTACGCTATTATAAATACATGTTTTGCGAAAATTTTAAGCAGCTATATTATTTATTAAAGTTCAATAGATGTTGGACAGATAGACAAACAGTCAACGATGGATTCTGTAGTACAAAATCCTAGAAATTTTAACACTTCCATGTATTTAAAATATTACATATTATGGAAAGATCACGAATTCGATTCTCACAAGAAGCAAGTGTTTATTATTGCCACATAACTCTAATCAGATTAAAGACAAATAATTGCGTTTGAGTCTCGCACACCGAGAATTCCGTTATATGTGGCTTTTACATTGTTTTCTTTTTGCTCATGTAATTTCTGGGGTTACTTATAAAAGCAAAATAAAATTTTCATTTAAAGGCATCAAAAATAGATTTAAAAATTCATATTATTGTCTTTCGAAGATAATAATATATTATTAAAAACTTTTATTTGTATATGACAGGGTAAATAATTTTATAATTATAAGACTTTAAACGCGGTCTTTGGCACAGTTTGTTAATACAATTATTGTAATAATGTAAAGCACAAGATGGTGCACTAAGTTACTATGTTTTATATATCTACCACGCATCGTAATGAGAAAATAGGAATACTAGCAGAACCCGCGGCTTCGCTCGCGCTAAGATAACAAAAAAAACTTTTTTGGCCTTAGGCTATTAGTAATAATTTGATTGCTGTGATGATTTTCAAATGTGTATGATTGTGAATGAGTATGATTTGACTCGCACATGGAGGGTTCCGTATCGCCAAATATTCTGTTGTTTTTACTAATATACCTGTACACACACAATATTTCTTTGCGTTTTGCGTTTGCGACGATTATGTTTTCCAATTATTTTTCATATGTAAGAGTAGTTCGATAGTAGGGCTTCATACTTAAAGATTAGTTTAAATCATATCAAAACTACGCTTTTCGCCCTTCCGTCTCTCTATTCTACTTATCATATATATATATATTATATATATATATATATATATATATATATATATATATATATATATATATATATATATATATATATATATATATAACCTATCGCGCTGTTACCATGAATAATTTCATACATTATGACGTTGTAAAGAGATTTTATAGAATTTGGGGAATTTGGGGAAGAATTTGGTGAAAACATTTTTACACTAGTCACGTGAAATAGAGAAGAGAAAAGCAGAGACTATGCTTTTAGATGTCTCAAAGGATTTATATACTTGTTACAAGCAATGCCTACCCACAACTTTACAAAAATGAATTTCTTTGTTTTATACACATTATAATAATAGCAACACTAAGTGTTATTATTAATTAATAAAGTTAAAAAAAATTGTAATATTTATAATAATAACAGCTGAAATTAAATAAATGATATTTTAATATTTAATTATAATACTTATTAACAATTTTAAAATGTTTAGAATTAAAATCAACAAATATTAGAATGTACTTTGGTGCCATTTTCAAATTTTTTAAATCATTGTTTAAAATTGTAGGTAAGCACTGTCTGTAACAAGTATAAAAAAATGCCTTTGAGACATCTAAAACCGTAGTCTCTCCCGTGACCATGATTGCTGTTAAGCATTCGAATCGTCGGGAATCAAAAATCAAAATGAATCTGCGAAATAATCCGAAAAGAAAGTTTTATTTAAAATTTTCATAGTATTTATTAATAAATATTAAATTTACCTTAAATAATTTATAAGAGAGATATTAAAATCAACATTAACAATAATCGTTTGTGTTCCTTACATATTAGCATAATGTTTAAATTTGGACAGAACTCATACGCATATTTGAAAGCTTTTATTTCTTCCGTATTATTTCACAACTTAAGGCTTTGTGTCTAATATAAATAGTAGCGCTCACAGGGTTAAATCAGTTGCACTCAGAAGTCGAGTTAAACACACGTAAAATGGCTTTCAAGGTAATAGCAAACTATATCGTAAAAACCTATGTTAAAATAAACTGATGCAAGAAACGTGATATTTTTTATATTTTATATATGTTTTGTTATATTGCATATTTTCTTTGTAGTTCGTCGTCCTTGCTCTCTGCGTGGCTGTCGCTCACGGCAGCGCCATCCATGGTGCTGACTCCAGCAGCTTCTCTTACGGAGTGACAGACCTGCACACCGGCGATGTGAAGAGCCAGCACGAAACCCGCGTCGGAGACAACGTGGTCGGACAATACTCGCTCCTGGAGTCTGACGGCAGTCGCCGCACCGTCGACTACGCCGCGGACGCGCACTCCGGCTTCAACGCCATCGTCCGCAAGGACCCCGCCATCATTGCCCACGCCGCTCCCGCCGTCCTCGCCCACTCCGCTCCCCTCGCCTACAACACGTACGCCGCTCCCCTCGCTTACAACACATACGCCGCTCCTCTCGCCCACAACACCTATGCTGCTCCTCTTGCCTACAAGACGTACGCCGCTCCCTCCGTCTCATACTCCGCGTCTTCCAGCTCAGTGAACCACGGAGGCTACGCCGCTCTGTCCGCTCCTCTCCACCACGCCGCTCCCTTGTCCTACGCTGCCCATATCGCCCCTCTCGCCTACAACGCGTACGGCTCTCACTTGGGTCATGGAGCTATCTCTGCCCCTCTCGCCCACGCGTGGTAAACCTCAAGCACGACAGTGATCCTGTGAACAATAACTGTGATCCTAGTTAAATTTAAATGGCAATAAGTTATGTCTGATGTGAGTCATACGTCCCGAGAACATGGGGCGTTGTGCTGAATTCATAATACTCATGTAAATAAGAGTCTGATAAACTTGTTCATGTTAATTAACCTTACAATAAAATATTTATAAAAAATGTTATATTTTTTAATAATTTATATAGTATAAAATAAAACATCGTTAATACATATAATAATTGATGAACATGCTGGTGAATTCTATTCGATCTAATGAAATGGCTAGAATGAAGGCAGAATTCGTGCAATAAAGCAAACAGAACCTAATTAACATTTAGTTGGTTCTCTTAGCTACTCTATCATAAAAAGACATACAAGTGTCGAAGTTGGTACAATTATTAAAGTAACTGAAACAAAAAAAGTAAAGATTCGTCAAGTGTCAATTGGAATCATAGTAGGGTTACAATTGCTATGGAATATGAAGTTCTGGTTTTTAGTATTCATATTTAAAAGGAGAAATCGAAACTTTTAAAGAATTACCCGTCCATTTCTCAAACTTTATTCTCTCATCACACATACTAAATGAAATAAAGTTGTCATTTCGTTAATGTACCTCGATGACTAAATGGTAGAGTTACTCGGATAGTTAATAAATTCAAATTTTTGTTTAAGGGGTTTTGTTGGGTGGGGGTTTGTTTATGGTGTTAAATTGGAAAAAAAACATTAACTTTACCATGTAACATTTAAAAAGAAAGGGGGACCTAAAAATATTTTGTTTTACTTTGATACAGCATTGTGTAAAAGATAAACAAGAACATAGAAAAATGACATTTGCATCGAGCTATTTTTTTCTCTATTTCACATACACTTTAGAGTAAAAATGTTAAATTACCCCAAATTCTAGAAATAATCCTTTATAACGTCATACTGTATGAAATTATTCATCGTAACAGCGTGATAGGATGTACATATAATAAATAGGATAGAAAGACGGAAGTATGAAAAGCATAGATGTGATATGATTCAAACTAGAGCCTTTAAGTGCAGTGGTAGTTTAGTGGTAACGCGCTCGCTTCGGGTAACCGAGTGAAGCGGGTTCAAACCTTGGGTCACGCACCTGATATTTTCAAGTGCGAATCATTTTCAACATGATTATCACTTGTCTTACGGTGAAGGAAAATATAGTGAGGTAACCAAAGGAGGTCTTAGAAAACCTAGCAAGTTTTCTAAAGACATGTGAAGTCCGCCAAATCGCATTTGATGATGACGTGATGGACTATGGCTTGATCCCCCTTGTATTGAGCAGTGGGATGCCCAAAAGGGCTGAATACATAGAGCCTTTAAGTATGAAACCCTATTATGAATGTACTAAGTATAAATATAAAAAATAGTTGGGAAACTGTAATCGTCACACAAACATTAAAAAATGCCTTAAAATCACGATTTACTTTCAGAGATACCGATGAATTTTTACTTTCTTATCATATTATGTTATAATGAACGCTATTAGAATACATGGTAGCTAATGTTAATGGTAATTAATACTAAGCGGCTATATTCCATAATTAAAGTTCCAATAGATTCAATTCCACAATGTTGGACAGATAGACAAACAGTCAACGATGGATTCTGTAGTACAAAATCCTATAAATTATAACACTTCCATGTATTTAAATTATTATGTATTTCAGAAGGATCATGAATTCGATTCTCACAAGAAGTAAGTGTTTATTATTGCTACATAATTCTAATTATATTAAGATAAAATCGCGTTTGAGTATCGCAGGCCGAGAGTTCCATTATATGCTACTCTAGCATTGTTTTGTTTTAACTTATATAATTTCTGAGGTTACTTAAAAAAGCAAAATTTAATTTTCATTTATAGACAAAAATAAATTTAAAAATTCGTAGTATCATTCCAAGATACTATGAAAAACTTATGTTTATATGTGACATAGTAAATAATTATTATTAGATATTATATGCGGGCTTTGGCACAGTTTGATACTACAATTATTGTGATAATGTAAAGTATAAGATCGTGCACTAAGACACTATATTTTATACTAGCGGCTCACCCTCGCTTCGCTCGGGTTCGTCCCTAGG
This sequence comes from Brenthis hecate, assembly GCA_951806755.1. Taxonomy (NCBI): domain Eukaryota; kingdom Metazoa; phylum Arthropoda; class Insecta; order Lepidoptera; family Nymphalidae; genus Brenthis; species Brenthis hecate. The sequence goes on along the minus strand of OX638265.1, from coordinate 5,537,192 downwards.
TAAGTTTTTTTTTAACCAGAACCCTAATTCTTTTTCTAAAATAAAAGTAGCCTATGCTACTCCATATAACATTAGCTATCTTCCAGTGAAAGTCCCGTCAAAATCAGTCCAGCCGTTTCAGAGATTATCCGGAACAAATAGACAGACAGACAGACAAAATTTTTAAAAATTGTGTTTTTCTTATAAGTACCGTATATAATTTCATATAGATTTAGTAAAACGCTGTTATTTTGACATTACAAATAGACACTTCAATTTTATTTATCTGTATACATGTTTACCACGCAAGGTGTTCAGAATATACAAATATTAGAAGCCAATTGTTAGTTTTGTAATACCAATAGTCCCTGCTCTTTCTGTCCTAGATGGATCATGTCACATGAAGATGATGATGTCATCCCGACAATTTGGGCCTCGGCGACCAATCTCACTTAGACTAGCCAACTGTGTAGTAGATATTTTGCACTATCTATTCTGGTTACACTTGAGAATTCGAATTCAGTCTTGGAAGTTGAAACAATTCCGATGGGACGATAATTCAACACGACCAGTGAGAGTACCTCTTTACGTGCTCTCCGAGGCCTCCGTGGGTAAAACACTGCCAACCGCCTAGATCTGGGCTGTTACTGGGAATTCCTTAACAGAAAGACTCAATAGGTAAACTTGGCCTGACCAGGGGTAAGTGATGTGATATAGGGACAGTTGGAGCGATGGATTTCCTGACTCCTGACGTTATTAAAATGGTTCAGTAGTTTCATTTTTGACTACAGAGCCAGTAATAATGTTAATTTTGTTAGATGTATGCTATATGTTCTATGCGAAAGAGTATAAATAAATAAGCAAGTATTATCAATAAGTAAAGAAAATGTTAAATTAAAATTTAATAGAAAATTATCAATGATTGTTGACATCCAAACATACACTTACTATAAGTGTTCTAATAATAATATATAAGAACGGCACCCGAAGCTACAAATTTAATTCACGTAAAAATCTTTGTATTGATCATACAAAAATTAATGCAATGAGGAACTGCCCATCCGATAGCAAATATTCTGATGTTTTTTAATTTTATTTTTCATTCATAAGTATGTACACAATACATAATAATTATCTGTAAAAAGTCAGTTCTTAAAATATGAAGTAGTGTTTATTAATAAACATTTAATTAACTATATAATTTATGCGAAAGTATCCTTTCATGTTTCATGTTTAAATTTGGACAGAACTCATACGCATATTTGAAAGTTTTTATTTCTTCCGGTATTATTTCAAAACTTAAGGCTTTGCGTCTAATATAAATAGTAGCGTTCACAGGGTTAAATCAGTTGCACTCAGAAGTCGAGTTAAACACACGTAAAATGGCTTTCAAGGTAATAGCAAAATATATCGTAAAAAGCTACGTTGAAAAAAACTGTATGCGAGAAACGTGATATTTTAAATATTTTATGTATGTTTTGTTTATATTCCATATTTTGTTTGCAGTTCGTCGTCCTTGCTCTCTGCGTGGCTGTCGCTCACGGCAGCGCCATTCACGGTGCTGACTCCAGCAGCTTTTCTTACGGAGTTACAGACCTGCACACCGGCGATGTGAAGAGTCAGCACGAGACCCGCGTCGGAGACAATGTGGTCGGACAATACTCGCTCCTGGAGTCTGACGGCAGCCGCCGCACCGTCGACTACGCCGCGGACGCGCACTCCGGCTTCAACGCCATCGTCCGCAAGGACCCCGCCATCATTGCCCACGCCGCTCCCGCCGTCATCGCCCACGCCGCCCCCGCCGTCCTCGCCCACTCCGCTCCCCTCGCCTACAACACGTACGCCGCTCCCCTCGCTTACAACACATACGCCGCTCCTCTCGCCCACAACACCTATGCTGCTCCTCTTGCCTACAAGACGTACGCCGCTCCCTCCGTCTCATACTCCGCGTCCTCCAGCTCAGTGAACCACGGAGGCTACGCCGCTCTGTCCGCTCCTCTCCACCACGCCGCTCCCTTGTCCTACGCTGCCCATATCGCCCCTCTCGCCTTCAACGCGTACGGCTCTCACTTGGGTCATGGAGCTATCTCTGCTCCTCTCGCCCACGCATGGTGAATCTAACAAAACACGGCAACACACCGTAAACTGTGATCCTAGTGAAATAAAATGGTAATGAGCTAGGTCTGGTGCAAATAACAGCCTCATGTACACATGTAAATATTACTTTATCCTTACAATAAAATATTTATGAAAATACCTATTGTGTTTTATATCTATATAGTTTATCTAATATTACCTTATAATAAAAGAAAATTCTATAGAAAGACCAAAATATGATTTTTTTAACATAAGTTTCCTTGGATTTACTTAACAGATTTGAGAAATTTAAAACAGAGTTATAAATTTCGTGCATAAAGTTAATATTTTGTAAGCTGTGTCTGTGGACTGTTTCGTTGATAACTAATTAGATATAATGATGAATTGTGATAATAGCGGCTTTTATCAGCTCTTTATCATATAATAATGAAAAGACATACCATAATACATATTATAATACAAAAAAATAGAAAACAACCCAACTAGACCAATTTTAATGAGTAGACTTGCTGAAGACGAAAGCTTGGCGTTATTAGTTTGTCCTTATTTCTAGTATTTATTTTGTGTCTATTACTGTTTCCTAAATAACAATGGATGTTTTGTCTAACGGACATGATATTACAATATACATATATCAATGTACATATATTAGGAAGGCGCAAAAAAAGGCTTCTTTTTCTTTTTTGTATCTCATATGAAAATATGTAAGTCTATCATGTTTTAAGAGCCTCCTAAAAAATCAGCGCAAAAAAAATTTTTTTAAGAGGTCGCTCACAATTTTTTTTATTTTCAAAATCGACAAAAAAAAAAATTAATTTTTTTCTCGTATTTTTTTCATTTTCTAGATTGAAAAAAATTAAATTTTGAAAATTTCAAATTGATATTTAAATTTCTAAACGTCGTCGCTCATTTTTTTTTAATTTAAAAGTAGTTAACCTACTAAAATGTTTTCGAGCGACCTCTAAATATAAATTAATATGTTCTAAAATCTAAATAAAGAACACCATAAAAAACGAAATTATAGGATAGGAAGGTCATATAGACCAAAGAAACAAAAGAAAAAATATATTTCGTTAATATTTATAGGTTCGTTCATATTGTTAATATTTTTCCCAAGCGTTATGAATGTGTTTAAGAAGAGCAACTCCCGCATCGGCTGTATACTTGCTTTTAGTAAAACCGCACTGTTCACTATGGAAGATACTATTTATATTAAAATTAATTAAAAATTGGTTTAGAATATTGTTTTTTTTTAATTTTACTCTAAGATGGCAACATAGAAATAGGTCTATAATTACCAGGATCATTTTTGAAACCGCATTATCTTTCTAACATCGATCTAAAAAGTACTAGATACACAATCCCATGCGAAAGTTCTCTTAAAACTGTCACCAATTATGTTTAGGTAATTATTCTAGATGAAATAAATATACAATGTAAATTGAAGCTTAAATGCAATGCTTAAAGTTGTTTTCACGAAAAAAAACCGCGCTCAAATGTTCAAATGAGCGCTCATTCGGTGAGGACATTGTTTGTCGCTGATTGTGTATCAAAAACTTTTTTGATAGATGCTTTCTAAACATAAGAACAGGGAACGTTCCGTAGTCCACACATTTATTGAAAACAAGAGACAAATGTGACGCAATGTTTGTTATTATTTGGTTAATACAATTTAACAGATGTGCCCCATAAATCACCAAACATTAAACAATATTATATATAGAATCCATACTAATATTATAAAAGTGAAAGTGTATTTCTTTGTTTGTGTGCCTTTCTTTCACGTCAAAATGGAGTGATGGATTAGCGTGTGTTTTTGTATGGAGATAGTTGGAGGGCTAGAGAGTAACATAGGCTATTTTTTACCGCAGCAGATTATCTAATTCCAACGCGAAAACACGTTATAATACAACCCAAAAAAATATTTATGACCAGAATTACTTGAAACTTGGTATTAATGCTCTTCAATAAAATTAAATAAATACGCGTTTTAGCATTTTTCGAAATTTATCTTATAAGAGGGTGAAATAGGGGCTGAAAGTTTGTATAAAACTTACTTGAAGCTTTTTAAAGTTTTTCGTACCTTTAGCGCGAGCGAAGCCGCGGGTTATGCGAGTAGTTTATATATTTTTTACCTTTGTATATACATAAATGTATAGTTGAGACTTTTTAAAGGTTGTGTAGTTGGTATTAGCAAATTTAATTAAAACCATTTCTTCACGGTTCGAATAATTAAAAGAATGTATTCATTAGTAACTTATATAAGTTTTGGCGTAAAGTTTAACTTGAAATGATTAAATTTTAATGTTTTAAAAGTAACCTTATATATGATGGCATAGGTCACACATTCAATTCTCACAGGATATTAATGCTTGATTTTTATAAATACCTATTTGTATGCTCTAGGCCGATTTTATATATTCTTTATTACACATAAAAGAATATAGTACATTAAATAAAATTGGGGTCAAAGGTGATTTTTACGATTCTCTTTTCTTTTTATAGTCATCGGACTACTATATATATATATATATATATATATATATATATATATATATATATATATATATATATATATATATATATATATATATATATATATATATATAAAAGCGTATTACATGTACATGTATTTGCGTGTGTGTATGGCTGTCAATTCTTTACTTTGGAATAGCTGGACGGATTAAAATAAAATTTTGTACAAAGATAGACTATGACCTGGACTTAACAGCAAACTTGACATTTACAGTCTTTCAAAGGCCGAACTAAAATGTATACTAAGTCTCTGAAACTACTAACATTAAACTGTGATGAGACTGAAATATTGATGATTAATACTTCCTTAGATTTACGCGAATGTTTGACATTTTTAAATAAAACTATCTTTTCGGATTATTTCGCGGATTTGTTTTGATTTTTGGTTCCCGACTGAGGTGTTACATGTATTGAAGGTATAGTTGTTACAGACAGCCTACCCACAATTAACAAAATGAAAATTGCACCAATTACATTACAATATTTTTATTAAAAAAAAATGTTAAAGTTAAAAAATATTGTAATGTAATTGGTGCAACTTTCATTTTGTTAATTGTGGGTAGGCTGTCTGTAACAACTATACCTTCAAGACATGTAACACCTCAGTCTCTCCCGTGACCATGGATGCTGTAAAGCATTCGAAACGTCGGGAACCAAAAATCAAAATAAATCCGCGAAATAATCCGAAAAGATAGTTTTATTTAAAAATATTGATGATTAATCAAAACATAGTATATACACGCACACGCACATACACACATATACGTGTAATTTAATTTTTGTTATCAAGTTCTAATTGTTGACTTTCTAATGTTGGTAGATGAGCGGGATACTAAGTATTATACTCCTAGTACAGGGGTCTTGCAACTAGTTTATAATGTAATCTTTAAGTCAATAAAAGTAAATTAAATTATCTTTTCGGTTTTTTTTTCGCGAATTTATTTTGATTTTTAGTCGAATGCTTTACAGCAATCATGGTCACGGGAAAGACTGTGAATAACTAACTCTCTTCCGTAACCATGATTGCTGTAAAGCATTCGAAATGTCGGGAACCAAAATTCAAAATAAATTCGCCAAAAAATCCGAAAAGATAGTTTTATTTAAAATGTCAAATATTCGCGTAAATCTAAGAAAACATCAATAAAAGTATTTATATTTATAGGCTACTATTGTTAGTCCCTAGGCTCTTACGAAGCGAGTCGTGAAATAAACAGATTATCTGATGATTAAATTCTCAGATAAACAACGGAACTCCTTAGACAAAATAAATAAGTCAAATGTGATTTATAATCTATATATAATTACATATAATAAAATTCTGAGTCGAATCTGTAGGTACATTATTTTTTTTTGGAAAATCTTATTGAAATAAACATTATTATCGATACAGAGGCCAAATGTTTAGTTTTTAGAATTTTTGTCTGTCTGTCTATGACCGCATCACGGAAAAATCACTGGAGATTTTTTTATGAAATTTGTAGTGTCCGACCGAAGGTCTCTTTTTGGCCGAAGCCGAAGCCGAAGCCGATTAATCGGCTATCGCCACAACCTTCGGCCGAAGCCGAAGCCGAAGGTTTATATTCTCTCAGCACTCAGTAATTAATTTTGTATCAATACCTCAAATAACCTCAATATTGAAGGTTTATATTGACTGTCTCATATATATATATATATATATATATATATATATATATATATATATATATATATATATATATATATATATATATATATATATATATATATATGTTGATGATATATCATAGAGATGGTTGGTTTAGAGATAAATAAAAGTTTGTGATTTTGTGATTTACTTACTGGTAAAAAATAATCATTTCTTTATTATGTAATTCACAAATTACAATTAGACCAATCAGTCTTTGTTTTACTAGACTAGACCAAAACTAGACTAATAAATAAAATAAACAAACACTAACTTCTTAGTAAATAATTAAATGTTGGTCACTTAAATGCACAGTTTAGAAAATATTAGAAATTTCAAAATAAATGTAACAATAACAATAGAACTAATGAGGTAATGACTGTTTTGCAAACAACAAGTTATAAGAATAATATAATATTCTATTTTACTAAGCATATTTGTTCTTAACCTTCTCTCTCTAAAACACTCGTTTAAATACACGTACGAACTTGTTTTGATGCATGCAATGTGATATTTTGACAGTGACTCCCCGCCGCCTCATGACTTTCGTAACAGTTCGTTCAATCTCGACGGTCGCTCGGACCTTCGGCGAAACCTTCGGCTTCGGCCGGGTTTTGGGCCGAAGCCGAATGTTTCGCCGAAGGTGGATTTTTTGGCCGAAGCCGAAGCCGAAGCCGAAGCTTCGGTCGGACACTAGAAATTTGGTATCATGATGGTCAACATAAAGGATACTTTTTACTGCGGGAAAATATCTCATCTCTGAGAAACCTATACTAAACGTTAAACCGTAAGTAGAGATGAGACCGAGCGGAGCAATGCTGAGTCGCTAGTATTTGATATTTTTAGTTGTCTGATAAATAAATATACTCGCCGATCTGAGTTTTAAGTTAAGTTTTAGAATTAATTAACACCTTCTGCTGTGTCAGTATTTGGAACAGTATGATTTACTTTAGCAAGGTAGTCTCATAAAAATATTATAGCTAGTAATATTAATGTTCGAACATAAAGTTCTGAATTTTTAATCAGATAGACATAAAACTTGTGAGATTTATGATAAGTAATTTATGCAGCCTGATTATAATAACATTAAAGAGTCAATATATCACATGAAAATCAAAATATTATTTTATAATGGGACCCGTTTATGTATAAATTACACTAGATACACATTTTCTATCAAATATATTTATTTAAAACTAGCATTGCCCGCGGCTCCGCCCGCGTTCAGATGACTAAAAACCAAATTCTTAGGTTTTACATATTAATATAATCTTACAATGCAGTTTTTGTATTTTTTTTCAGAAATGAGATATTTTCCCGCGGTAAAAAGTATCCTATATGTCGACCCGGATAACCAGCTATCATCATACCAAATTTCATCAAAATCTGTCCAGTGGTTGTCTCGTGATGCGGTAACAGACAGACAGACAGAGACAGACAGACAGACAGATAAACAGACAAAAATTCTAAAAACTATAGATTCGGACTCTGTATTGATAATAATGTCTATTTCAATAAAATTTTCCAAAAAATATTTAATGTACAGATTCGACTTAGTTACAATTTTATTATATGTATAGATGTATCGTTGACATGTGACGTTAAGTCAAACCAAAGAAAAAAATCGAATATCGAAAGTTTTGTCTTAACACAAAGAACTTACCTACATGAAGTATTTTTTTAAACGAAACAACGTGCATTTTAGTTTTGCTATCCGAAAAGCAATGAACAAAAGATATTTGAAAAAAAAGTGCACAATTTCAAATTGTGCACATCTTTTTGAGGACACTTTGAGACGCTCATTTTATATATATTGAATTTTTGTATATCAATGATAGAATACCAAAATTTAGTTCAAAAAATTAAAATTCATATTTTATTGACATTTGTAATTGGGCCATTTACTCGTAGCTCTGATTAAGTAGGTACACAATTTTAATATTTTCCATTTAGTAGATTCGAAGATGATAGAGTCTGACTGATCCTTCAAGGGTTCCGTTAAAAGTACGAATCCTAATGTAGCAGTATATTGGAAACACAACGTAGGTATAGAATATATGTATAATCATAGTTAGAACGATTGTATACGGAAGCGGTCAGTATCAAGGATAAGTTATTAGTTTCGTTTTTTATTTCTTTGTGCTTATTTCCTATTATTTTAAGAGGTATTTACTGCGTAAATATATTAAATTGTTTTTTTTAACATTCTGTTGTACCATGCATTAATTATAATATTCCTTTTAGGCGTTAGAGTCAATAATATAAACATTATAATATCCCATTTGCTTTTATATAGAAAGCATGCAAAAATGTGAAGGTTTTAATATGTATGGCTTTATTATTAGTAATATTTTATAATTTTCAATATGAATTTTTTTTACATGCTAGCTTACTCTAACTGTAAAATATTATAGTAAATTATAAAATTTAAACCTTATAATACCTGACATCAATAAAACTAAGTAGTCACTTGTATAAAGTTTTTTTTATTTAATCACAGCAAGCTCATCATTCATCATTCATAACCATCGTCATAATAATTAATTAGGTAGGTACATAAATAAATTCCTATATCATTATTTAGTAGTGTCCGAGACCATGGCCGTATAAGGCGCCATGCGAGAGACCGGCGAGACCAGCGTGGTGGGCCAGAGGGGCGGCAGCGTATGCGAGGGGAGAGGCAAGGGCTCCATGAGCTAGAGGAGAGGCATAGACACCATGAGCCAAGGGGGTACCATAACCTCCATGGGCTACTGAGCTGGAAGACGCAGAGTAAGATACGGATGGTCCAGCAATGACGGCGGGGGCAGCGTGGGCAATTGGAGCCACATGGGCAGCGTACGCAAGGGGAGCAGCATGGGCCAAGGGAGCGGCGTGGGCGATGGGAGCAGCTACTAAGGCAGGAGCAACGTGTCCGATGAGAGCGGGGTCCTTGCGTACGATAGCGTTGAAGCCAGAGTGCGCATCAGCGGCATAGTCCACAGTACGACGGCTACCATCAGATTCCAACAAGGAGTATTGGCCGACCACATTATCTCCAACACGGGTCTCGTGCTGGCTCTTTACATCGCCAGTGTGGGGATCCGCTACTCCATAGGAGAAGCTGGTGTAGTCAGCACCGTGGATAGCGCTGCCTTGAGCAGCCGCCACCAAGAAAGCGAGAACGACGAACTGTAAAAAAAAAACAATTTATATGATAAAAAACAATTTATATAAGATAAATAAGAAACAAGTTGTTTTTATTATATTTATGAGCTTAAAGGTTTTTAAATTCAAACGAAAATTTTAAATTGAATAATTAAATTAAATTGTAGGGACCATTATTACCTTAGCTGCCATTTTGAAACGGTTAATTTTGTTGCACAGTGAACTGCGAATGCTAAGTCCTGGTCACAGTAGGGCTTTTATACAAGTCCTGTACAATCATTTGGCGCTATTAATAGGAAATAAATGACAGGTATGCCTTCTAGGTCACGCGAAGTGAATGCTTTTCAGAGTTCAATTTCGATAGCGCACAATTATTGGTTATGCGGAACTTAGTCGGCCAGCCGCCGCGCCGGACCACGCCAACGAATACAAAGTACAAACAATAGAATATAATATATTGTTCAAAGGAAACTAATCCATATTAACGACATTGGCCGTAACGACGTCCGATTTTAATCATTTTTGACCTTCAGCCCTAATAGGTTTATAAAGTATGTGTTCTTACTAAATTGGAGGTCATAATTATTTTCTTCTAATTATAATTATAATAAAAATTGTATGATAAAGATGAAATAAAATTTAAGAAAAACACCACTATGATATCATAAACAATTTATTATATACAATATTTACATAGCACTAATGTGATAAAAGTACTAAGATGGTAAAGGTACTTAAGATTCTGGTTTAAAGCAATAAGTCATCATTTAGAAAAGGGCGGGGAGACGTCCGTATGGGTATCCATAGGCCAGAGCTCCAAATCTGGCATATCCGTAAGGGGCAGCGTAAGCGTAAGCTGGAGCTATAGGGGCAGCGAATAGAGCAGGGTCCTTTTTAACTACGGCGTTGAAGCCCTCAGCTCCAGCTGAATAGTCCACAACACGGCGAGTACCATCAGATTCAAGCAGTGAGTATTGTCCCAAAACATTATCTCCAGCTCTGCTTTCTACTTGGCTCTTGAAGTCACCAGTGTAGGGATCAGCTACTCCATAGGAGAAACTGGAGAAATCGGCGCTTACAGCAGCAACCAGAGCGAAAAGAACTACGAACTGAAAAATGTGAAAAAGATTTATTAGAATTATATTTTTTTAAACTTTGAATAGTAATTTAATAAAATATTATGATTTATTGTTTAATTTTTCATGGGTATAAAGTCTTTTTTAATAGTTAAAAGTTAAATATAGTTACATATATAAAATAAACGCTTACCTTCGCAACCATTTTTGATGATGTTGTGACTACGTTGGTGAATCCTGGGAATGTGATGTTCTGATAGGACTCTCGATGGCCTTATATATCGAGATTTTGATCCAGTTCTACTTTAACTTGTTTCAATAAAAAAGAAATTCAGGAAACGTCTAAAAGTCAAGATCATTCGGGCGATGCACCCAATGAAATGTCTCATTGTGATGGTTTCGAATGCATGTTTACGAGAGTCTTTTGTATCTTGGTCTCTTTGATTACCAGACCGGCCTTGAATGCAAATGTGTTATAAATATTTTTCAGATTTGCAAAAGGGCAGGGTATACGTTATAATTGTCTGGTAAACAAAAATATTTAAGTCGTAATAAAAAAGTATAAAAATATTGATAAACGAAAAACTATAAATATAACTTTTAAATATTTAAAAAAAGTTATAAAAAATATTAAAATTACCTTATAAAAGTAAGAAAAAAGGTAAGAGGAAAAGATAAAATTAAATACAATAAATTTTGCTCATATTTATTTATTTATGTATATTAAACAACAAACATTTTTATAAATACATTCGTAAAAAATATAATACTGTTACTATTAACAAGTTCATTTCAGGTCCATATTAATTGCGAATACACTTTGTACTTTTCATAGGTACAAGTAGATGCATCTATTACGTGTCATGTTAATATTATGACCTGAAAGCGATGACTAAAAAGTGATAAACCGATGGCTCGTGCCCACACTAGTATGCACCACTTGTATCGATAAGCACATTAAAAGATAGCGACAACAGAATGTTCTAGTTTATTCGCAACCAATATGCATTTTACCGATTAAATGTAAATCGCAAAATTATTATTCGGGGTCCGTTTAATGTCGATTTCGATATGCTCAGCTGGTTAGATCCAAGGATTGCGTCCATTGGAGAAGGTGGGATGAATAACTGAGGTCCTAGTGATCGTCACGGGGGCGGGGGTTACATTGGGTACGCTTTCAGGCCAGCCTTGGGTGCTGTAAGAGGCGGTGCTCGCTGTATTGTATGATTGCTGCATTTCCTGGGCTTTGTTGGATGATCGTGTGGTTTCTTCAGGGTGGTTGTATTGTCTGTTGGTTTCTTGGTTGGCTTGATTGATCTGTGGCCTGCCCTGGTTGTTGACAGTTGCAAGAAAACCAGTGTGATCGTTTGCGCTGTAATCAACAGTTCTCTTAACTCCGTCAGGTTGTACTAAAGAGTATTGTCCAATCACGATGTCTCCACGTCTGCTCTCATGTTGGCTCTTAATATCTCCAGTATGGGCATCGTTGACTTCATATGCGAAACTGTAGTTAGGTTCTGGATACTGCTCAAAGAAAAGTGGTGCTGGTGCAGGATGTAAGACCATGCTATGGACGGCGATGATCAGACCGGAAAAGAATACCACCTGAAGATAAAATATTTCATATATGAATAAAATTATATAAAGAAGAATTGTAGAACATATTAATGGTACAATATTTATAGGTATAATGTATGTTTATATATTCTTTTACCATAGTAACTGGTTAATGGTTTTTAAAACAATTTTTAGAAACGTTTATCTTTTAGAAAGCTACGATATTGTTTATAATAATGATATCAAAAATTATTCACATTGTAAATATTTTAATTTTTCTAATAATAATATTAATTAAAATATACCTTGTTCATCATCTTGTTGGTTTGTTTGACTGATGTTTGTTGTTTCTTGCACTGATGTCAAGTGTGAATACAAAATAAATATCCCGCAATTTATATATGAAGAAATGAAAAATAATACCCTATTTCGCAATGAGGATTATGTGTCTGAGGGAAGTGGAGCGTTTGTAGATCTATTCGGCGTCTAGATTCTCATATTGCAATTCAATACTTACATATGAGGTGTATTAGAAGTTAAAATTATTTAATTTTGTTTAGTTATATAGAAATAATAATGATTATCACAGAATGGATGGATTTTATATGGCATTGTCTGTTGTAAATGTAAAGAAATACTTTAATTGTCTATAATTTTTTTTAATTCAAACTCCCAAAATTATTCTCCCGTCAGGAGTTGAATTTTTCCTTTGAGATATACCTCGAATTTAGTACCGATTTCGTATAATAAACTAAAAATAAATATGCTCGTTCAGTACCACCGTCTTTTTTGAAATCGGTAAAACATCAATAATTGAATTACTCCAAAAAGCATCTTGAAGTACTTATTATCTCTTTAACTGCTCACATCCTTCCATATTCGTATACTCATAGTAATTATAATTTTATATAAAATTACCATTAAAATGTGTAGTTTAATTAAAAACGTTGCTAATATATTTATGTATACCTAATACTAAAATTATCTAAAGTCAAACATATTTTATGTAAATATGCTAAATATAGCAAACATAAAAACTTCATATTTCGAATAAGTAAATAGAAAAATCTTGAATAAAAATTAATTCGATTTTCCTATTAATGGCTTTAAAACATGCTACTTTGTCAATATCACGTAGAATGAAAAAGACAAGAGGGAGATTGGTGGAAAAAAATGTATTAATTTAACTTATTTTATTTAGTTTAAGTATAGATATATTATAATGACAATTGATTACAAATATATTGATTTGAAGTATAGATACATTATATATGATAACTAGCGATATATATGATAATAATTAATTACAAATATTATTTGGATTTTGTAGAGTGTGATTTACTGCTCTCTATGATAGGAAAACACGTGGTACATAGAGGAGTGCCTTCCATTTAAAATATTTTTGGCTCTTCATATAGCTAACAAACTAGATTCGTAATGCAATTACTGTTATACAAAAATAATGAATACTATATGAAAATTTAAAAAAGGCAGTCATGAGGACTGCAAGCCGACAGAAGTAAAAACTTAAAACTAGAAACGAACAGATGTTACTTTTGGATATTCATATTAATTGTTTGATCTTAAAATGTGTAAATTAAAACTGTTTACATATATCTGGTTTTGACATCTATCGGCACTCTGAGTGTTAGCGTTAACACGTCACGTGACCATGTCGATGACGACTTACATGAATTTACACCCCATCCTAACCTGCCTATAGAAGTTTTCACTTCAATAAAATAGTAAATTAAAATTAAATAGAGTAGTCATAGAGTCATCTTCCAATATATAAATATCTCGTGTCACGGTGTTTGTGGTCACACTCCTCCGAAACGACTCGACCTATTTTAATGTTTTTTTTTTTCTATTTGGTAGGCATGGTTTATAGGCCATAAAGTATTTTTCATCCTCCTACCCTCACACCCCATTTTTAAGTAATATTATGTTATTCATGTTAGATTTCTACTCTCTAACTATTAAAGAATATTTTTTGTTCGAGCCACCTGCATCAGATATAAAGAAAACAAAACGAAAACGACAAAGATGTTACCGAACGTAAAAATTCGTATAGCTATAAATAAAGTATAAACAAAGTTATGCAATGCTTAACGATGCCACTGAACTTGCCTCAAATTGCTTGACCGTGGCAATGAACTTAAAATTACATTCACTCAAGACATGTAGTGTAAAAGATGACTTGACCTCTGAATTTTAATATCGTAAAAGCTTACACGATACTCATCTTTAGCGAGCGGTCATAAAGGCGATAATTGCTAGAATTTATGCATGAAAGTGCAAGTGCCGCGTGCTCTAAGCAATATTATGGTACATGATTCGAGGTGTAAATGAAAGCGGTTAACATTATTTTATAAAGTATTTATTTTTCATCTGTTATTAAATAGATTATATATATAACCGATTAGTGTTTTGTATTTGTGTTACTGTAATGTACAAGCTTCGTCAAAATCTGTTTAGTAGTTTTTGCGTTAAAGAGTAACAAACGTACATTCGCACATACTTTCTCCTTTATAACATTAGTAGGATATTGTTTAGTTTCGCTTGAACTTAACGCTAGCGCGACCTAATCTTTAACTGACGTAAAAATTGAGATATTATTTCATAATTAGCATGTATGTTTTTTGCGTGTAACCTCCTTTATTTTTTAATCAATAGCCGTAACACTTATATTTCAAGAGTGGCTTGGAATTAGAGTATATTTTACTTTAAAATAACTGCGATCAGCTGCTAACTATAATAATAATCTAGATTAATCTAGATTAAAATAATACTTCTAGATAGGACATTTACAATTACTATTTATTGAGACCTAAATTGAAGTAAGGTCATTCTTCGCCTATATACTAACGAAACCTATTTCGCATTTATTCTTTGTATAAAACATGATCATCACATATGCTACACAATGACATAAACAAATGTATAGAGGGCAGCTTTACTTTACATTTTACAGGTCTGCAATCCTTGCCATCGTCCCTCTATTCCTCTGAACAAAGCTATGATTAATTTAAACCAATTTAGAAAATCCAAAAGAACCAGATATGCTAGTCTATACACATTTTTTGGCAAGCGTATTTTTTTGGTATATATATATATATATATATATATTATATATATATATATATATATATATATATATATATATATATATATATATATATACATATGGTATATATATATATATATATATATATATATATATATATATATATATACATACATATATGGTGTATATATATATATATATATATTATATATATATATATATATATATATATATAGCCCGTATTAGAATTTTTATGGAAATATTCAGGAAAAATTACTCGGAAAATTAGGAAATTTGGGAAAAAACAAAAAATGAACAATTTTTTTATTTTATCAATCTTTAGGATTGAATTGGATAAAACAAACGCCTGTCTGATCACTTGTAAACAATGAAACAGTCCTTATCACGTTTACGATGTTTTAAAAAAGTATGAACAGCAGTAGAACGTTTACTTGTATTGTTTAGTTATTGATTATTGATATGCGCAAGGTTGTTATTTATATTGGAGGTTTTAATACTTCATTGTGTTTTGCCCTTGTGAAAGCTATTTAAATATGTTGTATTCAGCTCTTTTTTAACGTCCCACAGCTGAGCACGGGCCTCCCTTCAATACCAGGAGGATCAGGCCATAGTCCACCACGCTGGCCAAGTGTGGGTTGGCGGACTTCACATGTTTTTCGAAAACTTGCAAGGTTCTCTTGGACATGCAGGTTTTATCACGATGTTTTCCTTCACCGTAAGGCAAGTGGTAATCATGTTAGAAATGATTCGCACATGAAAATATCAGAGGTGCGAGACCGGGATTTGAACCCGCAACACTCGGTTTCCCAAGTGAGCATGTCACCACTGGGCTATCACTGCCTTTTATTTAAATATAACTCAAAACAATTTATTCATTGAAACCATACAATAAGATCTGTTACCTTATAGTATTTATCGAAATACGTCTTTCATACTTTACTTTTCTTTTTGAGCATATCAGATTTCTGACCTTAAAATTGTTTTCTTAGTAGTTATATTTTTGTTCGACTCGAGAAAGGACGTTTTTGTATATCATGGTTATTTTTGTGTCATGTCACATGACATATTCACAAATTTTGAATTCATTTTCCTAATTCTTTTTTAATTTATAGTTAAATAAAAAAAATGGACCCCAAAAGTTTTATAATTCATTATTTTTAAGGGATTTTGAAGTCGGTATACCATTTTTACAAAGTTAGCAATTGTTAATTGTAAATGTATAAGCAGGATCTGTTTAGTGTTTTATGATTTTTAAGCGGAGCTATTTATTATCAGGTTTTGTTTAAAATGCTTAAGTTAGATTTAAGCCCTGAGAGAGTAAAAATACCTCACATCAATTTTTTGAAAAAAATCTGTTAAATGGATAATAAAATATTGCTATTTTCAAATTAAAAAGAATGACTTCAGCTGTTGCTGAATATATCGCTTGAAACGGGGGTGAAAGAACATACCTACTTCTCTATAGTTAGAGAATAATCTACCATCCATTATTTAAAAGCTTTACAAAATTTACAAATAGAGGTGCTAGAAGGTGACAACCTTTTTCCGGTCTCACTTGCGCCATCTGTTATCCATTTTAGGAAAAAATAGCCCGATAAGTAGCCCGAATTAGGAATGTCTAAATATTTGTATGGGATGCGGCATCTGTACTAGTATAGTTTTATATGTGTGGTTAGAGTTTACAATTAATATACTCGTATGAACAATTTCTCATAAATTGTACCACGCGATATACTTAAGCGTTAGTATAATTAGAATATTTCATTTCTGTTTCACGTTTGATGATGAATACCATAATTAAAGCGCACTATGGTTTTTAAAAGTCATTATGATATCTCATTCTAACTTGTGATTAAGTCGTTTAGAGACAGATTTATGAGATTAACGTATATTGGCTAGAATTCGTCTAGTAGTCGATTTTCGTCAACAATTATTATTGAAAATTTGAGGAAAATATATATAAATAGAATTAACTGTCTATATATATATAAATTACTGTTTCCAAAACTTTTTTATTGATTACACTAAAGCTTGTCAATAGTTACTAAGCAAAACAAAAAGATAATCGATTGACAAACAGTAAAAAAAGGTACTGAACTGTTTTGTCTTTGCCTATTTATATATAGATTATGTAGGAGTTGAGACTTTTTTGGATGCAGGTAAGTCGAGAAGTTAATAAATAATAGTGACCATAAAAACCTTTTGTTACTACTTAATAAACTTTTGTTTACATCGATAATACTTAAACAGACTTTGTACTATAAGTATAATTTATTTCACTAGCATTGCCCGCGGCTCCGCCCGCGTTCGGATGACCAAAAACCAAATTCTTAGGTTTTACATATTAGTATACCCTAACATTGCAGTTTTTGTATTTTTTCTCAGTAATGAGGCATTTTCCCGCGGTAAAAAGTATCCTATATGTTGACCCGGATAATCAAATATCACCATACCAAATTTCACCAAAATCCCTCCAGTGGTTTTTCCGTGATGCGGTAAGAGACAGACAGACAGACAGACAGACAGACACAAAAATTCTAAAAACTATAGATTCGGCCTCTGTATCGATAATAATGTCCATTTCAATAAGATTTTCCAAAAAATATCTAATGTACAGATTCGGCTTAGTTACAATTTTATTTTATGTATAGATATAGTAATATTAGCATATATATATATATATATATATATATATATATATATATATATATATATATATATATACATATATCTTACATTTAAATGATAGCTTAAAGGAAATAACATATGATAGATTAATACCATAGAACATCCGGAAGAAATCATAACATTGCTTACTACCTATTCCGGTTTTGACTGTGTTTCATTCACTTATCGATTATAATACGAACTAAGGACCCGCCTCCGCTTCGCTTCTCTCGATAACTTTGCACGCCTCGTCATCTTAGTACTGATTTTTCCAAACGACCAATTTTTCGAAAGTATTTTTAATACAAAATTATTGACTTTTAATATCATTTCTGTTGGTACTAACTAAACATTTGACGTTAATAAAGCCGAAAAAACGTATCCTATCTGAGTCTGAGTCGAATCTGTACATTAAATATTTTTCGGAAAATCTTATTGAAACAATCCAGAGGAGACATCTACGAGAAGCTGAATCTATAATTTTTCGAATTTTTGTTTATCTGTCTATCTGTCTGTGACCGTATTACGAGAAAACCACTCAGATTTTGATGGAATTTGATATGACAATAGCTGGTTATTTGGGTCAACATATAGGATACTTTTTACCGCGGGAAAATATCTTATCTCTGAGATACTAAACTTTAAAATACGCGAGTATATGTAATGTATATAAATCTTAGAAATAAAGCTTTTATTTATTTTAAAAAGTAGAAGAAAACCACTATACTTTGTATAATATGTACGTAAAGTACATTATTAATAAGTATTGATCGTTTGAACAAATAAGCTCACTAAGGCGACGGCATGACATGATTTATTTTAAGTATTTTTCAATTATCTCCTAGGCGTATGACCAAATGACGTACCATGAAGGCCAAATTTTTTCTTTGTTAAGAACTTACTAGTGACGATAAAATAAATTATACTTATTAACATTTATTAACAATAATAAATATATTGTGTTTTGAAAAGATATTTGTACTATAATTATAATAATATATACAAAAAAAAAATACTTGTAATGTTCTGGTCTGCTATGGAACTCTACCAAATCTTAACTTTGGCTTTGACACGTTACTACGATAGTAACGTAAATAATAATATTAATATTTATTTTTTAGCTATAATTAATTAGAATAACAGGTATTACATCACTGACTCATGTTATGGAAACTAGAACTAACATTACAAGTTCCCACGCGCAGTATTAAAAAGGCTGTATTCATTTATTCAGTTGCACATAACATCAATATATTATTTACTTAGGAAATTGTACTTGTGCTTTATATTTACATATATTATTAACATATAATTTATTATTAGATAGACTCATAAGAGGGCATAGAAAATAAAACCAAAAAATTTTTTCTCTAAATATATAGGGCTAATTTTTGCCGCGGCTTCACTCGCGTTATAAGCGGGACTGGGTTGAAGGGTTAGGTTTGGGCTATGTCCGATCCCAGGATGCAATCTACGTCCTTGCCAAATTATATCGAAATCTGTTCAGTGGTTTAAGCGTGAAAATGTAACAGAGTTACATTTATAATATGAAAATATATGGACTTTATTAAACACTGTATACATTAATTGATTTTCAGTTTATTTTTTACTGGTTCCAAAAAAGGAGGCACTCAACTCAAGTGTGTAATTTTTGTGTACTAAAAAGAACTCGGTCAATACAAAGCGAAAGTATAGCATAAGATGCACAAAAAATATATACACTCGGGTTAAGTGCCTTTTTCTTTTTTGAAGTTGGTAAAAATAAACCATTTAACGTAGTCCTTTTTAGGTCAACAGTCCAACTCGATTGGAGAGAGATCAAGAACATTACTCCAGGCTACTGAGATTTATTTGATACAAAAATTAAATAAATATTTATCATGATAAATGCCTAAATATTTTTTAGTTATTAAACTAATATTAATATGTATAAAAGTTACTTTTAAAAGTAACTTTATACCTATTTATTTATTAACTTTTATACATATTTATTTTACCTATTTACAATCACAATAGTACACACAAATATAAAAAGTAGAACTAAGAAATAGAAACTAAATGCTGTGATTACTTACAGCATGTACAGAAACAATTTTTTTTTAATTATACAAAATATATTGTGGAAGTATAAAAAAATTATTAATCAACGGTATATAGTGCTACAGATATTTTTTTTTTTTATATTGCAAAGTTAATAGATTCTTTCTTATTTATTATCTTTATTATTACACAATCTTTATATTATATACTAGCGACTCACCATGCAACGCTTCGCTTCGGGATCGTCCCTAGTAAACAAAAAAAAATGTATCCCACGGGAACCGTACATTTTTCGGGGATAACAAGTAGCCTATATACTATTCCACACTATAATCTATCTCTGTGCCATCCTCACAAACTTACAGATTTATAATATCTGTAATACAATATTTATTTTTTATAAACCTTGATAGGTACCCTAAAGTATTCACTTCTTACATTGCATAATATTTTAGTAAACTTACGTGCTTAGATTTGCTTTTACAATTACTAGACCAGATAGTAAATAGTATACAATAAACATATGTATATAACAAAAATAATATTTTTAAACGAATTATATAACTATTGTAAGGTTGCATTTTTATATATTGAATGTTTTAATAGAAAATAATATTATATTTGATTAATTTGTAATGATTTATGTATAAGGAATTTACTTATGTGACCTTGGCCGATAAGAATGTATTAAAAAAAAAAGGGCGCGGATATTCATTTGTTTTGAGATTCCGGTACCACCATGTAGTGACTGGGCACGAATAGTTTGTAATACTGAAAATTATGATTATAATTTATGTAACACACTGACGTTTATAAAAGTACTGAATATAAGAATATAAGCAAGGAATATCTCGAAGTTTTATTAGGGGCCCAACACTATGTATTATTGTAAGTAATTATATTTTGAGATAATAGTAATAAATCTCTTATAGGTGAATGCAAAAAACTTATACAAATCGCATAACCTTGGTTTTATTACTCAGGAAATAATTTCAGGTAAGTACTGATCTTTATAAAGATTAGGATCAAGTCAAATTCTAAATGCCAAAGGTACAAATAAATGAGCAAGTTAGACAAAAGTAGGAAAGCGATAAAATGCTTTAGTTCTAGCCGCCGAATTAATTGCTACATTCGAGTTATAATCTCTTTAGGCAGACTTCATAAAGGAATATGTACTGAATTCGTGTTTGGTTTTTTGTATGTATGTCACGCAATTTTTTTGTCAATTAATATATTAATCGATTTTAGTTTTAGTCAAGAGGCGATAATCGATTTTAAATTCTTTTATCTGTCGCACAAACTTAAGAAAGTTAATGATAAAATAATTAGGTACTTTTAGGCATTTCGTCAGTTCACTTTTTCGGTTAAACATTTTATCTATATAAAAAAATAAAATATATGTTGGGACATTAACACATATCACCATCTAGTTCCATGGTAAGCTACAAGGTTTGTGTTATGAATACCAGATAATTGATACACTACACATATATAACTTTAACTGCCTCGGTGGTGTAGTGGCTAGCATGTACGGCTGCACATCCGGAGGTCCTGGGTTCGAGTCCCGGGTCGGGCCAAGTTTAGTTATTGAGTCTTTCTGTATAGTACGAGTCTCGTAAGTCTCAGTAACAGCCCGGAGTTGGGAAGTTGGCGGTGTTTCACCCCCGTGCCTCGGAGAGCACGTAAAGCCGTCGGTCCTGCGCCTTAACTCTCACTGGTCGTGTCGAGTGGTCGTCCCACCGGAGTATGAGAGCGACAGGAATAGAGAGTGCACTTGTGTCTGCGCGTACACTTGAGCACTATAATATCTCCTGCGCAGTTGGCTAATCTCAATGAGATTGGCCGCCGTAGCCGGAATCGGCTAGGAGAACATCATCATCACCATAACTTTAAAAACATTATAAATAAAAACACCCATGACTGAAGGTTAAGCATTCGTGCTCATCACACAAATGAATGCCCCCAGCGGAGATCGAACCCGCGACCGCTGGTACAGCAAGTAGGGTCACTAGAAACAGAGCTAAATGTGTCGTCAAATCAATAGTTATTTTATAAAAAAAAATTTTTAGATTTACAATGAATAATTATTCTTAAGCTTTTCGTTATAATAAAATATGTCAAGAGCACGCAAATATTGTGGTGCTTTGTTCGTTAACAATATAATATGATAATTAATGCTGACATTTTTTGAATATGTGGTTTAAATTTACACCATTATAACGTGCTACGTATTTAACACTAACATTATAGTTGTAAAAAATTAAAAAAAAAACACGCTCTTGACGCTTTTTAAAGTGTGGGAAATTTTAAAACAAACCAAAACCAAATTAAAGTATTGTCATCCATATTACATACTTTTGTTTCAACAATTCATCACCTCCCTGTTCATTTCCCAATCACTAAGCCGCGCGCACTTTGGACACGAATTTGTATCGTACTTAAACGTATGATCGTGGTCGTATGAATTAAGTGCGCACATTGAATACATTCTTTTCCACCAAATAGGGAGTTTCATCCATTTTCAACGCACGAAAGTGTTTTAAAATTCCAACAAGTTCAGATCGTTTTCTGACGTCGGAACTACACGCACGTATACTTACGATAACTCGCAACCAGTCTACGCGCCCCCATAGTACTTGAAGGGTCGGAATCATTCGTGCGTGTTCGTGCGTGTTCGCACGAGTAAAATTCGGACGAAAATGTATCCAAACTACGCCGCTTAGGTTCGGCACAGTCTTCGATCAACCATACTTCTGTAGTATTGTTGATCGAAGGGCACAATACATCGTCTCTACTGCTGATAGGTTTTGGCAAAAGTTTTACGACCGACCGCTTGTCTGATATCAACTCTCCTTGAGGTTTGAAAATACTATTGTTTATCGCGCACGTTTTGTAATATAACTTTGTTTCAACAATTAGTAGTTGATTAAAAGTGATTTCAAAGATTTGATTACATTTTTAGTTACAAGGTTATCTAATAATATGTTTACCTAAGCGTTTAAAATAAATGACTTGAATAAATTCCCTAGAACGAGGCGATGTCGCATGGTTAAAAATTATTAATCTAATAATATTGTTTTTTTTTTCTTGTATGACATGCATAAAATTATACCAATTTGATTTTTACGACAATGTCAAAGTAATATATTTTTTATTTTGACATTGTCAAAATAAAAAATATATAGGTAGTATTTTATATTTATTAACACTTAGGTATATTTTATTTTACATGTATATAAAA
This sequence comes from Brenthis hecate, assembly GCA_951806755.1. Lineage (NCBI taxonomy): Eukaryota > Metazoa > Arthropoda > Insecta > Lepidoptera > Nymphalidae > Brenthis > Brenthis hecate. The sequence goes on along the minus strand of OX638265.1, from coordinate 5,514,102 downwards.
AAGATTTCAAGCGGCATTACTATTTAAATGATACAGGTCTTTAAATGTAGAAACCGTCTGTTTGTATATCTCACACATACAGATTTTCTCAATCCTCATAGGTACATACAGGATTTCTAACTAAATATGAATTAAAAAATGCGTCTTTATATATGTATTATATATGTATGCGTCTTTATAATGCGTCTTTATATACTAAGCGACTCACCCTCGCTTCGCTCGGGTTCGTCCCTAGATTGTATCCCCATATAAATGTTCATCCCCATTTTCACCCCCTTGAAGGATAATTTGCGGGATAAAAAGTATCCTATGTCCTTCCCAGGGTCTAAATCATAATAAATCAGTTTATGTAGATCCATAGATTATCCCCTACAACCTTACAAACTGTCAAACTTTACCTCTTTATAATATTAGTAGAGATAATAATAATTTTTATTATATTGTTCAAACCAACAGTTTATGTTATGCTAATAATTTTGCATATCTTGGCATCAAGAATTCTATAGATTATTCACGATGTAAATTACATTAAGCCCTTTGAAATTCCAAATATATTATGGACAAGGTAGGATTTCTTGACATGTTATCAATCTATAGCTTTAACTTTATGGATTCTGGAACGAAGCCAATTCAAGTAATCGCTTGAAGTAACGTGTTATTAGCCATTAAATATCCCATTAAATAATGTACTACGAAGCTTGTTATAATGCATTTTTCTTTATTGCGTTATCGATTAGAGGTCAGAGGTCGTAGATTCGATTCTCACACGTTACCGCCATACCATATGAGGGGCATACTATGTTCCTTTTGTATGACCCAAAAACGTGAGTGAAGTCTTATTTATATAACTAGCAGCTCACCTTCGCTCCGATCGGGTTCGTCCCTTTGTACGTTTTACCGGATAGTATAGATTTATCAGAGATGATAAATATATGAGATATTTTTCCGCAATAAAAAGTATCCTAAATGTTGACTCTGATAACCAGCTATCATCATACCAAATTTCATCAAAATATGTCCAATGCTTTTCTCGTGATGCGTTTCCAGATAGACAGACAGACAAAAAATTTGACAAACTATAGATTCGGCTTCTGTATCGATAATAAATAAGAATGACTATTTCAAAAAAGAATTAAAAAAATATTTAATGTACAAATTCGGCTCTGAATTTTATTTTATTACAGATGTGCACCTATAGATAGATTGTTACATTTATAGAAAGCAAAGAAAAGTCGACAAAGGCATCCAGGGTCGCACTCAAGGAAAGCTCGAATAAGGTTCTAGATAAATATATCTAACTTTAAATCAAAAAATATAAAGACGAAAAAATCCAGTTCACTGACCAATATGCAAGCAAAAAGTATATTAGACGAAAATAGATAATCGTATTTTAACTAGAAGTAAAAAGTTTAATTTAATCTGTATTTCCTTAAGAATGTCGAAGCAAGAAACTAAGTTCACGTATCTTTATATAGTCTGATTATATACAATAGGTATTAATTACATAACCTATTAATTAATGAATTAATTAAATATCAGTTCTAATTAATAACATTGTAATATTAATACCTATATGATTACGTACAAGCTTACTAGTGCGGCTTCGCACGCGTGTAAGCTTTTATGTTTTACCAACCGGATGAAATTACGAGGATCATGTATATTATCTACATACATATATAAAAAAAAATTGTAACTGATCGCTGTCTGTAAATGGAAAATATTTGAGAAAAACTATAATTGGGGGTATTTATCAACGCAATAGAACCCAAAACAATGATTATAGGAATATTTATCTATTTTTCTGTGCGTTTGTGGGCGCTAATTTCAGAAACGGCTTAACCGATTTGGGTGCGGTTTTATATTGCTAATATATTGTGGTAAGCTTCTCTTAACATTCAGTATTTGTTTTATTTCAATCGGTTCATAAATAAAAAAATTAAGTCAATTTAAAGAATGACCTAGGGATGAACCCGAGCAAAGTGAGTCGCTAGTATGTAATACATAATATGAAGTTTACCGAAACAAGCAGAATGACGGTCTCAAGCTAAGTTTTTAAATCAAATTGATGAACCAAATGAAAAATAATTAATTTAATCCTAACTTAGCTATTCATTAAAGAAAAACAATTGAAATTCTTTTAGCGATTCTTTAAAAATACTGAGAAAAATTATAAAAGCTTTATCTATTGATAGAATTCATTTCACATTAAGAAAATTCTCGTACCCAGCAGTAGGAAATTAAAGAGGCTAATTTATTTCTTTCAAATATTTCTTTACATGAAGCATTCAATGTACAACTAAAAACATACACTTTAGTTAGTTTATTAGATTTTTTAAATAAATGTTCAAGGCCGTAGGTTCGATTACAGCTAAATTAAAGGCCATTAATATGTATTAAAGACTTACTTCATATACATATATATCTATATCATTATAAAACAGACAACGTATAATGTATAGAAAAATATATTTTATATTATGACTGTATAATACTATATACCTATTATATTTCTAATTGTTTATAATCACACACACACACACACACAGTGAGGAATTCATAGTGTGTATACTAAAAATTATAGTTGAAATCATTATTGATAACTATAATTCGTTTAAAACTAAAAAGACATTGAAACCGTGAATTATCACGTATATTCGGAACCAGTTGCATAGGTCACTGACACGAGATGCGCAAGAGTGAATGAACATAACATGTAGTGACATTGTCAATGCCATCGTCCACTGAATGTAACATATGGGCGCTATTTATAGCTCTTAGTACTTAATTCTCTTCTCTACATATAATTTATAAATCGATAAAAATTATAATACAATATTTAAAATTGACATTAAGCTAACTTCAATAATATGACTTAAATATGTTGGGACATTAACATTTAACACACGTCATCATCTAGTTCCATGGTAAGCTACGAGGCTTGTGTTATAGATAGTTGATACACTACACATATGTATATAAATTTAAATACATACTTATTATAAATATAAACACCCATAACTGGAGAACACACATTCGTGCTCATCACACAAATGTATGCCCTCAGCGGGACTCGAACCCGCGACCGCTGGCACAGCAAGTAAGGTCACTACAAATTGAGCCTTCCATGGAACTAGATGTTGCTGTGTGTTAATGTTCCAACATACATTTATGGGACTCAGTGTTAATGTATGATGTACGAACGAACCATATGAGTCCAAACTCAAGGGGTTAACTAATAGCCACTGAGGAAATCCACCATCATCCTCCTGGCTCCATCATCAGAACAGCTACAAGAATACTATCTGATATCCAAACTACAAATACATACAAAGTTTCATTTCGATACAACAATTAGTAAGTAGGTTAAAATCGACTTCAAGATTTCTTTACATAAGTTAAAAGTGGAGCTAATAAAATCGTGTTAAAAAATGAAAATTGTACGGTGCTTTGTTTTTAAAATAAATACTTCAATTCCATCTTAAATTTTGTGACTCTGTTAACTGATGCAATTGTGACCTAAGCACGTTAGTGATCGCGTGACCATGTTTGTTGTAAAGCACGCGGAGCATCCAGAATTTCTGTAAATAGTTATATTAGATTGTCAAATATTTGCGTTACCCTATGAAAGTATTACGTGAAAAACCAGTTAACATAGAGTCTTTAGGAGAGGTATCTATACACAACTGTGGTCTGTGGAAGTTTATCAGTTGATGTGACCAACTATCACATGACAACATCTATACTAATATTATAAATGTGAAAGTGTGTTTGTTTGTTTGTTTGTTTGTTTGTTTGTTTGTTTGTTTGTTTGTTTGTTTGTTTGTTTGTTTGTTTGTTTGTTTGTTTGTTTGTTTGTTTGTTTGTTTGTTTGTTTGTTTGTTTGTTTATCCTTCTTTCACGTTGAAGTAGAGTGACGGATTGGCGTGATCTTTTGTGTGGAACTGGAGGGCTGGAGAGAAACATAGGCTACTTTTTACCGCGGGAGTTTACCTAATTCCCACGGGAAAACAATTTATAATACAATTCAAAAAAATATTTTTGATCACAATTACTTGAAACTTAGTATTAATGCTCTTCAAATAAAATTAAATAAATCCGTGTTTTATAATTTTTCGAAATTCATCCTATAAGGGGGTAAAATAGAAGATGAAAGTTTGTATGAAACTACCTTTTTACAGTTTTTTTGTGTTTTTAGCGCGAGCGAAGCCGCGGGTTCTGCTAGTAATTCTATATTTTAATATTTAAGTATATCTATTAAAGGTTAGTCAGAATAATTAAAAAAAAACGGTGAATCAGCAGCTTACAAAGAATGCGGATAGTGCCCGGGAAGTTTGGTCGTTGGACAAAAAGTTACGTTTTTTGCTCATTTCATTTTCAGATGTCGCAGTGTCTGATCAATCTACTTTTATTTGTCATTGCTATTTCGATTCATTGAATTCAAATATTCGATAGGCAGTATTCGAAGAATATATTTATTTGAAGAGATTTTTTGCAATGACTTTTATTTCTCAAATATATTTTGTTTCATGAAGTGTTCTAAATTTACTGCCTCGTTGGTCTTGTGGTTCGTATGTCTGCTGATTCAGAAGTCCTGAGTCTTGGTTCGGTTCCAGTAGATTCACATAAAGCCTTAGGTCCTGCGTTGGAACTCTTGTTGGTGTTGTTGTCAGATTTTGAAAGTGAAAGGAATAAAAGTGACTTAAGTTTACGCAGGCACTTGTATACTATTATAACTTTCTCTCTCACTCCTGCGCAGTTAATCTGCTGCTTATCTTATAATTAGTGAGATACGGAGCCTGGAAGATATTATTTACATTATTATTACTTTTGCAATTAGACTTTTGTAACTGTAAGGATGAAGTTTAACAATTGTAAGTGCATATATTATGTTAAGTCGGAAGCGGAAGACATCATATCAGTTGCCTGAGTATATTAACTCGATGTTAACATTTTCTTGAACTTACAAAACTATTTCAAGCATCAATAAGAGAATAGAAATAAAAAAAAACTTCATTTAACACACACGTGGATATAGCAAACACGTGGCTACCAACTTTTATAAAAACGTTCACCATGAAAAACTGTGTGTTAAAATTTCAATGCATCAGTGAAAGACTTTCGGATATTGGCAATTTTGCAAAAACTGATATTTATTTATCTTTATATATATAATTCTTCTGTGAGTGTGTATGTCACTGAACTTCTCTCAAACGACTGGACCGATTTTGATGAAATTTTTTGTGTGTGTTCAAGGGGATCTGGGAATGGTTTAGATTCACAATTTTGTCCAAAAAGTTTGAAATTTTCAAATTAAAGACGTGTAGACAGGACAACGTCTGTCGGGTCCGCTAGTATACTATATGACTTTATAACAACGCTTAATAAAAGCCGTTTATAACTATTAATTCAAATATATTATCTTATATCTAGGAACGTTTTAACGGTTAGTACAGATTTCTCAGAGATGACATATTTTCTCGCAACAAAAAGTATCCTATATGTTGACCTGGATACCCAGCTATCATCATGGTAAATTTCATCAAAATTTGTATAGTAGTTTTCTCGTGTTGCGTTCCCAAACAGAGAGACAAAAATTCTAAAAAGTATAGATTCGGCCTATGTATCGGTAATAATGACTATTTCGATAAGATTTTCCAAAAAAATATTTAATGTACAGATTCGACTCAGAAGTTTAATATATGTATAGATATTCTTATAAACAATTATATAACATCCTGATTTGATTAATTCACCATAATTGATCTAGATAAAAATATGTAAATTAAGAATCGAAAAAAAAAACATATCCAAGTACTGAAAGTAAACCAGTTACTCAAACTGTCTGTTCAACGCGTTCAAGTGAAGGTCACACAAATTTCCCGGATCCTTTGTTTTCGTTAAATAAACGAGTACAGTAAGTCGAAATAATAATTAAATTATATTTTTTAGTACGTATTTGTTGTTTAAATTGCATATTGTGGCTAAATTAATTATATAAAAGATAGTTATGTCGTCCTTGATGTTTATAATTGTATAATTACAGTCCTTATGGCGTAGGTAATAAGTGTGTAAAAGTGAGAGGTCTCTTTGTCTAGGTCGTGAATAGAATTAGAGCGTCGGTCGGCTACTTTATACTTGGCATTTCATTCAAATGACTCAGGGCGTTAGCTTGTTGTGTAATTCTGGCTTATGGTTATTAACCGTATCTGAGATTATAATACGTGCTAGTTTTGTGACGTAAAACGTAAGATTGATGCTTGTACAGTAGATTGGTTGTATGTATAAGCAATACTAATAAACAGAATCTTACGAGATTTTTAAGGATAAAAATATTAAGGGTTCCATAACGAACACCTTCTAATATCTAAACGACAGCCAAAATTTATATAATATATCGATAATAAATCAATCAATATGAAATTACAAAGCCGTTAAGTTATATAGTGGTAATTCATAGCATCGTCTCTTCACAAAGAAAAATAGTTGAAATAAATGTCAATAGTTTTGTAATTATACTTTGTAAAATTACCAAAAGATAACAAAATATTAAAAAAAGGCATATTATGGTATTAAAATCAGTAGGTGAACAAAAAAATATATTATATCAGCCACTTGTAAATCAAACTTGCCTTATTTACTGATTATAATACATAAGTATTATTGATAAATTTAAAATTCAGGGTTTATAGTGCATATAATCATACGACGATCTTAAATTTTGTGAGTGGTTTACCACAGTTAAAAACTGTCAGTCACAAAAAAATGTTTAATTAAATGCAGGACGAATTTTGCAATACTAAAAATAATTTAGGATAGACATACATAATTACAAATCAAATAGAATGGGATCGACACTTTGCGGACCAACGACATCTATTATTTATTCTAGCAAACAAACATAGCCCTGTCCAATTACTTTGTACGGGATGGGGCATCTGTAGGTACTAGTATAGAATTGTCATCTGTGGTAACATTATGTGATCACTAAGCTGACATTATCTATAGGTATTATTATTGTCATTTTATGTAGATTATTACCGGTGGCGTTTTTTTCCTTTTTAGCCGACTTCCAAAAAGGAGGAGGTTCTCAATTCGTCGGAATCTTTTTTTTTCTTTTTTTTTTATGTATGTTCACCGATTACGCGAAGACGCCTGAACCGATTTAGAATTTTTTTTTGCGTTTCAAAAGGCATACTTTCCACGTGGTCCCGTATAAATATTATCAAAATCGGTCGAGCGGTTTTTTTAAAAATCAACAATAAATATTTTTTTTATTTAAATTGTTTAATTGAATATGTTATTAAAAAACTTTCTTCTTACAAATTACCTGCTTATTACGTCAACACTTCGACATACGTTACCTTGATGTGTACCTAATATAAGGACAAATCAGCACAACAATAAACATACTTTACAGCCATGTAATATTGAGTAAGATAAGATTAGTTGTACAATGTTATAAAAAATCCTTTCACGACATATTATTATTTACGTTTCACAACTAATATTACAAGTGACAAAACTTGTGAGTGACTCCGTTTGTCACTTATTAGGAGATATTGGAAGAATGTCATGTTCCTAGTTTTGAAAACTTGCAAAATTGAGAAAAGTAAATAGGTATATAAAGTCACATATTAGCTGGCAACGAGTAAATGTATAACAATAACTCGGTTCTTTTGACAAAAATTGTAAATGGGTAGGTACTTATGATGATAATGATGATGATATTCCCCTGACCGATTACAATCGATCTCACTGAGACTAACCATATGCAGTAAGTAACCACATAATGCAGTCAACAAACATGTAACACCAGGGCTGAATTAACCATGCCGGGGCCCCCTAGGTAATGCAATTATCAGGGCCCTTTCACCCTTTTCTAACTTATTAAAATACATTTTTCGTAATTACGCTATTAGGTAGATTTCATAGAAATGTAACTGTTGCATTTGCCCTCATGGTGGAATATTCACGTATTTTTTTATTTTTTTTTTAATTAAATTTTCACTCCATGATACTTCAGGCTAAAGAGTTATATAGATGGAATCCGCCAAAAACCCGCCTTTGATATATCAAAGTCAAAAATAGTAGCGTGATTTTGTTGTTTATAGTCCGCTCGATTATCGATTTTGATTTACTTCTTTCAAAGAATAAAGGAAATTTTGAATTTTTGAGAAGAAAATATGAAAAATAATGAATGTAAAAAATTACTCTATATTTTTTTTAAGCATTATTTCTCATTCTCTTAAAAGACATAACATAATATTAATATTATCATTTTTTTTTAATTATTATAATAAATTTTATTTATTTATCAGAATAATGAGTATACTAATAATATCTAATATATAAAATTTCGATGTCACAATGTTAGTTACCGTACTCATCCGAAACGGCTTTACCGATTTTTACCAAATTTTATATGCGTATTCAGTAGGTCTGAGAATCGGCTACTATCTATTTTCCATACCCCTAAGTGATAAGGGTGGTCCACCCCAAAAAAAAAATGTTATGATTCGGAATTAAAAAATACATACAAACCTAAATTTTCAGTAGGGACGAACGCGAGCGGAGCGAGGGTGAGTCGCTAGTTTTTATATATTACTAGCGACTCATCCTCTTTCCGCACGGGTTCGTCCCTAGTTACGTTTTACCGTTTACTATAGATTTCTCAGAGATGAGATATTCTCCAGCACTAAAAAGTACCCGTATAACCAGCTGTCATCATTCCGAATTTCATCAAAATGTGTCCAGTGGTTTTGTCGTGATGCGTTCTCAGAGATACAGACAAAAAATCTAAAAACTATACATTTAGTCTCTGTATCGATAATAATTACTATTTCAATAATATTTTCTAAAAAAATTTAATGTACAGATTCGACTCAGAGTTTTATTATAATATGTATAGGTTTTAAAATATTACTGTTTTATTTCGTGTTTAGTTCATAGAACTTTTACAGATACCCTGTCTACATTATTTCTTACACTGAGATGAATGCATTGCTATGTAATATGTATATATCACATGTATATGTGTCATTTATTTCCTTATAAATGGAATGGGCAAGGCTGAACGAGTGCGTAGTTCAAAACGTCGATCAATTAATGAGTAATTTCTTGAGAATGATAGCAATTATTGGTTATATAGATACATAATGGGTATTTTATACGCCATAAATTTTACGCCATGTACAAGACATAAAATATATCTATTTCTCTGTATGTACATACCTATAAATGTAAATTATAATCTTTTATTTTTGATATTAAATTGTATTGAAAAAATGTGTAAAGGAATAATGCTTCATTATATTTTCTTTATTTGGAAAACAATGTAGTGCTTAAAAAAATAAACTGATTCTTTAAATATTGTGGACTTATAAGTAAACCTATTTTAAAAAAAAATCATGAGCTTAAAAATTCATTGAATGTATGGTATTTTTTCATTATAGTAATAGTGTCGTACTCTCCATTTAGTTAGGCCCGTCTTTAGGTAAACAGGAAAAAATCTGTATCACTTTTGACGCTTTCTACTATCTCCCTACAAAAGATTCAATTTCCATATATAAGAATTTTTTTATTAAATTTTTCTTAAAATTTACTAAAAAAGAATTTTTATTAAATTTTTCTTAAAATTTTGTACGGGACAATCCTTGACGTATAACCTAATTATTTAAAAATATTAATGAAAACAGTAATAGTAATAAGACATCTAAATAATAAACTTGAATTGAAGAACTTCTTTTTGGAAGTTGGTTAAAGATATCCGTCTGTAAAAGACTAATTAAGTGTTGAAATCTAAAGTCACATAAGACCTCCGTATTCTTTAAAATGTGGGTTATGTTTTTTATTACTTCAAAACAATAAAAATTCAATAATAAATATCGTGACTGAAGTTACCTATTTATTATAAAACTCAAACGTTGTAACAATAAAGTAAAAAATAGCTTCTCTCATGTAACCAATAACGCAGTCTATTTTTTAATCGTTGTTCTCGACACGTTTATTTCTGAACGCTTTGGGAGCGATCTATTTTAGAAGCTCTGTGTGCGTTATGCTCGCCTGGTACCTTGGGGCGAGATGTGACGTCCGTGACGTAAGCTCATCACTGTCAATACTGTCAAGCCAATGTCAGTTCCGGTTAAAGCTTTTTACAATTTTTATGTTTTCGTCAAGCTTTTTTTATGTATGGATTTTTTAAGTTGAAATTAAAATTTTGTTTACAACAAAATATAGAAAAAAATGCAATATTTTCTAGTGGTGTGAATAATAATAATAATCATATCTTACCATGAATTTTCTTCTTTTACCTTGCTTGCTAACCTCCGTCTTCTTTCTGCTACAAGACATTGGAAAAGTGAACAATTAATTATACCTACTTACCTACTGACACGTATATTATATATATATATATATATATATATATATATATATATATATATTATATATATATATATATATATATATATATATATATATATATATATGAATAATATATATGAAATATAAGCCAAAACAAAAAGACGTGAATTTAATTCAAATGGTGTTTCAAGCCCGCTCAAATCGAAATTCAGCATTTTTGGCTTTTTATTAATTAATTGATTTTCTTAAACTTAATACTAAAAGAAAAAAAAATAATAATTGTTTACTTTAACTTAGGTAAATGATGCCAATTCACTTTTACTTTCTGATTTCAATTATATAGAAATATATATATTTTTAATGATGAAGACACGTTTGGGTCAGTTTGTAGTGACCCTACTGGCTGTGCCAGCGGTCGCGGGTTCGAGTCCCGCTGGGGGCATTCATTTGTGTGATGAGCACAAATGTTTGTACTCCAATCATGGTAAATACCTATATTTATAATATGTATGTATTTAAAGTTATATATGTGTAGTGTATCAACTGTATGTATCAACTATATATTGGCTTATTGTTTATAAACAGATTGCCATGAAACAGAATTCAAAATTAAAAAAAAAAAAAGTGTATCAACTATCTGGTATCCATAACACAAGCCTCGTAGCTTACCATGGAACTAGATGGTGCTGTGTGTTAATGTCCCAACATATTTATTTATTTATGAAGTAAAATTGTTTACAAGGTAGTCAACAAAAGTACGCATTTATTATATGTACTTTATATTGCATATATTGCAGGCACATGGTATTATTGGTATTATTAAATAGGCATAATACTATTTCAGGCTTCAATATTTTAGTCTTAGGTTTTTTAGTAATGTATTGATTCTCTTATATTGAAATGAAAATAAACATTCAAATTAACACACGCACTTTTAAATTACACTTTTAAAATGAATTTTTCTTTCCACTCTATTCTGACAACATTCGATGCAAACGTTTAAAATATAAACTTTTCTATATTTACAGTCGAATTACCGCTGAAAGCCGTAAATTCCACTTCTCCCTGCCCATTTCCCAATCACTTGGGGTCGGCGCAGTACATCTTATGTACTGCTGATAGGATTTGGTAAAAGTTTTACGACCGGCCGCCTCACGCCTGCCTGACGTCAACCCTCCTTGGGAATGCTATTGTCTCTCTTTGTCTGAATGGTGTCGCAGAAGTCTTCTAATTATTATGCACTTTCGATTTTGTTGTCTTTTAAAACATTTTTATACTGTTATTTAAATTTTTAATGTTATTTTCGGATACATTTTAAAATAAATTTTGATTACACCATAAATTTTGTTTTGACATTGTCAATTTTTTTTTGTGTTTTTGGTAGAATCATATTTACAGAAATACGGAAAATACATTTTTTGATACATTCATTTTTGGTATCTATGTCTGATATTATGTTAAAATTAGAATACTTTTGACGCTCGTTTCGGTAATTTACTGTCTTTATTAGTATATAATATATTATAACTATAACGGAAGAACGTGTTTGTGAGTAGAATAGCAGTAATAAAAAATAATTAATATACTTTATAGTAATAATATATTACTTTACTTACTTTACTTTATAGTATAATAAGTAGTAAATAACTATATGTCAGCATTATTTGCTGCTTTGTTTAAAACGCTAAAAGTTATTAATATATATATATATATATATATATATATATATATATATATATATATATATATATATATATATATATATATATATACATTTAATTTAAGCTTTAATAACACAATATACACAAAACATTTTATTTTGACAAGATATACGATTCCATATACGTTTACGTTTCAGCCATTGTTTTCATTTGCCCAAAGATTAACTCAAGATGGAGTAGGAAACTACCTTCAAAGCTTGACAAATTGTTGCGATTTATAGCTTAGATTTATAACTTAGTAACCAGTGTCCTGAAATGCTATGAAGTGGCTTAGAAGCGATTTAAAATGTTTTATAAATACTTCTATAATTTAATCAAACGTCTAAACAGCATGGGAATTGTTTTTTTTTAATTTATATCGTCATTATAACTACGAAAATATTTTTACATATTTTTTCATTTTGTGGTTATTGTGTATTTTTTGTTATATTACAACAACAAAAAAATCATTTATGTAAATTGTAAGCTTTTTATGTAACAAAAGCTCTCCTTGAACAAACGTAAATCTTCTTCAATTCGAGCTTAGAAGTAACAAAACGAAGCCCCTTCCCTAAACGTAACTTACAATTTAATAATAAGGTTAGAAATACCAGGATAGTAGAAAGCATTAGAAGTATTTCCGATAACGTAGATTGCACCTGTAGCTCTAGGTGCGATTTAGGGGAGAAACCCGCAGTAAGTTGCGTGGGGTTGAACGGTTACTTACTAGATGTTAAAAGTAATAAATTATCCTTTCCCTTTTACACAATTTAATTATTTAATTAATTTTTCTATTAGGATTTAACTGCCTCGGTGGTGTAGTGGCTGGCATGTACGGCTGCACACTAGAGGACCTGGATTCGAGTCCCGGGTCTGGCCAAGTTTAATTATTGAGTCTTTCTGTATAGTAAGCCTCAGTAACTTGGGTGGCCTCAGTAAGTTGGCGGTGTTCATCCCCGTGCCTCGGAGAGCACGTAAAGCCGTCGGTCTTGCGCCTTAACTCACATTGGTCGTGTCAAATGGTCGTCCCACCGGAGTATGAGAGTGACAGGAATAGAGAGTGCACGTTGTGTCTGCGCTTACACTTGTGCACTATAATATCTCCTGCGTAGTTGGCTAGTCTCAATAAGATTGGCCGCCGTGGCCGGAATCGGTCAGGAGAACATCATCATCATCATTCTATTAGGAAAATAATATTTTAGTAGATATGTCAATCATTTTCAAGATTTCGTAGTCAAAATCGAAACTCTTGTAATTTTGTCATATCCGTTTGGTGGGTATCTTTTGAATAGATCTTAAAAATTGAGATAGATGCTTCTAAAAGACCTTTATGTTCGAGGTAATGCTTGTCGAGTTATATTCTTCTAAAGTCATAAAATGAACTTAATTTTTCATACAAATATTATATTATTCAAAATTATTTATGCCGTTAATAAAATGAATATGCTATATGGGGTAAAACATGGTATGAAATTAATGTTTCATGCTACGGAACCTTCGTGACCGTTATCTTATACGATTGGACAATACATACAAACCAACTGAAGATAAGCAGTATAAGATAAAAATCTCAAAACACCGGGTAAAAAATATATTCAGTATACTAAGAATCTAATAGACGCGAAATACAAAGAAAATGTACGTAAGGTCTTTTAATATAAAACAAATGTAGCCAAATTAAAAAACAATCTATTTGTCAACAAAGGTTTCAACATCCCTGATAAGAAAAGTAATTTAATTTTATAAACATAGCCTTAAAATTTTTGTGGTTTCTAAGTCTCAGGGGATTTTAAGTAACTTCTTATATAACAGTTAAAATGTATATGATGTAAGCCTAGTATAGAGTAAATTAGGTATATGCTGAAATTTTAACACAACTAATAGCGTTTAATCACTGAACTGACGTGAACTAAATGCGTCTTAACTTTTCAGACTGCTTGGCGCTTCCCGATTTAGATTTCCTACGTTTCACTCACACCCCTATTTTTAGTCTATATGTATCTCGCTTTCCTTCGATTTCTTACGCATGCGCAGTAAACATGAATACACGTGCTCGAAGAACTCCTAGTCTGTTATGTGTTCCTGGTATCGGGCGCGCCTAGGGCGGCCGTCGCGCCGCCGCCCAGCGTCGCAGCCGCCCTACAATTCTGCCCAGAAGCTCAGATCAACGCCTTCGACGCGGACCGTTCTATTGCACCCGGATAGTTTTACGTGCATTTACGAAAAAAAAATCAAGTGTTGTTTTTTTTTGTTTTAATATAATAATAATAGATTAAATATTAAATTGGTATATTAAAAAAATATATATTATTAGTTATTTATTTCGTTGCTTAAGTTTGTTGGAAGTTTGCAAAGTTTGTGTTAAGTTTTCGTGTACAGTGTGTGTTCTAGGTGTTGCTGTCTCGCGCTGAGTGCTGTCCAGATTATCGGAATGAGAAGGCAGATATCTATGCCAGGTAACTTATTTACTTAAACGAATCGCGAAACTTTTTTATTTTCATTATATTTTTTCCTGTTTCTTACTAAAACAGTTTGATAATTAACATTTTTTTTGTGTGTTTTATAAACATAACGCTACGATAAGCAAAAATATATGTAATTTTTATATTAAAAAGTATGAACAAACTAAAGGTTTAAATGTTAAATATTACAAAATTATTGCTTCGACAATTTTGCAATTATTTTCTTACAGGCGTTGTCATAGATAAATAATATTTCAAAAATATTTTTAATTTCTTACACACGATTCTTTAAGATTAAAGAGAAAATTAACAGCAAGAATTATTTTAGTCTGAGTAGTTTAAAAAGTACAGAAATATTATTATCATTATTATAATATAGAAATCCTACTATAACGGAATTTTGTTTGATTTTCGCCATATTTATACAGATTGGATGAAATAATTTGACAAAACTCTGTAATGGATTTAATGTATGACTATTATTATACAATTTTTCATAATTTATAAAATTTTACCTAATATTTTATATAATTTAAATTATTAGGGTTAACCCTAAATTTCTGATGTAAAAATATCATTAAAAATCCTTTCCAAATATTTGTTCTATATTTATGCTACCGTATTTAAATTCGACTATATATTATGTATGTATGTTGTATATATTATTTGCTTCAAAGTGAAAATGAACGTAAATTTTAAAGCCAACAGGATGAATGTGTACATGACTGCTAGTTCAAACATTTAACTTTGTAATTGTTAAAAGTAGCTTAGGGATTTTAAAACCGTTGAAGCTGTTTTACAACGAAAACAAATAAGAATGGTTCTCTCCATTAAATATAAACTGTTTCACCATGTAGTAATGTTTACTTTGTAATACTTTGTTTCTATATAAAGAGTAAGGTACTTTAAATACAAATGTATGTATGTATTCAGCCCTTCTTAACGTCCCACTGCTGAGCACGGGCCTCCCTTCAATATGAGGGGGATCAGGCCATAGTCCACCACGCTGGCCAAGTGCGGGTTGGCGGACTTCACATGTCTTTCGAAAACTTGCTAGGTTCTCTCAGACATGCAGGTTTCTTTACGATGTTTTCCTTCACCGTAAGGCAAGTGGTAATCATGAAAATATCAGAGGTGCGAGACCCGAGATTTGAACCCGCTTCACTCGGTTACCCAAGCGAGCGCGTCACCACTGGGCTATCACTGCCATTAAAAGTTAAATACAAATATTTAGTATTATTGATAGTCCTGAGCGACCAAGCTTCGCTCAGCGTTTTTCGGAAAAGGTATAAAAATTGTTTTTTTTTTCCAGAAAAACCTTATCTAAATAGAAAATTGTCTCTAAATCGTTAGAGCCATTTCCGAGATACACTAAAATTAATTTATATATTATAAACAAGAATTGCTCGTTTAATATTATAAGATTTACATTAACTAACTATAAAGGAATTAAATTCGCATTATAATCCTGATGATAAATGAACGTTGTTGGTAAAATACCTTCGCACAATTTCTGTGGAAATGAAATCTCTTTGATGATTGTCCCATGCTACTGGTCCAATACCTTTCTTCGGTCCAAGGCTTAGTCAAATTTCTTATTGTAATGTCTTGGGCTGTGAGAGCAGTAGAGATTGATTATTTCTTTTGAAATCGAACGAGAGTGTCCAAAATTTGCCAAAAATAAGCGCTAAACTGAAATTGTTTTAATGAAAAACTTACATTTCATAAAGTAAGAATTTTACACGACTTTAGTTCGCGATATTGAATTGGCATTTTTAAATAAATCGATAAAAAAGTCGATAAATATCACTTTTAATAATTATTTAGTATTTACTACTATACTATACTTTTTATAACTATTAGGTATAAGAAAGTCTGTAATTTCTCAAAAACAAGCAAACATCATTTTGCGCTTATAATCCTTTGATAATAAATATATTTTTTAGTATAAATTAAACAATAACATTAAAAAAACATATTTAACACCTTAAACGACACGTTTGGCTCAGTTTGTAGTGACCCTACTTGCTGTGACAGCGGTCGCGGGTTCGAGTCCCGCTGATGGCATTCATTTATGACATCAATGTTTGTATCCAGTCATGGGTGTTTATATTTATAATATGTATGTATTTAATGTTATATATGTGTAGTGTATCAACAATCTGGTATCCATAACACAAGCTTCGTAGCTTACCATCGAACTAGATGGTGCTGTGTGTTAATGTCCTAACATATTTATTTATATTTATATATTATTTATAAACATGTGCATTTCTTATTTTTTGCGCCTTAAAATATTGTTAAAGATACCTATTTAAATATAGTATTGAAAGTAAGTATTGATTTTTTGTAAATGTAGGTGAAAGGCATGAGTATGTATTATCTGATCTATATATAATATATAGACTAATCCGTTTAGTAGGCAATCGTATTGAACACCGACATGTTGCTGTCATATTGTAATTATTGTGTAAATTAAGTTAGTTTTCGTAACTAACGGTAATAGTAATAATGGTCGCTAATCTATAATAAAATTCTAACTGAGTCGAATCTGTATATTAAATTTTTTTTTGGAAAATCTTATTGAAATAGTCATAATTATTGATACAAAGTCCGAACCTATAGTTTTTGGAAATTTTGTCTGTCTGTCTGTCTGTCTGGGAACGCATCACGAGAAAACCACTGTATAGATTTTGATAAAATTTGGTATGATGATAGCTGGTTATACGGGTTAACATATAGCATACTTTTTACTGCGGGAAAATATCACTTCTCTGAGAAATCTATACTGAACAGTATATATATATATATATATATATATATATATATATATATATATATATATATATATATATATACGTATACATATAAGAAATATAATAAAATGTTTCAGCAAGTACCTCCCTATAAAGTTCACTTTAAATACATAAGTCTCCTTGTGCAGAGTTACACTAAGTTGGAAGTAACGAGATATGCCATTTTTTTATTTTAGTTTCATTTTTTCCGCTCAATTGAAATATTTGTTGTATGATACTTAAATATATTCAAGAAAATATTTTATGGCAGTCTTGTACAATGTAGTACTAAAATCGTTTACTTCAATCGTTTTAAGTACCAAGGCTATAAATATCTTTATAGAGTCTTGCAGATTTGCTTCTTAATGCTTAAGAACACGTGTAATATTTTCCTATTAAAATGTAAATATTTAAAAAATGGTTATCTATACTACTACATTGAGTTTGGTGTTAATATAAATTTGACGATATTTTGGCTCAGTTTGTAGTGACCCTGCTTGCTGTACCAGCGGTCGCGGGTTCGAGTCTCGCTGGGGGCATTCATTTGTGTGATGAGCACAAATGTTTGTACTCCAGTCATAGTTGTTTACATATGTAATATGTATGTATTTAAAATGTGTAATGTTCCAACATATTTATTTATTTATAAAAAAATTGTACGACAGGTGTTACTTTTTATTATTAGGCTTACATAATTTCTAGGAATGGTAGCTCATTGATAACATATTCACTTAAATAGTCAGGGGTACAAATCCGGGTTTCGTATTTCTGATAAATTTATGTGGGAATAAATTTTAATATATTTACAACTGGCTAGTGCAGTACAAGAAAACAACGTGAGGTAACCTGTATATCTGAGAAGACTTAACTACTTTTTAAAGACTTCTGAAGATGGACGGCCTCTTTCGTGGTTTTCTCGTATTAAATTAGATACTTAGATGCAGTGGGACATTAAAAAACCTCATTATTATTATACATAAATTCATTTTATTAAACACTTTGAAGTCGTTCTACTCTTTAAGGTCTACAAAGCTGTGAAGTTCAAATGAGCACAATTTTGATCTTCAGCGTAAATAAACGAGTATGTTATCTAAACACCTGTTAAATAAATAAGTATAAATAGAAACATCATTGATACTCACCTAAAGTTAGCTGTTTTTGCGAATTCAATTAGTACGTCCGAAACTAAGGAATACAAAAACAACCTAGCAGAGGATCTTACCAAAGGATTCTCTGTTAATGGATTTCGAATGTTCTGATCGAGCTTGTTTTTTTAAGCTTTGTTGTGTAACTAGTAACTTACCCTTGCTTCGCTTGGATGTATGCGGTTTTATTATTTTTTTGCGCGTTTTAATAAAAAAAAATATCTTTTATTATTTTTCTAAAAATAATAAAGCCTAACTTACTGCAAATAACATTAGCTATCTGCCAGTGTAAGTCCCGTCAAAATCGGTCTATCCGTTTCAGAGATTAGCCAGAACAAACTGACAGACATTTTTTTTTCTTTTAAGTATCATATATAAATATATATTTTCATAAGAATTTAGTAAAAATACAGTTATTTCGACATTATAAACAGACACTTCAATTTCATTTGTTTGAGATTTAGTCGGCATAATATTAATAGCATACACATTATAAAATAGAGCCGAATAGAATATTCATTTTTTTTAGTTCGTTAAAAACTAGGCGTAGGTAGAAGCTTTTTTAGAGTTGTCAAAATTGATTCCTGCTGTAGAAAACTAAAATCTTACATGATTCAGATATGAATATTTGAGATCTAAATATACTTTAACCAAATATATTTTTAGTTGTTTTGTAATTGTTTGATAAGTTAATATTTGACTTTTCATTATCCTTTACAAAGTGGCGCCTAATAAATTGATATAGCTATAATATGAATTCACAAATTAGTGCAAGTTACTAAAAGTATCCGCCTAAGGCCAGGCGCTGAAGGCATTTGCCAAGACTATATATATATATATATATATATATATATATATATATATATATATATATATATATATATATATATATATATATATATATATATATATATATATATATATATATATATATATATATATATATATGTTTGTCTCTTTGTTTATTTTACGGTTAAGTGAAGCAGTTAAATTTTAACTTAATAAAAAATTGACTAGTAACATAGTAATTTTGCCATAGATAGTTAGAAATATACTTCGTGCGTCCCCATTGTATTTATAATATTAAATACGGGTTCGTCCTAGGTATGTCTTAATTTTTTTGAGCGGAACCCTAATTCTTTTTCTAAAATAAAGTAGCCTATGTTACTTCCTATAACATCAGCTATCTTCCAGTGAATGCCCCGTCAAAATCAGTCCAGCAGTTTCAGAGATTATACGGAACAAACAGATAGACAGACACATAGAAAAAAAAGTGTTTTCCTTATAAATACCGTATGTAATTTCATATGCATTTAGTAAAACGCTATTATTTTGACATTACAAACAGACACTTCAATTTTATTTATCTGTATAGATAGGCAGCGCCATCTTTTGGCAAAATTTAATACTAATAGTAGCCTGTGTGTTACTCCAGATCTATATATTAAATAGTCTATTTATTAGTCTATCTATGTATTAAATATCATTCAAATACATCAAGCTGTATGATTTAAAATGTAAATTTTGGATATTTTTAATCCTTGACAATATATAAAACATTTAGAAGTATAATTATGTTATAATCTCAAAAGAAGAGATTCCCAAGGGACGTCAGAACAAATTGATTTTTTGGCGACGATCAACCGAATGACGTCATTTAATATTAACAATGTTTTGGTCCAGGCCATATATTTCGTGTAAAACTGGCATAGAATACGATATGGGTCACGTCTCATGGGAAAATTTAGTTATTCTATAATCTGTTATAGGCTATGCGCAGATATTTCACAATATCCATACTAATATTATAAATGTGAAAGCGTGTTTGTTTGTTTGTTTGTTTGTTTGTTTGTTTGTTTGTTTGTTTGTTTGTTTGTTTGTTTGTTTTGTTTGTTTGTTTGTTGTTTGTTTGTTTGTTTTGTTGTTTGTTTGTTTGTTTTTGTTTGTTTGTTTGTTTGTTTGTTTGTTGTTTGTTTGTTTGTTTGTTTGTTTGTTTGTTTGTTTGTTGTGTTTGTTTGTTTGTTTGTTTGTTGTTTGTTGTTTGTTTGTTTGTTTGTTTGTTTGTTTGTTTGTTTGTTTATTTATTTGTTTGTTTGTTTGTTTGTTTGTTTGTTTGTTTGTCCTATTGTCACGTCGAAACGGAGTAACGGATTGCCGTGATTTTTTGTGTGGAGATAGCTGGATGGCTGGAGAGTGACATAGGCTACTTTTTACCGCGGGAGACTGTCTCATTCTCACGGGAAAACACGTTATAATGCAACCAAAAAAATATTTGTGATCAGAACTACTTGAAACTTGGTATTAACGTTCTTCAATACAATTAAATAAATACGTGTTTTAGTATTCTTCAAAATTCATCCCATAAGGGGGATGAAAATTTGTAAGAAACCTACCTTTTTAGATATTTTTTTGTAGTTTTAGCGCGAGCGAAACAGCGGGTTCTGCTAGTTTCACAATAAAGAAAGAAATTAATAAGGATAATTTCATTAAATAAAGTCATTTTTCAACTATTTCAAGCTAAACTAAAATTTAAAAAAATCCAATTGCATGATACATCCATGTCATATGCGAAAACATTTAAAAAAACATTAGAATTGTTGTGTTCTACCGAAAATTGACATGCGCGCATTTAATTTTTATTTAATGGTGCGTCCACACGATACAGACTTGGTATAATCTTTTGTCGTATAGACATATGTACAGACTAAAAAGTCTGAGTCCGATATTAGTCTGCACTGCTATTAGAGACAAAATTCTATAGAAACCTGAGTCTGTACTAAGTCTGTATCGTGTGGATGGATAAGAGTATCATCTAAATAATACTGTCGACTTAAATCATTGTAGTATCTACAAAACAAGTACTTTGTATTAAAAGTAAATTATTATGAAGCATTTTAAATAAAAATAAAAAATAAAAAAATATTTTAGTTTTGCTGAGTTTCTGAAATTTTATAATAAAAGATTACCTACTGACATTTTAAATTACTTCTATGGATTTAACTTTATAAACACACGGTTTTGTTACTAGGTACATTTTAACGATTAGTATTAAGTTATGTTATTAAGTTAGATTTCTCAGAGATGGTATATTTTACCGGAGGAAAAAGTATCCTAGGTATATATTGACCCGGATAACCAGCTATCATCATACTTATTTTCATCAAATTCTGTCCAGTGATTTTCTCGTGATGCGTTCCCAGACAGACAGACAGACAAAAATTCCAATAACTATAAATTCGACCTCGGTATCGATAATAAAGACTATTTCAATAAGATTTTCCGAAAAAAAAACATCAGCAGTCTAACATTAGCGGGCAAACTTTTCATAAGGTAAGGTAGACGTTTATCCAGTGTTCGATCGCCATAATAATTATGTAGCCTTGGAACAATATATTCACCCGTAATATGTTGGGACACTAACCAACATATTTATATTTATTTACAGAGTACACATTTCTCCACGGTGGATGACAATACTTTTAAAATATTAATATTTAAAATATAACAAACTCATATCTGTATTAATATTATAAAATGTAAAATTTTAACTAACAAAATATGAAAAATCAGTATGATCTATAGATAATGAATAAAAAAATCAATTGAGATCCTATAATTAACAAGAATCAATTGAGCAATTATAATTAAAGCTTTCGAATGAAGGTTTAGGCATCGATCCAATCGCACATAGTAATTAATATTTTTAACCAATTGTCTTAAAAGGAGGGCATTTTTCAATATACAATGCAAAATCTTTTCTATCTAGATCTACAAATGACGGACTCAAACACCAAGTAACACTCAAACAACAAGTTCTTCTGCACGTGTCTTTGTCACCCAACTGATCCTAAATGGCTAAACCGATTTCGATGAAATTTTGTGTGTATATTTCAATGGGTTCCTGAATAGTTTAAAAATACAATTATACTCGGTAAAAGGCGCTGTTGTTGGTATGTCACTGATCTGCTCCTAAACGGCAGGGACGATTTTAATAATATATTTTGTGTACATATTATATTCGAGTGCGTTCTTACAAGGTTTGAATTGATAAATGGACCCGGTAGATGGCGCTGCAGTCAGTTATAAAGTTTTAACTTAAAATTAAAGAGTTTGTTTTTTAGTTGTTTGAAAGCGGGCGAAGCCGCGGGTTTTGCTAGTATCCTATAAAAATCTAAGTTAATCTACATTATCAGTTACAGCGATTAGAAGACAAAGTTCCTAAGTGATATTAATGTAATAAACATACAGACAGACGGACATGGCAGGACTTTAAAAAAGTACCAAAGAAATAGATTCATTCATTACTCCAGTATAGTTTAATAAAGTTAAGGCGGACAGTAAAGCCAAAAAGATAAATCTAAGTAATAAAGATTACAATTAATTTGTAAGTAGCGGTTAAAATAATTGCTGTGTGGATCCCTTGATGTTGAATACGTGGAATAGTTACATTTATATATACATTTTAATTAAGTCAAGTTGTAAATCTAAAACTAAGTTGATAGTGATTGACAAAGTTATCGTTTTGATTGTTTTATTTAATAGCTACTAAGGATTTGGCTTTATTAACAGACTAGCCACTTCTAGCGGCTTTTCTTGTGTCCTGCAAGCATTTCTTATTAGTTAGTAGGCATAAGTTTTTTTTTATTGTATTCAGTGACAAACGAGCAGTCACCCCATCTGGCGGAAAGCGGTACCTGTCGCCCATAGCACCTACGGTTCATGAACTTAGGTTTTATGTTACATACAAACAAATACAGAACCGCAGGTGCGATGTCACTGTGAGGACTAAGATGATATGCCTCTTTCCTGTAATTGCGCTGGCTACCTTATCCTTCAAACCGGAACACAACAATGTAATCATTGTTGCTTGGCGGGAGAAATAGATAAAGGGGTGCTACCCATCCAGTCGGACTCCTCAGGATTGACAAAGTCCGGTAAATAACCGGTAAACCGGTAAATTTTAAAATTGTAAAATAAGTTAGTATTAGTTTTGTTTTATTTTAGATTTTATGGTATGCTTTTTTTAGATTGGTTGTTTTAAAACAACATTTATGAAATTTTCTTATTCGTTAATCTTCACGTGCAAATAAACAGATAGACAAAATTTTATATTTCCCATTAAGTTAAAACAATAAAACGTACATGAAAGTACACAGTTATAAACAAATACAATCTGCAACCCAAATTTCAATCATTTTAATTATTATCTGTGTTAACATACAAAAATTTATAGTAGTTTTTTTTTTAATTTTTTTAACGCTTAAACTCTGGAACTTCTTTTCTACTTCTCTTCAATTTCAATAAATTCTTTCTTAATTGTTAGACTTTTCATTTAAATACGATGTGAATTACCTCTTGTATGGCAAGTTAGGACATACAAAATATAAGAAAACTGTTATATCTAAGATAGTAAAGGCAGGATCAGTCTAATTAGAATTAAAAAAAAACAAAAATAAATCAAAAACATCATAATTTATAATAATTTAAATGTAAAATTTTGTAAATATTTTTGAAATCTAATTACTCCATCAAGCGTTTTAATTTAGGGATTTTTATCCTGTCATAACATGCGAGTCCAATCGTCCCTTAACCTAATTACAACATTATAAAAAATTAAGAAAAATAAAAGATATTTAAAGCTCCAACCTAACGTTTACTTATTAATTTACAATTATTGAGAAGAAAATATAAATGATAATGAGTTATGAGTAATCTATACTATATATTTTGTTTGTTTATTTGTTTGTTTGTTTGTTTGTTTCATATTTCGAAAACTGTTCGGTTTATCGCAAAAAGTATCATATATAAAAATAACCTACAATAAATTTTGAACTAAAATAGTTCCATACATAATCTTGCTAAAGTGAACGGTTCTAGAGTACGGAGGATGTAAAAGAAGCAATTTTTCGTATATACTAGATTTTTTGGAAAAAATTAGACATTATTCAAAAAACTTAGACATATATTAATTATTAACTTACACATATACTTATTATTATTTTCCTTAATAATGTCAATTATTCCTCCCTCCCCACCAAACCGTCGCTCAAAATGGTGTAACTTTTTACTAAATAATATGTGGACTATACTAGAACAATTTGGAGCTAGCTGAAAAGTTTTACTATGTATTCGATTGGAGGTTTGGGTCTAATTGCACCGTACTATATACATTATTGTAAAACTGATGCTTATAATCAAACAAGTTTAACACCTCCAGGTAAATTTCTAAGAAATTAAAGTAATTTCTAAGAAATCTATTGTTAACTGTAACGCCGGCGTGTCCGCGGTCGTTGAGGGATTAACGTGGATGAAACCGCGGGGCACAGCTAGTAACAAATAATTATATATTCATATTTTTTAAGCATTACTTTTTAAGCTTTTTCAAGGGGAAAGAGAGATACCATAATATTAGCTTATTTAATTTGTTGTTCTTTATTATAATTAAAACCAATAGCTATTTCTTTTAGTTATATACTTAGTACTTATCACAAAGTATTCAATATTTGAATGCTATTAGCTGCTGTTGTTTGGCTTCATGTTTAGTTCTATGACACTCTTGTCTATATTATTCAATAGTCTGATTACATTAAATCTATACATATAATAAAATTGTAAATAAGCCGAATCTGTACATTAAACATTTTTTGGAAAATCTTATTGAAATAAACATTATTATCGATACAGAATCTATAATGTTTAGAATTTTTGTCTGTCTGTCTGTTACCGCATCACAGAAAAAGTACTGGAGGGATTTTGATGAAATTTGGTACGGTGATAGCTGGTTATCCGGGTCAACATATAGAATACTTTTTTTCGCATAAAAATATCTTATTTCTGAGAACAAATACAAAAACTGCAATGTAAGAGTATACTAACATGTAAAACCTAAGAAATAGGTTTTTTTCATCTGAATGCGGGCAGAGCCGCGGGCAATGCTAGTATTATATATGTATCATGAAAATCGGTATGCAAAATTGCCTGAAGCTGAAACGTGTTTTCATTTGAGGACCAAATATCATGTCCTACGTTATTTTCATAATAAAATTAATGCTTTGGAATGAATTTCATGTATATTTTTAAGTCATTAAATATTTGTATATTGAATGAAGGGAGTTCCAGAATATGTGAGCTATATTTATGTTTATTTTAAGCATTGAGAATATCAATTAGTTTTTAAACTCTGACCCTGAAAAAAACAACATATACTTGGAATTTGGGAGATTTATTCCTTGTAATGAAAATTTTGTTCGTGGAAACTTCATTTTTATAGTTATAAATAAGCTTATAAAAAATGTTAAGCCATTAATACGTATGTATATATTCAGGCCCTTTTAACGTCTTACTGCTGGACACAAGACCAGGCCAAAGTCGACCAGGCTGGCCAAGTGCACACGTCTTTTGAAGAAAATCTTTCTAGGTTCTCTCAAACATGCAGGTTTCCTCACGATGTTTTCCTTCACCGTGGAGACAAGTGGTAATCATGTTGGAAATGATTGGCACATGAAAATATCAAAGGTGCGAGCAAAAATAACCTATAAATAGTAGTAATCATATTTATTTTTTCAACTATTTTATTTATTAAGAATATACATAATGAATCTTTTCTAATTGTAAATACTATTATATATAACTATAATCCTATTTTTTAAATTTCGATTACTTAAAACTTTAAGGAGTTTAGACGTAACAAAGACGTTTAAGACCAACAAACATATTTTGACATGTTTAAAATTTAATGAGGTACATTGGATTATTTCAAAATTTAATAAAAACGTTTATACAGCTTAGATTTAATCTAGATTGAACATAAAACAAAGCAATTGTGTTGCTAGTGAGTTCGACAGTGGAAACAAAGGAGCTCGGGCTAGGAACGGCTCAAGTCAAAATGCAGTTTTGAACATGTCAGCACTTTGTGTTGGGTTGAAAATTTGGAGTAAAACTTAATCTGATGTTTAAGTAAAATACATTGAAATTTTAAACATAAAATGTGACACGAGTTAGCTCATTTAATTTTTCAGAAATTATTATATAAGTAACCTATACTATAATAACTTTTGCATTTATTATAATAGTGTGATAAAGATTTAACTTAACTACGACCGTTAATCTGAAACAGTATAAACAGTAGAAATGTCTAGATAAACTTTAATCTATAATTAAGTTGCGAGAGTTGGAAGTTAGCTAATAAAGTATTCTAAGCGAGCAATCAACTTAACACTAAGGTGCAAAAATAAACTTTAATCTATTACATATTACGTTGGATGCTATTTGTACTAAAGAATTATTTCTCAGGGCTTCCTCCGCATAGAAGAGAAAAATATTATACCTAAGCGTTTAAAGATTTTAACGAGTCAAATTTCCTAAAAGTTTAGTGCTTTAGTCTTTTATTCCGTACTAGCATTGCCCGCGGCTCCGCCCGTGTTCGATGACCAAAAACCAAATTCTTAGGTTTTACAGAGTAGTATACTCTTACAATGCAGTTTTTGTATTTTTCTCACATATGAAATATTTTCCTGCGGTAAAAAGTATCCTATATGTTGACTTGGATAACCAGCTATCATCATACTAAATTTCATCAAAATCTGTCCAGTGGTTTTCTCGTGATGCGGTAACAGACAGACAGACAGACAGATAAAAATTCTAAAAACTATAGATTCGGACTCTGTATCGATAATAATGTTTATTTCCATAAGATTTTCCAAAAAATATTTAATGTACAGATTCGGCTTAGTTACAATTTTATTATATGTACAGATGCACCAGAAATTCACCTAACGTTATACGCTACCGTAATCAATCAGTGAAGCAGTCATGGAACGGATTAACTATAAAATGGAAGAATTTTAATAGGTCAACTAAGTCATGCAATATCGTAGTGGAATATACTCAGAAGGATGACTAACACATGCAAAATCAGGGATTATTGTACCTAATAGATTGACAGAAAATTTAATCATGAATTGATTGTATAATAATGTATCTATACATATAATAAAATGGTAACTAAGCCGAATCTGTGCATTAAATATTTTTTGGAAAGTCTTATTGAAATATACATTATTATCAATACAGAGGTCGAATCTATAGTTTTAGAATTTCTGTCTATCTGTCTGTCTGTCTGTCTGTCTGTCTGTCTGTCTGTTACCGCATCACAGAAAAACCACTGGAGAGATTTTGTTGAAATTTGGTATGGTGATAGCTAGTTATCCTGGTCAACATATAGGATACTTTTTACCGCGGGAAAATGTCTTATTTCTGAGAAAAAATACAAAGACTGCAATGTAAAAGTATACTAATATGTAAAACCTAAGAATTTGGTTTTTGGTCATCTGAACGTGGGCGGAGCCGCGGGCAATTCTAGTAACTTATAATTATATAGTTTTAATGATCTAGTTGTAAAGTACAACAAGGATTGTTAGTTTGAATAAATAAGCACTAAGGCGACTCTATTTTGGTCACAACAGAATCTTTACTACTGCGCTACTAACCTATATATAATATATAAGAAATTTTATCACGCAATACCATTAACTTTGCAGTGACAGGCGAAAGTGATGCGGGGTAATTAACCCGGACTGTGAAGACAATTTGTAAGGGATCCGAGCGTGATGCGTAGTTTCTGTTTTACTTTCAAGACTACGTAAGGTAGATTTAAGATAACTTAATGGTGCCCAACTCCAAGTTTGTGTTGACTTTATATCTTAGGTTTAGACTCCTTTAATTTGAATAATATTTCTCAATTATAACGTATTGAGGTTATGTTATATTCGGTTTTAGTAGAAAACGAACTCACCTATTAAATTGAGCTTTCTGAATCTATCATATCTATAATATAAAAATGAATCGCTGAATGTGTTGCTAAGCGCAAATTTCGAGAACAGCTGAACCGATTTCGCTAATTTTTAGAATATTCCTTAACCTCCTGGGACCTGGCGTCATATCCATATTACATAGAAAGGAAAAAAATATAGCACCGCCATCTTTTAAGATTTGTTGTAACTTTTACTTTAATTCGTTAGATAAGGTATCTGCCCGTCGATTTAGGCTGTGATTGGCTGACGAAATGAGATGTATTACTTTAGTTGATTGGTTAGAGTTAACAATGGTGTCTTGGCCACAAACGCGTGGTAAGGATTTTTGTATTTTCTCTAAAAATATTAACAATTCCGTTACAGCTTTATGTTTTTCTTTTTGCCTTAAGTGCCTGCTTATTATAAATATATCCATAAGTGTCGTCTTTTGCTATAGTATTATGAAATAAGTGGGTAAATTTGAATGTCATACAGGTATTACGCAAGGTCCCAATGACTACCGTTAATCAAAGGAGCCTAATGTAATACCTGTATTACGTAGAGATGTTTTTCCTAATAAATCTATTTATCTTCACATTACTTTTATAGTTTTTACTAGGTATACAGGATAGCGAAATAGTGCATTACTTAGAACAGTCAGAGCTCAATCTAACTGATGAAGAAGACCCAGAACCTATGCCAATATTTCAAAATGAACAGAAAATTAGTTCTGGTTCCGGTTCTTCAAACTCAGAAGACGAAACTCGCTTGGGTTCTGAAATATCTCTGGCCTCATCAACTACAGCTACCACTAGGTGTCGTGCTAGAATGAGAGGTGAGCCTAGGACACTTGGAGGAAGGTCAAGAGGCAGTAGATTGAGAACGAGAGGTACACAAAATGATAGATCGTCGCTGGTAAATAACAGATGGAACTGCAATTTCTCGCCCTTAGACAGGCCAATTTTTCAGCCAAGATATAAATCTATTGTGACTGATACTTGGATTGACTATATCTAACAATATATTTCTGATAAAATTTTGGAATAAATGGTTGACGCGTCAAATAGAACCTATCTGATAAAACAAGGAAATGAATTGAAGCTGACTTTGAAAGAATTGAAATCGTATATAACCATATACCTAATAATGGGTTTTATTAATTTAACAAAAAATTGCATGTATTGTTCAAGCAAACATGGCATTCAAATCATAAAAGAATCATTGACTTGAGAACGTTTTTTCGACATTCGGTCATCTTTGAAGGTTGTCGTTGACGCTGAAGCTGAAGTTTCACAACAAGACAAAACGAATAAGATTTGAAACGTTGCACCTCTTCTTGATGAAATATTACAAGGTATCATAGTCAACCAAGAGCGGATAACATTAGTATTAATGAAATGATTATTCTATTTAGTGGTCATTGCAGGATACGACAATACTTCCCGGGAAACCCATTGTATGTATGTATTAAGATTAAGGTTTATAGTAATATGATATAATTGTTGTAGTTGAAGTTTTATTAACATTAATTACCTATTACCTAGCTTATTAATTAAAAAAATAATGTATATTCCATGGCATGTATAAGTATATGACACAAACAACAGTTTGTATAGGGACCTTATGTCGCATATATATGACATTGAGAAAATCTACATTTTCCGAACTAGATTTTTTTCAATATTTTTTTCGGTTAATTGGCCAACTGTTTATTAGGTAAGGATAGTTTTCATTGTCATTCCTTACAATAAATTGTCCTGGGTCCCAGGAGGTTAAAGTACGAGGATGGTTCTTACGGAGAGAAAATTTAAAAAATTACCTAAAAAGGCTAAAAACACACTTTTCTATACTCCCATACAAAAGATTCGTAATAATACTTAAAAGTCAATTTGAACTTTAATACCATACCATAAAGTTTAAGTGTTAGTGGAGAAGTTCCGGGAAGGCAAAACAATTGAGTGACGTTAGTATCGTATAAACATTAATACCAATATTTGTCAATATTATTAACAAAAAAAGCCTATGCTATGCTAACCTAACACTAGCTAATAACTATTTATATCTATTTAAAACGTACCTAGTGACGAAACTGAGCGAAGCGAGGGTGAACCGCTAGTTATATGATATTTTAAGATCCTGATATTTCGGCACTATTACAAGCACCATGTCAGCGACCATCAAAGTTTGAAGCTATCATATTGTTTACGGTTCAGCATTTATTTTAAACTGGTTTACATTCAGATTATATTTTCGTATTTATTCCTCGAAGATCTTGTTTCATAAAGAGATCAAAGCGCTGTTAAATATGTGCAACGAGATGTATTTACATATTTTTGCTGATTGATGGCGTACTCATTTCCATTTTAAGCGTCAGCCATCTTTTAATTTTAAGTGTGTATTCGTTACTGCACTTGAGGGTATGATAATTCTTTATTTTACGTTATATATCAGATAAGAAAAAGGAGAAAAGCTCAAATTTGTGCATCACTTTAGCGAAAAAAAAATATTTTGATATTTTTCAAATATCATCCAAACGAGATCTATTTTCAAACAGCTAAAGTTTGAAAATGCTTCCTTTTTATATGCCTATCATTCAATTTGATTGATGGCCCTTTATGGCTTTAACGGTTTTTACGCATGTGAGAGATTGATAAAGGAACATTTTATTTTTTATCAATATCGTTTAAATTAATGAAATTTTTAAAATCATTTTAATATGTCGACGTTATTACGAATTTTCCAACTTTTATTATACGATAAATATGTAGTATACGATATACTTTTATGGAAAAGATTAGGTAACATATATTTTAAGCTATCTGTCGATTTTTTAAATGGTTATTCTTAACTTCGAGTGATAACAAGCATACTTGCTTGCTATTGCTCGAAGGTTATTAATTACTAGCGACTCACCCTCGCTTTGCTCTGGTTCGTCCCTAGCTTGATTCTCCATGCATACTTGAACCCCATTTTCACCCCCTTGAGGGTTTATTTCCGGAATAAAAAGTATCCTATGTCCTTTCCAGGGACTCAAACTATCTTCTTACCAAATTTCATCTAAATCGGTTTAGTAGATTCAGAGATTACCCCCTACAACGTCACAAACTCACAAACCTTACCTCTTTATAATATTAGTATAGACTAGTAGTATATGTGCTTTTTAATTGTCGTATCGATCGATAAGATTCGAATGAAAAAAACGATAATTATATACTATCTAACATCTAAAAATAAGTAATCTAGTGCTAGGAGGTGAAACGGTACAACGACCTCAAATTGCTTATCTTAATTTAACCTTAGGGCTTGCTTGGGTTTTATTTAATACAGTAAATGAGCATGTAATTTATTTTTTATGTACAATTTATTATAATATTTCTTTCTATATAGAATATTTAAGCTAAAATATTTAAGCTATATGTAGCTCATCTTAAATATTTAAGCTAAATGTATCTCGTACTTATCTTTATATATATAATTCTTCTGTGAGTGTGTATGTCACTGAACTTCTCTCAAACGACTGGACCGATTTGGATGAAATTTTTTCTGTGTGTTCAAGTGGATCTGGGAATGGTTTAGATTCACAATTTTGTCCAAAAAGTTTGAAATTTTCAAATTAAAGACGTGTAGACAGGACAACGTCTGTCGGGTCCGCTAGTCTATGTATATAATAGGCAAGCGAAGAGTGCAGTAATGGCTTGTTATCTGCGATACTCAGCTGCGCCAACAGTGCTGACAATTTGCAAGTTTCGTTTGGAATTGATGCTTAGAAATCGTTAGTCTATTGTGTCAAACTGGGAGACAAAGCAGAGGGTCTATTCTGAACTCTTTTTGCGACTCAATTTATGACCTAAAATGATACTGTCGGTATTTCCTAACTGCCTCGGTGGTGTAGTGGCTAGTATGTACGGCTGCACACTCGGAGGTCCTGGGTTCGAGTCCCGGGTCGGGCCAAGTCTAGTTATTGAGTCTTTCTGTATAGTAAGTCTCAGTAACAGCCCGGAGTTGGGAAGTTGGCGGTGTTTCACCCCCGTGCCTCAGAGAGCACGTAAAGCCGTCGGTCCTGCGCCTTAACTCTCACTGGTCGTGTCGAGCATTCGTCCCACCGGAGTATGAGAGTGACAGGAATAGAGAATGCCCTTGTGTCAGCGCGTACACTTGTGCACTATAATATCTCCTGCGCAGTTGGCTAGTCTCAATGAGATTGGCCGCCGTAGCCGGAATCGGCTAGGAGAACATCATTTCCTAAGCCTAATAAGATGTTCAGTTTAGGTCGCAGCCTAAAAAAATCTAAAATGAACCTCAATCGTTATTAACATTCATTCTTTTGGCACCAGTTCTATTCGATTCAACTTACAACATTGTTGAATGGTACGATAACAAGCGATTCAGTTTAAGAACTTATATTAAATTATATTCGAAAATAAATCGCCGTGTAAAAGTTAGTGCAAACCACACACACGTTGCAGACAGATATATAAAGTTATTTCTAAGTCTAAAATGAAATTACACTAAAATAATAATTCATAATTTTTATAATTTCAATTATTTATTTCTTAATTTTTATTTAACATAATTAAATGTCTCTAATAATATTATTGGGTTATTTTAATATTTTAAAATATTTATTCGCTAAATATTCTTACACAAAATTTATTCACAGTTTATTTTATTTTATTTTATTTTAATTAGGATCTCCAACAAAAGATACACACAATATACAACATCATATAAAAACAAAAAGCAAATAAGACTCACAATATGTGTGCTCCTTCACTTATAGGAGACCACAGCTTGCTCATTAATTTATTTTACGTTATAACTAAGTTTAAACTAAGAAAAAATTAACGTCTAGAAACAAATCTGAAACTATATACAGAGATACAAAAACAAAAAAAAAACAAATCATATTACAACACATTAAAACATTTCTACTAAAGTTACGATAAGAATTTAGTAATACTACTTTTGAATTGAAACATATTAGTGGAAAAGATATCTAATTCAACATGTTGTTTAGAAAGCGTATTGTACTGTCGACAGATCCTTGGAATAGCGGAGTGATATCTCAAATTCGTTTTGCACAATGGAGTATAAAACAAACTATATGTATTTTTCCGAGGCAAGCGAGAGGGTACGTTAAATTTTAGAAGCTGTAGTAATTCACTACAATCAATTTTCGAATGGGTTATTTTATAGAGTGTTATAATATCTGTTATTTTTCTACGACAAACGAGCGAAGTCATCTTGTAATATTTAAGTCTAGTGTGGTAGTTAGGGAGATTTTTAGCCGTAGTATCACTGTAAGAAAGATGATAGAGGAAACGTTTTTGTACACTTTCTAATCTTTTTGTATAAAAGTCATAATGTGGGTTCCAGATTATGCTATTATATTCCAAGATAGGACGGACGAGTGTATTAAATAATTTGATTTTAGTGGACGGCATCTTAAACTCTTTACTATTTCTTAGTACGAATCTCAATATCTTAAAACCCTTGGATACAATATTTAAGATATGGGTATTGTATCGCAAACTAGCATCTAAAGTAATTCCAAGGTCCTTAACAGTATCTACCTGGGAAATCTGATGTGAGTTGATATAGTATTTGTTTGGGTTAGCGATTTTATTGTGAGTGAATTGAATGTAATGGCATTTAGACGTGTTGAGTGACATCTTATTTTTGAAGCACCAGCTGGTCAATCTGTTAACATCATCTTGTAGTTTAGTCACATCATCGTTATTTTTAATAGGTTTTATTATTTTTAGGTCGTCTGCGAATAAGTAGAATTTTGAGTGATGAAAGCACTTTGTTATGTCATTATTAAAAACATTGAAGAGTAATGGACCAAGGTGAGAACCTTGCGGTACGCCGGATGGCGCCGAGCAGGTATACGAGCTGTGACCACTAATAACTACTTTGAAGGACCTACTTTGTAGGTATGATTGAAACCAAGACAACAGAGTACCACTAATACCGAATTGTGAGAGCTTTTTCAATAAAATTATGTGATCTACTTTGTCAAATGCTTTACTAAAATCTGTATAGATTGCGTCGACTGAAACTCTATTGTCAATGTGTTCAGACAGCGTCGAAGTAAAGCTTAGCAGATTACTAGTTGTTGATCTTGATTGTAGGAAGCCATGCTGATGACAAGAAATTTGTTGCTTTAGATTCCGAGATAATCGCTCGTTTATCATTTTTTCGAGAACTTTACCCAGTGTTGGAAGTAGAGAAATTGGTCTATAATTAGAGACAAGGTTTTTACTGCCGTTTTTATAAATCGGAACTATCAAAGCTTCTTTCCACAAGTCCGGAAAGATCCCGTCCTTTAGAGAGCGATTGAAAATCGCATTTACGGGTGAAGCTAGGGCTTTTGCACATCTTTTTATAAAAATCGGAGGAATTCCATCACTACCAGCGCCCTTTCTTTCATCTAGAGATCTTAATGCAAATTATACTTCTGCAGTATTAAGAGATAAGTTGCAAATGCAACCAACATTAGGTATAACGTCTTTGATTTTTGACGAGTATTTTGTAACCTGATTAGCGTCATGATAGACCTGTGCAAAGTTTTTTGCAAACAAATTACAAATATCGGTACCTGTTCATGCTACTGTATCGTCGAGTTGCACTTGGGAAGGATATGCGCAATTACCCTTTCTTTTGATTTTCATTAAGGACCAGAACAGTTTATTCAAGCATTTCAATATATGAATTATAACATACAGTAGATATCTTACGACAATCGTAGCGAAGTTTTTCGAATAGAACTATATCTAAGTGATTGTTAAACTTTTTAATTTTTTTATGAAGTTTAAATTTGTCTTTTAGGAGTCGAATAAGACAATGAGAGTACCAGGGAGGGTATTTATTGTTGCCGTTATTCTTCTTCAAAGGAACACATTCTTTTATTATATCTCTTATTAATTTGTAAAAACGGTCTAACATATGGTTAATTGATAAACAGTCTTTAAATTCCTGGTCCCAATTAATTAAATTAATTAACTTTACGATATTTTCGTAGTCAGCTCTGAAAAAGTCAGGTCTAGTAGAGATTTTAGTTTGTAGGTGGTAAGGTACTTTTAAGTGTGAACAAAATTCTAGAGCAGGATGTAAAGGGTCTTCTATGATTAACGGTGTAGTACACCGTATTGGATTCTGAACATGAATATTACTAACAATCAGATCGAGCACTTTACCTTTACTATTTAGTATATCATTATGTTGGATAAAGTCATGTATAAAAATAAATTCTAGAAAAGTCGCACTTACTTCAGAATGGTTTGATATGGTTTCTGTATTGGTGTCAGTCGACCATTTTATGTTGTTCAAGTTAAAGTCTCCAATTATGATTGTGTGTTTGTTCGATTCAGCAGCTTTTTGAGCAAATTTAATAAACGACTCTAATAGATCAGTATTAAGCGGTGGTGGCAGATAAACTGCACCAATGTTTAGATGCTCAGTTTTTCCTTCGGAATTGTTGACATCAATACTTACCCAGAGATCCTCGCAGGTACTTTCGAAATGTGGAAGTCTTATTGGTTTTAAATGTTTTAATATGGCAATAAGTACCCCGCCTCCCCTTGTACGTGTTATATAGCGACTTGTTTCGCGGTCACGTCTGAAAACTATATATCTATCATCGAACAGTTCAGAATTATAAATGTCACCACTAAGCCAAGTTTCTGTAAGTACAATAATATCGTAGTTTTCTAGAGATATATTACAGAATAAATCAACAGTTTTAGTTCTTAATCCGCGCACATTCTGGTAATAAAATTTAAGATTATTGAATTTTTATAAATAATACAATAATAACAAGCAATATATACTAGACAACAAAAAAAATTACTTAACAGATTTCAACATATCTGTACTGTTAATCACCAAGCTTTGCGTAGTGTCGTCCTTTCTCATAAAAACCCTGCCGTTTCGTATCCAAACGTATTTAAACCCTAATTCTTTGGCACGTATCCTTGTGGCTGCATGTATTGCTTTATTAGCAGCGGAGAGATGTTCCGTTACGTATATTGGCTGCGGCTTATCTGTTGCAATACCAAGATGGCTCGAGTTCAGTTTGTTGTTTGTATTTGCTCTGTTGAATTTCATTACCGCGGCTAGGCAACTATCTCGAAGACGAGGAGTATTGAATTTAACAATGATCGAACGCGGCCGTTTGCTTGCTGCATCTAACTTTGCTATTCTTGAACAGTACACGACATCACCATCATTAATTTCATGGTTTGTAATTCTCCCTAATTGTGTAATTAAGCTAATAAGTTTTCAGAGCGGTTTTCCGGTACATTTTGCAATTCAATGTTACATGATCTTGAGGTTTGCTCCATAATATTTAAACGTTTTCTTAGATCTTCAATTGAAGTCTGCATACTGCTATTTATTTTTTCGAGTTCTTGTATTTTTACTGATTTTTCTAATAAAGTCGACTTCATAGTTTCAAATTGATCATTGAAAAATGAGAGAGATTGCTGAAAGCTAGATAATAAATCATTCATTCCTTTAAGTTGATCAGCTAAGGCTTCATGAACAGCATTTTTTATTTCATGTCTGATTAATTCCTTTAAGTCGGCTCTAGATATCTCAAAAATATTTTCGTCACTCGATAAAGCTTGAGTACTATTAGTACAGCCTTTGTTACGCAGTGTTACGTTGGTGCAAGACGGAGAGCTCGTATTGTGAGAGAGTGTAATGTCCGATTGAGGCGGACGTAAAGGAGTATTAGTATTGTTACCTTTAGGTATTTTATTCATGCAATCTGGACATTTCCAAGCATTTTTCTGCTCAGTACTCATGGATCTTGAATGACCGTCATTAATATTAGCACAAATTGTATCGTAATTTTTGTGGCATTTTGAACACTTCAAACTATCCTTAATTTTTAAAGCATTAAAGCAGCCTGCACAAGTTTTAGTAGACATTGTTTTCGATAAATTATATATAAATAATTTTCAATAATTCTGACTTGAAGATGTCAAGTTGACATAGTGTTAAATAGCAGGTTAGAAAAAGAAAGTGTTTAAAACACGTTTGACGACACGTTTGGCTCAGTTTGTAGTAACCCTACTTGGTGCGCCAGCAGTCGCGGTTTCGAGTCCCGCTGGTGGCATTCATTCATGGCATCAATGTTTGTATCCAGTCATGGGTGTTTATATTTATAATATGTTTGTATTTGCATTTATATATGTATTGTGTATCAACTATCTGATATCCATAACACAAGCCTCGTAGCTTACCATGGAACTAGATGATGATGATGTGTGTGTGTCCCAACAAAATAAAACATTTTATTATTGCATCTAGTAAAAAGACAACACTTACATTTAACGATAGTGTAAATGGATGAATAAAATAAAACGTTAGTAAGAAATATTACATGTCAATACAGCTACCGAATGGTAGAGCTTTAAGAGATGTGCTTGAAGATTCACAAAATAATAGTCCTTGACTCCCAAAAGACAGTGACAAATCGTTTCTTTCCTGAGGAGAACTTTTAAAAAGTGCTTTAGAGAAAATCTTGTTTCTTAGCTAAAATAAAAGGAAAATACTTAGCTGTATCTTCGAAATATTATTACAATGTAAAATAATTGCGAATGTGAATTGAGCAACCTTTTTCTCTAACAATGTAACGACGAACACACTAAACTACTTATATTTTTGTTTGAGATATCTGATAATTGATAAGGCTAGCATGGCTAGCATGTTAGGTCGCAGATCCGGAGACCCTAGGTTCGAGTCCCGGGTCGGGCCAAGTTCAGATATTGAGTATTTCTGTCAAGTTTCAACGTTTCAGCTCCGTGCCTCAGAGAGCACGTAAAGCAGTCATTGCTGCGTCACTCTCATCGGTCGTGTTGAAGTATCGTCTCATCGGACCTTGAGAGTAAAAAGAATAGAGAGTGCACTTATGTATGTCTGCGCGTAAACTTGCGCATTATAATATCTCCTGAGCATCTGGCTAGCCTCACTGAGATTAGCCGCAGTGGTCGAAATCTATCAGGAGGACATAACTATTAATTAAAAAATCATGTGATTAAATTTATTCATGAAATAAATTAAAGCCCCAATCTAGATACTTTGTTAGATTTACGCTATTCTTATTAAAAACATTAATTTCTATTTTCATTTATATTCAATAAAAGCGAAAAAATAACTATCCACACTAATTAAAAAAAATATGAGAACAACATATTTAGGCTCTCTCTAAGTATATCAAAAACCTAATATGCCAATCTTATATATTTTTAAGTAATCTATAAGCTTTACGATTGTAGAATAAAATTGGAAAAGTCACTCTAATCTTGTACTTATCGTTACGACATTAAAAATATACGTAACAATGTTCACCATAAGATATTGTCAAATATGTCTCACGAGGTCACGAAATGAGCGAGAATAAGTAATAATTCAGGGACCGACGAAGTAATATGGTAACTTTGTTAATTAAATATATTCTAATTTATCTCGTCAGAAGTAGCTCATGCCTGCTCCTTAATGTATGTTTTTATTAATGAATGGCACTGAATAAGCATGACTCCGCCTTACCCAAGAGCACGTGAAATTAAATAAATAATATTTTTACTTGATTTATACTAAGCTTAGCTGTATATTAAAGTTATTTACTGATGGTACCTACAAAAGTTTAACAATATTTTTTTTGAAAACACAAAATAAACACACAAATAACAGCACAAAATAAAAATTCTAATTTTGTAAAAAAAACTTAGTCTCTTCCGAGACTTAACTAAGTGTTCGAAACGTCGATAACTATAAAGGAAAATACAACTAAAGTTAGTTTAAAATTTGACATTTGCGTAATTAAAAAAAAATATGTACTTGTTACGCTATTCATAATATTAATTTTGTTTCAGGTAACTCTAATTTATGACTTACATACACATTCCTACTTTTATATTAGACGGGAATGCTATCATGGTAAGTTGAAATATTTTTATTATTATTTTTCATCAGGTTTACAAGAAAATTTAGTAATGTTTCATGTTGCAACACCAAATCATTTTCTATCATTCGCGCACACTTTGCTCTTCTTTAAATAAATTATAAATGATGTGCTTTAACATTAATTAGGTTGATTGGAGTGTACTACATCAGCTGACTCCAGAATAGGACCAGGTGTAAAAGCTATTACCTTAGAATATTATTATCTATATAATTGCGAAAGTTTATGTGTGTATGAATGTGTGTTACTTCTTTACTGTCAAACGGCTGGGCAGTTTGGAATGAAATCAAGTATATTATAGATATTATGACCTAGAGTAAGAACTGTCAGGCAGCTAGAGGTACACGTCCGAAGTCGCTATAAGTCTATACAGATAAATAAAATTGAAGTCTCTGTTTGTATATAAATGCATATGAAATTATATACGTACTTATAAGAAAAACACAACTTGAACATTTCTTGTCTGTTTGTTTCGGCTAATTTAATTATTCATACTTATATTTTAGAAAAATAATTATGATTTTCCTTTAGAAAATTAAAATGTTCCTAGGGACGTGCTCGAACGAAGCGAGAGTAAGTCGCTAGTCCGAAATAAATGTAGAAGTAACATAATAAGATTTACAAAGTTTTTTCTTTTAATATTTATGCTGATATAACTATTATATTATAAAGTCATTACAGGAAATTATATAGAAAAATCCTTTAGAAAGTTTGGTTATGCAAACCTTTAAGCTCATTATTTGATTGTTACGACATTTTTATGAGACGGAAACGTTTCGCCATAAGAATTTCAGTTCGGATATTTCATAACAATATGACGCCAAAAGTAATTTTTGGAATATCTAATAACGTTAACTATTGAGTAACTAATGCATTTATGTACAATAAAACTGAATATTTATATGTTATATGTAACTCTAACTAGCAGTACCTACCCGTAGCTTCGCCCGCGTTCAAACCTCCGATCGCTACCAAACTTTATAGGATCATCCGCTGGTCTAATTTGAAGATTGTCTGGAAATTTCATCAAAATTGCTGCAGGCGTTTTAGAGTCATTTTACATTTTACAGTCACATCGATTTTTGTATACATACTAAATATACGGCTATGGTTACTTAAAAATTTAGTTAAAAATAATGTAAAATAATGCCCGTTCGCGCGTGTTTTTGTAAATTCAAATAAAACATGATCTATAGCACTTCTGGAATTGTAATGAATATTTAAAAAAAAGTTTCATTGAAATCTATTAGATAGATTATTAGTTAAATCCGTTCAAACATACATACGAATAATTTTATATAATTAATATAGATATAGATTAGAATACATAGTTATAAAATAAAAGCAGAAAAGGCATTTTTGAGGCTACTAGATTACAGTACCTAACATACAATAATAATATAATTGTTTAAAGAGATTTTCTGTTCATGAGAAGAAGGGTCTTGACAGACAGACAGACGAACAACGAACACTATCCTATACGGGTTCCTTTTTCCCTTTGAGGTACGGAACCCTAAAACGTAGGGGGCATTTTTTTGTGTAATGAGCACGAATGTTTGTACTCCATTCATGGGTGTTTATATTTATAATATGTATGTATTTAAAGTTATACTTGTGTAGTGTATCAACTATCTAGTATCCATAACACAAGCCTCGTAGCTTAAAATGGAACTAGATGGTGTTGTGTGTAAAACGGCTAATGTCCCAACATGTCTCAACAGGTATAGTAATATCACCTAGAGTAAAACAACAGCACGTACAAGAGCAAAGCGGGTGAAGTCGCTAGCAAATACATAAACTCACAGTTAATATAAAAACGTTTCCACAAACGGTAAAAAATATTTTTCCTAATTAAGTAAAGCTCGTCTCGAGCACCAACCACCGTCATTAGTGGCAGGCCTATAACAATAAAACCAGCTTGTAGTTTTTAATTTTCCCCTAATTTAGTAATAAAAATAAAAAAAAAACAATGAAGAAAATCTACTATGTATATATTTTGGTACAATTTTACCTGTAAGTGAAATGTCGATTTATTTAGCCTCATACTTGAAAGAGATAAGTTTTTATAGTGTATTCCTAAAATTTCTTGGATCAAAAGGATTATTTCATTTAGACCCCTACGTGATACTACGGATAGCAAAATAAATTATATACCTATGGGAAATAATGTCGCATGTTGGAGAGTGTGTAAGGTCTTAAAACCAAAACTTAAAAAAAACCGAATTCCAGGCACTAAAATGAAAAAAAATAACTAAACGGGGGTTTTCATTTAGAATAGATATTTTCGAAGTCGTAAAATACATATTTACCTATTAGATATTTAAATCTTAAAATATTGTCGGCTTCTGACTCTTCCTTTTTGGAAGTCGGTTAAAAAAAAAATTAAGTAAAGTAGAGTGAAGTGTTAGTGCAATTACAAGTAGTGGTGGAAATAAAAACTGTTTAACAAAAAATAAAACCGACTTCCAGGCACTAAAATGTAAAAAAAACCAAACGGAGATTTTCATTTAGAATAGATACATATATTTTGATACGTAAAATACATATTTAGCTATTAGATAATCATTTCTTAGCATATTGTCCGCTGGCACCGACTTCGAAAGTATCTGATTAGGTATCAATTCTAAATGAAAACCCCCGTTTAGTTATTTTTTACATTTTAGTGCTTGGAAGTCGGTTTTATTTTTTGTTAAAAAGTTTTTATTTTTAAATTTTTAGTGTACACGTAATAAGCAGGTAATTTGTAGGAAGAAAGATTTTAATAACATATTCGATTAAGCAATTTGTTTAAAAAAATATTTATTGTTGATTGTTTTAAAAACCGCTCGACCACCTAGGAAGTATACCCCTTCAAACAAAACTTTTGTTTCAAAGGGTATATTTCCCAGGTGGTCCCATATAAATTTTATCGAAATCAGTCTAGCGGTTTTTAATAAAATTAACAATAAATATATTTTTTTAATAAGTTGTTTAATCGAATGTGTTATTAAAAAACTTTCTTCTTATTATCAAATTCAAACCTCTGAAATAAAAAGGTATTTATTGATACAGTCAAATTGATACAAAAATCAGATAAAGTCATAGCACAACGCTAGTTGAATACTTATTTAGTACTGGCGACTTCCCTTACTTCGCTCGGGTGCGTCCCTAGCTAAGTGGGTTTGTTCACAATGTTATGAGTTTCTTTTGTGCGGATCCATAATTATTTTTTTTAAATTAAATATGTATCATCATCAGCTATCTGCCAGTGAAAGTCCCGTCAAAATCAGTCCAGCTGCTTCGGAGATTACCAAGGCCAAACAGACAGACAAAAATTTTAATAATTGTTTTTATTTTCTTATAAAAAGCTGTTATTTAGGCACTATCAACAGACATTTTAGTTTATTTGTTTAAATTACGTAAATTGTACGTGTTTAGTGTAGTTTATATTGTAACAAGAATTTTATTACATTTAGTAGCTGAAAAATTTCAATCTAACTCCATAAAAGTAATGACATTTAACAAAATACCACACCGCTATTTCTCGGGAACAATGCTGGATGCTGAATAGAATGGAAATTAAATTTTATTATCTACATTCCAGAACATCTAGTGGATTGCGAGTGATTTGCGTTAATATCGGGATTGTTTTAAAGTTCAAAGTAAGATTGCAAGCTAGCAAGTACTAGCAATAGCTTAAAATTGTACATCAGACTAAATATTATAAATATACTAGCGACTCACCCTCGCTTCGCTCGGGTTCGTCCCTAGCTTGCTTCCCAATACAAACTTTCATCCCCATTTTTACCCCCTTAAGGGGTGATTTCCAGGATAAAAATCCTATGTCCTTCCCAGGGTCTCAAACTATCTTCTTACCAAATTTCATCTAAATCGGTTCAGTACAACGTCACAAACTCACAAACTCTACCTCTTTATAATATTAGTATAAATGAAATACAAGCGACTCACACTCGCTTCGCTCGGGTTCGCCTTAACGCTAACCCTTAAAACCAACCAAATATGGAATAGATAGACTAATAGGCATGATGAATCGTTGTGGGTTGTATTATAACGTGTTTTCTCGCGGTAAAAGGTAGCTTATGTTACTTTCCAGTCCTTCAACTATCTCCAAACGAAAACCACGCTAAACCGTCACTCTGTTTCGACGTGAAAGACGGACAAACAAACAAAAACTTTCAAATTTATTATATTAAGTATGAATATGTAGTTTTTGAATTAGTGAATACGTTTGTTAATTTTTCAAAATTTAAATAACTTACATTTCGAATGAAAATAGCTCATATCGTAGATAAGTTTATATAGATATTATTATATTTAAATAAGTAAGATTTTTATTCTTGCAGTGTGAATTATATTTGATGCAAACAATATTGTGAAAAGTATTCAAAATCAAAAGTTTTTAATATTTTGACTACGTTTTATAGTGTAAGATATTTTAGATAAATTGACTTTTTGTTAACGTCATACACGGGATAGCTATAAAGTGGTATTAAACAATGTTATCTTATATATATATATATATATATATATATATATATATATATATATATATATATATATATATCTATATATTATATATATATAATCTCGGAAACGGCTCCAACGATTTTCATCGAATCGATCTAGATTAGTCTTATGTCTGGAAAAACGCGTGTTTTCGAATTTTCATGCAGTTTTCTTTCGCATTATTCCACGCAAAATATGGTCGGTAATTTCACACGCTCTGGCAAAAGCATCGTGATTAAGTAGCCAAGGCGCACGATCGACAATCACAGGTGTCCAGATTCGAATCCGGATACAAAGTTTTTACTTTATTGACGATTCTAAAGTACATGTATAAGTCTTAATGAATAAATTTAATTTACATTTCGTTTCATTTAATTTTTAAGATTTCGATCCGTACAAATACATGGTTTATTTTTTTCTTATCAACTTAGCAAAGAAAGTATGTTAAATGACTATAAGGTCGGCGCAATTTAAGGCAATACGATGCTTAAGCTTACATTTAGTACGAGCATATCTTCGCTCTACGACCTAAGAGGATGAAATAAATGGAAGACGTTGAAAAGCAAAAAAAGGCATACGTTAGATCTTCGACGCTTTCACATAATAGTTGAGCTTAAGAGATTAATTACACAAGTAGTTAATCTTCATCCAAAGCAGTCTATTAAGTCCCTATATTTTTTGATTAAATAGAAAACCCTTTAAAGAGAAATACACTGACTTCAAAAATCTTTTTGAAGTAATCATTTCACCTTTAGAGGTGAAGGTCTCTTGACAATGATATAGGACCGAGCTTATGAATACCTATTAAAATATATTTAGTGTTCTTCTAGTGGTGGAAATTCTACCATAACCATTATTTGAAGAAGATACGTAATATTATGAGTAGAATTTATCTATCTATATAATAAAAAAAAAATTATCAAATGTTTGAAGTTATACTTCTTTGGCGCGTTTGGAAAAAAATATAAGTGTAAAATTTTTACGTCAAATTTGACATGATGAAGCTAGCTTCATTCTTTTACAAACAGAGAGTTGTGACATAAGGGATGAAACCTTTAACTATTTTTGTTTGAAAAGATAATACTAATAATACAAAACAATAAAAAAACGTGTGTATGTACTT
This sequence comes from Brenthis hecate, assembly GCA_951806755.1. Lineage (NCBI taxonomy): Eukaryota > Metazoa > Arthropoda > Insecta > Lepidoptera > Nymphalidae > Brenthis > Brenthis hecate. The sequence goes on along the minus strand of OX638265.1, from coordinate 5,469,243 downwards.
ACGTATGTAAAAAACATCGTTTGACAATCATAACTCATAAGTGAAAAAGGCACTGAACCGTTTTATTTTCACCTATTTATATATAGATACCTGAATTGAGTATTTAGTACATTTTTGAAGTCGGTAAGTAATTAGTATTCAAAATGAAACGTAAAAATTACCAACGCATTCTGAAGTAGTACGCTTCGAATATCGTGGTTCTATTAACTGCTTGAAACCCGGTGAATGTCAATGAGAGTATAAATTGGAATTGAATTTTATTATCCACGGCCAGCTGGTTATCAAATCTTACTAAGAATTGCCATTTATAACAGCTCAATATATATTATTTCACTTAATGAATATTCATTGATAGTTATTTTATGTATGTATTGAAATAATTATAACGATAATTACTTCTAAACTACTTTTTAATTTTTTAATACATAATAATATATAATACAGAATTAGGTATGTTAGATATTTACTCGTTTTCAAATAATAAATCAATTAAATTATGTTATACTAGCGACTCACCCTCGCTCCACTGGGATTCGTCCCTAGATACGTTTTAACGGTTGGTATAGATTTCTCAGAGTTGAGATATTTTTCCGCAGTAAAAAGTATCCTAAATGTTGACCCGGATAACCAGCTATCGTCATACCAAATTTCATCAAACTCTGTGGTTTTCTTGTGATGCTTTCTCAGACAGACAGACAGACAGACAGACCAACAAGCTATAGATTCGGCTTCTATATCAATAATAATGACTATTTAATGAGATTATCAAAATATATTTAATGTACAGATTCGACTCAGAATTTTATTATATGTATAGATGTGAAAGTTTTTGAAGATGTATAGATAGATGTTTGTTACTCTTTCACGCCAGAACGGCTGAACGGATCTGGATGAAACTTGACAAAGATTATATTCTACTTATTTACATAGCACATAGGTTACTTTTATCCCGGAAAAAAAATCGTGGGATAGTATGGACAATGATTAAAATATGGACGGAACTTTTTACATTAGTGTCAGCTTTTTATATATTTTACATAGTTAATTCATTATTCTCTTAATAAATTTGTTTTCTAAAATTATATGCCTTTAATATCATTTCATCGCTTAATGATAGAGATTTATTATGAAAATATATTTTCCACCACAGATGAGGCGGAATAATGTCAAGTGGATGCAGACTGATGACTAAGAGGAACGTACAGTGTATGATCGTTCATTGACTCTACCTTATATTCTTGTAGTGCTCTTTAATTTTTAATGAATTTATTTCATCATGAGAAAATTTATTGTGTAATCAAAATTTATTTTAAAATATATCCGAAAATAACATTAATAATTTACGAGTAAGTAATAGTATAAAAAATGTTTTAAAAGACAAAAAAATCGAAAGTGCATTTTACAAGACTTCGGCGACACCATTCAGACAAAGAGAGACAATAGCATTCCCAAGGAGGGTTGACGTCAGGCAGGCGTGAGGCGGCCGGTCGTAAAACTTTTACCAAATCCTATCAGCAGTACATAAGATGTACTGCGCCGACCCCAAGTGATTGGGAAATGGGCAGGGAGAAGAAGAAGAGATTATCTCGTGAGTTCATTAATTTTGGAAAATATGGTAAATATTACCACCATATTTGCCAAAATTAATGACCTCACGAGCGAACTCACAAACTAAAATATTACTTTAGCGTCTATATAACGTTAAAATATATCGCATTTTTTGTTGGCCAATAATTATAACAGCGGGAGTTATTAGTCTAATATTTTAAGTCAAGGTTCTTATCTACTTACTAGATGAAAAATTTTCTACAAAATATTATGGACTATAAAAATATATAGCGAACTGTTTGCTTTTGAAATAGCAGAGTAGCCTTCACTAAAAAAGTTTGCAAGTTTGTATGTAGGGAATAATCTCGAAAACTGATCCCATACTAAAAACTCTTTCACTAATAGAAAGCTATATTACCGTCAAGTGCTACGATAAAAATGTGTTTACTGTCAGAAATTATAATATTTTAAATTAAAGCCCCCGTGAAGATGAGACATGCATTCATATAAAGTTGTCATTTATAGACAGGTGGAAATTTGGGGATTAAATAAGATCATTCAACATAGAATAGAAAGCACAAAAATAAGTAAACGGGAGATGACTTATGTATCCGATCAACATGCCAATATTTTTTTTTATTTTACGACTAGCATTGCCCGCAGCTCCGCCCGCGTTGAGATAACCAAAAACCAAATTCTTAGGTTTTACAGATTAGTATACTCTTGCAATGCAGTTTTTGCATTTTTTCTCTGAAATGAGATGTTTTCCCGTTGTAAAAAGTATTCTATATGTTGACGCGGATAACCACCTATCACCATACCACATTTCATCAAAATCCCTCCAGTAGTTTTTCTGTGATGCGGTAACAGACAGTCAGACATACAGACAAAAAATCTAAAAACTATAGATTCGGCCTCTGTATCGAAATTATGTTTATATCAATAAGATTTTACAAAAAATATTTAATGTACAGATTCGGCTTACTTACAATTTTATTATATGTATAGATTGAAAAATAACGTCTTGAGTAAATTAATTAAAGATATTTTTTATATTATTAATAATAAAAATGAGTATTAATACAAGGTTATTGTCTTAAATAAAAATAGCCATATTAAGTAAAAACATTCATTACTGTCTAGTGCACGTCTTGAGTTCAAAGTACGATATATCACAACTACGCGAGCAAAATGGTTGCTTTAAGTAGAAAATGATAAGAAGTGACTTTAAAAAGACAAATCATGTGGAAAAAGTCATTTTGTTAGAAATATATGTACATTACGTACTTTTACTTCATATAATGAAACTTATGTAGTAACTGATGTCAATAGAGGATAAATACGAGTGTATGATAATATTGTAATTGTTAGCGCCTCACCCTCGCCTCGCACGGGTTCGCCTCTAGCAAAACAAAGACAAAACTATCCCACGGGAACTATACATCTTATCAGGGATAAAAAGTAGCCTATGTGCTATTCCAGTCTATAATCTATCTCTGTGCCAAATTTCATTCAGATCCGTTCAGTCGTTCTGGCGTGAAAGCGTAACAAACATCCATACATACTCACAAACTTTTACATTTATAATATTAAAACAATACGCATTGCCGGCGGATATTCTGAGGTATTTTATATGTAACAAAGCAGCCTATGTATTAAATAGGCTATCATCATTTCGAATTTCACTTATGAACGAAGTTTAGCTTTTACAATATTAGAGCGATCCATTTCGTGACCTTAACCTTTTTTATTGCATAATAAAACGAATCAATGAATTAAATTAAATAATAATAAATAAATTTGTTGCGTGGGACATTAACACACAGCACCATCTATTTCCATGGTAAGCTACGAGGCCTGTGTCATGGATAACAGATAGTTGATACACTACACATATTATATATAACTTGAAATACATGCATATTATAAATATGTATAAACACCCATGACTGGAGTACGAACATTCGTGCTCATCACACAAATGCCCCAAGCGAGACATGAACCTGCAACCGCTGGCAAAACAAATAGGATCACTACAAACTGAGCCAAACGTGTCGTCAATTTAATTCAAGAATTAATTTTATATTAAACCTTTCTATACTTTTCTTTATTCTACTTATATTCTAGACGCTGAGATCGTAGATTAATTTGTTCTTTAAATAAGTCCCTTACAAAATCCGTACTATATTAAACATTTATAATAAATATTTTATAAACAAAAATATTAATTTAATTCAAAGTTGTTTTTAAATCAAATAAAACAATAACTATTATACTTTCTTAGATTTATTACGAATATTTGACATTTTAAATAAAACTAATTTGTCGGATTTTTTCTTGTATTCATTTTGATTTTTGGTTCCCGACGTTTTAAATGCTTTACCTGCTGTAAAGAGATTATGGTCACTCGTTAAAGTATTCGAAATGTCGGGAACCAAAAATCAAGATAAATCCATGATAAGATGCGAAAATAAAGTTTTATTTAAATTGACATACCAAAGTAACTATTTTATTTATGAATCGATTGAAATAAAAAGAATACTAATACTCACATTAGGGGAAAACGCACCCAAATCGGTTAAGCTTTTTCTGAAATTATCGTACAAACGCACAGACAAACAGACAAAAATCCTATAAATCATTGTTATGGGTGTTATCTATTGCGTTAATAAAGACCCCCAATAATAGTTTTTATCAAATATCTTCTATGTACAGACAGCGATTAGTCACATCTTTATTATATGTATAGACTAGCATTGCCCGCGGCTCCGCCCGCGTTCAGCTGACCAAAAACTAAATTCTTAGGTTTTGCATATTAGTATACTCTTACATTACAGTTTTTGTATTTTTTCTTAGAAATGAGACAAAAGTATCTCATATGTTGACCCGGATAACCCGCTATCACCATACCAAATTTAATCAAAATCAAGTGGGTTTTTCTGTGATGCGGTAACAGACAGACAGACAGACAAAAAATCTAAAAACTAGATTCGGTCTCTGTATAGATAATAATGTTTATTTCAATAAGATTTTCTAAAAAATATTTAATGTACAGATTCGGTTTAGTTACAGTTTTATTATATGTATAGATGTACAATAATTGTTTAACATTATCTACTAATATGAGAATATTGAAAAAAATATGTGGTGGTAGTCATTTATGTGCAACTCAGTGAGGATGCAATCCTTTGATGCTACGGGTCAGAGGAATGCCTTTGCTCTTTTCACACTATGGTGCTTTTTAAACGCCATAACGGTTTTTGAAAGTGATATCGAGTATTTTAATAAAATATATAATATCTTTTTTACTCTACGTAGCATTTACAAAGTAAATTGACGTCTAAAAGAAATTAAAAAAATAATTGAATTGAATAAATAAAAAGTATTGTTATCTTTTATTATTAAATTAGCTATTCTTGTATATACTCGTACATTTTATATCGTGTATCTTAGAAACGGATCCGACGATTTGGATCTAATTTTGTATTTAGATAAGTCCGATAAGAATGCGTCCCTTTTTTTTGAGCGGAACCCTAATTCTTTTTTTCTAAAATAAAAGTATCCTAAGTATATTGCCTTATAGAATCAGCTATTAGCCACCGAAAGTCCCGTCAAAACCAGTTTCGCCGTTTCAGAGACTAGTGGGAACAAACAAACAGATGGACAGGCAAACATTTTCGGCGAAATTACACGACGAATTAATGTTTTATATGATTAATATATTGTTTGAAGATAATTAGATGGCTGAAAACTGACATAAGCCAATTTTTAAGGAGGAAAATATCTTATTCCTACAATAATACGTTATAATAAAACTCATATACGTAGAATTTCGATTGATATGATGAACGCGAGCAAAGCGATGGGGCGTCACTAGTATTGTTAATAAAATAGATTGATTGCTTCACTTTTATATTTAATCAGGGCCTATTTATTTGTTGGATAACGTTGATATTTGAAAAATCTGCCTTTAATAGTAAAGATGTTTGTTTAGGCTCAGGGTAAGACGTCGAATGTACATATATACATATATTTGCTACATCTCTTGCGAAGAGTCTTATTCGATAGCAATTCGCAATATATAAAAAACAAAAAGTAATTTATCATCTGTTTTTAGTTTTCAAGTAACTTAAATAACGTGCTTAAGGCAAGCGTTATTAATAAAATGATCAAAGGATATACGAAATAAATCTTAATCAATATCCACATACAAGCAATCTCCCCGTGGTTGAAAATCAACCATAATTCAACTTAAAAACGGGTTCAAAGTTTTTGCTCTATGTGTCTATACATATAATAAAATTGTAACTAAGCCGAATCTGTGCATTAGATATTTTTTGGAAAATCTTTTTGAAATAAATATTATTATCCATAGAGGCCGAATCTATAGTTTTTAGAATTTTTATCTGTCTATCTGTTACCGCATCACAAAAAAACAACTAGAGAGATTTTGATGAAATTTGTTATGGTGATAGTTGGTTATCCGGGTCAACATATAGGATACTTTTTAACGCGGGAAAATGTCTCATTTCTAAGAAAAAATACAAAAACTGAAATGTAAGAGTATACTAATATGTAAAACCTAAGAATTTGGTTTTTGGTCATCTGAGCGCGGGCGGAGCTGCGGGCAATGCTAGTTAATATATAGATAATAAAACAGTAACTTAGCGAAATGTACATGAAATATTTTTATAAACAATGACTGCAACTAATTGTGTACAGAATACAGACCTCTATACAATGGTTATTAATAGTTAAAAATTTTGTCTATTTGTCTATATGTCTAAGTGCGTTTCGCGTAAATAGTATTGAACCGATTTTAATTAAATTCCGTGTAGTGATAATTTATTATCCGGGTCAACATTTAGGATACGTTTTAGGTACTTGTACTTACTACTGGAAAATCTATCGTTCCCTGAAGAAAACGCTATGAAACACCATAATTCTGTCGAGTCATACTTAGACACGGCTGACACACATCAAAACAATGTCCAAGAAAATTGAAGGCCTTAAATTTCATTATATAATTTAATTATCTATACATATAAAAAAGATTGTAAAGAAGTCGAATCTGTACATAAAATATTTTCTGGAAAATCTAATTGGAATAGACATTATTATTAATACACAATCCGAATCTATTGTTCGCATCACGAGAAAACCACTGGACAGATTTTGATGAAATTTGGTATGATGATAGCTGATTATCCAAGTCAACATATAGGATACTTCTTACTGCAGGAAAATATCTCATTTCTGAGAAAAAATACAAAAACTGCTTTATAAGAGTATACTAATATGTAAAACCTAAGAATTTGGTTTTTTAGTCATCTGAACGCGGGCGGAGCCGCGGGCAACGCTAGTTACATAATACGTTTGCTTATTACTTTATCCAGTAATAAATAAAAATATGATGTAATTGTTTCTTATTGAATGTCCGTGAAGTAAATTCAAAAGTTTTCCGCCCTCGCCTTTTGCGCAAGCCACAACTACACGCAACTCTGTAAAATTTTCCTCTTGGAAACTTTCCTCCAAATCGCGATTTTTCCTCCGACATAAATACCTTGTGTAATAAATTGTTACTGCTTGTTCCTTAGGTTAATTATCGTTACAAAATGTATAAAAAAACTAGGTCGTACCTATAATGTATTTCTGTATTAAAAATGAAATAAATAAACTAAATATGTTAGGACATTAACACACAGCACCATTTAGTTCTATGGTAAGCTACGAGGCTTGTGTTATGGATACCAGATAGTTGATATACTACAAATAATATTATATAACTTTAAATACATTCACATTGTAAATATAAACACTTATGACTGGAGTACGAACATTCTTGCTTATCACACAAATGAATGCCCCCGTGAGACTAGAACCTGCGACCTCTGGTACAGCAAGTACGAATACTATAAACTAAGTCAAATGTGTCGTCGATTATGTAACTCGAGATACTCGAACCCAGGACCTCCGGTTCAGCAGAACTATAAGATAGCTGCTAGAGCAACGAGGCAGTTATACCAAGTTTATAACGGATTATTATTGTAGTAATTCAGCCCTTTAAACGTCCTACTCAAGAACTCGGGCCTCTTCTTAATACGAAAGAGGATTAAACCATGTTCAGCTACAAGAAAATATGAGCGTTTGTGGTTTTAACACCTCTTTAGGAAACTAGTTAGGCTCTCACGAATATGCAAATTTACTTTGCCGTTAAATAAGTGGTAATTATAATACGACTATTTACGCGAATATTTGACATTTCAAAATAAAACTATTTTTCTCGATTTCTTTGCGGTATTATTTTTTATATTGTGGTACAATGTCTGGAACCAAAAATCAAAATAAATCTGCGAAAAAATCCGCAAAGATAGTTTTATTTAAAATGTCAAATATTCGCGTAAATCTAAGAAAGTATTATAAAACCTTGACAAAATCCGAAATGATAGTTTCACTTTAAAGTGGTAACTGTGTTGAAAATCTCACAAAAAAAAACAAAGGTTACAAAATATAAATAAATTAAATATGATTATTCCATTGAAAAGCAGAAACAAATCATTCTGTAACAAATCATTGTGTACATGTACATTTTTCCGGCATAAAAAGTAGCCTATTGTTATTCCAGACTATAATCTATCTCTGTGCCAAATTTCATCTAGATCCGTTCAGCTGTTCTAGCGTGAAAGAGTAACAAACATCCATACATACTCACAAACTTTCACATTTATAATATTAAACATATGGATTAAATCTTCGTATGTTTTATCTTGATTTCCGCAGGTGGTTCACCGAGTCATTTTACATAACTATACGAAGTTAGGGTTGGAACACTTGGTTTTGATGTAAACACTTTAATATGCATTAGGATAATGTAGGCTGGATAAAGGGTGCGGTTTAGCGTTCTCTCCCTTTGTACGTGAGTAATTAGTACTTACTCCATAATCACATATCGTATACATAATATGTGTGCTTTATTAAAAAAAAATTATTTTCTTTAACGTATATAACAAAAATGAAATACTGTTTGTTGGTTAGTGTATAACTTGAGAACGGTTAGACCGAGACGTTTGTAATAGTTTTAATAAAGTTTTTAGATAAAATATGAAGGTATACCTATATGGAAAAATTGCCCCGATAAAAACTGACTTCAAACAAAAGCACTAAAAAGTAAAAAATAACTTATTGGTAGTTTTCATTTACTATACATACCTAATCAAATATTTTCGAAGTCGGTGTGCTTTGCTTTGTATGGGCTGGCACCGATTTTGAAAATATGTGATTAAGTATGTATTTAATGGGTAGGCTTTAATTACTTAGCCAAAGCACACCGACTTTGAAAATATTTGATTAGGTATGTACAGTAAATGAAAACTACCAATCAGTTATTTTTTACTTTTTAGTGCTTTTGTTTGAAGTCGGTTTTTATTTTTTGTTAAAAAGTTTTTATTTATTATATAGATAGATAAATTCTACTCATGATATTACGTATCTTCTTCAAATAATGGTTATGGTAGAATTCACTTATTTTTTACTTTTCAACCGACTTCAAAAAGGAGGAGGTTCTCAATTCGACTGTATGTTATTTTTTTTTGTGTTTGTTACCTCAGAACTCCGTCATTTATTAACCGATTTGGACAATTTTTGTTTTGTTTGAAAGGGTATACTTCCAGATTGGTCCAAATTCAAAAAAAAAATCACCCCTAAGGGTGGAAAAACAACTAATGATGAATTTAACCTACTTCTAATTGTCATATTGACTTGAAACTTTGCAAGTATTTCTATTTCCGTTGATAGTACAGTAGTTCGGTGTTGTTGACCTGATCTGATGGCAAGACCAGAAAGTGGATAGGTGGAACTCTTCAACGGCTAATAGTAGATACTTTGAGTTTGGGCTTATTTTGTTTGATTTGACAAGCCTAACACGTTAGAATCCTTACTTTGCTACTACTGTCTACACTAAAAATGGAAAAATAAAAACTTTTTAACAAAAAAATAAAAACCGACTTCAAACAAAAGCACTAAAAAGTAAAAAATAACTGATTGGTAGTTTTCATTTACTATACATACCTAATCAAATATTTTCGAAGTCGGTGTGCTTTGGCTAAGTAATTAAAGCCTACCTATTAAATACATACCTAATCAAATATTTTCGAAATCGGTGCCAGCTCATACAAAGCAAAGCACACCGACTTCGAAAATATTTGATTAGGTATGTATAGTAAATGAAAACTACCAATCAGTTATTTTTTACTTTTTAGTGCTTTTGTTTGAAGTCGGTTTTTATTTTTTTTATTAAAAAGTTTTTATTGGTGCTTTTGTTTGAAGTGGGTTTTTATTTTATTGTTAAAAAGTTTTTTTTTCCCTTTTTAGTGTAGACAGTAGTAGCAAAGTAAGGATTCTAACGTGTTAGGCTTGTCAAATCAAACAAAATAAGCCAAAACTCAAAGTATCTACTATTAGCCGTTGAAGAGTTCCACCTATCCACCTTCTAGCCTTACCATCAGATCAGGCCAACAATACTGAACCACTGTACTATCAACGGAAATAGAAACACTTGCAAAGTTTCAAGTCAATATGGCAATTAGAAGAAGGTTAAATTCATCATTAGCTATTTTTCCACCCTTAGGGGTGGTATTTTTTTTTAAATTTAAATGGGACCAATCTGATAGTATACCCTTTCAAACAAAACAAAAATTGTCCAAATCGGTTAATAAATGACGAACTTCTGAGGTAACAAATATAAAAAAAAACAGTCGAATTTAGAACCTCCTCCTTTTCGAAGTCGGTTGAAAATATAAAAAATTGGCAGAAATTCAAAACGCTTTAAAATGTATAAAGTTATAATTTTTATTTAAAGTAGTTTTATATGACTTTTAAGATAACAAATTAATTAATCGAAATTGGGATAATAAACGTCTATTGGTTCGGTGAGTTATTATACTATAATTGTATATTATTCTTGCAAGAACAAACAATAACGTAGTAACAAAATAGAGTCAATATAATATTATTTCTTAGATTTACGCGAATATTCGATATTTGACATAAAACTATCTTTTCGGATTATTTCGCGAATTTATTTTGATTTTTGGTTCCCGACGTTTAGAATGTTTTACAGCAATCATGGTAACGGAAGTCTCTCCCGTCAAAAAAAAAAAAACCGAAAAGATAGTTTTATTCAAAATAGAGTCAATATATAAGATCTGACTACTATAATGAATACGAGAAGTTGTGTGTATTTGTATATTATGTTTGTTACATTTTCTCGCTTAAACGGCGGGATGTTCTGTAATTTCCAGCAGTTTTTAAACCAGCCCTGACACAACCCCAACAAAAAAAAAAATTATTTATACCGGTCCAGCCGTTTTTGAGTTTTAGCAAGACTAACGAGAGCAGTTGATTTTTATATATACCTATAGATTTTTATGAATCATTGCGAATAAAATAAAAGTGTTAAGATAATTTTGTTACGTAGTTTTTGATTTTAATCGATAAAAAAATCATAATAAAAATTTATACCCGAATAATTATTTTCTTTTTACCTCAACTAGAACTTGAAATTAATATTTATGTAATGAAGAACTTCGTTCCTATCTGGTGTCCCACGACACCATTTTATATTTTTTTGTATATAACATGATTAGTTTATATAGAATGATTTTAATTTTAATAAACAGTATATACATATGTTAAACCCAAAAAAATATAATAAAGGTATATAAATACACCAAATAAGTATCTACCAACTAGTTATAAACAATTACAGTAGCAAACGACAGCAAAGGAAAAAATAATAAATCTAATAAGAAAATAACACGAAACATCAGAATAAACTTGCTGTGGCACACTTATAATTCCTTCAATACGAAAATTATTAATTTTAAAATAAAAAAAGAAAATAATTGGTATAAAAACTAATCTATCTTTTAAATTAGAACAAATCACATATTTAACAAAAAATACGTTAACGTTGTATCAGTAGTTTTGAAGTTATTGGCAGACCAACATCGTGACACGAGAATTTTATATATAGACTGTAATAATATAATCTCTTGAGTTTTCTTAAGTATAAAGTATTAAGTAGAAAGTAAAGCAGGTTCAATTATGAATAATAGTCGTTTAATACAGTTTAGTTTATATCAACAAAATGCGGGATGACTAGTTGGGTTATAAAGTGGGTGAAATTGGAGAGCCCAAAATATGAGCGACGGGTGAACGTGTAAATGCTTTAGATTGCTCCCAGCTATAAACTTGAACTATTTCGTCCCTGTCTAGAATATTTTACATTTTTGCAGAAATATTACAATATATATACGATAGATAAGGTTTTTATACTATAGTGTTATGAATTTATGTTATAAAATGTTAATATAATACGGTATGTATGCATACCATGTATTTAAAATCTATACATATAATAAAATTCTAATTGAGTCAAATCTGTAGATTAAATATTGTTAGGAAAATCTTATTGAAATAGTCATTATTATCGACACAGAGACCGTCTATAGTTTTTAGAATTTTTGTCTGTCTGTCTGTCCGTCTGTCTGGGAACGCATCATGAGAAAACTACTGCACAGATTTTAATTACATTTAGTATAATGATAGCTGGTTATCTCAGTCAACAGTTAGGATATTATTTCTGAGAAATCTATACTTACCGTTAAAACGTAGGGAGGAACCAGAGCAGAGCAAGGTTGAGTCGCTAGTTGTAATATAATAGTTGAAGTGTATCTTAAATATTGGTGTTATGGATACCAGATAGTTGATACACTACACATATATAACTTTAAATATATATATATTATAAATAATTTAAGTATAATAATTCAATTAGATGGAACTTCAAATATTTGGCATCTCTTTCAATCATTCTCTTTCAATTATCAATTAATAGGTACATTGCATGCTAAACTAACATAGCATATAATGTTTAGTGATCATTCTTGCCATTCCCTATTACGTTAATAGCACTACAATCTACATACAATGACAAGTGCCTCGCGAGTAATTTACGTGCTCAGTCGTTACTTTTTAGAGTTCCGCCGTCTAAAATTATAACAGACTAAACCTATGCTATTTGACAATTTTATATGAACAAAAGTGACAAACTATATATATATATAGTGATGTGAGTTTGTGTATATATGTCTGTATATTTCTTACTTCTTGGAGGTGAGACTTCGAACGGCTGAATGGGTTTTTAGTATAAAGATAGAGTATGACTTGGAGTAATAAGTGATCTACTGTTACGTAGACATACAGGTGGTTATGTGGGACTCACCGGCTCGAAAAACCAGTACTACCCACTAAAACCCAACAAAACCTCTTCCGTCTTAATGGGGCGTCGTAGGATCGCTTACGCACTCAACTATGGTAGGTCGGACACTACTGAACCCCCCCATCACGACAAAATGAACGCACGTTGGGAAGGAGGGGGGTGCGGGGGGGGGGGAGGGTGTTTCCTAGGACACATCTGAACCAAGCAAAGTTAAGTCACTAGCACATAAATAAAATAGCATTCAGAACCCTTGGTATACGATTACGCTTCACCATTGTCTAGTTTTTATATTACAAGGTGCCTCATAACAACTACATCATTAGAAAGGAAAGGAGAATTTCACTAATTGGGCAAGTCAAGACAAAAAATTCTGTAAAAAGAAACACGCTATTTTTTATATGAATCTTTTGTCAAATGCAATGTTTTGAAATCGTTAGCGCAGCATAGTGTATGTTTTTATTTCGGGAAATGGCAAGTTACTTATTGCAAAGTAACCGCGCGTGTATTTATTTTTAGCTTACCTTTAGTTCACATAGTATTTCTATTTAACTAACTATGTAAACAAATTCTGTTCCGATTTGAACTTTACAAGTTTGCTCTGATGATAATAATATAAGAATTCGATATAATCGAGAAGCTCTTCAATTCTTTTTAAAACCTTCGAATGCCATTTGATTTTGTGTTATATATATATATATATATATATATATATATATATATATATATATATATATATATATATATATATATATGTAGGTATGTCTACCTATATTTGATGACTCAATTTAAAGGGCTCATAAAAAATATTATACTTATTAATTTTTATCAGTACATTATTATTTTGTATTTAATTGCCTCTGTTATAATTTAACAAAACACGTGAATAATGAAATAAAATATATCTTCTTTCCCTTAATATACCTATTTCAATACTTTCTTATTTCATTTAAAATATAAAATTCGAAGCTCGAAAACAAAAATATCGTAAAAACCTCATAGAAATCAACCCCGAAACCAGTATCATGTCTACACGCCAAGTGAAATGTAATCCGACAAATTCTTCCATTTACCTATATTTCTCACGGGCTTGTTTGTAATTTAATAACGCAGCGTATAACAGTATGTTTGTATCAAATTGAGATGGACGACTTTTGTATGGTATGAACTAGGCATGTTTGAAAGCAGTGAATGGAATTATTTCAATTTGTTCAAACTTGGATGCATGCATTTTTAGGCACGCGGATTATGTTGATGATTTCATGGGTTTTAATTTTTTTGCGGAACCCTGATTGTTTTTCTAAAATAAAATAGCCTTAGTTAGTCCATATAACATCAGCTACTTGCCAGTGAAAGTCCTGTCAAAATCGGTCCAGCTGTTTCGAAGATTAGCCGGGACAAATATATAGACACAAGAATTTTAAAAATTGTTTTTTTTTTCTTATTAGTACCGTATATACTTTTATGTGCATTTAGTAAAAAGCTGTTATTTTGACATTAGAAACAGACACTTCAATTTTATTTATCTGAATAGATTTCATGCATGGTAGCGGCACCTTTCGGCAAATTTTAATACTCTCAGCGGCCTATGCGTCACACACACGCACACATACACTGGTCATTCTACTAAATTTCATCCAATTTGGTCCAGAGATTTCAGCCTAATGAAGTAACAAACATAAACACATCCAAAATTACATTTATAATTGTTAATAGAGCGATTGTAAAGTCGAAAGTAGCACTGCCTGTTTTTTGTTACGGTGACTTGCCCAAAAATCATCCCGGAAATCATCTCTTAAGGGGGTGAAAATGGGGATAAAATTTTGTATGAGAATTCAACCTACAGACGAACCCCAGCGAAGCGAGGGTGAGTCTAGTGACTATGAATAAAATGTTAGCATTAAATTGAATAACTGATATAATAAAGGGCAAAATTAAATTAACTGAAGAAAAGAGTGTTGGATCACTCAGGTGGCACAATAACAAATGTTATTTATATTTTGTCGTAGGTATACCAACCACCCTCGTTATATGAGTCTATCTTACGCTTTACAGAATCTTTCATATTTCATAAAACATATTATAATAGAAGTGAATTTCCTATACGCATGTCCATATATGCATATCAAATATGAGTTTGATGATATAGTTATTATTTCTAGCTTACCTAGAAAGCAGACTTTGTCTTTCTAAATTACAAATATTTTTTTTGTTTTATTTTAGTACGTACGTATACAAATTTTCTATAGAAAAAGTAGTTTTAGTTATTTTCAAATGGATTTTTTTAAAATAAAACTGTCTTCTTAGATTTTTTCGCGGATTTATTTTACTTTTCGTTCCCGACGTTTCTAATGCTTTATAGAAATCATGGTAACGGGAGAGAATATTTCTCCCAACATTGCGTCGGAACCAAAAACCTAAATAAATCCGTGAAAAAATTCAAAAAGGTAGTTTTTTTGGAACTTTTTTTAATATATTTTTGTTTTAAAACCTTATAAACCATTTTACATTTAAACGATACCAAATCCGATCAGCTGTTTTCTAATAATGCGCTAATGTCGATAAGCGAATCATTTGAATCATAATATTAGCTTTTCAATCAATCAAAAAGTTAACGTTTCATCAATACATACCTACATAGTATAAAACAAAATCGCTTCCCGCTGTCTGTCTGTCCCTATGTATGCTTAGATATTTAAAACTGCGCAACGTATTTTGATGCGGTTTTTTTTAATAGATAGAGATCTTTAAACCAGTAATTCTTGTATATATATAATCTGAATCTCGGAAACGGCTCCAACGATTTTCATGAAATTTAGTATACGGCGGGTTTCAGGGGCGATATATTGATCTAGATTGGTCTTATCTCTGAGAAAACGCATGTTTTCGAGTTTTCATGCAGTTTTCTTTTGCATTATTCCACGCAAAATATGATCGGTAATTTGCACGTTCTGGTATAAGCATCTTGGTCAAGCGGCCAAGATGCAAGAACAATAGTTACAGGTGCCTAGGTTCGAATCTCGGTCGCATACAAAGTTTTTACTTTTGTTTTTTTTTTAAATATTTATTCAAGTTTTTAGCTTTTAAAAAAAAGAAGAAAATTGTACCTTATGCTAAAAACTCCTAGCGAAGCTCGGTAGCCCAGATACTATGTATACATTCATATTATAGTGCCGAATAACCAAGAAATTCAAAGATTTCTATTTCATACTAACCGTTAAAACGTACCTAGGGACGAACCCGAGCGAAGCGAGGGTGAGTCGCTAGTTTTTACATATACTATAAATAGACAGACAGATAGACAAAAATATATAATAAGTGCCTTCCTTACATATACATCACAGGATATATATTATAACGCATAAATCAAATCGCATTTGGTTTCACTAAAAGATATCAAACGTTTTCTAAAATACCTGCTACGTGGATCCGTTTACGATCGAACAAAATTAATGGTTCGTGTTTTTCAACGCTTCACTAGACGAGGTCGGTTTGGAACGAAAACAACAAAAACGGCTTTCACTATCAATGAAAAAGAATATATAAGTGCATTTTTTGTATATTACTATTGGAGTTACTCAACTTTGCTATATATAGTTTTAATTTTGACACCTCTATTTTTCTATATTGACATTTATGAAGCCTATAAGAATGTTTGTTTTTCTGTTTGTCATTGCAGTTTATATTAATGCGTTAATATCTAGAACTAGTAATCAAATATGTAAAATTTTTTGTGCATTTAATAGTCTATTTATTTAATAATGTATTTGCCACCACACTTCAACTCAAGGAGAAGAGCTTAAAGTACATATAGACAAATTACCCAAGTAAAGTCGCGGGCAAAGTCTATATCATTACATGCTTAGATGCTATTAAACACCAAATAATTTTATAAATAGAAATGCCAAACCTCAATTTTTTATTTGCCTAAATTATTTTAGACTTAAACTTGACAAAGAATTAAACTAAGTTACTTTCATGTTGATAAAATTAATAATAAGTGTTGAACTTTACTAAAGCACCTAAATTTGCAACAATAATCCGTTTTCCAAGTAATCAAACCTTACGAAATGAGGCGTGAAAAGAAACTTAAGTGAGATTCGTAAGTTGGTTATGCGTATTAAAGTCAGCTATTACGCTATTATCACGTTTTGAGGAAAAAAATAATATTTTATATATAATAAAATATGTTTTGGAAGAACACCGATTGTTCTTTAAAGAAGAAAAAGTTCTTCAGTTTGCATTCAGACTTGAATTGATTTAAGTTAGCTTTAAAATTATTCCATTTACTTTGCACATTATGATAATCTTTCAACTCTATTCATCGTGTTCTTATAAAGACTTGTCCCACAACTTTTCATAATATTTAAAGTATAGAGGTTTTAGTTTGTTTGTCCATATTTTAAGGTAGGATACAGAAGTGATTAAAATTAAAAAAAATGTGCGAACGTTGTTATTATAGAGGTAAATTAAAGTGAAAACACACTTGATTTCCTCAAACGCTTTGACTAATTAACAGTAAGTATTTGATCACGTTAATGATTATAAAATAGATATAATTGCCTGAAATTAAACCACATGCGAAATAATTATTATTAAGACAGTATAAATTCCATAAAATAACGTTATTGTTCTTATTATTATATACTAGCGACTCACCCTCGCTCCGCTCGGGTTCGTCCCTACTTACGTTTTGATGTGTAGTATAGATTTCTCAGAAATGAGATATTTTCCCGCAGAAAATCTCTCCAGTTGTTTTTCCGTGATACGGTAACAGACAGAGAGACAGACAAAAATTCTAAAAACTATAGATTCGGCTTCTGTATCGATAATAATGTCTATTTCAATAAGATTTCCCAAAAAATATTTAATGTACAGATTCGGCTTAGTTACAATTTTATTATATGTATAGATTAATATTATAATAACAAATATATTAAAAAATAAGCATTATTTGCATTTATCCTATAATTTTACCCTAAAATCGCTTAAATTTACCATATAAGAATTTACTAAATAAAACTATGAAAAATAATAAATTATTTCGTATAGTAAGTGAGCTTTGTGAATATTCAACTATGGTAAGATTGTATCTTATATCAGGTATTACCAATATAAAATTATATAAAAGGATTTGTGATATTGCTTTCCTTTCAGCCGATTTTGAAGAAGAGGGTGTTGTCAATTCAAATGTACATATATTCATTTTGTTTAGCGTCATTAATGCGCTGATCATGAAACAAATATGAACATATCGAAAACTGTCGTAACAACTTCCTAAATTTTATATTTTTTCTATTTTAATATTTTGAATATTTAACATTAAATCAGGCAGTGGTAGCCCAGTGGTAACGAGCTTGCTTGAGAACCGAGTGAAGCGGGTTCAAATTTCGGTTCTCTCACCTCTTGTATTGTCATTTGCAAATCATTTCCAACATGATTACCATTTGTCTTACGGTGATGGAAAACTTTGTGAGTAAACCTACATGTCTGAGGAATGTTTTTGTTTTAAAAACATGTGAAGTTCGCTAACCCGCACTTGTACACCCGCACATCGTGGCACGTTAAAAACAAGACTAAATAAATACATACAACATAGCTTCTATTAATATATATATATATATATATATATATATATATATATATATATATATATATATATATATATAAATGTAAATTAGGTTTTCAGTATACATTCTTAGATTTATGCGAATATTCAACATATTAAACATATATTTTTTGGATGTTTTCGTGAATTTATTTTGATTTGTAGGAGATAAAGTAAGAAATTGTTAAATTATAAAATATCCGATTGTGTCTAAAGACTGAGATATTTATATTTTTATATAGAGATATTCAGATATTCAGATTTTTATGTGACTGTTTTCAGTGTACTACTTTGTTTTATCGATGGATTCAATCTCCGTGGAGATTCAGATAGAATGGGAAATGCGAGAGAGCTTTTAAGTTGTTTCAAAGATATTTTTCCTCTTTAAAAGTAAATATTGTTAAAACTGCAACGGTGGAAGTAGTACAATGAAGTTTTGCATAAATATAATAGTGTACAAGCTAGTTTTTATTTACTTTATTAAGTTCTTTAGTAGGTACTTTTTCTTCATACAGTACCAATTGTTTTGAAATTTTTATACTGACTTGTAATTAGGGCTCATATGAGTATTTTCTTAACCTCCGACGCAAAAAGAGGGATGTTATAAGTTCGACGAGTCTGTCTGTGTGTCTGTCTGATATATACGATGTACATATGTATGTCTGTGATCGTAAACTAACCGTCGTAGTCGGGGACCCCTATTATTTTATTTTCTTAGCCGTCCCCCGACGCAACGACACTGATCATCAAAATATTTAATAGGTACTTTTACTCAAGTTAAAAGACCAAGAGAGAAATATGTTTTTTTTTTTACTTTTTAGACATTTTTTTTGTGTCGGGTGTTACTTTTTTTCGTATGGGAATTTTTTTGCAAAATTTTTGATCTCCTCTGTTTTGAGAATTACTTAAAAAATGGAATGAGCTTAAAATATTACTGTGTTTTTAATTATTACTTTAAATTATCATCATGAAAGCTCACGGGCAAAGCAAGGGCTGTTCTGCATTTTATCCAGGCTATAATTACGTACTTTAAAAAAATTATGAAAGTTATTTATTTTATATTTTATTTTTATTATTTACTCCCAAATCATAACTAGTATACGAAAAATAATGTAAAAATTATAAATATTTTAAATAAAACTATCTTTTAGGATTTTTTCGCGGATTTATTTTCATTTTTGGTTCTCGACGTTTCGATTACTTTACAGCAATCATGGTCACGGGAGTGACCGATGGTCTCTCCTGTGACCATGATTTATTTAAAATGTCAAATATTCGCGTAAACTATAATTATGTTTCAAAATAACGAAAAATTTATAAAGTATTTTCATAGTAATTTTTCTTTACCCTACAACGTCTCATTTTTACTGTCCAATTAGTGCAGTGTTGTCTCTAATGACGTACTGGCTACGTTTGAGCACTAGAATTCTTGTCACTTTGTAGTTACACGATGTTTGTTCAGGTTTACTAATGAACATGACATTAAGAATAACAACTTCGTATTTTTACTCCTTCAAAATGTTCTTCAGAAAATGTCAATATATTTTGCACTTATTTTTGGTATTTTATAGATTATTATAGTATAACTAGCATTTCCCGCGGCTCCGCCCGCGTTCAGATGACCAAAAACTTAATTCTTAGATTTTACATATTAGTATACTCATACAATGTAGTTTTTGTATTTCTTCTCAGAAATGAGATATTTTACCGCGTAAAAAGTGTCCTATATGTTGACCCGGATGACCAGCTATCACCATACCAAATTTCATCAAAATCCGTCCAGTGGTTTTTCTGTGATGCGGTAACAGAAAGACAGACAGACAGACAAAAATTCTAAAAACTATAGATTCGGCCTCTATATCGATAATAATGTCTATTTCAATAAGATTTTTCAAAAAATATTTAATGTACAGATTCGGCTTAGTTACAATTTTATTATATGTATAGATTATTGATTTAGCTCGTGATTGTGTTTATCGCCTGTTGAATTTGGGTGAACTTTGTAATAGAGATAGATATCGTGTTTTTTAATTAAATTTAATAATTGTTTTCTCCCAGTCCACACTGGGACCGGCATGGCATATCTTTTTATATTGATTTATTTATATATGTTTAACAAAATGTAGGTAAAACATGTGGAAAAAGGATACTTATCACTATAAGATATTACTTTCAGAAACCTCATATGTAAGAGTTGCTTTTGCTCGCGACATTGCTCGTTTAGTTTATTTATTTGTAATTTTCATTTTACAGGTTGTTAAGGTTATTAGTAATTTAACGAAATCTGTTAATGAAATATTTTTTTAAAAACTAACGTATTGTGTACGTGTATATAGACGTTAAAACAATAGTTAAAAAAATGTCTGTTTGTCCGTTTTTCTGTTTGTTTGTCTGTATGTATGTTTGTCTGTATATCTGTGTGCGTTTCACGCAAAGAAAGGCCTGCAGTAAAGTCTGCAACAGCATTTGTCTATCTCCTAAGGTACATTTACAATAACTATTTAAAACGTACCTATTGCAGCCACGAGCGAAGCAAGACTAAATCGCTAGTACAAAATAAAAATGTAACTAAACTGAATATAGAGCGATATATTATTAGCTTAAATTAATAAAAGAAACCGTAGATATATTTTTTACGTTCCACAAACTTTTATAGGTTTTTCTTGCGAAACAAATAATTTGTGTTATTTTAATATGTCTCGAATAATATACAGAAAGCATTGTTACCCAAACCCTTCGTCTTTATTACATGACTCTTATTTGGTCCTTTGAAGTTCCATGATACGGTGAAATTGTTTTGGGCGGCGTAAAGCTAAAATTCTTGTCACCGTATTTCAATAACATTTTGTTGTTTTTGTTATTATGTTTTGGTCAAAGTTGTAATTTTAAAAAGAATTTATATTAGTAAGCTTATTATATTTGATTAATTATTTTTTATAAATATTAAAACTCTTATATTGTATTTTTTTAATCATAAATTCTTTTGATTACATAATATTGTGAAATCTTTTTCCAGCATATTTTATTATGAATACGAAAATATTTGTCTGTGTGCTATAAATTATGATGTTTAGTGCTACTTGGTACAAAGAAATCTTGAATTAAAATAACTTTAGGATAATTTTAACATTGTCATCATGATTATACTTTATTAGTGCACCTACCTACATATATTCTTTCTTTAATTTCTTTAATACTAGTTAAGTATTAAAAATATATTAAATACTAGCGACTCACTCTCGCTTCGCTCGGGTTCGTCAATAGATTGGTTACCCATACAAACTTTCATCCCCATTTTTACACCCGTAAGGAATGATTTCCGGGATGATAAGTAGTATCCTATGTCCTTCTCAGGGTCTCAAACTATCTTCTAACTAAATTTCATTTAAATCGGTTTAGTAGATCCAGAGATTGCCCCATACAACGTCACAAACTCACAAACTTTACATCTTTATAATATTAGTATAGATTTAAAAATTTGAAAATAGAAAGTAAATTAATATCTATGAAACTAATATCGCGATTGTCGTGGCTAGGGAAGTCTTTGTAGGGCTATGTCCTTTATGAGGGATGATTAAACATTGCGGTTTATATTACAAGTCAATATAACTGGAATACTTATTGATATTAGAAACAGATCAACATGGTCTTTAAAGCCAGTACTAATATTTAGTTTTAATAAATTAGTGGAGTGTTAGCACGCTGGCTTGGGAAACCAAGTGAAGTGGGTTCAAATCCCGGGTCTCGTACTTGTGATATTATTTTCATCTGCGAATCATTTTCAACATGAATACCGCTCGTCTTATGGCGAAGGAATAGATCATGTGGAAACCTATATGTCTGAGAGAACACCAACCCGCACTTGGCAAGCGTGGTGTTCTATAGCCTTACCCCCCTCGTATTGTAGGGAGAAACGTGCCCAGCAGTGGGACGTTGAAAATGGTTGAATCCATACTAATATTGACGTCAAAATAGAGTGCCCGATTGGCGTGATTTTTTGTGAGGAGATAGTTGGAGGGCATGAGATTTACATAGGCGTATTCATATTCATTCATTCATGGCATATTCTTTTTACCGCGGGAGATTATCTCATTTCCACGGGAAAACACGTTATAATATAACCAAAAAAAAAAAATATGATCAGAATTACTTGAAACTCGATATTAATTTTCTTTAATACAATTAAATAAATACGGTTTTAGCATTTTTCGAAATTCATCTCATAAGGGGGTGAAATAGGGGATAAAATTTTGTATGAAACCTACCTTTTTATTATTACTAGCGACTCACCCTCGCTCCGCTCGGGTTCGTCCCTGGGGCGGGGTCTGGGAGGACCACCCTTATCCTTATCACTTAGGGGTATGGAAAATAGATAGTAGCCGATTCTTAGACCTACTGAATACCCATATAAAATTTGGTAAAAACCGGTAAAGCCGTTTCGGAGGAGTACGGTAACTAACATTGTGAAATGGAAATTTTAATAAGATATTTTTTTTCTAAATGTAATACAGAAAAAAACAATTAACTTAGTTAACAAACGTGGACGCAACGTGATCTCTAAAAGAGATCTCTTGCAGTCAGCCCCTCCTCCTTTAAAGAGTTTTTTTATAGTTTTAGCGCGAGCAAAGCCGCGGGTTCTGCTAGTACAATTCTAATTGTGACATCCTAAATATCAAGCATTGGTTTTGAGATCGAAAATTGAAATAGAAAATTATAGTTAATTTACTCCCTTCACGTACTCTAAAATGAATTTTTGTATTTTGCTAACAAGCGAATACGCGAATACCGATATATTAGTGTTATCAATAAAAAATGTGGAAATATTTTTTTTTTATATAGAAAAGTTTTTCTATTCATATTTTTTTATAATGATTATGGTCGGATTTCGACGACTAGGCGACCACTAGTAGGTATATTTAAAGACATATAATAGGATGACGAATCAATAGACTAATTAAAAAGCTTACTTATATACATTAAAAAAATTCAACATATTTAGCATGAAAACTGTTTAACATTTTTTTCTATTTGCTTGGTTGTGTAAAAATAAGAGAATTCACCAAACACTCAAATAAGTTTGAGTTTTACTTTTAAAATATTAAGTGTGGATAGAAAAAATATTCATAAGCCTTTGGTCGTAAAAGTATTTCTAATTAAACGTAATAAATTGCAAAGAAAGTATTTTTTCATTGATTCATTATCTATACTGAGTATAGGTTTTTCTGCATATCGGATAAAGGGCCTCTAAAGCTTAGCTTCCTTATACCAATTCTTTTGTGAACATTTCCAAAGCGTGATTAATCTATTCTAAAGCAAGAATAGTACATTTGTGATATGTTCGTATATTATATTATAGATATGGTCGGTCTTATAATTCAATATTATGGCAAGGAGTACGCACGGTTCAATTGATACTAACCCAAACGTTCAGGGATAAATGGTTACTTATATTGTATAAAACCAATTGTGTAAAGATTTCCATTTAAAGTACCTATGTATATTGTATATCATTAAATATGTGAATTGAAATTGGTTATCTGTTGGATAGAGTGACGGGTTTTAAAAAAAATGCTGTAACTGTAAGGCTTTTCCTTTCTTTTTAATTACGACTTACGAGTAAGTCATTGTGTGTCCCCGCTCAGAAAATCTGAAAGTTCCTGGAGTCAACAGGACTAAGCGGAGAACTTTGAACTCATTACAAAGGGAACTACAATGGACCAAAACTGGTCGACGTAGCTAGGGCCGACCTCGGCACCACACCCAACATAAATAATAATAAGTCATTGTGTATATATTTTTCAGTTTTTAAGTGATATCTAATAATTGATTAATTTTCATTACCTAAATATCTAGATATCCTCTGATAATTTCTTGTACACATGACATACTCAGCGTTTTAATGAAAAAATAGCATATTTGATCAATTTGTAATGATTTATGTATAAAGAATTTATTTATGTGACCTTGGCCGATAGGAATGTATTTGAAAGAAAAGAACGCGGATATTCATTCGTTTCTCGCGTTTTTTTACGGAGATGTCGATACTACCTTGTAGTGAGTAGTCATGAATGTTTATAGCACTGTAAATTATTATAATAAACTAGCATTGCCCGCGGCTCCGCCCGCGTTCAGGTGACCAGAAACCAAATTCCTAGGTTTTACATATTAGTTTACTCTTACGTTGCAGTTTTTGTATGTTTTCTCAAAAATGAGACATTTTCCCGTGGTAAAAAGTATTCTATATATTGACCCGGATAAGCAGCTATCATCATACCAAATTTCATCAAAATCCGTTCAGTGGTTTTTCCGTGATGCGGTAACAGACAGACATTTTTCCTCCGTATCGATAATAATCTCTATTTTAATAAGATTTTCAAAAAAAATTATTAATGTATAGATTCGGCTTAGTTAGAATTTTATTATATGTATAGATTATTTGTATCTCTTTTGATTATTATTGTTTAAAAACGAAAAAAAAAACTAAGTTTTTGATCAACTTCATATAATATAAAGGTTTTTCTAGTACCTGCTTGGCTCTGTTGCCAGATTAGCTCGATAATATTGAGTTGTTGTATTGTTTTCCGATATTCACAAGATTGCAAAATTTCTAATTGATATATTTCAAGTTACAAGTATATGTACTATTTGTAAGACTTGATGCAAACTTAATGTTAAGTGAGATTTAAAAACAATAATTTATAATGCTTCATCATAATCAATTATTTTATTTTTGTTCTTAAATATGTATTTTACTCAGCAGTAGGTACGTTATTATTTGACGTTAATATTTTTTCAACAATTCCTTATCTATCATCATAAACTTTATGAACGCTATAAAAATTAAATTTCTTTGTCATTCTGGAAAATTGAGATATATTAAGGATTTTATCTTTTAGGATCCGTAAAATATAAATTTGAATAATGGTTATTTATTTTTATAAGTATAATACGAGAGTATTACCCTCGCGTCGCTTGGGTACTTTTTAACTGTTAGTATAAGATAGACTATTTTTGCGGCAAAAAGTAGCCTATGTTCTTCTCCAAAGTCCCATCCATTCCTATACCAAAATTAATTAAAATTGGTTTAGCGGTTTAGGCGTAAAAACGTAACAGACAGAGAGATAGATAGACAGACAAAGTTACTTTTGCCTTTATTATATTATAGTACGGGAGTATGAAATTGTGCTTTTTGCACTTATTATTTTAAATACAGAGAGCACCATCTTTTTGCTGCCATTATAAATACTAGTCTGTGTGTCCAGGTCTATTACATGTGTCCTAAATTTCATCCAAATTCGTCCAGCCGTTACTGTACGCACACATAAACACTGTCTCATTTATAATAATCATGTTGACTAAAGATAAAATCCAAAATTCTCTTTTTTATATGACAAGTTAAGATGAAAATGATATCTCAAGCTTTAAAAAACGAAGATCATTAAAAAATGTAAGTTAAAGAGCAATTTTGTTGCTGCCACTTAAAATAATTTTATTATCTCAGAATATTTAACTAACAACGATATGCTTTCCATTAAAGGTTTTTAAATATTTATGGCAGCTTATTTACATTTCACAAAATATATTTACCAGATTATCCAAGGGAATGCAGTATTTAAAAATACCTATGACGAATTAACTTGGAGATTGTTTGTGGGATTTGCGAGAATATGGGAGTAAAAAGGGACTTATGATAAGATTTTAAGTATAAAATAGAATAAAAGATGTATAGATAATGATGATTTGTCATAACCGCGCCACGATGATACACGAAGACGTGTTTGTGTTAGCACTCCTCCGAAAAGGCTCGACCGATTTTAATGATTTTTTTTATGAGAATAGGTCGTAAATTATTTTTCTCCCTCCTACCTCCACTCTCCATTTTTTAACAAATATCAATTATAGCATAAAGCAAAAGTTATTTTTCGTAGATTGAACGCAAGTAAAGCCGCGGGTTCTGCTAGTTATATGATAATAATAATAAATATTTTTTTATAACTTTAACTGATTACAAAAATTTATTGTATATTGAAACTATAGTCACATCGCCATTTATGGTTATTTTGTTGTTATGGTTTTCATTAATTAACAGTGTAAATTATTCAACGACACGACGCCCCATCTGCGCCGATAATTGCTAATGGCTACTAAACACTATACAATGCTGAGTAATACATGGGTACATAAGCTACTGTATGCAACTCTGCATGCAATCATATACATATAATAAAATTGTAACTACGCCGAATCTGTACATTAAATATTTTTTGGAAAATCTTATTGAAATAGACATTATAGTGATTATTATCGATACGGAGGCCGAATCTATAGTTTTTAGAATTTTTGTCTGTCTGTCTGTTACGGCATCACGGAAAAACCACTGGAGGGATTTTGATGAAATTTGGTATGATGAAAGTTGGTTATCCGGGTCATACTTATAAGATAATTTTTACAACAGAAAATATCTCATCTCTGAGAAATCTTGAAAGAGCCGTCTATCTCCGTGTATCTCCGTGTATCTCCGGAAGTGTACGGCTGTCTTCGGCCATCTCCTTCTATCTCCGGCTATCTCCGTCTATCTCCGGATATCTCCGACTATCTCCGGAAGTGTACGGCTATCTCCGGCTATCTCCGGCTATCTGCGGCTACCTCCGGCTATCTCCGGCTATCTTCGGCCATCTCCGTCTATCACCGGCTATCTCCGGCTATGTCCAGATATCTCCGACTATCTCCGGAAGTGTACGGCTATATTCGGCCAGCTCCGTCTATCTCCGGCTATCATCGGCTATCTTCGGCTATCTCCGAATATCTCCGGCTATCTCCGGGTATCTCCGGCTACCTCCGTCTATCTACGGCTACCTCCGGCTATCTCCGGCTATCTTCGGCTATCTCCGTCTATCTCCGGATATCTCCGACTATCTCCGGCTATCTCCGGCGATCTCCGGCTATCTCCGTTAATCTCCGGCTATCTCCGGCTATTTCCGGCGATCTCCGGCTATCTCCGGCGATATTCGGCTATCTCCGACTATCTCCGGCTATCTCCGGGTATCTTCCGGCTATTTCCGTCTGAAGCACCCGTTCCAGTCAAGTCAAGGTACATATAGTAATTTTTTTATATCATTTTGTGTAGAGTCGTTAAAATATTTATAACCAGTTATTGTATCTTCCCGGAGAAAGAAAGATTTTCTTGAAGTAAAAGGTATCCTAAACGTTGACTCGAGTAAAATATGTAAGTTATCACTTAACCAAATTTCGTTGAAATTGGTTCATTACATTTCGCGTGAAACGCGCATATAAAACAAAAAAACAAAGAGACAAACAGACAATTTTTTTAATAACTATTGTTTTAGGGTCTATGTTGTGTACATAATACGTTACAAATAAACGAAAATATCTATCCCACGGGAACCGTACATTTTTCCGGGATAAAAAATTAGCTATTTGTTATTCTATGACCTATATTCTTGTAAAGTTTCATCAACATCCAATCAGTAGTCTTAGTTATCGTAAATGTCTATTATCTTATCTGTATTATCTTATCTTATATATATAATGTGTATTATCTTATCTGTCGGTTATCTTAATTGTCGGTTATCTTAACTGTCGGTTATCTTAACTGTCGGATATCTTAACTGCCGGTTACCTTAACTGTTGGTTATCTTAACTATCGGTCATCTTAACTGTCGGTTACCTTAACTGTCGGTCATCTTAACTGTCGGTTATCTTAACTGTCGGTTATTTTAACTGTCGGTTATCTTAACTGCCGGTTATCTTAACTGTCAGTAATCTCAACTGTCGGTTATCGTAACTGTCGGTTATCTTAACTGTCGGTTATCTTAACTGTCGGTTATCTTAACTGTCAGTCATCTTAACTGTCGTTTAATTAACTGTCAGTTATCTTAACTGTCTGTTATGTAAGCTGTCGATTATCTTAACTTTCTGTTATCTTAACTGTCAGTAATCTTAGCTGTCAGTAATCGTAACTGTCGGTTATCTTAACTGTCAGTAATCTTAACTGTCTGTTATCTTAACTGTCAGTTATCGTAACTGTCTGTTATCTTAACTGTCGGTCATCTTAACTGTCGGTCATCTTAAATATCAGTTATCTTAACTGTCAGTTATCGTAACTGTCGGTTATCTTAACTGTTGGTTATCTTAACTGTCGGTTACCTTAACTGCCGGTTATCTTACCTGTCGGTTATCTTAACTGTCAGTTACCTTAACTGTCGTTTATCTTAACCGTCGGTTACCTTGACTGTCAGTTATCGTAAATGTCAGTTATCTTATCTGTCGGTTATCTTAACTGTCGGTCATCTTAACTGTCAGTTATCATAACTGTCGGTCATCTTAACTGTCGGTTAATCTTAACTTAACTGTCGGTTACCTTAACTGTCGGTTATCTTAACTGTCAGTTACCTTAACTGTCGGTTATCTTAACTGTCGGTTAACTTAACTGTCGGTCATCTTAACTGTCGGTTACCTTAACAGTCGGTTATCTAATCTGTCGGTTATCTTAACTGTCGGTTACCTTAACTGTCGGTCATCTTAAATATCAGTTTTCTTAACTGTCAGTTACCGAAACTGTCGGTTATCATAACTGTCGGTCATCTTAACTGTCGGTCATCTTAACTATCAGTTATCCTAACTGTCGGTTATTTAAACTGTCAGACATCTTAACTATCCGTTATCTTAACTGTCTTAATGTTGACTCGAGTAATAAGTTATCACTTCCCTAAATTTCGTTGAAATCGGTACATTACTTTTCGCGTGAAACGCTCACGCAAAAACAGACAAGCAGACAATTTTTTAATAACTATTGTTTTGGGGTCTATGTTATGAACATAATACGTTACAAATAAACAAAAACATCTATCCCACGGGAACAGTACATTTTTCCGGGATAAAAAGTAACCTATTTGTTATTCTGATGTATGAACTAATAATAATATATAATTATATATAATTATTGTAAAGTTTTATCAAAATCCAATCAGTAGTCTTTGTGTACTAAGCTGTATAAGTTACTATAGTTTTTTGACTATCCCACGGAAACTCTTTAATTTTCCGGGATGAAAAGTAGCAGATTTGTTTTTGTTATGTATGAGCTATATTATTGTAAAGTTTCATTAAAATCCAGTTAGTAGGTTTTTGTGTACTAAGCTGTATAAGTTGCAATAGCTTTTTAACTATTCCACGGGAACCCTTTAATTTTCCGTAATGAAAAGTATCTAAGATGTTGCCCGGGAATATAAGGTACTACCATGTAAAATTTCATTTAAATCGGTCCAATAGATTCGGAGATTAGCCCGTACAAACAGAAAAACAGACAAACAGCTCGCTCGGGTTCGTCCATACCTACGAATATGTTGTATTATCTCTTTAACCATTTGTCCAAATTATATGCAGTAAAAGGGAAAAGTCTGTTGTTTTAAACATTTTAGACGATAAATTTACTTATTTTGATAAGAATTCATAATTGTTGATAATATGACCAATAAACGTGACCTACCGATTTAAATTATTTTTTTAATATAAAAACTACCTTTTGTGACTTAAATATAAAAGTTAGATATATGCTGTCGCTGACTTTTTTTGTAGGCATTATTAAGCTCTACAACTTTTCTCTAGAACATAATCATATATCTCTCATCGTTAAGGCAGCGTTCGTAAGAAACTTTTTCGTTCGACCGTTTTTTCTCCGACTTACTTTGCAAATCCGACTACCACGAAAAAGCCTTTTCATTTTTCAGGTTAATATATAGCCTATGACACTCAGAAAGAACGTGGCTTTCTATTGGTAAAAGAATTTTGAAAATCGGTTCAGTAGATCCAGAGATTACCCCCTACAACGTCACAAACTCACAAACTCACAAACTCACAAGATCACAAACTTTACCTCTTTATAATATTAGTATAGATATGTATTATGATTGCATAAATGGACGTTGGACTTTGATTACACAACGTACAACTTAGTCATTGGATTAAGTAGATAAACTTATAGAAAGCCAAATTGAGCTTACAAAAGAAAAACACAAAGATAACAAATAATGTGTAAAAATAAGATATTTAATAAATAAGATATTTATTTATTATATAAGCAGTCTGCCCGTGACCACGTCTGGTGCAACCCAGTCGAAACGTAACTGTCAGTTATCTTAACTGTCGGTTATCTTAACTGTTGGTTATCTTAACTGTCAGTAATCTTAACTGTCAGTTACCTTAACTGTCAGTTACCTTAACTGTCGTTTATCTTAACCGTCGGTTATCTTATAAGTTAGTATTCATTTTGCTTTGTGAATGCAAAACAATATTACTTTGTCCGGAATAAAACCATAGCACCACAGCGGGTACATAATATGAAGTTGAGAGATGATTAATTTACCAAAAAAGATTTTTAAAACGAAATTAGAAAAGTAAAAAGAAACCTCACTTATTAGCGGCTTTAAGGCTTTAAGGAATGTAAAATTTGAAATAATTATTTGACAGCATTAATGTTATTGGTTAAAAGCTTCTACTCATATTAGCTTTTGGATCTACAGCCTCAAGTAACTTGAAAATTCTAGCTTTATAGTAATCATACTCTCTATATATATATATATATATATATATATATATATATATATATATATATATATATATATATATATATATATATATATATATATATATAAGTGAAAGGTCACCTATTCTTTTACCTTTTAAATTCTATGTTTTTGCTGTTACAGACATAAAGATGAGTTATTTTGATTACACATAAATTAAATATGCGGATGGAGCAGCAGGTAAAGCTAGTATTTTATATACAGCCAATTTAATTATTTTCGTTACTACTCTACTATTTCATATTTTTACATAATGCAATGATTATTACGAGAATAAGAAGAATCCTTAGTTCTTATTAACTGAAAGAAAACTATGATCCGAGTTCCTTTGTTGTTGTTAGCCAGTACCATTTATTTTTAAAGCTTCATGTATAAGATGACTATTGTCTGTTTGGAAATGTTAAAATTAAGAATAACACGGGTTCAGCAAATACAAAGTCACATTATCCCTAAATACCTAAGTGCTAGGTAATACACGAAACTCACTCACTCACATACACAGATGTAACTAGCCTTGCTAGCGAACATGGGGTTCCAGATTTGCTATGTGATGGGCGTAAAGCCAATAAATGCACTTGCGAAGTGGCCCACCTCGATGGACGGTGTACCATGCGGGTTGTTCCTGGTACTTTTGTGATAATTAAGTGGACTGCAGTAGCAACCCCATGATTCTTGTGGTCTGGTCTCAACTCAACAGACCAGCCGTAGAAACGTCGAGGCTGAGTGCGTAAGCGATCCTGTAACGCTCCGTTAAGATGGGAGAGGTTCCACTGGATTTTAGTGGGTAATATTGTCTTTTTGGTCTGTGCGTCCCACATACTAATATTATAATACACTTGTATACTATTATTACTACATTCAGATAGTGTGTGTAATTGCAACGTTTAAAAAGCTTCTTCCATTTGACTCTATCCAACGCCGGGCAGTTTGTATTGTCGACGATCCCATACTCACAGACGACGTAGAATCTCTAAGCCTTCGGAGAGACGTTGGCTCTCTGTATGTTTTCTATCGTCTATACGATGGAGAGTGTTCTGATGAACTTTTTGATATGGTGCCACCGTCGCGCTTCTATCATCGCACCCTTCGCCGTCGGGTAGGATGTCATCCACACATTTTAGATGCTTTGAATTCTACAAATGTACATGCGTCTCGGTCATTTTTACCTCACACGTGCAAGATGTGGAATGATCTTCCTCCCGAGTTATTCCCTGAGCGCTATAATATGGGGCTCTTCAAGAGTAATGTCTATAAGTCCCTTAAAGGCCGGCAACGCATTCGCTACTCCTCTTGTGTTGCAGATGTCCATGAGCGACGATAGCCACTTACGATCAGGTGCATCGTTTGCTCGTTTGCCCCTTTGTTCTATTAAAAAAATAATCAAAGGTGCGATTTATTTTAAGGCATTGCAGCCTTACAGTAGGCGCCAGCTTCACAAAACTCACCTGAAGACGCCATTTCTGCTCTGTCTAGCACAAAGCGAATTGAAACCCGGACCCACAACACTTATATATTCGAAAAAGAAAAGAGAAAAAGTTAGTGCCTAAAGGTTGATGGTAATGTTTAAAATTGATTACAGTGAAAAGAAGTAAATAAACGTAGAAAATGTGTTTGAATAGGAAAGAGCGACTAAGTGCATTACCATTGACAATAGATGAGAGCTAAGTAATTACGAAAGTTAACGATCTTCAAAAACGTTCAACATTCTTTGAAAATGGTTTTTTTTCAGTTTTTATAAATTTATCTATATTTGATTATAATTTTATATATTTTTATTATAATATATTTTTTTAATAATAAGATTACATGCAGTATGCATCATACAAATCAGGCCCTATTTAGTCTTCCTTGTCGCGGGCTTGTTTGTTTGTTCACACCTGTACTAATTATAGGTTATTTTTTAAAAAATATACACGGTGTAAATTGTAATTACTATCCCGTATTTTTCTTTATATCCATAATGCAGTGGTATAAAAATATAGTGTAGATAATTAATTTATACAGTGATCCAATTGTTAAAGCGCGTGCCATCCATCGGCCGTGTCGTTACGTACGTTACGTAAGCTTTAATTGGACACCTAGTTCAGCCACGGTAGGCAATTCAGATACAAGTTCCATGATCTTGGTGTGAATCAGTACTTGAAAACCTTAGTAAATGTGTCTCAATATATGATCTTGGATCTTTTAATATACATATTTTTTACTTTAAACAATTAAAGGAGATCATCGCATGCTTCGTTTTGCTCTATCTACTCGTATGAGCATATCACACGTCTTCTCAAAATATACTAATAACAATAAAAATAATTAATTAAAAGCCTACTTACATAACCCACTTGCACAACTAGCAAACAAAGAAAAAGTCAAATCTTTCCTCTTTATAATATTAGTATAGATATAATAACCATTTACCATATTGAAAATGAGATCGGTGCATGAAAACACCAAAGATGCAAAACTCTGGTTCGATACTATTTTTAGAGACAATTCAAACCAACAGATCTAAAAATACTGATTGTTTTTACTAAGCATTCCTGTATAAACTGGGTTATGTTTAGTAACCAACAAAAATCTATTGTTCAAATATGGTCACATGTCTTATAATGCAGTTGTTTGATAGTTTTACCTAAAAAGATTTCCCGGGATATTTAAAATTAATTTTATTTTAAGTAGATATGAAGTGACAAAATAAAGATACAAAAATATCAATTCAACATCAATTTTTAAAACTCTCGGAAATCTTACCAGCTGTTTCCCCCTTTTTGATTAAACAATAATCATATTATAGGTACGAGTATACTCGTAATGGCGCTCGCTATTTAATTGGGTTGAGTTACTTATTATTCAATCTATTACAAATTAAATTATATATACCCGTATTTTGGAGCTGGTAACACCGGATGAAGTTGTAAGTGACGTCATCTTTAGTAGTCTGTTATGTTTCGCAGCTTGGACATGGAGTGCGCTCTCAAACCTATCAGCTCTGAAATTCAATTATTACTCTGCAAACTAGATATAATTTAATACATACGAATTGTAAGCTATTGAATTAATTTTAACTGTTTTATACTGTTGGATTTACTTAAACTAGCAGAACCCGTGGCTTCGCTCGCGCTAAGACTACAAAAAAACTAAAAAGATAGTTTTCATACAAATTTTCATTCTCTATTTTACCGGGATGAATTTCGAAAAATGCTAAAATACGTATATTTGAATTTTTGTATTGAAGAGCATTAATACCACGTTTCAAGTAATTCTGATGATTTTTTCTGGTTGTATTTTAACGTGTTTTACCGCAGGAATGAGATAATCTCCCGCGGTAAAGCCTATGTCACTCTCCAGCCCTCCAACTATCTCTTCACAAAAATCACACTAATCCCTCCGTTTCGAGGTGAAAGAAGGACAAACAAACACACTCACATTTATAATATTAGTTGGAAGTATGGATTTCTATGAGCACAGAATGTCCAAAATAGCCAGATATTGAAGATCATTCAAATATACCGCCCGAAGATCTGTAATTCATATATTATAAATTATAATACAAATATACACAAATTAAAATAAACCTGTGAAAATTTTCACTTTACACCTGCAGATAATCACGTTGAGGGCATCTTTTATCGCATTTCACGCATGCCTAAATACTTTACACGCCAGTGACTATGTAACCGTTCATGAAATAGCATGTTTGGTGACAGAATCGAGCCCTTAGGAGATGTATTTATAAACATTATGTATGTTATGCTTTCTTATGTAACATTTATATCACGTTAAACTATAGATATTATCTCAGATTTAAAGTTGGGACTTGGGAAATACTTCGAGAGTTTCGGTAACGCAATATGCGGTCCTATAGAATGAGACGTCTGGATTTCTGGTTACGAATATGAGCTAGAATTTAAGCAGATGGAATAGAAAACCAATTATTATTAATCCTATAATTTATATGCTATGCTGTTATACCGAAAACTATTTCTAACTAGATTAATCTTAGCTAAAGAACAAATATTAATATTTTCGTTTTGAAGGATTTTTGTTTCATATTCTTTAAACCACACTAGAATTTGGTCAGAATTTGTTAGGTCTTTTAGGTCTTTATTTTAAGTCAATAATGAATTTTAATAACTATAAGTAAACATCATAAATTCTAATTAATTATATTTACTCATGATTATTTACCAAATGGTACCTTAGGAACCAATAAATTGCCAAGTTCAGTAATTGTAATTGCTGTGCTAGGAAGTAGTGGGCCATAAGCTCCGAGTACTTGATGAGATTGCTTGACTCAGTTCTATTAACAGCTCTCAGTCAATCAGTGCTACGAGTACCCACCTGGTATAACAATTAAATGCAATAATTAACCAATTTCAATCGAGCGTACGTGACAGAAGTACCATTAATTATTTCTGAAATTAATCACGGTCATGGCTAGCGGTGAATCATTGACTTTTAATCTGCGAAAGCAAATATTATGGCAACCTCTGTTGGCAAAATTACATGTAATACATTCTTAGATTTACGCGAATATTTAACATCTATGCTAATATTATAAAGATATAAATTTTGTGAGTTTGTGAGGTTGTAGGGGGTAATCTCTGGATCTGCTTAACCGATTAAGATGAAATTTGCTAAGAAGATAGTTTAAGACCCTGGGAAGGACACAGAACTTTTTATCCCGGAAATCATTCCTTAAGGGGGTGAAAATGGGGATGAAAGCTTGTATTGGTAATCAAATTAAAGAAAACTATCTTTTCGAAATTTTTCGCGGATTTATTTTGATTTTTTGTTCCCGACGTTTCAAATGCTTTACAGCAATCATGGTCACGGAAGAGAATCTCTCTCAAAAATTACATGTAGTTTATAACTGGCGAAAATCCTAGGTTCTTAAGGTTCCCCTTAATTTCTAAATATGGTAGCACTGTTTTGTAAACTGCCTAGAAATTGTTATTCGGTGATGTCACACTCCAGTGAGCATGATATCGAATTAAGTTTTGGTTTTACGCTACAATAAATATATAATAAACCTTCAACTGTTATAATTTAGGAAATTTATTGTAAAGATAAAATAAATTAAACAATATATTGTATAAGTAAATAAAATACCCAGTATTAAAGATTAAACAAAAAATCTAGATAGATAAATTACCATTTTTAAGGTTTTGATGAAAATAACCATAATTTCGTTCAATTTTTGTTTACTTATAAAGGTTGATGAAATTTAAATGCTGCAAATGTAGCTATAGAATTCTTTTAAATAAAAATATAATTATTTTAACAGTACGTCGTCTCAAGGCTCATTTGTCCTAACAATTTTACGAAAGAGTTTTTATTACAGAATAATTGACTTCTAAATGTCAATTCCATTAGTATAAAAACTTACATTTTACTTTTAAAAAAGCCAAGGAATGTTTTTTTAAGTTTAAATATGTATATAAATCTTAGAAAAAGGTATTGTTTTACAAATAATGGAAAAAATCTCTCTTTTAAAGTCAATAATTATTGGTAGTTTAAACAAATAAGCACTAAGGCAACGAGTACTTCGATCATCTTATATTTAAACTAGCTACTCACCTTCTTTGCTTGGGTTCGTCCCTAGCTTGAATTCCCCATATAAACTTTCATCACCATTTTCACCCCCTTAAGGGATGATTTCCGGAAAAAAGTATTCTATGTCCTTCCCAAGGTCCCAAACTATCTTCTTACCAAATTTCATCTAAATCGGTTTAGTAGATCCAAAGATTGCCCCTTACAACGTCACAAATTCACAATCTCACAAACTCACAAAGTTTACCTCTTTATAACATTAGTATAGATTAGTTTTAGTAATCCCGTCACAATATGCTAACTACTTTGCATCATTATCATCACAGCCAACCAATAATTTGCTTTTCCCTACAGCTGAGGATTTCTCTGTCAACGCCTACTGGCAACATTCATCTCGTATAGCACGTCAGTGTCATGTCCGTCTTTTGTGCAAACTTTGAGTGTGATACAAACAAAAATGAATGAGTGACGTGGCGCTATTTTTATATTCACATTGTTTCAAAACTTTTGTTTTTGGCATAGTTTTAAAGACTGAAATTGTTACATAGTGAAATATGCATGTTCATGCATATTTACTATCAAAGATCTATACTTCATATAATATTAAGTAGAAATATTTTTTTTAAAACAATGGCTGTATAAGAATTGTGTTCAAAATTTACAAATTAAAACAATTATTATTGAATTTTTTATCTGTATATCTTTTTGTCGGTATGTCTGTATTTTGTATATATAGTATACATATGTGCATTGCACGTAAAATGTACTGAAGTGATTTTAATTAAATTTTGTGTTGTGATAACTTATTACTCGGATCAACATTTAAGATAACTTTTACTCTAGGAAATCTTTAATTCTCACGGGAAAACACATTAACTGGTTCTGTTGAATCACCATTAGAAAACATCTACTGGCTAAAACCTAAACACATACAACAACACAATGCATATCAAAACAATGTACTAAAAAATTGTAGGTCTTGAAACGTCTATAGAAAAGTCCACAATAGAAAGAGCGAAGCGAGGGTAAGTCGCTAGTATAATATAAAATGTTCATATTTTCCAATTTAGCGTTTAAAAAAGCAAAAAAAAAATATATATAGACACCTAAATTCTAGTCTCCTCTATGAAGGTTTTACGCTTTACTATTTTCAGTAGGATATCTAATATATACAGTATAAACAAATCCATACTAATATTATAAATATGAAAGTGTGTTTGTTTGTTTTTCTTTCACGTTGAAACGGGACGGATTAACGTGATTTTTTGTGTGGAGATAGTTTGAGGGCTGGAGAGTGACATAGGCTACTTTTTACCGCGGGAGATTATCTCATTCCCACGGGAAAGCACGTTATAATATAATCCAACAAAATATTTATTATCAGAATTACGTGAAATTTTGTTGTTGAGGACATTGTTGAGGACATTAACACACAGTGCTATCTAGTTCCATAGTAAGCTACGAGGCTTGGCTTTGTATTAATACTCTTCAATACAATTAAATAAATACGTGTTTTAGCATTTTTCAAAATTCATCACATAAGGTACCCTATATATATTATAAGGTTACCAAATAGCGGTAATAGTTTGTGTGAAACCTACTTTTTTAGTTTTTCTGTAGTTTTAGCGCGAGCAAAGTCGCGGGCTCTGCTAGTAATTTATAAAATAACAGAAAGTTGCTTGTAATTATTTTTTTAAAAGAAGGGTGTAATTTTAAAGGTAAAGACTGATTAACATACAGTTAGTAACAGAGTATTTGAGTGGGTCCCCAAAAATATTTCAATAAATGCAAAATAAATAACTAGTAATAAATAAGAATATAAAAACTAATATGAAGAAGGCTGAGAGCTAGAATAAATATGATAAAGTAGCTCAAGCATTTTTAACGCAAACCTTTTCCATAGAACATAAAAGTCATCAGTACTGCCATTAGAAGAGATACTGTTTTCAAACAACCTACTTAACGTTCTATAAGAGAAACTACGAGCAATGCAATGCAGAAACTTAATAAAACACTCTGTATAGACTTTCAAGAGATATTGGCTCTATTCTTGTTGTAATACTTTCTTAGTATTGAAGGAGTTGTTGCGAATGGTTGGTATAAAACGAAGTTCTAATTAGTAATTGGATTGGTTATTTTTAACAGTATTTTTAAATAGTTTTTCGCTTTTAAATAATACTAACGCCTCACTCTCGCTTCGCTCGGTTTCATCTATAGAAAAACAAAAACAAATCTACCCCACACAAACCGTACATCTTT
The DNA here is from genome assembly GCA_951806755.1 of Brenthis hecate. NCBI lineage: Eukaryota > Metazoa > Arthropoda > Insecta > Lepidoptera > Nymphalidae > Brenthis > Brenthis hecate. Next base: position 5,430,401 of record OX638265.1, on the reverse strand, counting down.
TTTTTTCAGGATCTGCAGCCATACATTTTAGTTACTACAAGCATTGCAGTTAAACAGACGAGTTAAAATGTTCATAATTAGATAACGTTTTAGAACTGCGGGAATTAAAAACATAATTATTATTACCAAAAACGATTCGAGTGTCTATTTCAACATTATGTATCATAATTGGACACTACAAACATGGCAAAGCATCGAAATAGCGACGTGTTATTTTATAATTAGCATTAGTTCATTCAATTTATGTGACACTAAATGCTCTCGCTTTATTCTTATTTACCAACTGATTGTTCGTCCGTGTGTAACTTATTAATATTTTAATATGTAGTGTTACTTTTGTGATTCTTTGGCCTATGTGTACACTATAATGATACGGCGATAAATTGTTCACAAAGAAACACTGTGTAAGAGTAGGCGGAAGGCAGAGTAGGCAAGACCTAGGAGAAGAGAAGCCCTCTTCCTGAATATTACATATGTATGAACATGTAGAATATTTTTGAATTTATTAACAAATAATCTATACAGATAAATAAAATTGAATTGTCTGTTTGTAATGTCAAAATAACAGCTTTTTACTAAAGTATATGAAAGTATATACAGTACTAATAAGAAAAAAAAAAATAAATTATTTAATTAACTTATATAAAAAAAACGATTAATTAAAATAAAATAAAAACCGCGCACCTAGGGACGTACCCGAGCGAAGAAATAGTAAGTCGTCGCAAATTTGAAAATGTGTTTGTTTCTTTTTCTTGCTGTACCTACGCTTTAAGGTTTTCAGAAAAAAAAACAATTGCAGACCTCAAACCTTGAATTAATATATTAAAATATATGATTTGATTATATAAATGGTGTATTATAAATATTTAAAAAATCGTTTTATGTTAATACTTAATGGTGCTCTTTTTAATTCAACCTTTCTGAACTTTTTAATTATATTATAAATATGAATGAATGTTTGTTTGTGTTTTGTAATTAATTGCATAATGTCAATGTAATTGTAAATATAATTTCTTTTTTGATATTATATGTAATGACGGGTATTCAATCCCGTGGTGCATCCCGTTATGAATGGCTTAGGGTACAGGACAAACATACAAAAAACATTTTTTTTATTTATATAAATATACATGCACATAAAAATAATTTGTAATTAAAACATAATTAAACGTTGAAGTTTTTTTATACTTATGATTAACAATTAGGACAGTTAAAATTCTTAAGGCAAAGTTAAGCCAAGTAATAAATTCTCTATTTCATACACTCTATAGAGTTTAGGCTTAGCAGACTATCGCTTGAACCGATTAAATCAACTCTACCGGAAAACACCTTCACTACGTGACCAGATTACCCTCTACTTCCAAGATACACTTGGTAAAGTGCTTTCAACAAAACGTTTCGCTGTATGTTGCGGGATTTGTTCCAAACTTTATAAAAGAATATAATATATATTTTAACGATAGATTTGTTTTGACGACACGTTTGGCTCAGTTTGGAATGACCCTACTTGCTGTGCCAGTGATCGCGGCTTCGAGTCCCGCTGGGGTCATCCATTTGTGTGATGAGCGCGAACGTTTGTACTCCAGTCATGGGTGTTTATATTTATAATATGTATGTATTTAAAGTTATATATATGTGTGCATAACACAAGCCTCGTAGCTTACCATGGAACTAGATGGTGGCGTGGGTTAATGTCCCCACATATTTATTTATTAATATTTAAAGCAATATCTTCAATTTTGTATGTATGTATTCAGCCCTTTTAACATCCCACTGCTGGGCACGGGCCTCCCTTCATACGAGGGGGATCAGGCCATAGTCCACCACGCTGGCCAAGTGCGGATTGGCGGACTTCACATGTCTTTCGAAAACTTGCAAGGTTTTCTCAGACATGCAGGTTTCCTCACGATGTTTTCCTTCACCGTAAGGCAAGTGGTAATCATGTTAGAAATGATTCGCACATGAAAATATCAGAGGTGCGAGACCCGGGATTTGAACCCGCTTCACTCGGTTTCCCAAGCGAGCGCGTTACCACTGGGCTACCACTGCCTACCACTCTTCAATTTTAATAATATTTAATTATTCTTGTAAGATATTTTACATGAAACTTGAGTTTTAGAATCAAATATAAGAGCTGCTATGATCTTTATTTTATTCTAAAACTACATGTACCACTTATTTGACAACTGTTCTGAATATATATATCTCTTTCTCTTTTTAATTATAACATTGCCATTCATATACACTCATAATTGTTTAAATGCTTTTAGTTAATTGATGATATTGTTTTATGTTTTTTAATAGTTTTAATTGAATTTCAGGTTAGTAATAGGCTTCATATAAATATGATTTTGGGTTAGCCTTGAATTGTATACATAATTGGAAAATAGAAACAAATAAATAATAATAATAAATATTATTATAAGTTAATTTAATTTACAATGTACGTAAAATGTATTATTGGTATATCATGTAAAAAAGCATTGTAAAACTTAGTTCAAGTATTTATACGAGTTAATCTAAGATTCTTTGAATGTTACGGTTTGGCTTGTTATGGCTTTCTTAATAAATAAATAAATAGAATAAATAAATAATATTACTCAACTAATAAAGTAATCAAAATCTCGGATCGCACCTTAAACCGACTCTGAGTTGAGCCCATCAAAAGATAACATAAATTAAATCAAGAAAATACTTCTCTCATACAATATGTACGTAAACAACGCGCACTAACCGTACTACGATCGTTTGGTTCCCTCACCTTACGGTTTTGGTATAAGCAAAGAGTATAGGCTACTCTAACTAATATCCAATAATGAAACTTTTCATCTGCTTGTATATAACATAAAAAGTAGCTTCTCTAAGGGATTAGAAAAGCCGATTCAGCGACTCAACAATTCATATTCATTGTATGTACAAATTTAATATGTTTTGCGATTGTAAATCCTCTCCAATGTAAAGGAATAAATCGGTTTTCCTTCTACATTTGCAATCGTATCTACCTTATTTAAAGCTTAGAGCTTATGTATATGAACTTTACCTGAGCTTTTTTAATTGAAACTTACTCATTTATTTAATTACTTATTATGTATTTATTACAAAGAAAATTCTCTCTTCATAGAAATCGCAAGATTTATGTAGAAAACATATACATTATTCATAAATAATATAAATATTTCAAACAAAATATTTCATATAATCTCATGTTCTTCATTAGGGTTAAATTGTATGGAAATATCCGACATTTTATTAAAATCAGTATTAGTCGTAAAATCAAAATAATAAATCGATCGAATCACTTGTACATAAAACATTGATTACATAGATTTTTTCTCTTCTTATACATTTTAAGTTTTTATATGTAAATAATATAAATATTTCATACAAAACTTCTTCAAATGATTTCATTTCATAACCTTTCTTAGGGTTAAGTTATATTAAAACATTTGGTGTTTTCAACAATATGACTTTAACCAGTTATTCTTAAAAATAAAAATGACAGATATACCGACAGAGTTTATTTTAACGATGTTAACGATAACGTGTTGACGTTTAGTATAGATTTCTCAGAGATGAGATATTTTTCCGCAATAAAAATTATCGAAAATATTGAACCAGAAAACCAGCTATCACTATACCAAATTTCATCAAAATCTTTCCTGTGGGTTTCTCGTGATACATTCTCAGACAGACAGACAAAAATTCTAAAAACTATAGATACGGCCTCTGTATCGATAATAATGCCTATTTCAATAAGATTTTCCAAAAAAATATATTTTAATGTACAGATTCGACTAAAATTTTTATTATATGTATAGATTCAATCATTAAGATGTCAAAAAGACATATATATACCGACAGAGTACTTTAACACTTAAAATATTCCTATGGGTACATACGAATGTTTTAACGACTTTCTTTTTACTTACAATAATTTGATTTTACTGATTCAGAACTTACTTCACGGAAGACACACTTTAATTAAAGGGTTCATAAAAGTATATTATATTCCTATTACTTATAAAATATGTCGTAAAATTTACATTAAAAATATTTTTACAGTATATACATATAAAGTGTTACGATGTTTTATCTATGAGAATAGTGTAATTAAAGCTTTGAATTTCGACGATAAATGAATTTATTACGTGATGGCCGCTCGCGGCTTTTTACGAGATATTGGATTGAAATATTTTTGGTAGATTAAATGGTTTTCGGTTCGCTTTGTATATCAAACTAGTGCTATAAAATATATAAAATTATCTCTGCCCTTATAACGAATTACCCACTGAAAAGAATAACAGTTTGAATAAACGCGATGCTTGAATTTTCTGGTAGATGGAATTCGAAATGAAGTCATTCGAAAGAAAATTGAAGTCACCGATGTCGCGCGCAGAATTAACATGCTGAAATGGAAATGGACCGGCTACATCTCTAGATATATCCATTAATGTCCGATGGAACCGATACGTGTTGAGTGAACATCGCGTCTAGATTCTAGGTAAATATAAAATTAAGTACCCTACATGCTGAAATATTGACGACATATAAATGTAGATTGGAAAAATCTTGTGTGGAGAAAGATATCATCTAAAAGAAACAGCTTAAGATGACGATTTCCAAAAATAAGAGAATTCCTTAACTATAACGCTAAACTTTTTTATAAAGTTTAAAAATATTGTTACGGAAAAGTTACTTTGAAAAGACTTTTTACGTTTATTTGTAGCACTAGAATTTCATTTCCTAATCAGCATTACGTTGGCGAGGCTTGATTAAAGAATTTGGTTTAAGCGGTTTTGTCATTGACACTGTGCTCTAAGACGTAAGAAAATTAAACTGCAAGTTTTAGTGATTTATAAATTACTAGTTTTTGGAGATCAAAGGTAGTTTATATCCGTTCCCAGGATACAATTTATTTTCTTTTTTATTCAATAAATGTTAATTTTGAAAGGTTTTATTTATGTTACATATCCTTCAAAGTCGATGCGGGTCGTTTGTTCTGTTGTAAAAAAACCTAAACAATTTACCATGGACTATTTATATACGGAGCTAAGGGCAAAGGACATTGTATGGCCGGCGGGCGTTCAGTAGAGTGACCCCAGTGTTGACTTTCAAGCTAATTAAACATTGAGTCAGAGTATATAATAAAATTTACATATATAATATTTTTTATTAATATATTAGTTGATAAATTTCTGAATAGTTTGTAATTGATCAAGATTCTGAGGGCTTTTTTTTATTTTTTCATGCAAATATTTAAATTCTGTTTTACTAATATTTAAATTCATTTTTTATATTATTTAATCATTGCATATTAAAATTAATATTAAAAACACATTTTTATTCCTTTTTTTAGTCTAGTTTCAATCTTTATACGAGAGAACCGGAAACCCAACCCTTCCTGTCTGCCTCTAACTTACTTCCTTTTCTACTTTTGTTTTTAGTACACTAGTAAAGATTCTAGTACCTTTAGCTTTTGTAGACTACAATTAACTATGATGAGACCATGTGTGTATACAGCCTTAAGCAGGCTTTATATCTATTACCGGTGCGTTCTTAAGGTTGTTTTTCCGCAATACATAGTATAACCATATAGGGTTGGATATTTAAAATGTCATTACAAGACATTAAAATAAACTTTATTCTACAATAACTATGTATCAACACATGAACACAACAATAAATATGTAATCTTTGGACTCGATTTTGCCCTTCTTATTTTTGCCGTGCTGATTTCGGATGGCAATCCATTAGTATGAAAATAAAACTTTGAAAAGTCATATCTTTTTATTGTATGATTCAAACTAAATTTTTTACAGAACTGTGAGGCTTGTATAATATATAATTTGATGTCATCATGAGGTGAATACTAATATAATTTTCTAGTTTAGTTTTCAACCAAAGCCTTTGTTATGACTATGATTATAGTAATCTTTCGAAACGTCAGGTATATTGATTCCCGATTGGTTGATTATATTGAATCAACTAGAGACTCACCCTCGCTTCGCTCGGGTTCGTCCCTCGGTACGTTTTAATTTTTATGAGCGAAACCCTACTTATTTTTCTAAAATAAAAGTAGCCTATGTTACTCCCTATAACATTAGCTATCTTCCAGTGAAAGTCCCGTCAAAATCAGTCCAGCCGTTTCAGAGATTATCCGGAAAAAACAGACAGACAGATTTAAAAATGGTGTTTTTCTTATAAGTACCGTATATAATTTCATATGCATTTAGTAAAACGCTATTATTTTGACATTACAAACAGACACTTCATTTTTATTTATCTGTATAGATATATATTCAATCAATAATATACTTAAATCAAAAATATATAAAAAAATATCAATATAAAATATCAAATATTACCATACTTTTTACTACTAGTTTTTTATCACGCTTTACCACTTAGAATGGAGGGCACCCTCGTATTGATGGAGCTCGGTAACATAATTTATTATTGTAGATTGAAGTTGAAATCTAGAGCTAAATTGGTGCTAAAAACAGCTGCTACGAGTATGTGTTAAATACATGTCACTTTACCCTAAATATTAAAGGAAATGAAAGTGTAATATCTCATTTACTATTTTTAACATCCTAAGTACGTCCTAATTAATATTAATAATAGCAAAAATAAGTTTGTTTGTTTATTTGCTTAGTACCCTTCGTGATGCTTAAACTCCTTATCCCAAAGGGGTTCATAGAAATTATTTCGTCACAATAGCATACGGTATAATAAGGCAATACAAATTTTATTCTATGCTAGCAGAACCCGTGGCTTTGCTCGAGTTAAAACCACAAAAAACAAATTCTTTGGCTTTATATTATAAGTAATTAGTATAGAAACATCCCCGCTTCCCCGCATGCCGTGTAGGATTTTCGAAACCCTATTTGACTTTGTTGGGGGATGATTTTTGAAGAACTGTGATACACGTGGCTTTTTAATTGAACAGTATGTGTACCAATTTTCGAGTCAAACGACCCAGAGTATACAAAGTTTCACAGAAAATTCAACCCCCCATATTTCACCCTCTTAATTTACTATTTAAGAAAATAAATTAATATTCGCTTCTAAGTATTATAAAGTTCATAAATAGCTAATTATCAAGTTCGCCGCTCGACATATGTTACGATTATTATGTTTCAAAACTTGATGCTCGAAGTTAATTTTAGGATCCATAACTTCTGTTGCCGAGCTAAGACTTATGAAATGTTGTAAACTTTATTAAAATATTGCTCCTTCCTCAAACATTCGGAACTTTAATACATATTAATATATACTTTATATTGCACAGCATTTGTTTACCACTTGAGTTAACTTCGAAGGATTATCGTGTTATAAAGTTTTCTGATGCAACCGCCTTTTTTTAACTTTGGAAAATTGATTTATGCGTAACACCTGTGTAACAGGTATACAATAAGAGGTAGCACGGTGGCTAGAAAAGCCACCTAGAATCTTCCCTGTCTTAATGGGGCACCGCAGGATCATTTACGTGCACGACCATGACGATACGACTGCTGGTCTACCGAAAAGACCACAACAACCAGGCGGTTGCTCTCACGGTCTACTCTGCTATCTACCATATAGTACCAGGTACCATATAGTACCATATAGTACCAGGTTACCTGCACTCGAGATAACGGATTCATTTGTTACTGGCAATACAAAATTGTACTGTTATAAACATCTATCGAAGCATAGTTAAGTCAAGGATTGATAAAATGTAGCTCACGTTTCATGCAGTGTATTTCCTTAGATAAAGTCAATAGGGAAATAGCTTCGAGCTATAAATGTGCCAAGAATAATATCCAATGCTAATATAAAGATTGTCAGTCTCTATTATATATTTGGTTTGTATCTATTTAATGTATCTGTACATATAATGGAATTTTAACTGTGTCGAATCTGTACATTAAATGTTTTTTGGAAAATCTTATTGAAATAGTCATTATTATCGATACAGAGGCCGAATCTATAGTTTTTAGAATTTTTGTCTGTCTGTTACCGCATCACGGAAAAACCACTGGACGGATTTTGATGAAATTTGGTATGATGATAGCTGGTTATTTCGGTCAACATATAGGATACTTTTTATTGCGGGAAAATATAAATAGTCTAGTATGTAATAAAAAAACGAATAGTCTGTGCATCCAATGATTGTCTAAATTAAAAATATAATATTATACATCCGATCATTGCCGATTTATCATAAATAACGGTTACTTTTTTGTGTTCGTATAACAATTCTAACGTGTTGAATTATAAAAAAAAACTATAGATATTTAACATATTAAGTTCTGAATGCAAATAGCATCGCATGGACTTAAGTTAAAAATCTGTATAGTGCAGTAGTTTAGAATTATCTTATGTTATTATGAGACGGAAATGTTCTCAAAAAACATATATTTTAGCTCCATAACTTAGGGTGCCTTTCTTTTATATAGACATAAAAATTCTTGGACCTAAACATCATTTATGACTTATAAGGGATATAAAAAAAATTTTTAGCTCGTTGCTACACAACCTCAAACACAAGCCTCGTAGCTTGCCATGGATCTAGACGGAATATTTATTTATTTATAAATAACTAAAAATCCCATCCATACGTGGTTAACCTACAAAATTTACACACACACATATATATATATATATATATATATATATATATATATATATATATATATATATATATATATGTATGTATGTGTCTTTACTATATATATATATATATATATAAACAGTAAAGACACATACATAACTCCAGTTAAAGTTTTTTTTATAGTTTAATATCGTAAAACTGTCTAATGTAAAATACAAAACTACCGCATTGAAATTTATAGGATAGCCAACTTTTTAATTCGCTTTTATTACATCGTATAAAGTAGCCGAATCCAATTGTCAGTCTTTACATCCAGGGTTTGTTAAGCATTTTTGTTATACTAGTTTTTATCTATGGCAACGCTTTTATTTTTTTTAATTTAAGACTGCATGAAGCAAGAAAGAGTATGTTTATAATTTTTAATATTTTGTTTATAATTATACTCTAGTAACATAGTTTATCAATCTCGCACTCTCTGCGATCGTGCGGAGAGTGCGAGGTAAGATGCGGCGATCCCGACTGCCATACATACTTTTATATGAAAGCCAGGTCATGGCTTTAGGGTTGATTTACATAATTATAAGTTGCCACGAGAATGAACTACAGTGCTAGCATCTTATTACATTTTTAAAGCCCTTTGCTTTGGCTGGAGTTTCCTTGAGATCAAAGGCGATCGCCTAATTTATATATTTTAGACTGCATTACTACTACATAATATATAATAAAAATTGAGTTTTTATTTTACTGATTAATTATCTTATATCTTTAAACGAGCGATTCTAGTATAATATATATAATCTGAAACTCAGAAACGGCACCAACGATTTTCATGATTTAGCACCTTGGGGGGATCAGGGGGCGAGAAATCGATATAGATTAGTCTTATGTCTGAGAAAACGCGTGTTTTTCAGTATTCATGCAGTTTTTTTTTTACATTATTCCACGCAAAATATGGTCGATAATTGGCACGGTCGGGCTTAAGCAGCGTGGTGAAGCGGCTAAGGTGCTAGATCAACAATCACAGGTGTCTAAATTCGAATCTCGGTTGCATACAAAGTTTTAACTTTTCTTTTTTTAATATTTATTCAAGTTTTTAGGTTTTTTTTAAAAAAGAAAATTGTACGGTAGGCCAAAAACTCCGAGCGAAGCTCGGTAGCCCAGGTACTTATAATTATACGTGAGCAAACAAACTGATAAACACGCATACATATAAGGTATCAAATAAATTGTTTTTTTTTTTATATTAAATAATTAACACAGTAAAAATAAAACTTAAATTACTACTACCTAGTACAGTATTATATGATCTGTGATAATACTTTGTTGTATTAAGAACTCATTATTATTAAAATCCTCATAAAGGACACACATACCTACTTAAGAACTTAACAGTATTTAAGAGAAAGTCGTGAAGAATTGAAAAAATATATAAAATTAATATACTTATACATAGATAGATGTTATAGTGGCTCAACCTCGCTTCGCTTAGGTTCGCCTCTAGAAAGACAAATCCCACGGGAACTGTACTTTTTTCCGGGATAGAAAGTAGCGTGTGTGTCATTCTGATGTATGAATTATATTATTGTAAAGTTTCATTAAAATCCATTCAGTAGTTTTTACGAGCCATCCATCTATACATCCAGATATCTATACCTATTACTACCTCACAAACATTCGCATTTATAATATTAGTAGGTATAGATAGATAAACTTATATATGTGTTTTAACGTAATGTCTTCTTAATAATAGGCTAAAGTAATATATTGTCTAAACCGCTGCAGAACTCAAGATCTACTAAAAAGTATCTAATAAAACAGTTTGGTACTGAATTACATGAATCGTCAAAAATGATGAAAAGGAAATGTAAATAAAATGGAACTCATTAAAAATTGAAATGGATTCCTCAAAAATACTGGCTTCCGGTTCCGTCTTCGATATTTTTAATTTTGTAAAGGAAGTTAAAATTTTTATTCGCACGATATTTTAAAAGGAAATGAGGTATTTCGAACAATTCTTTCCTTGCATGTTTTATTTTTTTGACTGACTTTAAAAAAGCGAGGGGATACTCAGGATACTTAAATTCTAGAGTATGTTTTGACCTGACCTCGGCAAAGTCAAATGAAGGGTAATTTTCGCAATTTATTTTTGTTTGTATTTACGTATATTCAACTGTAGCGCCGAAACTCCTAAGTCGATTTTGATCGACAGTTATTTTTGTTTATGTGTATTGTTCTTTATGTGTATTGATGAATATTTTTTTTAGTTTAGAAGGCTTTTTCTTAGCAGTAAGTGAAATGGAGATATATGGCTGCAATTGCAAGTAAATTGTAGAAATATTTGGACTCAAACTCCAAAGTTATTATGATAGATCAGACTCAAATTGTTCAGCCAGGAGATTTATTTACATACTAGCGACTAACCCTCGCTCCGCTCGAGTTCGTCACTAGGTGATGTTTTAAATTGACGTAACTTTTTTATTTATAAGACGATTGAAATAAAACAAATACTAAATGTTAAGTGAAGCTTACCACAATATATTGCTAAAAACCGCATCCTAATCGATAAACCGTTTCTGAGATTAGCGCACACAAACGCACAAACAAACAGACACACCGACAAACAGACAAAAATTCTAAAAATCATCGTTTTCGATTCTATATATTATGTTCTATATATTATATATTCTATATCCCAATGATAGTTTTTCTCAAATATCTTCCATGTACAGACAGCGATCAGTTACACTTTTATTATATGTATAGATAAAAAAAAAATCAAACGTATTACAACGATATACTTTTAACTAATTCAGTGCAAATTGTAGTATTTAGAATAAAATATTAAATACTAATTTAAGATTATCGTTCCTCTTATTTTTAGAAAAGAAAAAAAGATTTTAACCACAAAAAAGTAATATGTACGTAATCTTAGATATAAAAACTTCGACCTCAATAATTATAATACAATAATAAAATTAATGCTTACAATGGCTATTGGCATATTTTATTTTGCTATTAGGCACAAAATTGAAATCTCATAATCGCTTTTACGTGATACCCTAAATGGGCCAAAGGCCACTCATTTTAAAATTCATTTATCGGCTTGTTCTGGAATAATAAATGTGCTTTAAGGGGAATTTTCATTTTATAACATTAAATAACGTTTCATCTACACTACTAATTTAAAGAGGAAAGATTTTTATTTTTGTATGTTTGTATCGAATAAACTCAAAAACTACTAGACCGATCTATTTGAAATTCGGTAAGAAGATAGTTTGAGACCCTAGAAAGGACATATAATATTTTTATATTATATCCTGGAAGTCATCCCTTAAGGGGGTGAAAATGGGTATGAAAGTTTGTATGGGGAATCAACCTAGGAGGAACCCGAGCGAAGTGAGGGTGAGTAGCTAGTATAATATAAAAAAATATTACGTTTTAAACAGAATTGTTAGTATGAAAAACAAGTAAATTGTATCATTACCATCACGCATAAGTAATAATTATTTATATTTGTGAAACCTACGGTATAAACACCTATCTATAATCATCAAGGCGTAGAAAAATTAAGTGTATCGGAGGCTACGGGTTTGATTTCAGGGTAAGCGTTAAGGTGAAGACATAGAGTAATTATTGGTTTTCGCCAGTGACTCCCATTGCGATATTCAGGGCTACGAGAGCTGTTTATTAGTGAAAATAATTTTGGGGCAATTTTGTTAGTTATAGAAGCTAATTCAGTTATAATTATTTAAAAATATAGATTTATTATTATTATTTTTTACATATTTGTAATTGCTTAACTTGTTTTTTAATTCTAAATAAAACTATCTTTTCGGATTTTTTCGCGGATTTATTTTGACGAATTCTTTACGGTAATCATGGTAACGACAGAGACTGAATATCAAATAAATTAAAATGTCAAATATACGCGTAAACCTCGAAAATATTTATTATATTATACATATTATGTACATACAAAACAAATTTTCACTGAGATAATAATTACTGTACAAGTCATGTCCGCGGGGAATTGTGGCAAGGTTGCCTTTGAAATATTGATTTATTATCTTTGTCTTCTGGGTGTAGGCAGACTTACCCTATATATACTTCATATGACCGGAAGCCATATTTATAGTCATTCCTATTAGGCTCTACACTGGAATGATATATATTATTACATAGTGATAACAGATATTTTTCGTATATTCGAGAGCCAATTTAATGAATTTAAAAAAAATAAATAAATCATTAAATTGGGCCTCCTGTAAAGTTAAGAAAATGTCGCTTAAACCAAATAACCTTTTTACCCGTCGATATGTAATTTTATTATATTTATCTCTTATAGCAGATTACATTGTACCTGTAAATGGTAACTGTGTGTGATAACAGTAACTATATGCTATAAGTGACTTACTTTTGCTTTGCTCTGATGCATGCCTATTAGGTATGCCTATCAGTAGCCTATATGTAACTCTAGGTCATGTATTATTTGAACTTAGTTTTATCAAAATCCATCCAGCCATTTCAGCGTGAAAGAGTAACAAATATACAAACACACACAGACTTTCACATATAAAAATTTGATTAAAAAGATATACTACATATAAATACGTAATGTTTTTCAGTAGAATATCAATTAAAAAGTTATTATTTTAAAATTTATTAAAAAAAAAGTTAAGAAATCCAAAAATAAAACCTAAACAATAATCTTTATATACTTATTATCGTTTTAGGTTTTGCAGCCAAAAAGCTAAAACGAAAATTCTTATAATTTCTAAATGTGAAAGGAAGTCGGCACCAAAGCAGTCCTCCTCCATATAAACTTTAATTATGCCAAAGCTCGTACTCCTCCGTACACGCAAAAAGCTCAATAAGCAATATAAAATTTACTATTCACGTATTAATTACATAGAAATAGCATCTAGAAGTAGATGTATCCACTAGCTTCTACCCAAAGCTCCGCTCGCAGTTTTCGTTCCATGAATATTGAAAATAAGTTAATTAGTTCAAGAATTATAAACACAAACTCTTTACTATTGTAATGTATTTTTGATTAATTTTGTAGGTTTAGGATATTTCAGGAAAAGCCAGCATCATGTTAAAAAGCTTACATATCTTAACTAGATTTAACTATCTACTATAACCTCGCCGATCGATCCCCTCATTTGTTTATTTGTTCGTTCTATTACAATATTTTAATATATGAATATCTAATAATTAAACATGTGTTTTACGTATCTAAATACATTAGATTTCCTTTGTCGTCGGCTGGCACCGACTTCGAAAATATCTGATTAGGTATCTATTCTAAATGAAAACCCCAGTTTGGTTATTTTTTACATTTTAGTGCCTCGGTTTTTTTAAGTTTTTTTTATTTTATTTTATTTCGGCCTGAACAATCTCGTCATTTTTAATTGCCTGATTTACTTTCATAACTGGTTTATTATACATTAAAATAGCGAAACCTGACAATATAATGTTATAAACAATAGTTATTTATTACAACTTAATTACATTTGAAAGTTATACTATTAAAAGCTAGTTAGTGCGAGATACAATTCAATTTTCTTGGAAACTTCGATGAAATTGGGAAGGAAAACTCCTCAGAAATATAATAAGATTTTGCATCACCATATTTATTTCGAAATTGGGGCATAAATTGGATGGTTTGAATCTATAATATAAAAATACAAGAATTGTATTATAAAAATCAAAGTATATTATGCTTTTAATAAAATGGCGCTGGCGTAACGCTCCATGTCAGTAGATAAGATGGCTTTTTGTAATCGATATCGTTAATGGAAAACTGCGAATAAGTAGAAATGTCATGTCTTGATAAGGCAATTCTCATGTCTTTTTAAGTTTTCTATTATAGCAATCGTGTATTTCGGCTAAGTCTGAGATCGTTAATTGCTACTTTTTTCACATATTATGTATTTATTATGTACATATTATAACTCTGTGTACATCTTTATATATATAATTCTTCTGTGAGTGTGTATGTCACTGAACTTCTCTCAAACGACTGGACCGATTTTGATGAAATTTTTTGTGTGTGTTCAAGGGGATCTGGGAATGGTTTAGATTCACAATTTTGTCCAAAAAGTTTGAAATTTTCAAATTAAAGACGTGTAGACAGGACAACGTCTGTCGGGTCCGCTAGTTAAACATAAAATTCAGATAGCCCTCTTACATTAAGAAACTAAAAATCACTTAAATAAATCAATACGCTTTACTTACAAAGCGTATATTATTCTATTAATGTAGTTCATATTTAAAAATATCTTGCAAAATAACTTTTTATAAAAAATATTTTTTGTTATAGTCACATAAAAAAAAGTAAATTATGACACGGTCATTTTTATAGAATTATGTTTATTATGTTAATTGTAAAAAATGCTTTCTTACAAAATGGTTAGAGAATTTCATCTTCTGGCAATTAAAACTAACAAAATATTGTTAAAAATAGGATAAAATCTCCTCTATGTATTCAAGCAGAACCAGTTTTATTATTCACATACGGTGTATAAGTAATTGTGTAACAAACCTCCAATCATTTTCACATACTTTCATACTTAATAATAGGTACTCATATTAACTCGTATCCACTAGTGGAATGAGGAAAAGAGCATTAGAAGAGGCGGTGCTTTCAGTAGCAAAAAGTGTATGACCTAACGAGATAAGATTAATGGCTTCAGTCTAGCTCTACTAAACAGCACATTTGAGAAAATGGCCAGTTAGTACTTCAGAAAAGATTTAGTATCCCAAAAATATATAGAGAGTTTTTTTATGTAAGTGTTATACATTGAATTAACAACTTACGTTACGAACTAACGTTTTAACGTTTGGTATAGATTTCTCAGAGATGAGATATTTTCCCGCAGTAAAAAGTATCCTATACGTAGACTCGGATAACCAGCTATCATCATACCAAATTTCATCAAAATCCCTCCAGTAGTTTTCCCGTGATGCGGTAACAGACAGACAGACAAAGATTCTAAAAACTATAGATTCTCCCTCTGTATCGATAATAACGTCTATTTCAATAAGATTTTCTAAAAAAATATTTAACGTACAGATTCGGCTTAGTTACAATTTTATTATATGTATAAAGTGAATGACATTCGAAGTGTAGTTAGCAATGAAACACTTTTGAATACGATTTAAATTATTATTTATTTCTTAAAAGAACATATTTGACGCATTTGTATTGCACAAGGTGAATATTAGATCATTAATTGTAATGAATTACAAACAAGCTTTACAATTATGGTATGCTTATTAAAAAAAAATTTGAACATTTACGATAGGTAGAAGAGCTTCGTATCCGTATTCATTGATCTTGAGACTAATGAGCCGTATTCGTATCCGTATCCGCGTATATGCATTTTTAACGTTTATTTTTCAAAGTTTATTGTATTTAACGTTTTTTTGTTCATAATTTAGGTATGAAGATTAAAATTTTGATTTAATCTTTATATAATACTTTTACTACAAAATTCAAACGGTTTTCCCTTTATTGAAAGAAAAAGCAATTAAGTAATCTCGATAACAACAGAGTGTATTGGAATTTTAATTTGAATGCCTCGTTTTTTGGAAAAACTCGCGATATGGAGATGGCGATGATTAACTAGCAAGTTACCTTTCTTTGCCTCGAGTACCTACTTCTAAAGGTATCTTTTGTATTTATAACTTTATATACAAGGTGTCGCTACCTTTTTAGGCAATTTTATTACAAAGAATAATCTATGTGAGTTTAGATCATCTATCTATAATTATATTATAAAGAGGTAAAGTTTGTGAGTTTGTGACGTTGTAGGGGGTAATCTCTGGATCTACTGAACCGATTTAGATGAAATTTGGTAAGAAGATAGTAGACCTGGAAAGGACATAGAATACTTTTTATCCCGGAAATAATCCTTTAAGGGGGTGAAAATGGGGATGAAAGTTTGTATTGGGAAGCAAGCTAGGGACGAACCCGAGCGAAGCCAGGGTGAGTCGTTAGTGTTTATATAAAATAGTACATAATATTTTCATCAAGAGAAACAAATACAAACAAATATACTTAATATAACATAATGTACTTTTACAAACAGCTTTCAGATGAGCTTAATAATTATGCCTAAGGAACCACACAAGCAAACTATCCCAGTCTTTACAAGCTCGAATAGTTCCTAAACATAAACCTGGAGAAGAAACTTGACAGATGAGTGACACTTAATAAGAAGTGATGCTTAACACACAATGAAATAAACGGAGCTTGATTAAATATTTATAGAGGAAAATAGTTAGTGTACAATCAACTTAAGGTAGTGCAACTTAGGAGTGCTATTTATTTAGAAGTTAAATGAATACAATGAATGCGTTTGTAACACTATGTATTTTACTGAGAGTTATTTGATAGTGTCAGTCAATCAGTATAAAAAATATATATCGAATGGCCAGATTTTAAGGTGTGGCGGGTAACTCCTAATAATATTACAAAGAAATTAAATAAGTATCTATTATTGACTTTTTTATTTGTCAACAAAACCATAGAATTTGATTTTTTCAATAACGTAAAAAACACCTAACTACGGAGCATTGCCCTGCCCTAAGTCTGGATCTGAACAATCACACTACTATGAACAATTGAATTTACTGACAATACACGAGATCGGATGTGGCAATCGTCAATGATAATTGTCCTAATCTTGGACAACCATATGTGAAATGTATATTTAACAAATAATATACTACCCTTACACAGCTTCACTACATAGATGTAATCTTTTCCCATTAAGAAAATAATTGAATTTCAGTAACTTTTTCCTAGTGACAAATAATCACTTCATCTCCATCTCCTTTTTTGGAAGTCGGTTAATATAGTATACTATATAGGTATATCTACACTAGATATTATACCACGTAATCAAACTACAATACATATATTTGAATTTTCTTATTAAATTTTACTTCATATAAATACCGAACCTTAACTTATTAGAACTTAATTTACTTTTGAACCCAAACATAAATTATTTGACAAACGACACTCATGTGAACAACATCTTTGAGGTGACACAGCTACTTCAATTTAATTGCTATAAATTATGGAATTTCAACCAATTTATTAACAACATTCTGGGGGTTATTTAATAAATAATAAATAAATATGTTGGGACATTAACACACAGCGCCATCTAGTTCCATGTTAAGCTACGAGGCTTGTGTTATGGATGCCAGATAGTTGATACACTACACATATATAACTTTAAATACATACATATTATAAATATAAACACCCATGACTGGAGTACAAACATTCGTGCTCATCACACAAATGAAAGTCCCCAGCGGGACTGGAACCTGTGACCGCTGGCACAGCAAGTAGTGTAGCACTACAAACTGAGCCAAACAAGTCGTCATTTCACAATTTCAATAACAATTTAACTTTGATATGGTGTTATTTATATACATATAACATTAGATACTAAATGTTGGTATGTCTATATGATATTAAAGTACCTTACGCTTGTTTCTCTCGGGTGCGTCCTTAGATGCCTAACAATAGTCTACGTGTTATCCCAGTTCATAGTCTAACTTTGTACTAAATTACATCTAAATCTGTCGTCACAGAGGCGTTACAGAGTAAAGTAAAGTCCCTAGACAAAAACATATCTATCCTTCGGGCACCATACATTTTTCCGGGATAAAAACCTATGTGCTATGCCATACTATAATCTATATATATCTCTCTCTCTCATGTCTCTCTCTCTCTCTAATGATAGTAATCCGATTATGTAATAAGAGTTTTTTTTTTATTGTCGCTCGACAAGATGACTCCATGACGCCTGATGGTAAGCGACAATGGAATCCAGAATGAGATCCATCGGTTCCGGGACTTGATCTCGATTCCGATCAACCACACCTCGTCGGCCTGCATATGTGCTTTTTCACGCTCCGTTTAAACGACCCAGGATTATAGGAAGAGGGAAACACGTGAGACGGTAATGAATTCCATTTCCTAATAGTGCGGCACAGGTAGGAGCAGCCAAACCTTTTGGTACGAGAAGGTATGGGTAGTACCGTGTGAGGATGGAATTTCCGACCAGCACGTGTGGTTTTGGAGAGGAAAGGAGAGGAGGGTATAAGTTGGAAGAGCTCTTCTGAACACTCGCCGTAATAAACGCGATAAAAAGCGGCTAGAGAAGCAACATCTCTACGCAATTGCAGAGATTCTAAGTACTGAGTAGCCTCAGGTTTATTGATTATGCGGATAGCACGGCGTTGCAATCTATCAAGAGCGTCTAACAAGTACTTTGCAGAGCCATCCCAGAGGTGGGAGCAGTACTCAACGCATGAGCGCACTTGAGTCTTGTAAAGTAGACATAGCTGCTCAGGCGTGAAGAACCGCTTCACCCTGTTCAGGACCCCGAGTTTACGCGAAGCTAACGAAATGACACTCTCGATATGGTTTTTTTGGTTCAGATCGCTGCGGATATTAACTCCGAGGATGTTGATGCCATCCTGCATAGTGAGGCGAGTGTTCTGAAGAGAGGGAAAACAAAGGAATGGAAATTTTTTAGCCGAGAACGCGCACACCTGCGTCTTCTTGGCATTGAACTCGACCAGGTTCTTTGAACCCCATTCTGAGATGCGGTACAAGACATCGTCGAGCTCACGTACAAGTTCTGTTCTCCTGTTATCTATCTCCATTCGATTAGCGGCTGGATGGCCAAAGTATCGACCGTGGATAGTGCTATCGTCTGCATAGCAATGAATATTACCCAGAGATAACATGTCATTGATATGCAGAAGGAAGAGTGTTGGCGATAAAACGGACCCCTGAGGCACACCGGCGTTCACCTGTAGGAAGCTAGAAGCTTGCCCATCGCAGAGAACGCGGATACTGCGCTCATGCAGGAAGTCAGCCACCCAGTCGCACAATCGAGGAGACAGACCGTAAGCCGGAAGCTTGGAAAGAAGAGAACGGTGCCAAACCCTATCGAAAGCTTTCGAGATGTCAAGGCTAACAGCAATCGATTCGCCATGCTTGTCCATAGCCTCGCCCCATAGATGCGTCATAAAAGCTAGAAGATCACCCGTCGAACGTTTTGGTCGAAAACCATATTGACGATCATTGATAATGGAGTGATCTTCTAGATAGCGGATGAGTTGCGAGTTTATGATCCGCTCGAACACCTTACAGAGTACCGAGGTGACGGCTATGGGTCGGTAGTTGGCGGGATCAGAACGGTCACCTTTTTTGGGGATTGGTTGAACGTTCGCCACCTTCCAGGCCTTCGGCACAATTCCCGAGGAATAGGAGTTTCGGTACAGGCGCGTTAGTGCTGGAGCCAACTCTGCTGCACAATTTTTAAGAACAATCGCAGGAATACCATCAGGACCACTTGATTTCCGGGTGTCGATCGACTGTAGGATTGACCGTACATCACGCTGCCTAATCTGGATATCAGGCATTGTTGTGCCACAATCTGGTATAGTCGGAGGTTGGGTTCCACAGTCGTCGAGACGGGAATTGGCTGCAAACAGAGAGGCCAATATATTGGCTTTCTGCTGTGCATCATGGGCCAGAGATCCATCAGGATATCGTAGCGGTGGCAGCGTAGGCTGGCAGAAGTTGAGTTGCACGGCTTTGGTCAGTCGCCAGTAGCTACGGCTTCCCGTAGGGTGCGAAAGAAGTTCTTGACCAAATCGTGCTACGCGCTGAGTATCTGCTCTAATGTAAGCCCTCTTGCAAGCTTTAGTGGCCGCATTATAAGCAGTTTTGAGAGATTCGACATTGGGATCACGAAGGGAGCGGGCCCTAGTCCAAGCACGATAAGCCGATTGTTTCTGCTCTACAGCATCGGTACATTCGCGGTTGAACCAAGGACGAGATCTGCCACCGCCGACAACGTCACTGAAGGGAATATAATATTCCATTCCCAACAGTATTTCATCAGCGATGGCGATTGCACTCTCGGACGGATCTCTCTCACCAAAACAGCGTGAAGACCAGGGAACAGACGCAAAGAAATCACGTAAGCCATCCCAATCAGCCGACAAGTAGTGCCATAACCGTCGCTTTACCTCCACAGGTCGTGGAGGAGTGACATATGGCACAGTAGCACCAACTAGACAATGGTCAGAGGAGCCCAAAGGCGCTCCGACCTTCACGTTATATTTAGTTGGGTCATTTGTTAGCAAAAGGTCCAGCAAGGAAGGAGCTTGACCGACAATATCAGGTATCCTGGTGGGCTGGAGTACCAGCTGTGTCAGGTCATGCGTGAGAGCAAAGGCGTGAGCAGTTCGTCCTGCGTGGTCAGTTTTGGAGGAACCCAACCAAGTCTCATGATGAGCATTAAAATCCCCCAAGAACACCAGTTCTGCATTTGGGAACTGCTCCTGCGCATCATCTGCCGTCTGACTAAGATAATCAAATAGTCGAGTGGTCTCATTATCTCCAGTGTGGGAACGGTAAAGGCACACGTATATACAATTAATGGGTCCTTGATCAACATGTACCCATAGGACAGAAAAGGAGGGGTCTTCCAAACAGCGCAATCGGCGACAGCAGAGACCTGCCCCAACATACAGGCACACTCCAGCTTTTCCGACAAAATTTTCTTCAAGGATGTAGCCGGTATACTGTAGGTATGATATGTCTGCAGGGGGAAGTATCTGAGAAGTTTAGAATTATTCCCTTTTCAAGTTTATTACAATTAGATCTACTGTGTGGTTGACAACTCCAAATATACTGGAAACTGCGGGTCCATTTTTATGCAGGGAGTTGCTTGTACCGTTGATGCTAAATGGTGATATTGTGAGATATTTGCGAAGATAAATATGTTTTGATTGATGACACTGAAAACCTACGGGGGGCAAAAAAAGGTCATGTAAAAGATTCATTTTTTTATTGTGTTTGATAATAAAATTAGATCTTATATAGAATAATGGTTGTATCTAGGCTATGCTAGAACTTTTTGTTATCTTTGAGATATTGCTCTATAATCAAACTTACTTTCTCACTTGAATGTATTAATAGTATTTATTAGAGAAATAAAACAAAGAAATAAAAAAAATCATGTTTGTTTATACGACGATCCAAAAACAACGTATTTTACGTTGTAAGTTAAAGATATATGAAAATATAAGTAGAGTATTATTTAAAAAAAACTACTGATGAAACACGCTATGTTGTAGGTATAATATATGGTATGAAAACACTGGTCCGGTCCTTAGTCTTTGAGTAAACTTTGTGAGATTCGTAAATGGCGTCGTTTGTAGGGACTTGGATAAATCTCACAAATGCATGCTATATTTTAAAAAGCTGAGCAGACTTTTATCCTAAGTTTTTTCAATTTAATCTTATTACCTCGGTAGATTCTAAATTGATCGTGACTTGTAAAGTTTAAAAGAACGTCTTATTTTTATGATTTCATTAGCAAAGTTGATGTGGCAAACATACAAACAGACGGATATGAAAGAATTTATAAGGTTTCCGGTATTATCATTTTGTCTATGGAACAATAAAATAGGGATTTTTAGTTCACAAATTGAATATTCATTGCTCTCTACGCTTTCTTTTTGAGATAAGCAATACCTACTGATAATTATTGTACTTTTTTATGAAGACTAAAATTCTATTTCATCAATTTTAATATAGTTGATCTATACAAGTTTTACCTGCAGGGTAAAGAGGGTGGGGATAAAAAGTAGACCATGATAGATACAATTTACCATCGAAACACCATCGATATTAGTTTGATGTCTTAGGCATGCAAATGCCAGTTCTGCAACAGATTTTCTTATCTGAACATGACGTTTACCATAATTTACATATTACATTCCTTAATGACTTATTATTATTTAGTTTGCCCAGTGGTCGAAGTTCGACCGTAAGCTTTTTTTATACTGACAACACTAAAACTCGTCAATAGTTACTAAATAAAAAAAAGGTTAACAAACAGTAGAGAAAATGGTACAGAATTATTTTATCTTTGCTTGTCTTTATATTACTTATATAGTTAGGTAACTTTGCAGATGGATTGTGGCGACATAAATGCCTTAAAGGATTTTTTTATAACAAAACCACGCTACTATTCTTTACATTTTTTGGCAGACTAAGTTAAAATCTGAGTTAATAATTAATTATAATATTTGGTATATTTTTGAATTATGTAAAATGGATTAAAACATATGATGATGTTCTCCTAGCCGATTCTGGCTACGGCGGCCAATCTCATTGAGATTAGCCAACTGCGCAGGAGATATTATAGTGCTCAAGTGTACGTGCAGACACAAGTGCACTCTCTATTCCTGTCACTCTCATACTCCGGTGGGACGACCGCTCGACACGACCAGTGAGAGTTAAGGCGCAGGACCGACGGCTTTACGTGCTCTCCGAAGCACGGGGGTGAAACACCGCCAACTTCAAAACTCCGGGCTGTTACTGAGTCTTACTATACAGAAAGACTCAATAACTAAACTTGGCCCGACCCGGGACTCGAACCCAGGACCTCCGGGTGCGAAGCCGTACATGCTAGCCACTACACCACCGAGGCAGTTTAAAACTTTTTAAAAATAAAAAATTTAAAATAGATAAATGATATATATTATACTACCTACAGTTTTAATAGCTATATAATAATATATAAAGTAAGTTTTTACCTTAAAGACGTTTTACTTAGCGACTCACTACCTTTGTTTAACTGATTTCTGAAATTTTATGATACAAGTTTTTATAGCATAACTTGCTATCTTATTAAACTACTTATTCTACATGCTCTAAACGATTTTATATATTTTAATTCATATATAAATGTTTATATTTTCATTATTATTTATTTATAAATATCATAGATACAGAATTCTTAATCAACGAATCAATTTTTAATATTGAAATTAGCTACTGGTACAAATATTGTTCATATAATCGCTGCTTAATGTTCCAACGCCTCTGATGTTCTGACATTTATGCGACCCATAATTAACAATTTAACAATGTACAGACGCTTTTACTAGTTCAAAGTGAACTTATTACGAAATAGATTTAGTGTAGTGTTACGTAAGTAATTTTGGTACCTCTGTATGATTTTACGTGAATTCAATAAATTCATATTATAAGCAAATTATAATAAAATAAAACAAGATAAAGACACAATGATAGCAAGCCAAAACTATAGTTTTTTTTAGAATATCATGACTAAAAACTGAAATTGTATCATGTCATTGATATACATAAATATTGTATCAAGGATGTTTTTTGACAACAAGTTTGGCTGAGTGTGTTTTGACTCTAGTTGCTGTGCCAGCGGTCGCGGGTTCGAGTCCCGCTGGGGGCATTCATTGTGTGATAAGCACGAATGTTTGTACTCCAGTCATGGGTGTTTATATTTATAATATATATGTATTTAAAGTTTATATATATGTAGTGTATCAACTATCTGGTATTTATAACACAAGCTTCGTAGCTTACCATGGAACTATATGGTGCTGTGTATTAGTGTCCCAACATATTTATTTATTATTATTTTTTTTTTTAAAACGCCCAACGCTTAATGCACTGAAAAATATACATACATATTTAGTAACGGTTACCGATTCTTCTTGGCACGGAACCCTGAATAAAACCTTTCTTAGATGCTTAATAATAAAACAATTTACATAACTGGTATAATATTTTACAACATCCTTATCTACAAAATTATTGTAATCTTTTATGAATTTTAAAAATTTTCTTCTTTATTCTCGTTTCTAATATGCATTGCACAACACTCAACGATATTGCTCCATATTTCTATGTCATGCGGAAGCAAGAATAATAGTTATCTTATGATATACGTTCATGTATTTATGAAATTGCATAACATATATTATTTTACTAACAACGGGCCTTAGTGTTGTTCAGGCAATGAAATTACTGAGCTTATTATTAAGCTATTTAATACACTGCAATGAAAATGCATTTAATGCAGTGTGTTGAATTTTAAAGAAATTCATCGAAAATGCATTTACATACTCTATGTGAGTGTGTATGCAATACACACACGCACGCACACGCACACGTATGCACACAAACACGCTTATGCATTAATACTAGTAATGTGATTCAGGAACGTGAGGATCTCGTTATTAAATTATAGTACAATAACAACAACACGACCTCAATTTCGGTGCTGAATTGCAATTTAAAAATGAACTTATAAACTTGAAAATGTAATACGAAAGTATACATTATGATACTGTAATGAATGGAAAGCGGAGGCAAGTGGAGACCCAGAATAAGCCCAGTGGTACTACATAATATACAGCATCTGCATTTATGTTCATTTTAGAAATACTTTTAAATGCTCCATTGGGCATATGACTGAAATAAATGAGAAAGATAGTATGTATGAGTGTGTGTACGTTTGTTATGCCTTCAGGCTAGAACCGCTGGAAGAATTGGGATGTTTAGTACAAAGATATACCATGTGCGTGTGGAGTAGCGCTTAGGCTTGTTTATACTTTTAGGCAACTAGAAAAGTATCCGAATGATGCGAAACTAGGTCGCTAGGTTTAGAAAAAATCTAATGTTACACTGGAGAAAGAAATATAGCAGCGGTAGTGGGTAGTGTAGCAGGTAGTGGTAATGCATACATTTGGAAAGCGACGTCATCACTAATGAGCCTTCAAACTCCGGGGTCGCATCTCGGATATTTTCATATGCTAATCATATTCATTATAATGACCACTTGCTCCTAATCATTGCTATTAAATCCCAACTTGTTTCAGCAACTTCGTGACGCACGAAGTCCACAATATTTACATTTCATGTCCTTTTGTCGGCTGTAACCTATAAAAGTATTCATTAAAAGTAAATAAATTATGACTTTTTTTAATTATGAAATTCACATGAAACAAGATACTCGTGTACTTATACTTTTTCTAAAATAAATCACTAAGTACATACCTATTATAAAACAAAGTTCCCCGACGCGCTTGTTTGATAAAAAAAACTACCGAACGGATTTTCAAACGGTTTTTACTAACAGACGGTGTGATTTATGAGAAAAGTTTATGTGTATATTTCAAGATTTTGTGTAAAGTGGCTGAAATATAACGATGATTGGTGATTTATATTATAATTTTAACACATTATAATTTAACCTTACCCTTATCCTTTAAGTAATTAATAACAGTCAGTGAAGCATTGCATATTAAATGTCAATCTATTTCTATATTCAAACAAAACTTTGAAATTACATAAGACTAAGTTGTAGGTACTTGCCAAGAAGTGTTTGACGAGATATCTAACTAATGTGAGTTTATAATCTCTACATAGGTATAATATTTACACTAAAAATCTGACAAGTGCGAGTCTGACTCGCACACCGTGGGTTCCGTAGCATATAACATAAAAATTATTTTGTTTTAATATACTATTATATTATACGGTTTATATTGAGGCACATTTACTATTTTTTTTATTTTTAATAATTTAGCTATATTTTTTTATTTTAATAATATAGCTTGAATAGTCTTCAAAATAACTGTGACTGGACAGATGGATGTGGCGAACTTATAAAGGTTATGTTTTAAATAATAATATATTTCATGATTATCTACATAAAATAAATATTTAATATATTCAAAAAACCACTTATTATTATTGTCTTTTGTAACATTGTCATTTCAGCGAAATATATAGTAATAATTTTCTTATATCTTATTGCAGGTACGATTTACAGAAGTCAATCTTCATCGAATTTCAACATCATAAAGGTAGATAATTTGCTTACCAAACTCACATGCGGTCACATATTCTACTACACATTTTAATATCTCTTAGGAGTTTCAAATTAAACTGATATAAAATATAGAGTATATTTCATTTTGCGCTTTCTGTTAAGTAATATACTCCTAGTAACCACACAAAAGTTGGTCTTATGAAAGTATTTCGAGAAAAGGTCTTTATTTTAGTTTTAAATCCGTAATATTTTTAATATAAAATGTGAAAGTTTGTGAGTATGTATGGATGTCTGTTACTCTTTCACGCTAAAACGGCTGATCGGATCTGGATGAAATTTGGCACAGAGATAGATTATAGTCTGGAATATCACATAAGCACTTTTTATCTCAAAAAAACGTACGGTTTCCTTGGGATAGGTTTGTTTTTGATTTTACATTTTACACACACACACCGTATTTGTTCTAAATTAAGTAGTGTAGTAGTGTTTTACATACCGTAAATTTCTAATTTTAATCCACTTTGTTTTCCCTCAACTAAATGGTGCAATTTGTAAAGGGGAGACTAGAATAAATTTAGTTTTAGATTAAGCTAAACCGTAGTTTCATGGGACACCATCTGACTAAATAAATTTGAATTTTATTCATCTTTAGGTTTTATACTACTTGACAATTTATATTATGTAGATGTTATTTTAAAATAATTATTCAGAATTGACTCTAACTCTGCTAGAATAAATACTGCCGTGTGATGTCTGGCATAGAATAGCACCAACCCTTATGTATCTGAGAATTGCGTAAAAGGGACTAAGGCATAAATACCGGAGGGTGAGCTGAATCTCTGGATGAGATCGACTACCACAAATGACGACTCGGCCTGGAAACACTGAATACGCGCACACTGCGGTTCGACGATAAGATAGCCGAATTTGTGAAAGACTTGATCAGGATATGATGGGATATTATGGTATTCAACGATCAAATCTAGTAATCTGTTCTAATTCCGGGAAAGCGTCAACAGTCCCAGGGTGGTTTCAGATTTATCGTCTATAACTCTTTTGTGAACAATCTCTTGGTGTAATCAATCTTTAGTGGAAAAAAAACAATATATCGGAAGCGTGTGAACCAGGTTAATATTAACGTTGTTCTACGAATAACCAATCGTTATTACTTAAAAGTAGTTCAAGTGTACTTTCCAACCTCACCATAGCTTTTTTGGGGCAAAAAAGCAAATATTCAATACGGTCAAAACCGGAAGTGATAACCAACTAGTGAGAGGCAAGTTGAATGTTAGTGTAAAGTTTGAATGTCCTCGATAATGAAAACCATGCTAATATTAACTAATTATTAAATAACAAAAAAATATCAACCAAATCCAATTCTTCAAGAGCTTTCAGCTGGAACTCCAGCATCGTACTTACAGAAATGGATTCGGAAAACTCAATCTCTAAAAATAGACCTAAAAACATATCTGATCCTACTCTCATTAATCGTAAATCTCATGACGAAAAGAAGAGAGATGATCTTGTAGTCATCGGATGACGCATTCAAGTACCGGCAACATTATTCATTTATGATTTCAATGTCGCTATCGCTAAAAGAAAACCGCCAAATATGTGAAAATAAGGCTGTGACATGGTTACAATATTCAATTAGCACGCTTTGAAGCCATTAACAAGAAAATTTAATTAAATGATCAAAATATGTAATTTCTATATATTTTTACGTTTATATAACGTTTTTTTTCAGCAGTATAAATCAGCAGCTTGAAAGGATTTTTTTAAATTAATAAACTTTACAGAATAAAGTTACTTTATGAAATAAAGATTTCGTTCATAATACTATTTATAAGGAACAGGATATTAAAGCGCATGAAATTTAAAAAAGCTCTATAATTCACATTAAAAATAACTTCGCGTTCTTTAAGGCGGCATTAGTCGTTGGGTAATGTTTTCATTGAAAATTTACCTCGTCAGCTTGTGCATTCATCTTTTTATTATTATTTAGTCTTTTATCACTATATTATATGTACACCAAAATTCTGCTTTATATACATATGAAC
This sequence comes from Brenthis hecate, assembly GCA_951806755.1. Taxonomy (NCBI): domain Eukaryota; kingdom Metazoa; phylum Arthropoda; class Insecta; order Lepidoptera; family Nymphalidae; genus Brenthis; species Brenthis hecate. The sequence goes on along the minus strand of OX638265.1, from coordinate 5,402,028 downwards.
GCACAAACTCCCTAAATGATAATGAAAGCCACAGACAAACACACAGACGTTGATAGTGACTTTCTATGATAAATTATTTAACGATATCGCCTGAAACGGTCTAAAAATTAATTGTGCGAAAGTTCGTTAAGCAAGTTTATCCTCAAAGTGTTCTTTGTAATTGAGATTTTATTATTCATTTACCGCGACCGCCCGCCTACTTAGAAATAACAAAGTACGTTGACTTGTGCTTAAGATATCTAGAAGATGGTCGACAATTTACATTTTGAAGGTGGAAAAAAGTAATAAATAAACTTTACTATAGTAAATATTCTTGAGTGAAACTAAAGATACAACCAGACAATAACTTATTTAATCTATACATATAATAAAAGTGTAACTGATCGATGTCTGTACAGGGAAGATATTTGAGAAAAATTATTATTAACGCAATAGAACCCAAAACAGTGGTTTTTAGAATCCTTCTCTGTTTGTCTGTGCGTTTGAGCGTGCTAATCTCAGAAATGGCTTAACCGATTTGGGTGCGGTTTTCACTTATATTTTGCGTTAAGCTTCACTTAATATTAAGTATTTTTTTTTATTTGAATCGGTTCATAAATAAAAAAGTTATTTTAATTTATATATTATTTAGAAATAAATATTTTCAAAAAAAAACAACAATTATTTCGTAATTTTTTTTCTACTTAGTTAAGTCAACAAAGTGTATCATTTCTCATTGAATTCTCAATTGAATGGACCGATCTGAATATGTTTTTATTTAATTTCGCCTTTAATTTGGATGCTTTTTAGTTTTATTTGATTAAAAAAAACTATTTAGAAGCTCTGATGTCTATTCCTGAATAGGTATAAGTCATAAAAAGTATTTAAAATTATTATTTAATTAAATTTTTATTATTATATAGGCAGTGAAGGAGCCTAATGAGATTACATCAATTCCAGTTTAATCAATTTTTGTATTTTTCCTTAGGAATGATATTTTGCCCTCATCAAAATCCACCCAGTGCTTTTCTCATGATGCGGTAAAACAGACTGACGACAATTTAAAAATCTGTGAATTTGGTCTATAATAGATAATAAAGGAATAATACACAGATTTACAATTTTGTTATGTACATATTGTTGTACTTCAGAAAAAAAAATACATTTAGATCTGTCATCGCGACACGACGACGTGCCTGACAAGAGACAATTGATAGATAGCTTTAACACGGTTATGTTGTCGGATAGATTTGCTAGTTATCGATATGTTATCGTTATAAATTCACTTATGGGAATGGTTGAAGTCGATTTATGTTTCATTTAAATCGAACTTATGTTCCTTTTAGTCAAGTATAACTTTTGGTTTATAAAACTAAAGATATCGTAAGTATTAACAATAGCGTAGTCTTTGTTTTTATTTAGGACTTAGGTATGTTTTTAATAGTTAAATTACTTTTATTCAAATGATAGACTTATACTAATAAATGTTCCTGATTCATATTTGTATTTATGTATTTATGCTTATATATTATATGTGGATTTATAATGTTTATATATTGTATTTATTTTGTTTAAGTTATGCTTATTCTTATATTTTCTTATCGTTTCTCTGCACTTTCTCTTTCTGTCCCGCTACTTAACACTATTTCCCACATACATGGGTTGACTGGAAGAGATCTCTTATAGAGAGAGATAAGTCCACCTTTGTCCACGTCATTTTCTATGTATTTTTTTATATATATATATATATATATATATATATATATATATATATATATATATATATATATATATATATATATAGGTTATTAAAATTTATGTTAATAAAATTAATGTCACAAAACTCTAAATTTAATGACACATTATGACGAAAGTTGACTTTATATTATGTTTATTGTTCAGAACTTTAGTAATATTCCTATCATAAGTCTTCTTCCTAACACAAATACGTGGGCTCAATACGAAATATTAATAAACTTCCATTCAGTTCAAACTCCATGTACTTACTTAAATATCTATTTTAAGATAAATTGCAAATAGATTAAATAATCTCATAAAATCACTTAGTATAATATTAAAACATCATTTTGTATTTAAAATATATGTATACTAAAAAAAATATTTTTCTATTATAATTTTTTAAAGTATATGAAAGGAAGTTTGATAAGGAGCGATGTAACGAATCTGATGAGAAGAGTTATGGAAATGAATGTTAATAGATGGAGTTGAACAGGAAGACCAAAGAAAAGTGGTGAAGGATGCGATGACAAATAATAGGGAAAAATGGGAACGGAAGACGCACTGTGTTGACCCTAAGTAATTTGGAAAATGAACAGGGAGATGGCAATGATAAATGTATCTAAATATATGAATTTACACCTGATTACTTTTCCATACACTAATTTATTAATTAGTAAAAGCTTTTCCTCATTAAATAATATATTTTATGTAATTGTAATTTGCTAAAAGTAGTGCTTTGATTTAGTATAAACAGTCAATATATTGAATGGAAACCACTTTTAATGATTGCACCTTATCCTAATGCATATTAGAGTGCCTACCTGGTGTAAAATTTATATCTGTGAGGGAAATAAAATTTAATAAGTGGTGGGAGAACGATATTTCCTTTAAAAATGAGATAGGTATCTAGTTTGTCGTAAAGCAAGATTGACAATAACCATTTAGTACGTGGGAAGGTACGAGTAAAATCGAACCTTGGTTATTTTTCTTGGTTATTTGAAATGAAAGTAATTATAAAAGACAAAAAACTACACGTTTTCAATTGGTGTAAATATTTTCAATTGAATATTTGTATTCAAGGTGAAATAACATTTCTGAATGTAGAATAATCTGTTTCAAGTTGATTTATTTTGAGTTTAAATTTTAGTTAAAAAATATTTGAATGTTTAGAATATAACAGGAAAGTCAGTTCATATGCCGGGGGTCATGTCGTTGATATTTTCCTTAGCGAATTATTTTCCACACGGTTACTATCTGCCTAACGGCGAAATAAAACATCATGAGGAAACCTTATTGAGAGAACCTAATTAATTTTCAGTCCTCAAAAGTCCGCTAACCCCTAGTTGGCTAGCGTGTAGACCATAGCCCAATCCCATTCGCATTAAAAGAAGGCTTGTACCCAGTAAGGTGACAAAAAAAAGTGGTAAAAAGATATAAATGAGATGAATTAAAGAAAGTATTTCAATTAATCGATTCTCATGTTGCCAACTGAGCACAGATTACTTCTTCATTATCACGTATCATTTCAACTTTCAGAATTTGGCACGATGGTAGTAAAATGGCACTTGCGATAGTGCTACTGTTTCGGGACCTTGAAAGTATGTGTCAAAGACATAGCATATATGTGTACATTATTAGCATATCATTATACATAGTAAAATTATAATTAATTGTATAAAATTAATATATTTACGTTATGCTATAATTAACTTAACAGGTTTATCCAATAACTTGTTTAAAGAAATGTTGGACATTCACCCACAACACCATCTAGTTATATTGTTTGCTACGAAGCTTGTGTTATGGATACTCGATAGTTAATAGACTACACATATATAACTTTGAATACATACATATTATAAATATAAACACCCATGACTGGAGTACAAACATTCGTGCTCATCACATTAAATATAAATGCCCCCAGCGGGAATCGAACCCGCGATCGCTGTCACAGCAAGTAAGGTCACTACAAACTGAGCCAAACGTGCCTATAACTGTATCAAACGAGTGTAGAAAAATCTAAAATGCAACAAGTAAGAAATAAATACCTATTTATAGTATTGGAGTAGAAATAGCACTCCACTTGTAATTCTCATCTCAGTTGACAGGCTCTTTAAAAGCTCTCTGCCTCATCTGTCTCTTAAAGACGGTGTCAAAGTGGCATTTTATTTACTATCGCTATTAAATGTATTAATGTTACGTGACAGCGTTTCAAATCTTTTCATATAACTTTTACTAAATTCTTAATTACTTATACACAAGATGGACAAATTTATCTGTTATATTTTTATATGTATGTTTTTAATTTTAGAAGGCAGTGGTAGCCCAGCGGTTATGCGCTAGCTTGGGAAATCGAGTGAAGCGAGTTCAAATCCCGGGTCTCGCACGTCTGATATTTTCATGTACGAGTCATTTCCAACATCATTACCACTTGCCTTAACAGTGAAGGAAAACTTCGTGAGAAAACCTGCATGTCTGAGAGAATCTAGCAAGTTTTCAAAAGACATGTGAAGTCCGCCAATCAGCACTTGGCCAGCGTGGTGGACTATGGCCTAATTACCCTCGTACAGAACGACGAGATGAGACGTTAAAAAGGGCTGAATACATACACACATGTATTTAAAATTATATATGTGTAGTGCATCAATTATCTGGTATCCATAACACAGGCCTCGTAGCTTACCATGGAACTAGATGGTGCTGTGTGTTAATGTCCCAACATATTTATTATTTATTCATTTTTCTGTGGTTATAAAGTAGCCGTACCATATTATTATTAGGTCTCTGTATCAATTATAATTACTATCAAAGCTCACAAAAGCATTTATGAAATTTTAAGTTAAGGTATAGAAGAAAAGTTGAATTACTTTGCGAGCAGAGTCGCAAGCATAAACTAAATCTTATAATTACATATACTATTTTCTAGATATTATATATAGTAAATAGTTAAATTAAAAAAACGGATACAAAATATATTTAAACACTTTCAGTCTATCCATTAAAGTAAAAAAAGTACGTTATAAGTATTTTAAAGAGTATTATTTATTTGCTTTATAGTGTAAGCAGTTCGAAGAACACCTGAACTAGAAGCTTGGAAAGAACTAATAAATCTTTAAAGTATCGAATATGAATATCGCTGTAATACTCGGTAATTAAGAGAGAAAGATTGATGGTCGCAAACAGTAGCGCTCAGCTGCATCGCATTAAGAAAATTGTTATCCACTAACACTAATATTTTGTCTTACGCTTTAGTATAGCAGATTAATTACACCTATACTTAATATTATAAAGAGGTAAAGTTTGTGAAATGTGAGTTTGTGAGTTTGTGACGTTGTAGGGAGTAATCTCTGGATCTACTGAACCGATTTAGATGAAATTTGGTAAGAAGATAGTTTGAGACCCTGGAAAGAACATAGAATGCTTTTTATCCCGGATATCATCCCTTAAGGGAGTGAAAATGGGGATGAAGGTTTGTATGGGGAATCAACCTAGGGACGAACCCGAGCAAAGCGAGGGTGAGTCGCTAGTTAACATTGTAAATGTGAATGTTTATAAGTAAACTAGCATTGCCCGCGGCTCCGCCCGCGTTCATATGACCAAAACCAAATTCTTAGGTTTTACATATTAGTATACTCGTATTAGCATATTAGTTGACCCGGATAACCAGCTATTACCATACCAAACTTTAAGATCCCTCCAGTAATTTTTCTGTGACGCGGTCACAGACAGACAGACAGACAAAAATTATTAAAACTATAGGTTCGGCCTCTGTTAGCGATAATAATGTGTATTTCAATAAGATTTTCCAAAAAATATTAAAGCACAGATACGGTTTAGTTAAATTTTAATGTATCTGTAGATGTAACTAATTTATAAAGCTAAAAAGATTGCTTTTTGATAATTTGAATATGGACGGGGCCGCGGGTAATTTAGTAGTAATTCTAATAAAATCATAGAAACGTCTAATTAATACATTTAATTTTTTTTGGAATTAAAACTACGTATTTTAAAGACACATGGCGACATCTATTGACAAATATCTAAATAATACAAAAATAAATATTCATTAAAATAACTTTTATAATGAATAAAATAGTGCTGTGCTATTGATATACTTTTTCAAGATTAGCTATTTTTAATAGTTTTTGTCATATTTAGTAAGTTAATTTTTTAAAATGTATATAGTATCATCGTTTTTTATTCTAAGCAGTTTTTGTATTTTTTCTCAGAAATGAGATATTTTTTTGCGGTAAAAAGTATCCTATATGTTGACCCGGACAACCATCTATGACCATACTAAATTTCATCAAAATCCGTCCAGTAGTTTTTCTGTGAGCGGTAACAGACAGACAGACAAAAATTCTAAAAACTATAGATTCGGCCTCTGTATCGATAATAATGTCTATTTCAATAAGATTTTTCAAAAAGTATTTAATGTACAGATTTGACTCAGAATTTTATTATATGTAAAGTTAATTATTGAGTTATATGTCATGTTGTTGTTGTGTGTCTAATTATATGTTATGTTTGGTATTCCTTCACGCTGTAATGCTTCAACAGATTTCAGGGTCATTTGGAGTGGAGATAACTAATTACCTAGATTAATTTATTATATTCGTATCATTTGCTTGAGCCCAGGTAAAAATTAATCCTACAATTATATAAATGTCAATGTTTGGATGGATGGATGTTTGTTTGTTTGTTACTCAATCACGCTAGAACGGCTGAACGGATCTGGATGAACTTTGGCACAGTAATAGAATATATATATATATATATATATATATATATATATATATATATATATATATATATATATATATATATATATATATATATATATATATATAGTCTGGAATAGCACATATGCTACTTTTTATCCAGAAAAATTTACGGTTTCTGTGATGTAGTTTTACTAGGGACGAACCCGAGCGAAGCGATGGTGAGCCGCTAGAAAAATAACAAAATAGCTAGTTTTATTTTAATTTTATTTCGATTTTCGGCTTTTTAAATAAAACTGTCCTTTCGGATTTTTTTTCATATTTACTTTGATTTTTGGTTTCCCCACATTTCGAATGCTTTACAGCAATCATGTTAACGGGAGAGACTGGGAAAACTATGTAACTATCTTTTCGGAAATAGTAAAACTATTTAATATGTCAAATATTCACGTAAATCTAAGAAAGTATTGTGCATTTTAGCTTGTTCATAGATAATAATAAAATTATTGTATTATATGATATGTATTTTTTTAGGAAGACTACCTTAGGTGATTTATTTTTTACTTATATTCAATTCCAATTTTAGAGTTTATGGCTGAGCGAGAGCTGAGAATTTATAATAAACTTCCATTTTTTACAGATAAGAAATTTTATCGCCTTCGCTGCTTGTTACATATAAAAAAGTCCCTTAAGTAAAAAGGTCCCTTAAGTAAAAATAATGAAAATTATAAATTAATTATATGAATTGACTCCTCAAATGTTTTAGAGGACCGCTAAGTAAACAAAATAGTAGTCTAATACATATTAGAATAGTAGGTGATGGGGTTTCTCTAAATTTCTTGTAGTAAAATATTTTTTTGCTAGTTTCTGAGGTATTTGTATTTGTATGAATAAGTTTGTTACTCATTTACCCTCAAATGGCTGAATGAATTTGGATGAAATTTTGGAGACTGCATAGTCACAGACCCTATGTAACATATAGGCTACTGTTAATAATATTTGCCGAGCAAAGGCCTTAGAATAAGTTTCTAGTATATTATAATTACTGAAGTCAAAGTGCTAACTTTTATAATTTCAATTGTTTATTTCCTTAATTTTTATTTTACACTAGCGACTCACCCTCGCTTCGCCCGGGTTCGTCCCTAAGTAAGTTTTAACGTTAGTATAAATTTCTTAGAGATGAGATACTTTCCCGCAGTAAAAAGTACCCTATACGTCGTTGACCCGGATAATTAGCTATCAACATACCAAATTTCATCAAAATCTGTTTAACGGTTTTCACGTGATGCATTCCCAGACAGACATACAGACATATCGATATTAATGACTATTTCAATAAGATTTTCCAAAAAGATATTTAATGCACAGATTCGAAACACAGAATTTTATTATATGTTTACATTAAGTATATTTGTATTTTCCTTTATAGCAAATTAAATATATATGTTAATAAAATCTACCTAGCTATCTATCTATCTAGCTACAGAGGACTGTACTATTACATCGTTATTTTGCTATAATAAAGTGGAGAAGAGCATTAATACCAACAACCTCGTAACAATTTTAAACAACTTAGGAGCTTCAACTCTGCAGTTTATATTGATTATCTTCTTCAACACACTTTCCAAACAATATTTATAAAGAAAATTTATACTGTAAAAAATAACAATTTTACATTTAAACACTTTTTAAAGCTTAGAGTATCTGAAATATTTTACGGTCGATTTTATCGTTAACAGTTTTCGGTGAAGCTAAATTTTAATAAGAGAATCTATACTTATAATATTATAAATGTGAAAGTGTGTTTGTTTGTTTGTTTGTTTGTTTGTTTGTTTGTTTGTTTGTTTGTTTGTTTGTTTGTTTGTTTGTCCTTTTTTCACGTCGAAACAGAGTGAGGGATTGCCTTGATTTTTTATGTGCTAGATAGTTGGAGGGCTGGACAGTGACATATGCTACTTTTTACCGCGGGAGACTATCTCATTCCCACGGATGAACCCGTTATAATACAACCCAAAAGAACTTGACTTTACTTGAAACTTGATAATGATGCTCTTCAATACAATTAAATAAATATGTGTTTTAGCACTATTCGAAATTCATCCATCCTTTATTGTAATTATAGGGGCTTAAAATATGGGATATGTATGAAACCTACCTTTTTAGAGATTTTTTTGTAATTTTAGCGCGAGCAAAGCCGCGGGTTCCGCTAATAAATTTATAGATATGCTTGAATACTCATATTATAATATTATATGACCATGTAGACTTTGGTGTAGTGGTGTACGCGAGTTGACTGGCATTGTTTACGTAGGTTGCCACTTTTATGGGATTTATATTTTAAGGGCCGGGGATTGGTTTTATACACTCTTTTATACACTCTTTATATCGGTATCAAGTTCTAGTGTTTCCTTGACATTAATCTCTTGCAAAAGTCACTTTAATAAGCCTGAGCGATGCGAGGATACATATGATGCTAGTAGATTATATTGATTTTTAAATTCCAATATCAATACGATGCTTATAACTACTTATTACATTGTTTATTTTAAGTAAAATTTTGCCTTAAGCTTAAAAATTTTAATTAACTTAATTGAAGTAAAACTTACTTAATTAAAATAACTTAATCTAAATAAAGTAATTAATATAATATAAAAATCAAATCAAAATATAATTTATTCACATAGACTTTTACAAGCACTTTAGAATTGTCAATTATAAATTAAATTAAATGTCAGTATAATTAGTCCGTGTGGAATCTACCACCGTCTCGGAAGGCAGTTCTAATAAAAAGAGCCGGCGAGAAACTCAACAGTTGCTCTTTTAAAATAATAACTGTTTACAATAAGTATGTAATAAATAAATAAATATGTTGGGACATTAACACACATCACCATCTAGTTCCATGGTAAGCTACGAGGCTTGTGTTATGGATACCAGATAGTTGATACATTACACATATATAACTTTAAATACATACATATTATAAATATAAACACCCATGACTGCAGTACAAGCATTTGTTATTGTGCTCATCACACAAATGATGCCCCCAGCGGGATTCGAATCGTGACCGCTGGCACAGCAAGTAGGGTCACTACGAACTGAGCCAAACGTGTCGTCAATATTATAATACAATAATTATCTACTTATCCTACTTGGAGCCAATTAGACATTAATTCCACAGATTGACATCTACGAAGCAATCCGTGACGGTATAATAAGCTTTATTCACTAATTTATTATTAATTTTTACACTTAAGTTGTTTAAATTAAGATACACAACTGCATGGTACAATCAACAAAGGCCTTAAGTCAAAAGTGTTAGTATTAGTCGTTAAACTAACCATATATCTAGAAATCTAAACTTGTTTTAAAAAATGAAAGCTTATGTGTCGTTTACCATCACGTAAAAAAATGTAATTCTTAAAAAGATTTATAACAACGAGTATGTCTACAAATTCTAATCTATCTATACATAAGTATAATAAAATTCTAACTGAGTCGAATCTGTACATATATTTTTTGAAAAAAACTTATTGAAAAAGTCATTATTATCGATACAGACGCTGAAGCAATGGTTTTTAAAAATTTTGTCTGTCTGTCTATATGTCTGTGACCGCATCACCAGAAAACCACTGGACAGATTTTGATGAAATTTGGTATGATTATAGCAGGTTATCCGGGTCAACATATGGGATACTTTTTACTGCGGGTAAATATCTCATCTCTGAGAAATCTCCATTAAACATTAAAACGTAACTTATATAAGTTAAGCTTTTGTAACCCATATCTTTGGTCTGTTGGCACAACGAAGGACGTTGATCGAGCGGTCCACTACATTACCGTCTGGATATTTCGATACTTCATTTCATTTTCTCATATCAGATAACAGTCTTTTACGTAGACCTTACTATCAACCCTCTAATACTTCATCTTAATTAAAACATAAAATAAATTGCTACCTAATTTATAAGGCTTACTGTTACAATGTGTAAATGTAACATACTATTTATGCAAAGACAACACAGTTTAGTACCTTTTTCTCCTCTGTCAACCGACTTAAAAAAATTTTACCCGACTGCGCCTAAAGGAGGTATTTTGTTTCTGTTAAGTAGCCACTGACGACCAATAAAAACAATTTGAAAAAATTTTTTTATATAGATAGGTAAATTCTATTCATATATTATATTTTCTTCAAATTTTGAAGAGTATCGCCGTATTCCGACCGCTTACAACTTATAAATGCGAAAGCTTATGAGGATGTATAGATATCTGGATGTATAGATAGATATCTGGATGTATAGATGTATGGATGTTTGTTACTCTTTCACGAAAAAAAACTGAATGGATTTTAATGAAACTTTACAATAATATAGCTCATACATCACAATAACACATAGGCTACTTTTATCCCGGAAAAATGAACGGTTCCCGTGGGATAGTGAACCGCTAGCTTAAAATAAAAATCTTATTTTTACTAACAAACATTTATGCGCGGCTCCACTAACGGCGCTTGCTAAGAGTTAGGGCATATTGTTAGATAACTCATAATCTTCTTCAATAAATAGACAAAAAATGAAAAAATAAAATTATCGAACCATTAGTTCTAGATATTATGGCATTTTTCACATATTTTGTGATTTTCCTCTTTCTTCTCCCTAAGGGTTTTAGCGTCGTGTTATCTAGGCTATATTTTTTCATTAAATAGACTTTATAATACCAAAGATTAGCGCGTTCAAATAAACAAACTTTTACACAAGAGTTCCGTATTCCAAAAGATATAATTTTTAAATGTGTCTGCAGTGAAAGTGCTTACTGACTAATTATAATTTTCATTGTAAGTAATAATAAATAAATATGTTGGGACATTAACATCTAGTTCCATGGTCAGCTACGAGGCTTGTGTTATGGATACCAGATAGTTTACACGCTACACATATACGACTTTAAATATATACATATTGTAAATATAAACACCCATGCCTGGAGTACAAACATTCGTGCTCATCACACAAATGAATGCCACCAGCGGGACTCGAACCCGCGTCCGCTGGCACAGCAAATAGGGTGGCATTACAAACTGAACCAAACATGTCACTACAATAGATTTAATTTATTATTTTTACTCCACAAAGATAATTTAGAGTTGTACAAGCGAATTTTGTACTGGTATACATCGAATTCAAATGATTTTGCGGAATATCATTCAAGCTTAATGTAGTGGAGCTTTGAATGTATACGAAAGCTCTATGTTAGATACATTTTCAGACTATCAATACACCTCAGCTACTTTTGGATGAATTCAATCTTACGTATTACATTTTTTTCTTAATTAACTCTTACCTGCGGCAGCACTTGCGTGGTATACTTTAGTCTAATTTTTCCTAAGGACCGTTGCATGATGTTAGATAGTGTAACTCAATAAATCAATACTAATATTATGTCAAAGCAATTCAGTGTTTGTTTGTTTCTTTTCATGGTTAAATCACTGAAAAAAAACCCATAAAATTTGGCAAGGACATAGATTGCATCCTGGGATGGACATAGGCTACCTTTGATTCCCCACTTACCATGCAAGTGAAGTGAGTTATAAACGCAAAAATATAATAATAGAGGACTTCTTCCCCTTAAATTATATAACTTTTAGAGAATAGCAGGATCAAACAAAAAAAAACCTTTACTACAAAATTAAACATCTATATTAACATACTAGGGTTTATTCCCCATACAACCTTTCATTCCCATTTTCACCTCCTGAAGGGATGATTTCCTGAATAAAAAGTATCCTATGTTCTCTCCAGGGTTCCAAACTATCTCCTTACCAAATTTCATCCAAATCGGTTCTGTAGTTCCAGAGATTACCCCCTACAATATCACAAACTCACAAACTTTATTTCTTTATAATATTAGTATAGATAATATAAGACATTAATAATTGAATATTATTTAAAACTAGCGACTTACCCTTTAAAACTGCTTACCTTGTCCCTAGGTATGTTTTTTTTGAGCTGAATCCTATTTCTTTTTCTAAAATAAAAGTAGCCTAAGTTACTCCTTATAACATCAGCTGTCTGCCAGTCCAGCCGTTTTGGAGATGAGCTGGAACAAACAGACGGACAGACAAAAATGTTAAAAATTGTGTTTTTCTTACGAATACCGTATATAATTTCATATACATTTAGTAAATAGCTGTTATTTTGACATTACAAACAGACACTTCAGTTTAATTTATCTGTATAGATTAATGCATTATATGATTATATGTAGTATACCATTCAAGTATACCACTGATATAATATATTATGTATATTATACATATATTAATATATGGCTTGTCAAAGCTTAGAACACTTTATAATCTAAATATTTAATGTTGTTAAATCCTAACTAAATAGATATTATACTCATAGAATAAAGCACGTCCACTTAACCATTGTGCATTTGTAACACTAGCGGTGTATTAACGACGATAAATTGCTTCTACCATAGCTTATAAAATTATTTTAGTTTCATAAAATCAATGCTGAATCATGGAAATAAAAGTTTGCAAGTGAAATAAAAATAAAATTAGTTTTAGCTGTTAATTTCGAATAATAAAGTTTTGTCTAGTTGAAGCTTTCATTTAGTTGAATATGAGTTATTTTCCAGGACCTATTGTTTCTAGATACATAATATTTTATACACTGGTAGGATTTGCGAGAGGAGTTTGCGTGAAATGATATTTTAAGAATAAAAGAGATAGGAGTGTAATATAATTTAAATAATGGAATGGAATGAAAGATGAATAAAAGATAAAAACTTTTTAACAGAAAAATAAAAACCGACTTCAAACAAAAGCACTAAAAAGTGAAAAATAACTGATTGGTAGTTTTCATTTACTATACATACCTAATCAAATATTTTTGAAGTCGGTGTGCTTTGGCTAAGTAATTAAAGCCTACCTATTAAATACATACCTAATCAAATATTTTCGAAATCGGTCCCAGCCCATACAAAGCAAACATAAGCAAACATAAAATATTATAATCAGAATTACTTGAAACTTGGTATTAATGTTCTTCAATAAAATTAAATAAATACGTGTTTAAGTATTGGGATATAAGTAAGATAAGTATAGGGGATAATGTTCGTATGAGACTACTTATTTAGAGATTTTTTTGTAGTTTTAGCGCGAGTGAAGCTGCGGCTTCTGTTAGTTGTTCATAAATGATTGTTTTTTTGTTAACTAAAGTATAATAATTCGTCTGTTTGTACTCACTGATACAAGGAATAAAGAGAAATATCACTAATCATAGTAATACTTTTACAAACAAAATTTAAACCATGATATTATGGATACTCAATAATATTAAGTAATAGCTAGTTTATTAAGAGCTATTATTTTATTTATTAGCAAAGTAAACGTTCAGTTTATTGCCTTTACTGATGGACAGGCGATTAATTGCTCACGATATGGCATCGTTTTGTTGGTACATATTAATGGGAAACATAAGGTGGCCATTAATTAATTATAATTAATTGAGTTTCTAGTGTTCTTCCAGTGGTTGACATTTGACCTTAATCAATATTGAAAATGTTAATAAAACATATTAATACAAATTTAATTTTTAGTAATAATAATAAAAAAAAACTCTTTAATGCACACACAAGAAAGGGAGAAATAAAAAAATAACAATACAGTAGTAGGAAAATGCACAAGAGGCGGCCTTATCGCTAAAAGAGCGATTTCTTCCAGGCAAACTTTAAGTGTAGGAAATAGCAAAGTGTGAAGTGGAAGGGTGGAAAAATAAAAATGATACATACATATATACATACATATGATATTTTATATACATATATACAATATATAAATTAGGTATACCTAAATAATGTAAATAATATGATAATAAGTTTAAATAAAATAAAATAATAATATCAGTTTAGCCAAATAAATAAAACCTCCTCCTAAAGGGCTGGACTGATTTGGATGAAATTTTGTGTGTATATTTCAATGGGCTTCTGGATGGTTTGAAAACAATTGGACCCGGTACGTGGCGCTGCTGTGGGTATGTCACTGATTTTCTCCTAAACGGCAGGGTCGATTTTAATGTTATTTTTTGTGTATGTTTGAGTGGGTCGCTGTAAGGTTCGGAAACATAAATGGACCCTGTAGGTTGCGCTGCAGTCGGTATGTCACTAAATTTTTATAAAAGACTCTATTTTCTGAGCAATAAATAAATTTAAATTGTTGAATAAATAAAATAAAAATCGATGTGTGTATGTATGTTTCCTATGGACTCCAAAACAGCTGGAGCGATTTTAATGAAATTTTCAGGTAATCTTCAGAATAGCCCAGCGAGTGATTCTGTGAATTTTGTTAGCAATCGGAAGTTTGGACGCGGGCGAAGCCGCGGGTACTGCTAGTATTATAATAAAATTATAACTAAGCCGAATCTGTACAATAAATACTTTTTGGAAAATCTTATGAAATAGACATTATTATCGATACAGACACCGAATCTATAGTTTTTAGTATTTTTGTGTGACTGTCTGTCTGCCTGTAACCGCTTCACGGAAAAACCACTGAATGGATTTTGATGAAATTTAGTATGGTGATAGCTGGTTATCCGGGTAAATGTATAGGATACTTTTTACTGTGAAATAGAAGATTAGAAGAAATGGGAAAATATCTCATCTCTGAGAAATCGTAAGTAAACGTTAAAACGTAAGTAGGAATGAACCCGAGCAAAGCGAGGGCGAGTCGCTAGTATTATATTACTGTAAAACAATTTTAATGTTACTTAGTGATAAGAGAGTAAAAAAGTTTTTATTATTTGCTACTCTCTATGAAAAAAGAAAGGGTTTCCGCTGAAAGATTAAATATAAGTTTCATTGAGCTAATTTGGCATATGGCTTAGTGCTGAAGCAAATTGCAGGTGGCTGATTTTATATATAAAAGCATAGTTAAAGTTTTTACTGAACTCAGATGAATTACAAATAATTTACTCTACAATTCTACGGAATCGAGATTTATCGCAATTTTGTTACGTTGAATTGAGGTCAGTTTGCAACTTTTACAAAATGCAGCCCCGTTGAAATTCGCGATAAGCTTTTATTATCAACAGATGTGGATAAAGTGTTGTATTAATGTTTAAAATGTACATAACCATTAAAATACCTATTTAATTTATTATTTCTCAGACTAACTCAATTGTACTCAAAATAAAATAAAAGTATAACT
Source organism: Brenthis hecate (assembly GCA_951806755.1). Lineage (NCBI taxonomy): Eukaryota > Metazoa > Arthropoda > Insecta > Lepidoptera > Nymphalidae > Brenthis > Brenthis hecate. The sequence continues at coordinate 5,386,365 of OX638265.1, read as the reverse complement.
AAAATATTTGCGATATTTATAATGGATATAAAATTTATATTTTTAGTGTCTGTTTATTTGACACACTATAAATTCCATAAAAAATCTATAAAGTACTAAATCTCTTAAGGAGCTGCATCTAACTCGGTCTTGATCAATTGTTTTAAGAATATGAAAAATTTTAATTTAACATGTAAAATTTATTATAATATAATAATAATGTCCACTTGACGTTTCGGCCACGGCGGCCAATCTCACTGAGACTAGCCAGATCATCAGATGCGCAGGAGATATTATAGTGCACAAGTGTACTCGCAGACACAAGTGCACTCTCTATTCTTTTTACTTTCAAAGATAGATGGGACGATACTTCGACACAACCGGTAAGAGTTAAGGCGCAAGACCGGCCTTAGTGCTCTCCGAGGCAAGGGGTGTAAGATCACTAGCTTCCCAACTCTGGGCTACTGTTGAAAATATCTCAGTAATCAAACTTAGCCCGACCCGGGAGTCGAACCCAGGACCTCAGCATCTGGAAGTTGCAGTGAAATTTATAACACTTCTAAAATATATAAGGTTTTATGTACTTTTATATTATAAAATAATAATGATTGTCTTTTTAAGGGCATTTTTGTCAGATATGAGAGAAAATACAGACCACTAACGCTGTTATATAAATTCATTATCTTTTTAGTCATGCTTAAAGCCGCTTCAAACTGTTATCAGAGTTTTTATGTTTTTAGGTACCTTAAGAAAGCGGTTCGTAAGAGCAATTTGTGCCTAAATAAACGCAAAAATATATGAGGAAAACGTTTACAATCATTGTTATTAAATTTTAATGTCTATAAAGTAAAAATCATAGTACAATAATGAAATCTATGATACATTTTGTATTTGTGTCATAATAATTATTTGATACTAACGACTCACCCTCGCTTTGTTCATGTTCGTCCCTAGGTTTTGGAATTTTTTACGGTTCATATGGAAAAGATACATACATATATATATATATATATATATATATATATATATATATATATATATATATATATATATATATATATATATATATATATACTAGCGGCTCACCCTCGCTTCGCTCGGGTTCGTCGCTAGGTACGTTTTAAATAGAGATTAATTATTAGTTATTAGCCAACGCTAGCCATATAATTTTTTTTCGTTAATTTTTCTGATGTTTTAACACTTATTATCCTATTCCGGACTAAGAGAAATCCAAAAATTCAAATATCATAAAAATTGGTCCAGCCGTTCTTGAGTTTTATGTCACGTCACACGGGAACGCAATCGAACGGGATAAAAAGTATCCCATGTCCGTCTCCTGGTCCTAAGCTACTTCCCCACCAATTTTCAGCCAAATCGGTTCAGCCGTTGTTGAGTTATAAATAGTGTAACTAACACGACTTTCTTATATATATATATATATATATATATATATATATATATATATATATATATATATATATATATATATATATGACGGAGGAGGATTTAGTTACCTTTTTCTGTTATGAAACCTTATTATTGTTTAAAGTCACTATGTTCTTTAATTTACTTTTTATTGCTTTTAAAGTTATTTTGAATTTAGAGCAGAGATTTAGTCTCGAGCGGGGTCGAGACGCCATCACGACATTCATTATTTGCAGATACGTGGTTTAGTAAAGTCGGTTGATCATGGTGGATCATAGAGTTTTGCTTTGATATTGTAGTTGGAAGTCGATGATCGGTGACTGTAAACCCGCTAGCTCTAAATCATTAGAATTACCGTTTCAAGTTTATAACATTGTGACTTCCCTGATTAAATTATGTATTGAGCATTGAATACTTTAATTTTTGAGCCCTGATAACGCCCACAAGATGAGTAACCAAAGTTGATGTTCGTAGTATATGGATAACACGACATATTTATATATATATATATATATATATATATATATATATATATATATATATATATATATATATACAACATACATATATATATATATATAACTTTTTCCAACTTAAACTTGTCGCATTTTTGTAGATTATGAAAATCTTATTGAAATAGTCATTACTATCGATACAGAGGCGGAGGCAGAATCTATATAATTCTAAGAATTTTTGTCTGTTTGTCTGTCTGTCTGGGAACACATTACGGGGAAACCACTGGACAGATTTTAATGAAATTTGGTGTAGTGATAGCTGGCTATCCGGGTCAACATATAGGATACTTTTTCCTGCGGAAAAATGTCTCATCTCTGATAAATGTATACTAAACTTTAAAACGTAACGACGTACGAACGCACAGATGAATCCGAGCAGAGCGAGGGTGAGTCGCTAGTTTTTAATAAATGTTCTGGAAACTGGGAGTATTGAGAAAATGTCAAAAATTTTCAGATGAGTAATATTATTGAGCCATTATTATAATAAGGTATACGCTTCGGTCATGTAACCTTTTTATAATGAACATGTGCTTGAACGGGTAAGGATTAAATCTCTAACGAGCGTTAAAAGAAAATCATTTTAGTGCTGCGTAATTTGTACTGTGACATTAATTCTGGTCTTAGATAGATAATTCAATTTTGGGACCACTTTATTCAAATTTTGGGATTAAGTTAGCTTAAGTTTAAGGATTAAGTAAGATTAAGTTGCTTAGTTTATTAATGTAAATTGCTCCATTCCTGAAATCTATGCATATCATAAAATAACAGAGCAAAATCTGTATAATTTATATGAAATATTTCTAAAAACAATGATTGTTACGTATCATATTTAGAATATAAAACCCAAAACCATATTTGTAATATTTTTTGTCTGTTTGTCAGTTTTGGGTGCAAAAAATTCGGATTTTTACAAAATTTTGTATGTTGATAACTTATTAATTGAATCAACATTCATCATATCTATAGAAAAATCTCTCGTTCCGGGAAAACAATAATTGGTTCGGTCGAGTTGTCCTTCATATAACAATTTCATTAATTTATTACAAAACACTATTAGTAGCAAGGTTATCAACTAACGTTTATAACAATTTAGTGCGGTAAAATCTCTGGTTTCACGGGAAATTACAAAATTTTGTTCGAGCGCAAGTTGCTAATTTTGTATAAACTACTAACTTTTAACTATATTTTAGTATCGATTAAAAACTACGTTACAAATTAAGTTAAAATTATAAATGTGTGTGTGTGTGTGTGGGTTGTGTGATTATTTAAAGAGATTATGATCTGAAGTAACACTTAGAACTATATAATTGTTAGGCACCAGTATACTATTGCCTCTTATTTAACTGCCTCGGTGGTGTAGTGGCTAGCATGTACGGCTGCACACCCGGAGGTCCAGGGTTCGAGTCCCGGGTCGGGCCAAGTTTAGTTATTAAGTCTTTCTGTATAGTAAGCCTCAGTAACAGCAGAGTTGGGAAGTTGGTGGTGTTTCACCCCCGTGCCTCGGAGAGCACGTAAAGCCGTCGGTCCTGCGCCTTAACTCTCACCGGTCGTGTCGAGCAGTTGTCCCACCGGAGTATGAGAGTGACAGGAATAGAGTGTGTACATTGTGTCTGCGCGTACACTTGTGCACTATAATATCTCTCAATGAGAGTGGCCACCGTGGCCGAAATCAATCAGGAGAACATCACTATTGTTACAGCATCTCTTACCAGTCTTATGGAGAAGTTTCCTGATGTTGTTTTTTTTTCTTTAGTGGCTTAGAGTTGCGTTAACAGACGGAATACATTCTGCCAGTGTCACCATGATGTTGTTAATATTATATTTAACGCAATGGAATATATGCTCAAAGTAAAAAATCAGTGAAATTTTTTTAGAAATCTGTCAATAAATGACTGAGAAATTAATATAAATTTTGGTCGTTCATGTCGTGTGACATCACGAAATTATTCTTAAAAGCGCAACGTTAAAGTTACATAACTTTTTTATTTTTTGAGATATTTTAATTTAAAAATATTTCTTTATATTTTTGTTGAATTTTACTTAATTTTTTATAATCAATACATTTAAAAAAAATGTGAATCTTTGTAAATTTTCTCCATTGTTGTTCCACCGGACTTCGAGAATAAAAAGAATAAAGAGTGCACTTCTCTCTGCGCACGAGTGTAATGCGCACGCAATACTTAAAATATTGCGTACGTATATCGTGCGCAGATGACTCGCAGAACATTAATATTAATAGACATAATAATTAATAACACATTACACACATCAGTACCATCGTAAGACTGGCTTTGATGAAACTAGAAGAGTTTAAATTAAACAGTTTTTTATCTAAAACTGTTTCTTTCCAAAAAAAAACCGATTGACTTATAAACAGACACAGCAAACTATTAGAATGGATATTCCCTATTTATTATGGTATACCAATCGCTTTGAGTGGAGCTATTCGCAATCGCATAGCAATATCCGCCACGGAATCGTTCCATACTGATAACTAATCCAGCGTAAAGTACATTCATTACATACCAACGGGTATTTTTGATTGTTTAGTAAATAGTAAATACGACGACACGCTTGGCTCAGTTTGTAGTGACCCTACTTGCCGTGCCAGCGGTCGCGAGTTTCAGTCCCGCTGGGGGTATCCATTTGTGTGATGAATATGATTGTTTGTACTCCAGTCATGATTGTTTGTATTTATAATATATGTATGTATTTAAAGTTATATATGTGTAGTGTATCAACTTTCTGCTATCCATAACATAAGCTTATCATGGAACTAGATGGTGTTGTGAGTTAATATCCCAACATATTTATCTCTGTCTTCAAAATCATATCTCTGAAGGAAAAAGTCTTTTTAAAATAAAGGGACACAGAAAACCTTTTATTTTATTTTTATATTTACTAACAAGTGTACTTATTCATTCACGTCCTTGTAAAAGTGATCGGACTCTATTGTAAGGATGGTTCAAAAATGAAAACTTAGTTTAGCTGTTGTTAGCTCAGAAATCTTTGGAAAAGGAATCCACATCACACAAGTGAATGCCCCCAGCGGCACTCGAACCCGCAATCGCTGGCACGGCAAGTAGGGTCACTATAAACTGAGCCAAACGTGTCGTCAAATCAAATCAAAGATATTAGAAATATTATCTTCCAGATCGAAATTTTATATATTTAAGAACAAAACATACAGTCGAATTGAGAACCTCCTCCTTTTTGAAGTCGGTTGAAAATATAGTAGCTTTTCTTATTATGCACAAAACTATAATAAGATCAAATTAAGTAGAAAGTGTATTTATAAATATTAAATTTACTTTTTAGTATATCTTTAATTAAGCAGCAACCGCATTTTCATTAATCGTTCTTCATTTCCAGTATAAATAATAATTACTCATTGAAACAGTACTGTACTGTGGTCCATACTATTAATTAAAATGTCATACGAGACAAAGCTATGCTGATGGTTTGTGTAACAAGCTCTTTTCTTTTTATTAGCGTTTCAAATAAAAGAAGCCAGTATTGTAAAGTTTCTTTTCAGAAGTATAAATATGATATTGAGTTTGATGGAAGTTCATCAGATACCTTAGAGTTTAGACACTTATCAAAGTCGACATTGGATAAATGGTTAAAAAACAAATAAACAAACAAACAATGACACCTATTATAGAATTCAATATATAAAAGTGTGTTTCAAAACATATAAATGACTAACGAATCAGCCTCGTTCCGCTCGGGTAGTATAGATTTCTCATAGATGAGATATTTTCCCGCATTAAAAAGTATCGTCTATGTTGACCCGTATAAACCAGTTATCATCATACCAAATTTCATCAAAATCTGTCCAGTGGTTTTCTCGTGATGCGGTCACAGACAGACAGACAAACAAACACAAAATAGATAGACACAAAAATTCTAAAAATTATAATTCGGCCTCTGTATCGACAATATTTATGAATAAGGTATAAGTTATACTTTCGACTTAGTACTTTATTATATGTATAGATATAAATTAGAGTCAACTTATGAAATAAAATGAACGCAACTAAAATATAATATAATATTAACCTCTGTTTACATATTTAAGATCTTTTTGTAAATATTGCCTGAAATAAATGAATAAATTAAAAAAAAGTTTTCCTTATCTCTATTCAGATAAGTGTTGCGATTTCAAACAGGGTTATTAGTGTAAAATATTATATACTTACATTTATATAAAAACCCTGTTATTTTAAATAACTATGTACCTGACATTGAGTATATAACATGAAAGTTATTTTTATAATACGCAACAAATCTATAATCCTTTTATTGTTTGTTCACCGCTGGCTGAACCGATTTTACTCTTTTGATTTTGTACTCCGCAGGAAAGAAAAATTCACGCGGGATAAGTAAGAAGAGATTTATATGTAATTCTTTCAGATTTATTAGCGGATTTATTGTGGTTTTTGTCCCAAATATTTTGAATGCTTTACAACAAAAATAATCACGGGAAAAACTAGGGTTTTAAGGTGTACAAAAAGGTTCATAAAATGAAAACTACTGGGCCAAACAATGTTAAATTTTTATGCGACCAAATGGCAACTATTCCGCATCAAACTGAAAAAGAATCACATAAATCGGATCATAAATATCAGCGTAATCGGTGTACATACATAAAAAAATACCAATCGAATTGAGAACCTCCTTCTTTTTGAAGTTGGTTAAAAATATTGTCGGCTGGCACCAACTGCAAAAATATCTGATTAGGTATCTATTCTAAATTAAAACCCCCGTTTAGTAATTTTTTACATTTTAGTGCCTGGATGTCGGTTTTTTTAAGTCAATCATGTCGGTGTGCGCGCGCATCGTAAAAAATTTACTCTCATATTTTTTCCAGACGTGCCAAAAGAAGTATAGCTTCAAAAAATATTCATACGATTTTTTAAATATCTTTTTAAACGGTTTCTATATAAATAAAATTCTGGCACAGTAATTGTACCTAAACAGCCATCCTAGAAACCTCTAAACAAAATAATTGAATGGAAATGATTGTTGACAAAACAAAGTTAGCACAGAATGTACGTAATATGTTTGACAACACTAATATTATGTCCTCTATGTCAATGCTACGAGACAAATTGCATCAAAGCTATATATAATACAAATAAGCACAACATTATGTTTGCTTCAATTAACAACTAGCTTAGAGGGAAGTTTAAACGAAGTCTAAAGGGACGGCTTTAGAGGTTTGGTTGATGGTTGATGTCGGTTTCACTCAATTCATTATATTTTCCTAAAGCTTTGGTAGGACTTAAACCATATATGATCAAAACTAGAATTTTGAGTGTTCAATTTATTATCCTAGTGGTCAGTTAGATGATCTAGTTCTAGCTTCGTGATCGAAATTCGAACATTTTCATTATTGACGTATTTATATGAATAGAACTTACCTATCTTTCTATCTATATAAAACAACTGTTTAGAAAAAATATATAACACTAGATAATAGCTACTAAACACAAAAAAAAAAGAAAATCTGTTGACTAACAGAGAAGAAAATGGTACTGATCTCTTTTGTCTTTGCCTATAAATGATAAGATGTTTAGTAAGTTTTAAATATATGCACATTTGGTTTCGCCTAAAATTAACAATGAAATTTCAAACTATATTTTTATTTCAATTGTTAACATATATATAAAAGAAAACTAAAAAAAAAAACATAAAATACTAGAAATGGTAAAAAAATATAGTCTGTTTCTTAAAACACAGACGGTTATAAAATATTGAGTGTTCAAGCCGTTGGGTTAAAGCGAAATAAAAACGACAGTAAAATTACTCGTGCGTTTTTATGTTTTAATTTAAGACCTTTTCATGCAATATATTTTTTTCACGGTTGGAACTTGTTAAATTTTTAAATTTCCAAAGAGAGCTTGACTTCACGACTTCACTTCTTCTTTCACAATGACCATACTTTCATAATGCATGGCTTAAAAGGTCATCGAGATTAACTTTAAATAAGAGTGTGGTATACTTTTTTGCCTCTGTTAACTTACGTGCTGATAAGATTTAAAGATTCAGGACTTCATTCGCTCTTCGCACTCTTTGCGTATTATCTCTGGAACGGTTAATAATGAAATATTGCTTAAGACTTATGTAGAGAACTAGCATTGATATGTATAGATTTCAAACTGTATTACTTTAGTTCTGACCACGTTTGTAATTTTGAGTAAAGAAAACAACGTATTTACAAAAAAAAATGACTTTTGAACTCTGATAATAGTAACGCGTGTGCAAGATTAAATAAATTTTTTTCAAGGTTTAGTATTATTTTTGGTAATATTTTATAAATACACTAGCGACTCATTCTCGCTTCGCACGGGTTCGTTTGACGTTTCGTTCTTTTTGACGGTTAGTATGAAATACAAATCTTAGAATTTCTCAGCTTTTCTGTACTATAATATACATGTATTATTAAACTTTCCTCTTGAATCACTATCTATTAAAAAAACGCTAATCCGTTGCGTAGTTTTAAAGATCTAAGCATACATAGGGACAGACATACAGCGGGAAGCGACTTAGTTTTATACTATGTAGTGAAGTTTATAGCGGCATAATATGACTGTACTAATATTAAGTTTAGGCTGTTTGTTTGTTTGAACGTACTAATCTCAGGAACTACTAATCCGATTTGAACAATTCTTACTGCATTAGATAGAACATTTATTGAGTAAGGCTATAGGCTATATATCATCATGCTACTACCCAAGGGAGCGAAACGGTAATCATAAATGTCAACAAACCGGGCAGTAAAACTATATATCTAATTATATCTATTCATATAGTAAAATTCTGAGTCGAATGTGTACATTAAATATTTTTTGGAAAATCTTACTGAAATAGTCATTATTATCGATACATAGGCCGAATGTATAGTTTTTAAAAATTTTGTCTGTCTGTCTGCCTATCTATCTGTCTGGGAACGCATCACGAGGAAACTACTGGACAGATTTTGATGAAATTTGGTATGATGATAGCTGGTTATCCAGCTCAACATATATAGGTAAATTTATTAATATTTTTAAAATTAGAATTTTACTACATTCTTGTCGAAACCCCAATTAAAATATTAAGTATTAAGAATTATTGATCGATAACAGCAAAAGAAAATGTTTGCATTGCCATTAAATGGATTTCTTCGAAACTCTGGCAAACTTTTAAAGGTCCGGCATCTCCCGAACTTGTACTCCTATAAATAAATTAGTATTGTTAAGAACTTTCCAATCTTTAAATAAATTAGTATTGTTTTTGGTAAAAAGAAATGAAGTCCGAATGACATAAAATTACTTTAGTAGAAATTCTTTTTTTAAAGATTACGAACTTACCTTTTATTCAATAGGTATAGCTTATTGTTGGCTTACGAAAAACGAGACGGTCTCTTTTTTCAGCATTATGCTTAAGATTACACATATATATATATATATATATATATATATATATATATATATATATATATATATATATATATATATATATATATATATATATATTTACTAAACAAAAAAAGAAAATTGGTTGAAAAACAGAAGAGAAAATAGTACTAAACTGTTTAGGGAAAGTCCTATGTACCTATATAAAAAACAATTTCCAATTTTTTTTAACTAAAAAACTAAGTTATGTCAATAGCTGCTAAGCAAAAAAAAAAAAACAGTTGACAACAGAAGAAGAAAAAGATGCTGAACTGATTTGTTTATGCCTATTTATATTCAGATTATTGTAAAAAAAAATTAAATGAAGTTTTATATGATAATTCATACTAATATTATTAAAGAGGCAGAGTTTGTTTGTTTGTTTGAAGGTGGTAATCTCAGGAACTACTAACGCGATTTCAAACATTATTTTTCCATTAGCCCGTTTATTGAGGAAGGCTATATGCTATATATCATCAATCTACTACCCAAGGGAGCGGAGCAGTAATCATAAATATGAACAAACCGGGCAGACTTCGATACATTATTATAAAGAAGAGATAGTAGAGTTTGTTTTTTTGTACTTTGAACGTGGGCGAAGCCGCGGATTCTGCTGGTAACTTATAAAATAACAAATACACAAGAATAAGAAATACTAAACAAAAACATAAAGAAATTATAATGTAAACATTTATCAAGCATCTGTCAGATTCAATACATTTTAATTAAAATTCCACAAAACAAATAATTTGCGTAATAGAATTTAATTAAGCGACAAAACATTTATTCATTATTAGAGAACAAGCCGATAACGGAATTTTAAATAACAGAGCCCTTGCCGTACCCTCGTTCAGGCGTTTACGCAAAAACGATTATGAGTTTCAGCAAATTGGTTTCCTTCTACATTTTTTATAAGAAGAATCTGGCATTAGTATGATATACTCATATATACTAGGTCTTTAATCCAATCAAATTGTTCGAAAATTTGTAAAAAAAACAATTTTTTTTCTTAAAGTAGATACTGACACGTTATAGAATATTACATTAATAGGCATTTATTAACATTATGAATGTAAGTCTAGTGGTCTGCTTCCTTTTGGTATTATAAATGGATTAAATATTTCTCTACAAAAACTGATACTACCCACATATCTTTTTAAAGTAGCGGTGTACAATAAAACTTATGTTTAAGGATAGAAAATATTTCTATAATACAAAAAATGTCAATAATATACAATATATAGTGCTCTAAAATGTCACATTTTGGAGATACATCTTACTAATATTATAAATGCGAATGTTTGTGTGAATGTATCGATGTCTGGATGTATGGATGTATGGATGTTTGTTACTCTTTCACGCAAAAACTTCTTAATGAATTTTAACGTAACTTTGCAATTATTAATGTAACTAATACATCAGAATAACAGATATGCTTTTTTTTTTATATTTATATTTTGATAGTGTTGTTTTTGTTTTTCTAGAAGCGAACCCTCTCCCTCGAACCATTAAAAATAAACAAAATTATCTATTTGTGGCATTAGACTATATTAAAACAATAGTTTTCAAGTCGATTGAAGTACTTTATTAGATGAAAGTAAAACTAGGAGCACGATAAAAAAAACTTTAGTGATTTAATGCGTTTTAGTGCTTAAGTAATTAATTAAAGTTTAAGTTTCTATCCATAATATATCTATATCTACCCGCTTTATTTAAACGTGCTCTAATTAAATGGTTTTTTTTTTGAAAAAAAAAAATGAAAATTTAAAAGGGAAAATGAATTGAACTCTTAAGATATTAGCAACTTAACAATATCATACCCTAGATTTAATGAAAAAAAAAAAAAAAAAAAAAATATATATATATATATATATATATATATATATATATATATATATATATATATATATATATATATATATATATATATATATATATATATATATATATATATATATATATATATTAAGTACGAAATGTTCAAACTCGTGAATTGATTCGTGTGCTAGATAATGTTTTTGAAGTGAAACTTCTTTAGAATCGCTGTGATTTGAAACTCGATTAAACAATGCGACACTAAAAAGAGACAAACATATAAATATATAGGATTAAGAGGGCGAGAGAATGAGATAAAATACATTGCCATGTTTCCATAGTAACCGTTGTTATTGTCTGTCTTATATATAATATAATATTGTCTGTAATATATAATATAATATTATATTATTCTTTCCGTATATGATATTCTATAAATATATGATTGTAATATGCCTAATGTGCCTTATTAAATTATTGATTTGTTTTAATTTAATTGCGATATTTGCCAAAGAAGTTTTGCTTTAACCACGCGTAAAGGTTACACGCACCATTTTTTTTTGTAAAAAGTATCCGCAAGAGGCCGCAGATATCGATAGTTATCTTTAAATTTTAAATTAAAAACAAATAACTGTATTTAAATTGACACTAAAACAGGTTTTAGAAATAAGTTAAATTAATATACTTTAGATCTCCATAAAATACTTTGTTGCAAGAAAAAGCCTACTTTAATGCGTCAAGTATTGGGGCAGATTCGCTTTGATTAAGATAGAGCCGCGCACTGAATCTTTCCAAATTAAATTAAAACCGTCCATTATCCGAACCTTATTCTCTAAATGTATTCGATGAAAATAAACGGTCAGCGTTTCTAAGGAATTAATTTCAAATTTGTATTTTGATAATGCTATCTAGTGAATTAGATATAGAAATATTATTTTTATGACTGTTATTTTGTTGGTGAGAAAATGGTATTTGCGAAAAATATTTAAATTTCATTCATGTATATTAAAAAAAACAACATTCATTTTAACGTAGTATAAATACAACTGACAACAACTTTAATATTTTAGCCAAAAATAGTCCAATTAAATCGAAATATATCTATTTTAATAAACAGTATACAAGGGAATTTAATAGGTATGTATCATTATTTTTTTATATGATAATTATACGAGGGTTCCTCAAGCTTTGATTCTACAATCTTTGAGCTTTGAAGACCATCATCAAAAGCCAATTTCAAATTTCTATTTCATTTAATTTTTTGTAAGCTTATTTATGATATATGAATGACGACGCGTTTGGCTCAGTTTTAGTGACCCTACTTGCTGTGCCAGCGGTTGCAGCTTCGAGTCTCGCTGGGGGCATTCATTTCCGTGATTAGCACGAATGTTTGTACTCTAGTCATGGGTGTTTATATTTATAATTATTTATGTATTTAAAGTAATATATGTGTAGTGTATCAACTATCTGGTATCCATAACACAAACCCCGTAACTTACCATAGAATTAGATGGCGCTGTGTGTTAATGTGTCAACATATTTAATGATCAAATTAATGATAAAAAAATTCATCCATAAACTAAGCACTGCTATACTGTTGTGGTTGAATCTATGCTATAAACGAAAATACAATCTTCAGTGCTTTATATAATTAGCTAAAAGCTCTCGGTCCTACTGATCTACTGATCTAAAATCCATATATTTATTTCTTTGAGCTCAAAGTACGACCACAAAACATATATTTCAATGGGTAGAATCCATCTCATGTTATTTTACGGTAGATTTAGCAGATAAATAGCGCTGTCTTTCACCAAAGATACAGCTCAGTTTATGGCTATGGATGTTTTAGAACCTCAAAATAAGCCCCTTGTTTATCCCTATGTATCCTTTTGGTTGTACCTTTTATACTGTGCGAAGTTTATTTATGCATACAGTGAATTGAAATATTTATATCTCCTAAAAATTTACAAGCCACATTACTAAGCGAATATCATAGCGTATTGTGACATAAAAATTGTGACACAAAAATAACCCTCGCTCTATGTTGACCCGGATAACTAGCTATTATCATTATTTATCAAAATCCATCCAGTGGTTTTCGCGTGATGCGGTCACAGACAGACAGACAGACAAAAATTCTATAAACTATAGATTCGGCCCTGTATCGATAATAATAATAATATAAATAATACGATAATACTATGTTTATGATTAAAATGTCAACTTATTAATTTGCCAAATGACGTAAATTGTGTTGTTTGAAAAGAAAAAGCTTTTTAAGGTAGTTATTTTAGTTGAAATATCAATTTGGTAACAATGTAAGATAGAATCTGACTTTATGTTGCAATAAACAGCACTCCTGTTAGGAGTTTCAGCATTGGTGTTAACAGTGTAACGAAAGTGTACTGAAAGCTAAATATATTGCTAAGGAAATAAGCTTATTCAAATTTGCACATATTAACAAAGTATGGCTGTAATGAATTATATTATCTGTATAATATAAATAAAGGTTTTTTATATGGCAATTCTCCACGTTTTAATCTATTAATTGATTTAATTCTTATTTATAAAATATGAATGTAATGCATAGAAGAGTTTGTTTGTTTATAATCTTATAATTTAATTGACCAATTCTTTTATATTATACATACTCGTATATAAATTTGTTTCGCGTATCTCGGAAACGGCTCTAACGATTTGGATTAAATTTTGTATTTAGAAAAGGTTTTGGCTTTTGAAGCTTATCTATCTATATAGGTATCTTTTCTGAAAAACCGCAAAATTTTATATCTATTCCGAAAAATGCTGAGTGAGGCTCGGTCGCCTAGGTACTAACTAACAATATTGGTACTAACTTCTGATAATGTCTGGAACAATTTTTTCTCAATTACTTAAAAAAGTAGCGACTCACCCTACCTTTATTTGAGTGCACTCCTATTTGCAGAACAATAGCCAAAGGTGGTCGTTTTCCAATTACAGCACTAAAACGCATTATGCGGCATAATGCTCAACTTCGAATTTTTCAATTACAGTATCGCTACGCACAATCGAGCACTTTTAAAAGTATTACTATAGCGTGATGTGCGCAACTCAGTAGCAGAAAATATAAGAAGTGTTTTTTGCGTTGTTCGTGTTTGTGCGCCAAAGTGCGGCATTATGCTCTGTAATTGGAAAATAGGGAGTATGTACTACTCAATATCATAGTTTATCTATATATTAAATTTTATATAAGCCTGTCCGGCCGTTTTGGCGTGAAGGAGTAACAAATACACACACATTCATACAAATTTACACATGCATAATAATAGTCAGGTTATATGATACTGATTATAAATCAGTGATTAATTATTCAATTAAAATTAAATTGATTTATAACCAGTATTTATTATATATTGCATAATAATAAATCTTTAATAAAATTATATATATATATATATATATATATATATATATATATATATATATATATATATATATATATATATATATATATATATATAATATATATATATATATATATATATATATATATATATATATATAATGTATATTATATAACGATACACCAAAAAACGTTTTAAGAACATAAAAAAAAATATCAAAAATCTCAGTAACTTTCAGCTTTTCAATATTCTGTATGCTCTGGTCCATTTGAATGAAGCGTGCTGATTGCATCCTATTGTTCGATTTTGATATTATTAAATGATGTGGTTGGTTTAAAACCTACTGAATTAGATTTGGTATACATGTCATGTGGAACGTGGTAATTGAATTATTTATTATTTGGCACTATCGTAATAATATACTATACAGTTTTTTACACTCAATAAGTTAGCTGCTCCCATACATGGGGACGTACACACGGCGTATAATAAGCATTCAATACTTTATACATTAACGTTTATACATAATTTCCATACACAAACATACATACACATTCTTTGTTGTGTTTATATATCTGATGATAATCAAAGCAACAAACTGATCTTCAGATCAGGTGAATGACTTCACCATCAGGTGAAGTCATAAGGAGGAGAGTTGAACTCTTAAACTGTTACTAGTAAATACTTTGATTTTATTTAAGAAGCTCAATATATTAGACTTGGATTTTTTAGTGTTACTAATTAAAACGAGTTTTTTAGTTTTTTAGTCTTCATATAAACAGGAATGAATATCTTTTCGGATTATTTCGTGGATTTATTTTGATTTTTGGTTCCCGACGTTTCGAATGCTTTACAGCAATCATGGTCAAAGGAGAGACTGAGGTTTTAGGCTTAGAAAAGACAGTTTTATATAAAACTAACAGCTCACCCTCGCTTCGCTCGGGTTCGCCTCTAGAAAAGCATACACACATCTATCCCAAGAGAACCGTCATTTTTCCGGGATAAAAAGTAACCTGTTGTTTGACTGACAATATAAGGTATCAGCATACCAAATTTCACCAAAATTAGTTGCATAAGTTGTTGTGTAGGTACTAAGCTGTATAATTTACTATAGTTTTTTAACTATCGCACCTAAACTCTTCAATTTTTAATGGGATGAAAAGTATCTAAGATGTTGACCGGGGATATAAGGTACCACCATGCAAAATTACATTTAAATCTCTCTACAGTTTTATTATAGTATAGATGTCAAATATTCGCGTAAATCTAAGAAATATTATTAGACGAAATTAAATAATCTGTATTCTTTTATAATAATTTTAAATAAAAGAAAAAATCAGGGAAGGCTAATTTTCAACGTAGTAAGCTGCAACACTTTCAGAATAGAAACATTTCTGAATCTTCTCTTAGATCGGATTAAAGCAAAATGGTAATATTTATGACAAGTGGAAAATTAACCCACTGCCACTGAAGAAAGATATCATTTAGTGTTACATTTCATTTTTTTTTTAATATTATTGTCATTTAAGTAGAGTTGTATTACCTATTATTACCTATTATGTATTACCTAATTATAAAATGTTGTGCATGCCTGTAATTTAGAGTTATATACAAAAAAGGAATTTATTAACGTTATTTTAGTGATTAAGTTTGTGTATGTACTCTAGTTGGTAAGCCTTATTTAATAATAAAAAAAAAAGAAACAAAACCTATTAAACGATGGTTGAAGTACTAAAACAGATTTTATCTATGAATGTACTTATATTGCGTGCGAAATTGAGTAGGGTCCGCGGTGACAGCGGTTTTATCCCCCTGAATCTTTGGTGTAATCTATTTACACGTGATATGATTTGTAATATTTCTATTACATTGTAAATTAGTAGTAAAAATGTATACTCGTATAATAAAGGTGGAGTGTTTGTTAATTTTGAGGGTTCCGTAAACGGAGCCCTTACAAATTCGCTGCCTGGTCGTGATCACGTCTGTCATTGTCACATTACATAATATTACATTATTGAATTTTAGCAAGTTTCATGTCTGATATCTGTAGTTAAATTATAATTATAAAAAAATAGGGGTTGTACTCCATACACGTTACTAAGGGGTGATTTTTTTCCAGTCTACATAAACATGTCGGGTATCTCGGCATAGATTTTTAAAATTTAGACGGATATTTTTTAGTGACTTTTTTACACCAATAGATGCGATTTATAAATATGCTTCTAAAGTCATAAACATTGTACGAACAAAAATATAAAACACGGCTCCTAATGGGCAAAATAATTTATACTTAAAAGAAAAAGCAACTGTCATTTTAATAAATCATGAAACATAATCATTAACTATTAAATCAATTATAGTATAACTTATTGCTTAACTTTCTAGAGCGATAGCAACTATATCTCTTGGGCCATTCGTAAATAGAAAGATATGACAAACTGTGAACTCGCAAAGACAAACAAATGTTATATTTATATTTAATTTTGTTCTTTGCTCAATTCTTCTCTAAAGTATGTTATCTAACTTTCGGAAATACTTTCCTACGCTAGAGGGAATAATTCACGCTGTGACACGTTACGAATGTGTTGCCTGATAAAATAATATGTAAATACACGTGCAATATCTATGCCTATATGTCTTATTCGGTGGAGTGACAATACGGTACTGTAAAAAATCAGGCCCAGATTACTGACGACTTTATATGTTATAGGTTATAAGTATGTTGGGACATTCATACACAGCACCATCTAGTTCCATGGTAAGCTACGAGGCTTGTGTTATGGATACCAGATAGTTGATACACTACATATATAAGTTTAAATACATACAAATTAAAAATATAAACACCCATGACCAGTGACGGAGTACAAACAGTCGTGCTCATCACACAAATGAATGCCCCCAGCGGTACTCGAACCCGCGACCGCTGGTTCAATAAGTAGGGTCACTACAAACTGAGCCAAACGTGTCGTCAAACGACGTTACCACAGTATACTTGCGTATATTAATCTAACCAGTCGTCTAACGAAAACCACTATATAGCGTAAATGTGCGAGGCGTGGGAGGTAAGACGTGAATGATGCGATACCGAATGTCTTACCTTCTTTTATGTGACAGTAGGGAAACGGTTTTAGGGTTGATGGGTTCGTTCGTTTGGGTGGTTTTAGGTCATATTTCGCCACGAGATGTCACTACAGTTCCTTAACTTTGAAACCGTTCAAATACGCTAATCTCCGAAACTATATTATGTCACATTCGAAAACTCTTTTTTATGAATTTTAGTGCCTATTTATTTAGGAATATGTAAAGTATCTTACATAAAGCTACAGCCCTCGTTAGTAAAATATTTTTTAATTAAAAACAACTAAGAAAATAACTTTATGTGTTTATTAGAACCTAATTAACTAAGTGCTATAAAACTTAGTGGTTTGAATTTGAATTTAGACTAAAGTTATAAAATGAAATGAATTCAACGGTTCTTGAGTGATGCATAATTAAACAGACACAAGTCTTAAAACTGTTGATTTTGCTTTAATAGGTCTTGAACATAGATTAAATAATATTTTATTCGATTTATAAATTTCACAGAATCATTCAATCTGAAATTAAAAGTTTGAAAATAATTTTGAAATTGGTAATATAATAATTAAAAATTTTAATTTTCTTTAATTTTAAAGAAACGTTCAGTTAAGTTCCCGTGTAGCGTTATCAAAACAGTGACATAGTTTATATATAAATTTTAACATGTCTAAACAGCTAAAATAACCTACTATGTGATATGTAAACTACCAATCCAAACAAACGATGCGACTTGTTTGTGCTGCGGTCTAAAACGCATTTCAATAAATTTGACTGATGTTATGGAATTATTATACGTTAACGTTTTCATTTTGCTATATTCAGTAAATTTATTTTTGGTGTAAATAAGGAAATAACACGTATTCACAGTGACAGAATTAATTATGTACATATGTATAAACACGTAAAAAGAAAATAAGGATGGATCTAAATAATAGTTCCCAGTAATACTTTCTTAGATTTATGCGAATATTCGACATTTTAAAATGAAACTAAATCGGATTTTATCGCAGTTCTATTTTATATTTTAGTTACCAACGTTTTGAATGCTTTATAGAATACATGGTCACGAGAGGTTAAAGGCTTTAAATGTCTCAAAATTCATCATATATGTATGTAGTTGTTACAGATAGTATCTACTACCCCCATTTGTACAAAAATTAGGAAGAAATAGTGGCACCAAACTATCTCACAATATCTGTTTTTAATTTAATTAATTTTAGTACCTATTTTTTAAAGTAGTACCTGTACTATTATATAAGCGATCGTGTATGTGTGTGTGTTTGTGTTTCTTTGTGTTGTGTTGTGTACTACACATACATATTTGTGTATATATGTTCCTCCTTCTTAATGAAAAGACTGGACGAATTTCGAAAATTGCGCGACCTGTATGTAATACAACGACCACTCAGCCCGATAGACGCCTAATTTTTGTACTTCTGCATCCAAACCTGTCAGTCAAAAGTTTGAGGTAAGCGTTACGGGGGAGGCGGGTTGAAATGTACGCTGATTGGTTAATTCAATACAAATATTGAAGAGAACCAGAAGTTTTATATCGTATCGTAGGTAGATATCGTATTTAGTAAGATAATTTTCGGTTTTAAAGAATATTTTTAATTAAGACAAGTTTTCTTTACTATAATGAAATAATAATAGAATACTTAATATTATTTATACAGGTTTATTCAAGATTTACTTACAGGTATATCCATGGTTAAAGTTTTCGGAAAACTGTCCCTTACACTTTGTATAACTAAACTACTATGTACTTATTTACATGAACTTATTATTAATAAAAAAAATACATTAGGTACTTATTACAATTATTTATTCTTTACATTTAGTGTATATAAATATTCATGAATTAAAAGTACATAAATTTAAATAATAATAATAATAATAGTTATAGATAAATGTCATAATACAAAAGAAATTGATAATAATAAGAAGTAAAATTAAAATCATCATCATAAACAAAAAAAAATTACAATAATTAAGATTAACAATCATGCGTTTTATAATAATTATATCTAAAAAAAATATGGTTTAACTGGTACAGCACTACGTGCCGATAATTAAAGAAAAGTATAACAACAATGAACTGCATTGAAAAGAAAGGGATGCATAGTCCGAGAATGTCCGAATACATCAACGCGAGTTGCGTTGTGACCAATATAACTTGAGCTCTGATTTAGTTAAATTTAATGAATTTGGAAATTAAAATTCACTTACCTATGAAAAGTGATGCCATTTTTTTTAAATTACATGTTTGGCTACTATTTCCATACCATTTTGTTGAACAGGGAGCCATGTTGCGCGTCTGTTGTATTTTTTGTGTCGGAAATTCAAGAGTCTCAAGCAATGTGTTCGCGGGTCACGGATGTGGTCGCTACTGAAGTAAATCGCGCGATCGTTTTCTCAAGTCAGACGTATTTGTCTAATGCGTTGTCTGAAAGTGTTCGCTTTGCGTGAGGTGCCTATTGGGTGAGTAGTCGTTGATGTAATATGTAATGTATGTAATGTACCTATGTAATGAACTTAATTAATTATATTGTTTAATTAGCATTGCCCGCGACTCCGCCCGCGTTTAGATGACCAAAAACCAAATTCTTAGGTTTTACATATTACTACACTCTTACATTGCAATTTTTGTATTTTTTCTCAGAAATGAAAAATTTTCCCGTGTTAAAAAGTATGCTATATGTTGACCCAGATAACCAGCTATCACTATACCAAATTTCATCAAAATCCCTCCAGCAGTTTTTCTGTGATGCGGTAACAGACAGACAGACAAAAATTCTAATAACTATAGATTCGGCCTCTGTATCGATAATAATGGTTATTACAATTAGATTTTCCAAAAAATACTTAATGTACAGATTCGGCTTGGTTACAATTTTATTATATGTATGCATATCGCAATAAAACACTAAGTTAGACTTACATGTTATGTACCTATATAACATTTAAAGATACCTATCTCTGCAAATAAACACTTAAGCGTACTCCCTTTTATATAGAGTCGGCGGTGAAACAAAATATTTTGTTAAGATTAATTTAAAAAAAAAAACTTAAGCAAATTATCTCAAAATTGCAAAATGTAGGCTCTATCAACGAACAGTAGCTATGAATTATGAAAGAGGTGAATAAATTTGTTTTGTACAAAATTATGTCAAGTGGATGCGGACGGATGGGACTCACTCGCTCCCTATTGTTGAGTTACTGAATTCATTATAAGTGTTAAATTTATATAAAAACAATATGTCCAGGCCTTAAAATATTATTTGTACAACGCTTTTCATTCTCAATTTACTGGTTGTACCCCGCGGTTACTCTCATGTAAATAATTTCATAGGTATATTATATGGAATTCAAAAATCGATTAATTTTGAGGGATGCAATAATTTAAAATAAATATGTAAATAAAATTAAAAAAATATAGCGACCGGTAGGCTCATTCTTCTTATAAAAGGCACCAATCTCGAAAAAACAAAGTAGGAATAGTTTCATTGGTTAGAAAAATATCAAGACAAACCTACAAACATAGTCACATACAAACACATATTTATAATATAGAATTTCATGTACATTTGTGGAATATTGCTGATGTGTCTTAATCGTAAGTTAAAAATTATGTAACAATATAAATAACGAATTAATGCATGTTTCTTTGGGAATTTTAATACTAATAGACTTTTACCTAAGACACGTATATTTTAAATTTTCCGTAACAATATACATAATAACAGAACCCGCGGCTTTGCTCGCGCTAAAACTACAAAAAAACCTTTAAAAAGGTAATTTCATACAAACTTTCGTCTCCTATTTTACCCTCTTATAGAATTAATTTTGTTAAATGCTAAGGCACGTATTTATTTAATTCTATTCAAGAGTATATTATATACCAAGTTTCAAGTAATTCTAATAATAATTTTCTTTTTTGATTGTATTATAAAGTGTTTTTCCGTGGGAATTAGGTAATGTCCCGTGATTAAAAATAAAATATGTCACTTTCCAAAATCACGCTAATCCGTTACTCCATTATGATGTGAAAGAAGGACAAACAGTATGGATGTACATATCAGTCAAAATACTAAGTTGCTTCTTAGTTTAAAATAGCCTATGTTAATCAGGAATTTTCTACTTGATTACCATTCGTCTTTCAGTAAAGGAAGACATCGTAAAGAAACCTGCATGTCTGAGAACTAGTTTTCGAAGGGCATGTGAAGTCCACCTGCACTTGACCAGCATAAACAATACGTGTTATCTGACCCAGACAAGGCCATGCTGCCTATTGTTTTGTACATACATATAATGTATATAGCTATACGGAACTTACTTTCAGAAAAAAATATATACGCAATTAGGTTGTTCTATAGCTGTTAGTTGCTTAGAAAATATTTAGTAACGTTCCTTAGTGAGTGTTCTTTAGAAAATTGTTCGAAGTATTTGGAAGTCAGTTAAAGAGGATGCCACAACTGCTGTATTCTTTTCGATGCATACTACGCAAACCGTTCTTTATGATTAAATTGGACTATCTATACATTACAATAAAATTGTAACTAAGCCGAATCTGTACATTAAATATTTTTTCGAAAATCTTATTGAAATAAACATTATTATCGATACAGAGGCCGAATCTATAGTTTTTAGAATTTTTATCTGTCTGTCTGTCTGTTACCACATTACAGAAAAACTACTGGAGGAATTTTAATGAAATTTAGTATAGTGATAGCTGATTATCCGGGTCAACATAAAGGATACTTTTTACCGCGGGAAAATATCTCATTTCTGAGAAAAAATACAAAAACTGCATTGTAAGAGTATATTAATATGTAAAACCTAAGAATTTGGTTTTTGATCATCTGACCGCGGGCGGAGCTGCGGGCAATGTTAGTATATACATAAATTAAATACACCCCTTAGTTTAGAATAAAATTCAGTGATTTTGAAGTCGATGTGGCTAAGTTTATATTTAAAAATAATGATTGCCGATATCGCATGGTGATAATACCATATAATTTTCCTTAACCTTGTTGAGACTTTAAATACAACTAAAGCTCGTCTGGATACTGTGAGATAATTCCTATGAAAGCTTAAAATAATAAATCCTATGTAAGGGTTATACTGTCAGCGCGTTCATTTTTAATGATTACCAAAAATATTTATATGGTCTACCCAAGATAAGCTTTTAATTTATTCAAAAGCTTTGTATTTAAAGTATAGAAATTATCATAATATTGTTATGCTGTCGCACTATGGAAGATCAAATCTAAATTCACTAAGATGTTATTATTTTTCTGTATGTAATTTATTTTTTATTATTGTTAGAACAAAAAAACTTTTAGTTTGTTGTTATTATTTTATTTGCTTCTTTGAAAGCATTAATGTTCAATGACCTCTTAGTTTTGAGCTTTTTTTGCATTTTGTAGCCTTTTGACACGTTTGGCTCAGTCTGTAGTGACCTTACGTGCTGTGCCAGCGTTCGCTGGTTCTAGTCCCGCTGGAGGCATTCTTTTGTGTGATGAGCTAGGATGTTTAGTCACGGGTATTTATATTTATAATATGTATGTATTTAAAGTTACAATTATGTAGTGTATCAACTATCTAGTATCCACAACACGAGCCTCGTAGCTTACCATGGAACTAGATGGTGCTGTGTTAATGTGCCAACATATTAATTAATTTATTTTTCCTGAGAAAAAGTTAAGTTTAGGTATTCAATATCAACATATAATCCTTAAGAGCACAAAATTTATAATTACCTAGAATTTATAAAATGTCAGAAAGTACGGTAAACGAAAGCGAAGTAATAATGTGGGTGAGCCCGGAAATATGAAAGGGCGTACGGTCCGAAAAGAGTAGAACAATTTCTGTAAAACCATCTAGTACTAAATATTTTAAAATACTCGTACATAAATATATCGTTTCTGAGTATTGAAGTTGCAAACGATTTGCTTTACCTAACTCCGTTTCTATGAGAGTCTCAAAACAAAAATCTCCAATCTGTTATGTTTATTTCTATGAAATGTGACCAAACTATTTCCTTAGTTAAACGTTATAAAGTTAAAACTAAATTGTTTTATAATCATCGAATAAAGCGCATTTTACCTCAAAACGGATCTTTTCATCTAGTACTTCATAAATAAAAATTTGCTACTGCACTCACAATATATGTATCGATAATTGCTATTAAGTAGCGGTTTGAATTTTATTCATTTAAGAAGAAAAAACAATACCTAATACCCAAATACCTAACAAAAGAAAGATTTCCTTGAATCATTAAGTTGGATAAATAATTCAGAAGCCCCTATTTAATGGACATGATGAAGCTTAAGACCTTGTAATGATTCTTTATTTTATTCGGTAATACTGATCCATCTTTGTCTGGCCACTTTTAGCAGTATACTAATCACCGCTGTATTATAACGCTGTTTATTTATTTGAACTTTATATGATGGACTTGACGATTTTCCGGCACTGTTTACAATTACTACCAGATCGATTCACGCAAGTTCTGACAGTTTAAATAGGGAATATGCGTGTGATTTAAATAAATATAAAATATATATTTTTTTATAATCTTTATTGCTTTTGAATTTAGACTTTATCAATATTTTTAATGTAATTTCTTTTTGAATAATAAAATAATTATTAAAGATTGCAAATACAGGTCGTAAATTCAAAGTAGTTGAAACGCACGCCATTGGTTAGACCGAATATGACGTCAGAGTATATCATAACAGAGGGATTAGCGACTTTGTTCGCTACAAATTGAGTCGTCATTTTTGTGTCTATATCATACAGTGACGTCACGCCAAGCACACAAAATGGCGGGCGTTTAAATTATCCGTATCGGTGTGATATTTTTAAAATGTCTTATTATACCTACTAAATTTTAGTTTTTTGGAAATGGATTTTTTTTTCAATTATGTATATAACGATGTAAGAATATTATTGCATAAAATATTAAAAAAAATCACGCGTATTCCCTATTGATCATGAGCTTTCGTCTGCAGCTCCATTTGCTTGCAAAAACTAGTCTATATTAATCTGAACAGAATTTCTTATCCGTCATTCTAATATCAGCTTAAGATTTATCTGCTCCAGAGATTATCGGAAGTAACAAAAAACACCGTGTAGATTTAAATGTCTTAGGTTTTTTTAAGTTTACTTTTTTATGTATACCTGATCTAAAAACAAAATACTTATAAGTATTGGTATACGTTTGGTTATCACCAACTATTTTATAGTTCTTTGTTGCAGCTTTAAGCTGTGGGTAAAAGCAATCTATATACAAATTGCTATTAGGATAGCTTGCAAATATTATTAAGTTACAGTTAAATTACATCCGATTAATTTCCAACAAAATGAAATATGCTTGCTAATGCAGAACCCCTATTTAGCCCTGTAATGAGTTTCTTGTTCGCATTTGGCCCGAGTTTCGAAAACAAATTGAAATATACGGACTCTACTACACGGTTAATTAATAATTTGACTTGTTAGTACATTTAGTAGCTGTTTAAAGTTTCTTACGCTTTCTTTTCAACATTATTTTTCTTATATATACTGCCGATCAAAAGTTTGAGACCTCCAAATAAATTGTAGGAAAATATAATAAAACTTAATGTGTTAAAAAATTAGAAGAACTTGAACTATCTATTTAACAAAATTATATACAAAAAATATGTACAAAATTTTTACTACATGTTTTTTTTAATACATGATGAATAGATTTTTCGTCAAAATATCCATACGAGCAATCTACTCATTTAGTGTTTCTTGTGACTCCTGATATATTCTTCCAGCATTCTTGTAAAGCCTCCCTCCCACATGTCTTGATGTGACAAAGGGCATCGTTTGCGAACATTTATTGTATGTATGTATGTTATGACAACACGTTTGGCTCAGTTTGTAGTGATCCTACTTGCTGTGGCAGCGGTCGCGGGTTCGAGTCCTGCTGGAGGTATTTATTTGTGTTATAAGCTCGAATGTTTGTACTCTAGCCATGGGGGTCTATGTTTATAATATGTATGTATGTATGTAAAAAAGTTATATATGTGTGTATAGTGTATCAACTATCTGGTATCCATAACACAAGCCTCGTAGCTTACCATGGAACTAGATAGTGCTGTGTGTTAATGTCCCAACATATTTATTTATTATTATATCCTATGAGAACAATTTCATATTGATTTGATTCATTACTGCTTAAAAAGAAATTTATGCATAGTAAGTACATTTTTTTCTCTATAAGCACTAGCGTTTAATATATTATAATGAAGTAAGTTTATATTTTGTTCCTAACATTGCCCGCGGCCCCGCCCGCGTTCAGATGACCAAAAACCAAATTCTTAGGTTTTACATATTAGTATGTATCTTAAATAACAGTTTTTGTATTTTTTCTCAGAAATGAGATATTTTTCCGCGGTAAAAAGTATCCTATATGTTGACCCGGATAATCAGCTATGCCATACAAATTTCATCAAAATCCGTCCAGTAGTTTTTCTGTGATGCGGTAACAAACAGACAAACAGACAAAAATTCTAAAAACTATAGATTCGGCCTCTGTATCGATAATAATATCTATTTCAATAAGATTTCCAAAAAATATTTAATGTACAGAATTGACTCAGTTAGAATTTTATTATATATGTAGATTTAATATTCTTATTATTTTCAATCGTCTTCAATTCTCAATTTGAATAGGTATAATATTAAGCATTTTTCTGCACATCATGCAATTGTTTCCAATTGTGAATCGATTTTCATTTTTCTTCATAAATACCACCTACCTAATAGTGGAATAATTGTTTTTTTGGACCGAAGAAGTATATAGGATACTGTTTCTCAGTGCAATAAGAATTTCCTATAGTATCTTTCAATAAGTTGTGTGGAGACTCAGTTGTTTCATATATTAAAATGTCATATTACAGAGTGCAATGAAAATATCCGCATATAAATGTAAATTGAAGATAATTTAAGTAGCAATAAAGTAGTTCGGCATTCCTAAACAGCCATTTTCCGCTTTTATATAGCCGTCTCTCTATATCTGTTCCTCTTGAAATTCCATTGTAATGGAACAATTTAGAGGGACGTGTATGCTCTCACGTACACTTGGGTGCCGATATTGTATTGACTATTTAGGTTGGATTATATGAAGTGAATCGTCTATGAGTGTTGGATATTTTGAAAATTTTATATAAAGCCTGTATAAAAATTTATACTAATATTATAAAGAGGCAGAGTTTGTTTGTTTGTTTAAATGCGCTAATCTCAGGAACTACTAAACTGATTTTAAAAATTCTTTTTGCATTAGATAGCCCGTTTATTGAGGAAAGCTATAGGCTATATATCATGCCAAAAAATGTACGGTTTCCGAAGGATAGATTTGTTTTTGCCTAGGGATGAACCCGTAACGAAGCGAGGGTGAGTGACTAGTGTCTAAATAAACATACCTACAGCGTTGCAAATCAATTAAAATCAACATTATCTAATTAAACTTTTCCAAGTTTTTCGAATAATCAACTAATTTCATAAGGATATATTATTTTTTATATTAATTGATGAAGAACCAGTACAGGCAGTTAGTCCGCGAGAAAGCTACCATCGGTTTTTAAAGCGGTCCTGTTGAAAACAGCCAACGATAAACTCAACAGGTCTTTTAATGTACAGAATTCTTATAAGATTTTCCATAAGACTCAATATATCTTAATCTTACACACTTTCATCTACAAGATTCTCTTGAACAAAGTGAAATGCTTTATTCAGTAATATAGTTTAATTTTAACTAAAAAATAATTCAAAGATAAAATACGTTGTGGAATTTTATTATATTTTTAGGAACAATAAGT
Organism: Brenthis hecate; assembly: GCA_951806755.1. Classification (NCBI taxonomy): domain Eukaryota; kingdom Metazoa; phylum Arthropoda; class Insecta; order Lepidoptera; family Nymphalidae; genus Brenthis; species Brenthis hecate. The sequence goes on along the minus strand of OX638265.1, from coordinate 5,358,874 downwards.
TAGACGTGAATAAAAAGAATACAAATTCGATTTAAATGAAACTTAAGCCCAATTCAACTAAACAATATACAAAAATAAAATAAATCTGTGAAATCATCCGAAAAGATAGTTTTATTTAAAATGTCAAATATTCGCGTAAATCTAAGAAAGTATTATTTCCATATGTAAGTGAATTTACAACGATAAAATATCGATAACCAGCAAATCAATCCGACAGCTAACCGTCAATTGTCTCTCATCAGGTACCTAGGTTATCTATACATATCTTTAATAAAATTTTGACTAAGCCGAATCTGTACATTAAATATTTTTTGGAAAATCTTATTGAAATAGACATTATTATCGATACAGAGGCTGAATCTATAGTTCTTAGAATTTTTGTCTGTCTGTCTGTCTGTTACCGCATCATGGAAAAACCACTAGAGGGATTTTGATGAAATTTGGTATGATGGTAGCTGAATTATCCGGGTCAACATATAGGATACTTTTTACTGCGGGAAAATATTTCATCTGAGAAATCTACATTAAAAGTTAAAACGTAACGTAGGAACGAAACCGAGCGAAGCGAGGGTGAGTTGCTAGTTTAAGTATATTAGTCGCGATGCCACATCAGAGTATTTAAACCCCTGATGCAAAAAGAGGAGATTTATTTGACATGTGAATCTGTGTGTCTGTCTGTGGCATCGTATAGCTATCGTGTTTAGACTCATTGAAATGGCCTTAAGGAATAAGTTATTTTAGGGCGTTTTAATTTTTTTATATTTTAATAAAACTAACAAGTACTACTAATAATAACTCTTAAGAGTTATTTTTCAAGTAACCTAACAATATAATATTCTCAGCAAGTGGTAATCGTTAAATTCAGATTAATAACATTTAATTTAAGATAATTTTTTATATAAAAAAAATATTTCCAATTTTTTTATTGATATAGATAATAGCTACTAAACAAAAAAAATGGTTGACAAACAGAGAAGAAAAAATACTGAACTGTTATATTTTTGCCTATTTATATACGGATAACTTTTTAACAATTGTTTTAGCATTTACCTTAATGTACAAATATTTAAGTCATACGTGAAGAAACATCAGTAGAACTCCATGAGATTCTCTTTATTTTTGTTCTCACTTTAATAGAAAACGGTAGGTACTATTTGTTATCAGTCGCACTCACATGCGCTATTTGTTCTCCAATCCCAATGCAATATCCTTCCCGAGATCACTTCAGAATGCTTGCTCGATGTAAAATACTGACGAGCGAATTGAAAACCAAAGTGTTACTTTTCATTTGTAAGTGTTCGGATTTTTGAAGATGTTTTTAAAAGCTTAGAAAGTATAAAAAATGTTAATGATAAAATAAATTGTAAGAACTTTGTAAAAATATTTTTTTATATATACCTACTTATTGAAATAGTATACGTTTATCTAATGTAATGTCCTTTAGAGATTTTTCTCACGTGCAATAATTTCCGTGTCATCGATTCATTCATTCTATGACTTTCGTGGAACACAGGCATGACTAGCCAACCGAACTGCTATTAAGACTTCTTAACAGAAATACCAATAACTCTAAGTAGAGATTCAAACCCATGATGGTCATGGTGACCAATCTTACTGTCACTCGACACCACCAATTTCCCAACTCCTGGTTATCTGCGAGTATTCCTTGCCAGGTAAACTTATAAATTATCGCTTGACCTGACCCGAGACTCGAACCCTGGACATCCGATCTACAGCCGTATATGCTACTTACTAGACTAATGAGGTTACGATCTAGATAGTTGCCGTATATAAAAGAATTCTTTCACTCGAGTAAAATATTAGGTTCCCAGCCCACCGCAACTTTATGTTGGACCAAGAATACCAATAAGCGCACGTATTGAATTTAAATGTTATCATCCTCACTTGTCTAGATATCTTTTGTGAAAAAATGCTCGTAAAATTGTATTATATTCTTTAATAGCTTTCGCCTTTGGTTCCTCTTCGTACTACGATTACATTACTTTGCCCGTCAGCAAAAGTCATATTAACAACGGCGGAGTCGTTTACTTTCCATCTCTTGGAAGAGTCTTGATTTTTTTTTAAAACAATGAAATGACAAACTTAAATTTTAAGTTTATTTAATAATATTTTCAAAATTTCTGCTAGAATATTTGACAAACAGTAATTGTATTTCTGAATTATCAAAATTGAATACAAAAAAAGTATAGAAAAATAGATTGCACTTTAAATTTAAAGAGAAATATGCAAGAAAATTGAGGGCAAAAGTATCTTTAAAAATATCCGGTGAACAAACGAGTAATAAAGTGAATGAAAAATAATGGTATTAGTACTTATAGTAAATTATTTATATGTACTTGTTCATCTAAAAATCCTGCGAGGAATTGGAGAAGCTATAGTATATGCCATGGGTGTCTTAAAATTTATATGACTTTTAAATGAACTACTCATTAATAGTCAACTACCGCCTATCGGCGAAGATATCGATACGTAATATACCCACAAAAAAGAAAATACTACATCTGAAATGAATATCTCCATTTTGAAGGAGGATAAACAAGTCATAAAAATAGATTAGATACGGCCTTTTATATAAAACTATGTTCCGAGGAAAACATTTGTATAAAGAATGTCTAATGTCCATTGTCCGTTCTAAATTTTTGGCAGACCGCAACTAGTTTAGTTGTTTTGTTATTTGCCCCGAACATGTTTTAGCGGCATGTACTATAACACTACACTTATTCCATTCGAGCTTAGAATTTTATTTTGATACTAATTTCTATAATATCCATCGTTTATTTAAATGTACATATGTATATTTATTTAAATGTACGATAGGTCAGACTAGTAAATGAATTTACATATATGTATAAGAAAAAATGCTTAGTTGATGCTAAAGTTTCTGAACTCCGCGCTTGCTACTTTAAGTGTAAATATAATAAATGACTCAATATGCACTCAAATAGCTTACATCTCGTAGACAGTCACTACTTTGCTTGCTGCAAGTTGAGTGGAATGGTGAAACCATCACTTTTAGCCAAGTTGAATTTATGAAAATGATATTACCTACTAATATAAATAATCTCCAATTTCTACGAATAACTTTTTATAACGAATTTTGACCACCAAGATTGTATTCGATATATATTTACTTTTCCTTTTCTTCTATGTGTATTTAATGCTACTTTTATAACGGTTCTTCCAGAGGTACTTGTTTATTTATGCATTTTATGCCCGATTTCACCAACGTCACCTAAGTTTAAGGGATCCCCTAAGCATGGTTAGGGGCCTGTTAGGGGACAGTTTCTATTTCACCGATAGTTAGGGGTCACCTAAATATTAAAAAACCCCCTAAATTTAAGTGCTCGAAATATGGGCTTAAAGACGATCGTAAAACAAATTTAATTTAGGGGCTAGTTTAGGGGACTTTTAAGCTAGGGATCCCATACGTAGGTGGTAGCTTATGGGTGTTGGTGAAATCGGGCATTAGTCTCTCTTGTGCGATTGGGTTCTTTCTTTATAATAGGCATTTATAATTTTGGGCTATATACGCAGAAGGTATAATTTATGAAATTTTACATGGCACAGTGCATCATATTCAACACTATTTCTCAATGAGGATCTTTTTAAGTTAATTTAGTATGAATAATAATTGTAATAATGTATAAAAATATTCAGAAATCTCAGAGCTTATAGTAATTTACAAGTTTGAGGAAGTTTTGAACAGGGTTGGGTCGGTCATGAATACTTAAGTTTCCTAATAAGCCATTGTAATGATTATAATTTCAAGCCATGTATCCTTCAGTGAGCAAAATGCATTTTGGAAGAAGAGGCCGTCATCGTTGTGAAGTTATTTATAATATTTACTAGCTGTACCCACGGCTTCACTCGCTTTCAAACTACACCTTCGACTGCAGCGTCACCTGCCGATTCCATTTGTGTTTTTAAACCATCCAGAAGCTCATTGAAATATACACACAAAATTTCATCCAATCGGTCCAGCCCTTTAGAAGAGTAAGGTGACAAAATAACACGTACCTAAATATCTTGACATAAATATACACTATTGGGTAAGCTAACTTATACATACATTTATATACTCATACTATAAAGATATGTAGTGCATATTTAAATGATCTAACGATTTAGATGGTACGTGTAAGGATGTTAAAATACACTACACTGCACAAAATGCTGTAAGCTTAACGACCTACATCTTGCCAAGTCTATATAAAAGCTAGATTCTTCGCTGCCAATTGGAATATTTCGCAATTTTTCAAAGTAATGTTTCATAATGTAAATGTTTCATGTTTTATAATATTTTGTTTTTATTGTAATTTACTGTAATATTAACATTTTATTCATTCGTATGTACTATTGTATTATACTTGATAACTTTTAACTATCCTGTCCTGTGTTCGTATCCTGGGAGATTTTTTTGTAAAGTATTTTCTTAGTAATGACCCGGATTTGAAAATGGACGGTGTTTGACCCTTTTGCTTCGGAGAATACGTAAATCCGTTGGTTCTGAGTTTTATCTCTCACCTATCATATCGGATTTTTCGTCCCACCGGAGTTTCAGAGTAAAAGGAATATAGAGCGCGTGTGTGCTTGCGCGCATACCTGTGCACTATACAAAACAACACACTCGTAGGTTGTAGTGTAAATGTGAAATAGTCTATGAACTTTTTAATTAAAGAGGCTATTAAAAGCAAAAACAATTTTTCTAATTGGATCAGTTAATCTAGAGATTAGCGCGTTAAAATAAACAAACAATCAAATAAATAAATAAACAATCAAACAAACAAACAAACAAACAAGCAAGCAAGCAAGCAAGCAAGCAAGCAAGCAAGCAAGCAAACAAACAAACAAACAAGCAAACAAACAAACAAACAAACAAACAAACAAACAAACAAAAAAACAAACAAACAAACAAACAAACAAACAAACAAACAAACAAACAAACAAACAAACAAACAAACAAACAAACAAACAAACAAAACAAATTCTTCAGGTTTACATTAGCATATAAGTAATTAGCGATTTGTAGCATATCATAATATTTTTTTCCCTTACTTTATAGAAAAGACTAATAGAATAGAAACAAAATAAATGTTATATCATGTATAATGCACAGGTGCACTATACATAACATCTCCTGCATAAATGGCTAGTCTCAGTAAAAATATAGCTGGCAGCGTGGCTAAAATTGGTTAGAAAGACATTATTATCATTAGGTAATAAGCTTCTGCCTACGGCTTCTTCGCTTTCTGACGCTTTAAACAGGCGTGATTAGGATGAGGAGCTTAAGCTATCTATAAAAAAGCTTTGTTCTTTTTTAAATTAAAAGTAGAACCTAAAAACAGAAAAATGGCCACTCTAGCCATTTCCGGATACGTAAGAGGCTTGAACCCACAAAAAAATGAATATTTCATATATTAAGAGTGCATTGAGGCCTGATTGTTTTATAATTATAAATTAAAGCTTAAATTACCGTTAATCTACTAGAATTTAGCGTACACACTTTAATAATTTAATTGTTTCTCGTAAATTGAAAATTCAATTTGAATATTAGCAGGACTTTAAATGACTTCGAAGCCAAAAACTAATAATAATAATAATAATTTTTATAAAGAAAAAAGCAGAATATATTATTCTAAGAACTTTTTAGTTTCTATCTTAAAAAAAGAAGAAAAGAATAGCTTCTAAGCACTGTAGCCTAGATTTTAGGCGAGTATTACACGGCGTATAAGCCGTAGAAAGCTCAAACTCGTGGATTCAAAGTACATTAGCGGAATCCGTTACTGAAATCCCTATTTTGAAAGTAATTGTGTTTGCAAACAAAATAAATTGGTATAAGAATAAATCGATAAGATATCTTCTTTTATATTTTATTTTTGATACCTTTTCTATATAAATGTTTTCATTCATCTATAATAATTGTTATTTTTCACCCTATTTCTAATTCCATACTTCTCAAAGCTTGCTTATTTTAAAAGGGAGGGAACCTAAATTTTTTTTGTAAATTCAAAATTAATTCATGCTAAATTTTATCCAAATCGATTCATCAATTAATTTAGATAACGAATTAATCTGTAATATAAAAGATATGGAAGTAAAACATATTTATCCCACGGGAACCGTACAGTTACCGGGATAAAAAACCTATATGCTATTCTGATGTATAAGCTTTATTATTATTGTAGAGTTTCATTAAAATCCATTCAGTGGTTTTTGTGTGCAAGAGTAACAAACAGCCATACATCTATACATCCAGACATCCTCACAAACTTTCGTATTTAAAATATTAGTAGGATTATCTTCTTAGCTAATTTTTTTTCTAATGAGTACTTACTTTAAGCTAGCTAGTTGAAATCTATTTATGCAAGAACAGTCTTAACACACAGTGTTCGGGGTTAAACGACTGGCTTTAAGGTTTTAAAATGTCCGTCGCACACTCTTTTTCGTTTATTTCTCATTAATTACAAAATACTGCCTATTTTAAGTACAAAAAGTCCATCATTCTCATACATTGATTGAAATTTCACATATTTTGTAAATAATACTTTCTTAGATTTAAGCGAATATTTGACATTTTAAATAAAAAATTTAAAAGTTTTGTTTATCTTTTCGATTTTCTCCCCGTACTGACTTTCTTTTTTTTGTTTAGTAGCTATTGACGAGTTTTAGTGTCATCAATACATCAATTTTGGAAACATTCAAATAAAAAACGACACACATTTCTCGTACTATCAGTTGTTCAGTCAGCTTTTAATGTGACGCATTATGCGCTAAAGTTTAGAGCTCTATGTGTCTTTTTCAAGCCTTTTTAAGGCTGAGAAATACCACCTGTTCTATTTCATCTATGTAATTTACTCATATATGTATACGACACGTGGACCCAAAAGGCTTTCAAAACTCATTTATCAATAAGGGTCCACATTATTACGACGTTTCTTCCAAGCATTGGATGGCTAAAAAATAATGACCGTATGTATATGATGTCAAGATGTAGATAACTTTTTCTACGATTTATATCGCTAATATAACAAATAGAAAATTAAAAAATATATGAAAATGACAATCTGATCACGTGAAGTGACTTACATTATGTCATTTCCACAATATATTTTTATCTTTTGTACTATCGTCTTTTCGTGGCTCCGCCTACATTGTCTGTATTTATAAGATGTTTGATCAAAATTTTGTAGAATTACCCCATTATCGTAGGTTGTAGTGTAAATGTAAGGTAGTCTATGAACTTTTTAAATAAACAGGCTATAAAAAGTAAAAAAAAAAATCTAATTGGATCGGTAGATCTAGAGATTAGCGCGTTAAAATAAACAAACAAACAAACAAAAATAAATAAATAAATAAATAAACAAACAAATTTTTCAGGTGTACATTGGCATATAATTAGCGATTTGTAGTATATCATAATATTTTTTACCCTTACTCTATAGAAAAGACTAATACTCGTAGAATAGAAACAAAATGACTGTTACATTTTGTAAATTAAATTCTTTATCTATTTTACATACTCGTAATTCAAATTTTCAATTTATAAATATTAAGACTCGGAGAGATAGCTGTAATTAATTGAAGATTCAAACTTCTGAAGGTTAAAACGTGACCAGATAGATTTAATGGTTTATGTTCTTGAAATCGTGCCTCTAGACTAACGACCATATCTCTAAACGTTTATTATTAAAGTTACGCCTTTTGATCAACTTCAAAGAAAGGAGGAGTCACTTAAGTTACTTGTATATCTTTTAGGAATATTTTATATATATTTTCTTTAAGCTAATACAGGGAGGCAGTGATAGCCCAGTGGTAACGCGCTCGCTTGGGAAACAGAGTGAAGTGGGTTCAAATGCCGGGTCTCGCACCTCTGATATTTTTATGTGCGAATCATTTCTAACACGATTACAACTTGCCTTACGGTGAAGAAAAACTTCGTGAGGAAACCTGCATGTCTGAGAGAACCTATCAAGTTTTCGGAAGACTCGTGAAGTCCGCCAACCCGCACTTGGCCAGCGTGGTGGACTATGGCCTGATCCCCCTCGTATTGAAGGGAGGCCCGTGCCCAGCAGTGGGACGTTAAAAAAGGCTGTATACAATATAGGTTATGTAACTTTATTCTAAGTAAACTGTAAGCAACTCTCTCAATAAGTCAAGCTAGTTATAATTATTCAACGTCAGTTTCAAAAGTAAATGTAAAATTAAATTAAAAAGTAAACCCATGTCAAGGCAAATTAAAAAACATTCCTATCGGATTTATTTTCTACAAAATACGTTGTTCTCTTTACATTATACCTAACTTATGATCGATATTCAAATAATACTAGCTCAAACAACTATTTGAAATTATTTATTGGTGATAAATACTTATAATCATGATCTCTCCCGTGACCATGATTGCTGCAAAGTATTCGAAACGTCGGGAACCAAAAATCAAAATAGATCCGCGAAATAATCCGAGAATATAGTTTATTTAAAATGTCAAATATTCACGTAAATCTAAGAAAGTATAAGAAAATTAATTTATAGAGATTAGACAAAGCCAAAATAAAACCAACTGACACTTCTAAATGGCCCTATATTTTGAAATTAATCGAAGACCTACAAATAACTAAAAATGTTCGGGTATTTTTACTACGAATATTATTATAAAATTTTTGTAACAGTTTAGATTCCATTGTGTAAAAAATCTTTAAATATTACGTTTGTTTTTGGTAAAGATATTCACATAAGAACCCGGCAGATTGGGCCAAGTACGGACGACGCCTAACGCCTAATCTGTACCAAGGGAGCGAATGTAAAAAGATGCGAAGGGTTGAAAATTTTAACAACTGTATTTCAGTTTTATTTTCGATGCTAAAGATATTAAGCATATTTTTTAACTGTTAATTTTAATTAACTATTGACATTTTTTTGTGTTCTTTAAAGCAATCTATACATATAAATAAATGAAATTGAAGTATCTGTTTGTAATGTCAAAATAACAGCTTTTTACTAAACACTTTTTAATATATACGGTACATATAAGAACAACACGATTTTTAAAATTTTATCTATCTCTGTCTGTCTGTCAGTTTGTTCCGGTTACTGTCTGAAACGGCTGTTATAAGGAGTTAGTACTTAGGCTACATTTATTTTATAAAAAGGATTAGGGTTCCTCGCACAAAATAAAATAAAACGCACCTAAAACCAAAAACGTCGCTATTTATAAGGTAAATTAATAGTTAATATCACTTAAAAGTTCAAATATATTTGATACTAGTGGCTCACCCCCACTTCGCTCGTGTTCACTTCTAGAAAAACAAAAATGAATCTGTCCCACGGGAACCGTACAATTAATCGTATATTCCAGGAAAAAAGTAGCCTATATGCTAATCCTAACTAAAATCTATCTCAATGCCAAATTTCATCCAAATTTGTTCAGCTGTTCTGGCGTGATTATGTAACAAATATCCAAACATCCATCTAAACTTTCACATTTATAATATTAGTAAGATGATGAACTTTGTTTCGAAAAATGAATTTTCCATTCGCCAAGTGCGCCTAAAGGCCACACGAAAGCTGACAAACGTAGTTTTAATCATAGTTTCCGTCAAAACTGGAAATCTGAAATCTAATTTAGCTCCAAAACTTGCCATAACCGAAAGTTCAGCCATACGAGTACGAATAAGCCTCACTATCCGGACGAAATTCGGCGTATTAATGGAATTACTAAAAGTTAGAGAGTTAATTTTTTTAAGATAAAGATTTTTGAAGAATTCTTCAAGAAGAAGATCTTATTCATTAATAAAAACTTTTTAGCAATAAAATAAAAACCGACTTCAAACAAAAGCACTAAAAAGTAAAAAATAACTGATTGGTAGTTTTCATTTACTATACATTCCTAATCAAAATTTTTTTCGAAATCGGTGTGCTTTGCTTTGTATGGGCTGGCTCCAATTTCGAAAATATTTGATTAGGTATGTATCTAATAGGTAGGCTTTAATTACTTAGCCAAAGCACACCGACTTCGAAAATAATTGATTAGGTATGTATAGTAAATGAAAACTACCAATCAGTTATTTTTTACTTTTGAGTGCTTTTGTTTGAAGTCGGTTTTTATTTTTTTGTTAAAAAGTTTTTATTTTTCCCTTTTTAGTGTAGACAGTAGTAGCAAAGTAAGAATTCTAACGTGTTAGGCTTGTCAAATCAAACAAAATAAGCCAAAACTCAAAGTATCTACTATTAGCCGTTGAAGAGTTCCACCTATCCACCTTCTGACCTTACCATCAGATCAGGTCAACGATACCAAACCACTGTACTATCAACGGAAATAGAAACACTTGCAAAGTTTCAAGTCAATATGACAATTAGAAGTAGGTTAAATTCATCATTAGCTATTTTTCCACCCTTAAGGGTGGTATTTTTTTGTTTTGAAATTTATATGGAACCAATCTGTAAGTATACACTTTCAAACAACACAAAAATTGTCCAATTCGGTTAATAAATGACGAAATTCTGAGGTAACAAACATGAAAAAAAATACAGTCGAATTGAGAACCTCCTCCTTTTTGAAGTCGGTTGAAAAAAGAATGACTAAACTCGTTACTTTACTTCACAATTAGTGAAGAAAATATTTTTTGTGTATGTCAAGCGTAACTTTAAATGCAAAAAAAACTATATTCGAAAAGACTATGTACTTTATATATGATATTAATTTAAAAAAAAAAACGTATTTATATTATTTACCTACCTAATTTATTTTTTTGTATATACGTATATCAAATATCATATGTATGTATATACTATATAAGTACATATTATTTTATTTATAACTCTGTGCTCACACCCCTTCCAATTCACACCGCTTTTTGCTACACCTAAAGGTTGCCTGGAAGAAATCGCTGTTTTAAGGATAAGGCCGTCTCTTGTATACTTTGCTGTTATTTTATTGTTTTTGTCTTTTTGTGTGTCAATTTTTTTATGATTATTATTAGTTTTCAATTGAGTATCATATAAATTCACCATTTTATTACAGTTTGAATTGAAGTCTAGCGAATAGGCAACGTGGTATTGTGTTGATCGCGTCCAAGAGATAGGTGATGAATACCAAGTAAATGAATTTAAGTAAAAACGTTTCAAACATCGCAGTAAATCTAGCAAGAGATTTCGAGTTGTATGAAGTCTAATTTTCTCTCATTTAAATTGAGTTACTTGTATTAAATATACAACAATTGTGCTCACTGTGATGACGCTCCAATGTTACTGACGCAGAGTTAAATAAATGAGAGACTGAGATTTTTAATTTTATTTCTTGCTTGCTTATTTGATGGTTATTTATAGCATTATTACAGGAACCCCGACGACAGAAACACTCAGCCATCTTTTCTATTAAAATTTGTGATATGTTTTTAATTTTAATAGCTTCGCAAACCATTCTAAGACAATAACAATGTTCTTTTGCAAAGATTTGGGATTCCCCTTGTATAGAAAGGAGGGACACACCCAGCACTAGGATGTTAAAAGGGCGTGGATACATACGTATATCAGGATCTTAATTGATAGAACAATAGTAAAGTATATAACTATCTCCATAGCCGAGATCGATTGAATGAAGCAAAGTAACATTTCCAATAAGAAGAATTTCCAAAGTCGTTAAAAACAAACGCGAGTTTCAATCCCGCGTCTTTTTACGGAATCAAATGAAAATGGGGTGAGTGCCTCCGTTTCGTTCCAGCGAAATATTATAATTAGATTGTAAGTCTCACTAATGCTCTTTGTAAAATTTTTCAGAAGCAAGCAAAAAATATAATTTGGTATATAAAATTAATTTATTGGTAATTTATGCATATTTTAAATTATGATATATTATATAAATTAACTTTTATTCATTTATACACTTTTTGACGATACGTTTGGCTCAATTTGTAGTGATCCTACTTGCTGTGCCAGCGGTCGCGGGTACGAGTCCCGCTGGGGGCATTCATTTGTGGGATGTGCAGGAATGTTTGTACTCCAGTCATGAATGTTTATATTTATAATATGTGTGGTTTTAGAGTTATATATGTGTAGTGTATCAAATATCTGGTATCCATAACACAAGCTTCATAGCTTACCATGGAACTCAATGGCGCTGTGTTAATGTCCCAACACTAAGGACTTTGGTTTACATCATGGCCAGTCATACAACAGAGTTAGTTTTGCTATCGCATGGACCTTTTTTATCTTCTCAGGATTTTTAATCCTGATATATAATCAACCAAATCACCTTTTTATTGTTTTGAGCGAGCTTTTATCTGGAAGTATCCGTCATATTTGAAAAATATTTTTTATTTTATAAAAATATTGATAGAAATATTTTTATATTTTATAATACTTATTAAGGTTGGTTATATATATATATATATATATATATATATATATATATATATATATATATATATATATATATATAACCACAAAATTTAGAAGAGCAATCGTATATCAGTAATATATAAATAACTACGAGAGTGGAGTAACCGGCAAAAGTTATCAAAGATAAAAAAAAATATCATTTTACATCTGTAATATAAAATATTCCATAATTTTCTGAAGTGTTTTCATTTATACATCAAATAATAATTTTGCAATAAATTACTTTCACTGAAATTGAACTTGCAATAAGAACTAAGTGATAGGTATTTAAATAACAACCATTAAAAGAGCCTTGAGAAAGGAAACTTTGTTCTTTTGATTCATTATTCTTGATTTTCAAAGTCATTTTGGAGGTGTCACCGAAGACAAACGAGGAAGTTCAGGTCGTTGTATACAAAGTTACAATAATATTATTTTATATGAATTATATATCTTTTGCTAAAAATATTCGCATAGTATGCTTGTATTTATAATAATTACATATTTAAAGTTATAATATATGTGTAGTGTATCAACTATCTGGTATCCATAACACAAGTCTCGTAGCTTACCATGGAACTAGATGGTGATGTGTGTTAATGTCCCAACATATTTATTAGTTATTATAGTTATTATTAGTTTCAAAACAGAGTAAATATAAATTGTTCTTACTTCTTTGGTTTGAAAATTAACTAAAATTGACATGTTGATCTGTACATATAATAAAATTTGTAACTGAGCCGAATCTGTACATTAAATATTTTTTGGAAAATCTTATTGAAATAAACATTATTATCGATACAGAAGCTGACTCTATAGTTTTTAGAATTTTTGTCTGTCTGTCTGTCTGTTACCATATGCAGATGCATCATAAAAAAAAACCGCTGGAGGGATTTTGACGAAATTTGGTATGGGAATAGCTGGTTATCCGGGTCAAAATATAGGATACTTTTTACCGCGGGTACGGGTTAGCTTTAGAATACTAAAGCTCGTTAATAAATATTTATATTTTTTTAGAAACAATTAGTTATATATAGATAGGTAACCTCTATTCATATATATTTTCTTAAAATTTTCAACAATAATTATGGTTGAATTGGCCACTAGGCGAACACTAGTTTAGCTAACACGATATTTTACAACTGCGATAAAAGCTCCTAAATTCCGACATTTCTTCTAAATTGGACTTCCGAATTAGAACCACCAGAAGAATTACATAAAATACTGGCTTTTAGACATTAACTTAAGCGAGACAAATCGTGGTCATTTATTAGAGAGAACAAAGTACAAATCGGAGTTAGTGAACGGGTAGAAACTTTCTGTTTCAACTTGTTGAGTCATTTTGCTGACGGGTTTCATTTTAAATCTCTTGTTACGTATCTTTTACTTTGAATTATTCACCCCAATTCAAAATTCAAAAGCTCAATTTAAGTATTATATCCACATAATTAAAGCTTTTAAGAAGTATATTTTTGACCGACTTCAAAAAGATTTTTTTTTATGATTATAATATACAACTCGGGTATTATATTTATTTCATAAAATTCAGAACTATGGGTGAAATAATTATAATTATGTATTTTAATTAATTTTTTGCCTCTGTTGTCTGGTTGGTTTAGATCTTTATATATATATATATATATATATATATGTGTGTGTGTGTGTGTATGTATGTATATGTATATACAAATAATAAAATTCTGAGTTGAATCTGTACATTAAATATATTTTTGAAAAAAATTATTGAAATAGTCATTATTATCGATCTAGAGGCCGAATCTACAGTTTTAAGATTTTTTTCTGTCTGTCTGTGTATGCACGAGAACACCACTAGACAGATTTTGATGAAATTTGGTATGATGATAGCTGGTTATCCGGGTCAATAGGTAAGATATTTTTACTGCGAGAAAATATCTCATCTCTAAGAAATCTATAAACGTTAAAACGTAACTAGGGACCCGAGCGGAGCGAGTGTGAGTCGCTAGTGTTAAATAAATGTCTTTAAATGATATCAATAGAAATAACGAAAATAAAATTTTACGTTTTTTCTTCTTAAAAGAGGGAGACAGTAATGTCGTAATCGACAGTTTTTCAATTCAGTTCTCGTTAATGCCTTTAAAGCTTACCAGATAAGCATGGATTACTCGTACTCGCCAATTTCGCATAGGATGGACATTATGTTGCTCGTCTCTAATGGTACCTAACTCTGTTCTTCTCTTTTCACTACATAGATTTTTTCTTCTTCAGTGAAGAAAGCTAAGACAGAAATTTATGCAAGCCTGTTGTATATTTATATTTTTTATTTTTATATTATTTCTATATTCTCGACGACACGTTTGGCTCAGTTTGTACTGACCCTATTCGCTGTGCCAGCGGTCGCGGGTTCGAGTCCCGCTGGGGGCATTCATTTGTGTGATGACGAATGTTTGTACTCCAGTCATGGGTGTTTATATTTATAATATGTATGTATTTAAAGTTATATATGTGTAGTGTATCAACTATCTGGTATCCATAACACAAGCCTCGTAGCTTACCATGGACCTAGATGGCGCTGTGTGTTAATGTCCCAACATATTTATTTATTTATTATTTTATATTTTTATAGCCTACTAGTGAATCACCTCGCTTCGCTCGGGTTCGTCCCTAGGTTGATTCACCATACAAACTTTCATCCCCATTTTCACCCCCTTATGGGATGATTTCCGAAATAAAACTTTTCATTTTTTCGTTTCATCTAAATCGGTTCAGTAGATTCAAAGATTACCCCGTACAACGTCACAAACTCACAAACTTTACCTCTTTATAATATTAGTATAGACTATAAGTAACGATACGTTTTAAAATTTAGTATAAACTAGCGACTTACCCTCGCTTTGCTCGGGTTCGTCTCTAGGCACGTTTTCATTTTTTGAACGGGGCCCTAATTCTTATTCTAAAATAAAAGTAGCCTAAGTTACTCCCTATAACATCAGCTATCTGCCAGTAAAAGTCCCATCAAAATCAGTCCAACCGTTTCATAGATTAGACAGAACAAACAGACAGACAGATAGGCAGACAAAATTTAAAAAATTGTGTTTTTCTTATAAGTACGGTATATAATTTTATATACATTTAGTAAAAAGCTGTTGGCTTCAATTTTATTTTTCTGTATAGATTTCTCATAGTTGAGATATTTTCCTACAGTAAAAAGTATCCAATACGTTGACCCGGATAACCGGCTGTCATCATATGAAATCTCATTAAAATCTTTCCAATGGTTTTCTAGTGATGCGTTCCCAGACAGATAGACAGACAGACAGGAAGACAAAAATCTAAATACTATAGATTCGGCCTCTGTATCGATAATAATGAATATTTCAATAAGATTTTCCAAAAAATATTTAATGTGCAGATTTGACTCAGTTAAAATTTTATTATATGTATAGATTTGTAGCCGACTATAATTAATTAGTTGAAATTGAGTAATATAATTAATCAGTTAATTAATCGAAAAGCTTTAATTAGTTTATTCCATCGCTAAATAACAAAATCCCGCGGGTTTAAATTTTCAACACAATACAGTAACTAGTTTAAGAGTTTAGGAGATACAGAAAATTGTTGTAAAATTATAATAATTATTATATATAGGTACGTGTTATTTGAACTAAAAGGCTACGTGAAATTATTTTATTTTTATAATCTATGTAGTTATAAATTATTATCAGTAAAATTAGCAGTTAAAAATATAAAAAGGAAAATTAATCATATAGCAAGAGGTATGATACTTCAAACCGCGTCTCCCACAGTTTCTCTTATACTTTTAAATTTCTTTGGTTCCGATTAAAACCAACAAGAAGAGACTCTTTCAATGAAATCTCTTTGAAAACATCGATATAAAAGTTCACCTTTCCTATACAAATGGACTGGGCGTACTTCACTTTGGCTGCACTATTCGAATTGGAGTTTGAATAAAACTAAAACTCCTAGGCTAGCAATGTCATTTCAATTACTGCAAGTAACTAAGGTCGGTTTAATATCGAAATAGACTTTTTGGACTTCCTTTTTTATTATAATTTATTAATAATAAAAAGCAAAGAACGAAATTATGTATCAAAATGGATGCACAGTGGAAACAGCGACACAGTAAGAAAGCATTAAATTTATTAGGAATACTAGCGGCTCACCCTCGCTTCGCTCGGGTTCGTCCCTAGTACCTTTTAAATAAATATTAGCCAGCATTAGCCATTTTTTTTCGTGAATTCTTCTGATGTTTTAATAATTATTCTGCTATTCGGGGCGGATACAAATCCATACTTAACCTTTTTTTTTATAGCGGCCACAAACACGTTTCAGTCATGGTCTGTTTTCCCTTTTTTCTTTAAACAGAACGTCTAGATTGGTATCGTTTTCAAAATCTATGAACTCATCAAACAACTCAGAGTAATTACAATTTAAAACGGAAGCCAACTCTGAGATGCAACTTCAGATGGGCCAATGACAAAGGCCCGGCGGGCCGCATGCGGTCCGCGGGCCGCAGGTTGAGTATAGCTGGTCTCGCAGTTCTCGAGTTATAAGTGTTGTAACAAACCCGACTTTGTTCATATAATACATATCGGGATATCAAAATATTTATATGAATCTACTATATTTATATGCCTCGTTGACTTTGTAGATAGCATGTGTGGTCGCAGAGTCGGAAGTCCTGGGTTCAAACTTGTGTCGGGCTAAATGTAGTTATTGGATTTTCCTGTCATCGGAGTTTGAGAGTAAAAGAAATAGAGGGCGCACTTGTATTTGCGCTCATGTTTGTGCACTATAATACTGAAAGCAGATGGCCTTCCAAAGACTTCTGTCTTACTGACACTAATTAACTTTTAACTGTGGACTAAATTTTGTTGTATTGACTGTAAAGTTCGCATTTGATAACGATGCAATATTGATAAAAACATGATATCTGTCCGTTTTGTAGAAGTGCATAAAATGAAATGAAGGTGTATAGCTCTAGAATTCCTTGACCGATATTAGTTTTATCTATGTTTTACTTAGATTATTTATAATAATTAAAATATAAAAACAAAACTTTTAGCCCCCAGAAACACTTAAAGAAGATTGCAATCTACTATAGTCGAAGAATTGATATATTAATTGTATTGACGATACGTTTTGCTCAGTTTGTACTTCAAAGTAATCCTGCTTGATATACCAGCGGTCGCGGCTTCGAGTCTCGCTGGGTGCATTCATTTGTATCACGAACACGAATGTTTGTAATCCAGTCACGGGTGTTTATATTTATAATATATATATGAATTTGAAGTTATATAAATGAGTAGTGTATCAACTATATGGTATCGATAACAACCTTTTACCTTACCATGGAACTAGAGGTGCTGTGTGTTAATGTCCCAACATATTTATTTATTTATTGAAATTATTTGATTGTTATGTCATAGAATTATAATATTATGTCGTTCCCATATATTTTTTAAACTAAACTTTGGTTTTACCAAATCGGTTTTCGAATACAGCTTGCTGTGATTGCAAAATGCGTACACGTGTTCACATTAAAACGTTTTCATTTCAGGTCTATGTTTGCATACGCTATTGGAAACCGAATACGAAAACCGTTTCGGTAACCCGCAATATATGAACCCGCTGTAAGCCCCTGTTCCGTGTTAAATATCAATTGAACACATTTTTTTGCATAAAAAATAAATGTAAACAAAAAATTGTAACAGCTTTACTTACAAGTCACTTAATTTCCATGTAAGTGATTTGTGGAAATAAAAATATATTTAAATCGGAAAGCACACAACAATGATGCTATGACAAAAGCGATGGAATGACAAAAGCGTGAAGATAAGAAAACCTAGCTATATACATGTAGAATATAATCTACGTATAATAAAATTCTGAGTCGAATCTGTATCAATGGTTTTGTCAATATTTTTTGGAAAATCTTATTGGAATTGTCATTATTATCGATACAGAGACCGAATCTGTAGTTTTTAAACTTTTTGTCTGGCTGTCTCTCTCTCTCTCTCTCTCTCTCTCTCTCTCTCTCTCTCTGCTTGTCTTTCTATCTGGGCACGCATCGCGAGAAAACCACTGAACAAATTTTGATGAAATTTGGTATGATGATAGCTGGTCAATATATAGGATACTTTTTACTGCGGCAAAATAAATCGTTTTCGAGAAATCTATACTAACCGTTAAAACTTACCTAGGGACGAATCCGAGCGAAGCTAGAGTGTGTCGCTAGTCTACCTATAAAATAAACATGGAAGTAACAGACACAAGATAATAAAAAAAAGCGGCACAATAATTTGAAGACAGTAACTAAGTTGCGATGAACGTGACTGAGCTATAAGGGTGCTTATACAAGAATGTCAACCCCTAAAAATAACCCTAAAAATTCTCGACTTCGGTGATGAAGTGAGGGCACTGGGAATTTAATTAAGAAATTTCTCTTCAGCCGCATAAATGTCGAATTCAGAAGATATTTAATAATAGAATTATTACATATATAATACGTTATACTTACTACTATAAAGGTTTAAGTAGGTTTGTACGTCGCTTCAGAACCCTCTAATATGGTATACTATTATTAATTTGCTTTTTTAGAAATAAGTACTTGTAAAGAAAATATAATAATTGTTTTTTAACTGTAAAGGTATCGAATTCAATATCACTTTAAAAGTAACTATTTCACACTTAAGAGTGGATTTTGAGATAAGACCAGTCTTAAGTGGGAATACAAACAAAATTGAAAATTTACTCTTCAATTGTGAAACTATTTTTAACCCCCGACGCAAAAAGAAAATATGATATAAGTTTGACGTTGATGCTGTCTCTGTGTGTGTGTGTGTGTGTGTGTGTGTGTGTGTGTGTGTGTGTGTGTGTGTGTGTGTGTGTGTGTGTGTGTGTGTGCGTAGGGTTTTTTTTTTTAATTTTTAAAACATATATAATAATATAATTTGACATATATAAAAATATATATTCTAATCTAGTTTAACCTTCTTTTTGAATTCGGTCGAAAAGGTAGTGCAAGGACAATAATGTCTAAGAAATTTAAAAGCATCAAAGGTTTTTAAAAATTGCGATTTTATTTGCTCAAACATTTCACAGAAATGCTATAAAATTACATCAGCAATATTACTAAAATATGATGTAATTACTTAAGAGTCTATATGGATATTTGATCGCAACTTAATAGTAGAAATACGAAATATGAGAGCATCTTCATGCATAAAAATAGTATTTTAAAAATATATTTGCCAATTTCACATGTTTAGCAAAATGAACCTCATTTAGATAGCATTAGAGTTTATTTTTATTGCTTACGTTCAACCTGAAATATGCCAGCCTAAAAAGGCCGCCGTATTTCCCATTTTATCTCCTCGAAAGAGACTGAAATACATCCCGGAAATAGAAATGTAAGTGAAACGGTTGCATCATTTCATATTCTTCGGATCTTCACGTATTAATCCAATTTTGTTAGAACTAGCTTTATCATACAACTAATGTTAGATATGACTTTGCGTACATAGAAATACACGGCGAATGAAAACTTAATAAATTCGTGTGCGTATGTCATAGATATTTCTCTCAGAGTCGTTTAGAGTTGTAGCTCCCCAAAATAATGTAGGTACTCTTATTATTATTGTATTACGTAATATAGTCTTAATATATATAGGCAAAAAAATATTTAGACATAATCGAAACATGATTTTTAACCGACTTCCAAAAAGAAAGAGCCTCCTCCGGGGAGGTTGTATATTCGAACTACATCTAATACTCTTATTGAAATTTATTGAAATTCCAGTACCTACATGGATAATGACAATAACAGATAAAAACGATAACAATTGCAAAAGTTAATAAACTATGTCGCAATTATGTGTATCGATGGGCAGACAGATCCGACTCAGAATTTTATTATTTGTATAGATAATACACTATAATATTACTATAACCGTAAACTTTTCGAATGGGCTTAAAATATTCGTTGCAAAGCATACTTTCAACGGTAGGTAGGTTCAAAAGATATTTTCTGCCCCAAGGCGCTGCCTGTTATAAAAGCTCGCCAATTAGCACACTTCCTGTCCTCCCTAATGGTATACTGAGCTACCTTTCTTTATTTTTTTAGGCGGAATATGTTATATGTACTCGTACATACACGACTAAATGCTGTTTGGTGTAAAACTTTATTTTATATTTTTAGTATAAAGAAAATTGTTGTTTTTCTCTGAAATTGTATTTTCATTTGAGTTTGATAACATATTATTTTTGTTTTTGAGTTCAACCATAATATTTTCTTTATTGATAATACGAAAAATCGTTTATTGGTGCGTTTTAGTGTATGTAGAGCCTATTGGCTCTGCTAAGCAAAAATAGAATACCTGTTAACAAACTTGATCAAAGTCCTGAGTTAAATGAAGGAACGCCATGTCACTAGTTTTAAAACGAAAATATTAAACTTTTTAATAGCATCAAGTGAAGTAAAATTTATTAATGAAATATTTTTTTGTTTCAGGTAAAGACCACGTATTTAATAAAGAAGATTACATAATTTTCTATTCTATTCGGTAAGTTTCTTATTTATACAGTAAATCCAAGGTGTTATAGTATTATATTCAACTAGCATTGCCTGCGGCTCCGCCCGCGTTCAGATGACCAAAAACCAAATTCTTAGGTTTTACATACTAGTAGATGTACTCTTATATTGCATTGTTTTTTTTCTAAGAAATGAGACATTTTCATGCGTTAAAAACTATCTTATATGTTGACTCGTATAACCAGCTATCACCATACAAAATTTGATCAAAATCCCTTCAGTAGTTTTTCTGTGATGCGGTAACAGACAGACATACAAAAATTCTAAAAACTATAGATTTGGCCTCTGTATTGATAATAATGTTTATTATAATAACATTTTCCAAAAAATATTTCATGTACAGATTCGGCTTACTTAAAATTTTATTATTATAACCTTTAGCTCAAATTAAGTAAAAAACTAAAACGAAATATACATATTTACAGACCTTAGAATCATATTTTATATTGATATATGTATTTTTCTTGCTCAAAAAACACAGTATACTATTATTTTACTTTTAAATATGTACTATTTTTTTACAAGATATTTATTATTCATATTTGTAGTATGTCACATATTATGTACTAGCGGCTCACCCGGCCTCGGTTCGCTCGGGTTCGCCTCTAGAAAAACAGAAGCAAATGTATCCCACGGGAACTGTACATTTTTCAGGGATAAAAAGTGTGCTCTTCCAGACTATAATTTATCTCTGTGCCAAATTTCATCCAGATCCGTTCAGCCGTTCTGGCGTAAATGTGTAACAAGCATCCAAACATCCATCTTAACTCTCACATTTATAATATTAGTAAGATATACGGAGTGAAACATACGAAACTATAAAAGAATAATCTAAGTCCTTGTTAGATTGTGGTGTTTTTTTATACTGTTGGCATAACCAGATTTTTTAATTAATTATCATAAATTTGTTTTCGGCATAAACTCTTCCATCCCTCTTAAACTCTCCATCTTTATCATTATACGCTGTCAAAATTTTAGCCATTCAGGTAATAGCTAGACCTAAGCGGCTTGATTTAATTAATCAGTTAGACAAACTGATTAATTAGATTGATTTTGATTGAACTATTATAACAAGGTGCTAAACTATTAATATTATACACATATTTCAAAAATATAAATGCACTCTCTATTTCTTTCCTTTTTGGCTTTTACTACCAAAGTCTGGTGAGATAATTGACGATGATTTTACGTGCTCTTAGAGGAACGGGGTGAAACACCACCAATTTCCTAACTTCGAGCTGCTCCTGGGAATTTTGCACCAGAAAAACCCAATAACTATGCTAGGCCCGACACGCGACTCGAACCAGAGACCTCCGGATCTATTGCCGTACACGGCAGCCACTAAACCAACAAGGCCACCATACGACTCTCGTAAAAGTAATTAATATTTACTAAGTCCACACATATAACAAAATATCAAGTTATACCTCACAGTTATATTTGTTTACATACAGAATATAAACAAAACTGCTTTCAAACAAAATCTTTCCTCGGGGCTTTTGGGAAAAATATTGTCAACTGTTCCATCATAGCGCCGATAGAAATAGGTACAAAATTTGTGTATTTTTTAGAATTGTTTCAATAAAACATTCGTTGTTTAGGGTCAATAAAATAATATTTTTTTGTTCTATATTTTGATATTCAAAAAATATTGAATTTATTTTGTACTATAAATAACTTAACAATAATTTAGATTTACGCGAATATTTGACATTCTAAGTAAAACTATCTTTTCGAATCCTTTCGCGAATTTATTTTGATCTTTGGTTCCCGATGTTTCGAATGCTTTACAGCAATCATGGTCACGGGAGAGACCGAGGTGTTAGATGTCTCAAAGGTATTACATAGTTGTTACAAACAGCCTACCCACGAATAACAACCAAATAAAAAAAATCGAAAAATGACACTAAAGTACCTTACAATATTTTAACTTAAAACATTTTTATAATTTTAATTAGTTTTATAATATATATATAATATTTTCAATTGTACTAATATTTATAAATCATTAGAATATTTTAAAATTTAAATTTACTTGAATTTAAAGATAATACGAGTGATATTTTATTTATCTATAATTCGAATCTATAGTCTGTAAATCTTTATCTATAAATCGAATCTATAGTTTTTAGAATTTTCGTCTGTCTGTTACCGCAACACGAGAAAACCACTGGACAGATTTTGATGAAATTTGGTATGACGATAGCTGGTTATCCGGGTCTACATACAGGATACTTTTTACCGAGGGAAAATATCTCATTTTTAAGAAAGAAATACAAAAACTGCATTGTAAGAGTATACTAATATGTAAAACCTAAGAATTTGGTTTTTGGTCATCTGAACGCGGGTGGAGCCGCGGGCAATGCTAGTGTTAAATATGTTTAAGAATATTATTAATGAACATACAAATACAGCCTCCTGGACGCTGCTTTGCTTGCAAAAAACCCTGTACTTAAATAGTAATGTATTACATTACACATAATACATATTTAATTACACGATTTTATTTTTGAGTTTGATCAATGCTCTAAATTGATGAGGAGGGTGGTGTGATGACTGGTATCTAGGACCTGCCTAATTATTTTTTAGCTTTTAGTTCATTATCTACATCATTTTTATTTTTCTTTTCAATAAACCCGCTTAAAAAAATATCCATTTATCATAATACTTTCTTATACATATACACTTATAGATACTTTTTTATTTAAAACCTATTTTTTCGGCGAATATGTGACTCGTGGAGGATAATGTTGTGCATAAAAAATTAAACTCTATATTATTATTTGTATAATTACTTACGACATTCAATGAATAAAGCATATTGAAATAGCTTGCAATAGATATAATTCATATTACTGTTATAGATTTTTAAACAAAACACAACATTAATAATTTTCCAACCTATTTCATCTGAATTCAACCAGATTCAAATTGTTTTTCGAACAATGGATACGTACATTAATCTTTGAAAGTTAGGTCTTTGCATATTTGAAAAGATTCTATGTTTATACATCGCTTGTTACTTTATGGTTATAGGTATTAAAAATTCCAATTTGCCATTTTATTTATGACACTGACTCTACGTTCTGATATTATTATTGTTATACATAAAAAAATAATGTCTTATATCTACGTAGATATACGTGTATACTTACTACGTAGATATTGTATACGTATACGAAATAGAACTCTTTCGATGGCATTTTACATTTACATTATATATTTTAAATAGTTAACCTCATTTAATTGCAGACTTCACCCTAATTGTAGTAAGGGATAAATAAATAAATATGTTGGGACATTAACACACAGCACCATCTAGTTCCATGGTAAGCTACGAGGCTTGTGTTATGAATACCAGATAGTTGATACACTACACATATATAGCTTTAAATACATACATTAGCAAACAAGCTTTTTAACAATATATTTAACAAGCAAACAAGCTTTTACTTAATTTATATGATGTAAAAGCTTGTCGCGAGAATAAATCTTGACACCTTTACTCTAAATTTCTAATATAAGGATAATCTCGCAACAAGCTTTTATGTTATATAAAATTTTGTATCGTGTAACAAATTGGTAAGGTTTATTTTATCCATTTTTATTTTATTCTTTTAAGCACATTAAAATAAAAACTTGTTTTTGAAAATGTTTTTATTTATTATTAATGAATAGGTTAATACATATTATAATAATAGCAACACTAAATAATATTATTAATTAACAAAGTCTTAAAAAGATTTAATAATTAAATAAAAAAAATAAAATTTAAATAATATTGCTATTTTTAATTAATACGTATTAAATAAATTAAAATGTGCCATTTTTGAATTATTGAAATCATTTTGTAAAATTGTGGGTGGGGCAAGTCTGTAACATGTAAATCTAATCTTTGTCTATCGAATCTTTGTGTCTAAATCTTTAGTCTCACCCGTGACCATGATTGGTGTAAAGTATTCGACACGTCGGGAATGAAAAATAAAAATAAAGAAAACGTAAGTACGTTTTTAATTAAAAAGTATGGTAACAAGAACCTAAGTTACATGCCGGTAAGCTTGGTAAGGTAAATGAAATTTTAATGAAATAAGGTAGAATAAATTATTTTAAGCTAAAAATATACCTAGATAACGTAAATGTCGAAATAGTTCAAAGTTCTTTAATCCCTCAACGACCGCGGACACGCCGGCGCGGCATTACAGTTAACAAGAGATTTCTTAGAAATTTACCTGGAGGTGGTACACTAGATTTGTTTCACATGTTGCTTGAAACAATGGATAAAATGTTACTACAGCTCTATTTGAAAACTTTTGCATGTTATATTTGAAAAAGTTTTGTTAACTGTAGTACCTACCTAAATATTAAAAGCTTTTATTCATATTTAAATTTATTTAGTTCTAGCGGCTAACTCTCGCTTCGCTCGGGTTACCCTCTAATAGATAATGACTATTTAAAACTTCTCTAATCTTTAAAATTGATTCTACTACTATTACATTCGAGTACGAAATATTTAATTTATACTTATATAAAAATACGCTCAACTTATGAACTCCTTTTTTGAAAGTCGGTTAAAACGTATAATTAGCAATTAAACTTAAACACCTTCATTATTATTAATGTAGATTCAACTTAGCTACAATTTTATTAATATATAGCATAGATGATAGTATTGTAATTTAAAATTGTATCTATCGCTTTTCCTCGTTTACAATAATTCAAAATTCCTAAAAACTACTGTGAAAATTTCAGAATTTTAATAGTACATTATATTTGGCTACAAAAATAACCCACATATTCCTTCTCGAAGAACTTTAACTGTAATTGGAGATGTTCTGCCTCTTACGTTCGGCAAATAATAATTTTTGTTAGAAATCTTGCCCTCATTCGGCCTCCATTTGATGTGTTTGCTTTGCACTTAATCTTCGAGATGGCGGAAATAAAAATAGCCACTTCGATGGCAAGTATAATAGATATATATATACAGTGTGACTTCATCTTCACTGTCAACAGTTTTCTTCTGATAGAATATAAATATTGTTATAGAAATAAATTATAAATCGTTATCTTTCAAAACTAACTTTGACTTGAAAATTAAATATTTTATTAAAGTATCAAATTATTATTTTTTTGTGTCAATAACCAACACAATTTATTTAAGAGATAGAGTAGTATCAGGATACTTCGGAAATTTGAATGAAGTTGTACAATATGTTTAAATTATCAATACAGTAAATATTTTAATAATTTATAAATATTAGTACAATTGAAAATATCAAGCAAATATTAATGTTAAGTTATGTATACTTCATAATAAATTCAATATTTTTTGAATATCAAAATATAGAAAGAACAAAAAAAAATTTTTTTTTGAACTAAACAATGAATATTTTATTGTAACAATTCTAAATAATAAATAAATTTTATACCTATTTCTATCGGCGGTATGATGGAACAGTTGACAGTAATTTTTCCCAAAAGCCCCGAGGAAAAATTTTGTTTGAAAGCAGTTTTGTTTATATTCTGTATGGAAACAAATATAACTATGACGTAAAACTTGATATTTTGTTTTATGTGTGGACTTAGTAAATATTAATTACTTTTACGAGAGTCGTATGGTGGCCTTGTTGGTTTAGTTGCTGCCGTGTACGGTAATAGATCCGGAGATCTCTGGTTCGAGTCTCGTGTCGGGCCAAGCATATATATTGGGTTTTTCTGGTGCGAAATTCTCAGGAGCAGCTCGAAGTTAGAAAGTTGGCGGTGTTTCGTCCCGTTCCTCTAAGAGCACG
The DNA here is from genome assembly GCA_951806755.1 of Brenthis hecate. Classification (NCBI taxonomy): domain Eukaryota; kingdom Metazoa; phylum Arthropoda; class Insecta; order Lepidoptera; family Nymphalidae; genus Brenthis; species Brenthis hecate. The sequence goes on along the minus strand of OX638265.1, from coordinate 5,332,102 downwards.
TAACATCATTGTCAATAGTCTCACCAGACTTTGGCATTACAATCCAAAACGGAAAGGAATATAGAGTGCATTATGTATCAGTATGTGTATATTCTTATAATATCTCCTGCATACATGACTCGTTTCAGTATCATTGGCCGCCGTGGCCGAAATCATTTAGGAGTACAGTTAAAACTACGATTATAATATACTAGCGAGTAGCGACTCATCCTCACTTCGCTCGTGTTCGTCGCTAGCTTGATTACGCATACAAACTTTCATCCCCATTTTCACCCTCTTAAGGGATGATTTCTGAGATAAAAAATATCCTATGTCCTTCCCATTGTCTCAAACTATCATCTTACATAATTTCATCCAAATCGGCTGAGTAGATCCAGAGCTAACCCCCTACAACGTCACAAACTCACAAACTTTACCTCTTTATAATATTAGTATAGATAGTTAGAACTATGGGTAAGTACATAATGTATATTATATAGTATCTTTTAAATTATTTTTAAATAATTAAACGCGCATGAAACTCGAACCTGTATCTTCCGCTTCCGCTTTAGGTTTTATTATATTTTATTCCTTCCTTATATTAAATTGTAGTCTAATTACTAATAAAATAATTATTTTAATACTTATTGAACAAAAATTGATATCTTGCAATAAAATAATAAAAAATGGTATTATGCACTGCGTTTTCTATTCTATAATAATTAGGTACGTATTTAAAATTTTGAGAGCTCATGTAATAAGTCACTAGTATATTTGCAAATATCAACTAATGCCATCTGTTGAGTAGTAATGGAACTATGAAGTAAACATTTGTTTGAAATAGTACTGAAGTAAAATTACATTCATAGAAATAAAACGTTTTTTTTATTACAATGTTTTTAATTTGTATCGTTATCGAATCTTCCTACATTGGCAACAATTTCTAAAATAACATAAAAAACATATTATATTCAGAGTATAAGCATAGTGTACAAAAGAACAATTGAAATCACTTCGTAGCTTACAAAAATTTTGCTAGATGGCGCAATATAATAAATTGAAAAAATATTCTTTTAATATCTATGGTATTCTAAACCATTTAATAATTACGAATAAATTAATCAATAAAAACATCAATACAATGATTATGAATTATATTATTGTGGCCTTAATTAAAAAAAATCTTAACATAATATACAGTATGGTAAATCTCTCCGTTACACTATAATATAATAAGTTAACTTTTTTTCTGATTTGATACTGTAAAATTAACTATGTAAATTAAACAAACACACATAGACATGTTGTGACATTAACACACAGCGCCATCTAGTTCCATGGTAAGCTACGAGGCTTGTGTTATGGATACCAGATAGTTGATACACTGCACATATATGACTTTATAAATATAAACACCCATGACTGGAGTACAAACATTCGTGTTCATCACACAAATGAATGCCACCAGCGGGAATCGAACCCGCGACCGCTGGCACAGCAAGTAGGGACTACAAACTCAGCCAAACGTGTCGTCAAATAGTTTATTCATTCATAAAAACAAATGATAACACGGTAGAGATAGTCTGTATCAATGTATGTAAGTGTAAACAAAGTTCCCCTGCCAAGTTGAACTTACCGCAACTGCGCTTGCGTGAAAACTTGACCACGCCCCTAGATATTTTCTATCTCACAATAAACGAGCCCTCTGAAAACTCCTCGTTACTCATGGGCTCCTGGTATCTAGTAGACATTTTCCGCTCTAATCGGGATTTCCAGATATCTTATCCCTTGGAATTAGATTTTCCCCTTTTATCCATTTCCCCACTCAAATTTTCCTAGTGAGTTTTCGCAAGATCTTTCATTATATGCTGCCCTGGTACTATTTTTCGTTGCCATGAAACCTTCTACGAAGCCGCTACGAAGTGCTACGGTCCATTACGTAGAACGCCATCTATTATTATGGTGAAAAACCTTAGGTTGAAAATTTTTTTTATTGAATAAGCTGTTTCTGTTTTATTAAATATATATAATGTAATAAAATAACTTACATATTTTCTGGTTATTTAATTATGAATCATTTATAATTTTCATTGTTTGAAAAAAGTAAAATATTTTGTTTAAGTTATTAAAAGAATAACTTAGCGAAAAATTGAATTTTAACTATACTTGAGTTATATTATATTTTATAATTAGTTTGTTTTTAACTTCATTTAAATAACTTTACCCAGATATATATATATATATATATATATATATATATATATATATATATATATATATATATATATATATATATATATATATATATATATATATATATATATTACTTAAAAATTTATTTGTTGAGTTTTTTGAAAAACCGCTCTATCGATTTCGATAAAATTTAGATGGGACCACCTGGGAAGTATACGAAACAAAAAAAAATCCAAATTGGTTTTAATCGGTTCTTCGAGTAATCGGTGAACATACATGAAAAAAAAACAAAGATTCCGACGAATTAAAACCTCCTCCTTTTTGGAAGTCGGTTAAAAACTTTAAAATGGTCTGTCATCCAAAATCAAAATGGCCAATCAAAATCGGCCCCGTAGAATAAGATTACATCACATCATAATAATAATACCTGTAAGTACTCTTTCATTCTCTGTTAGCCTAGTACTCGTTTCCATAGATCGAAAGCCTTCTACAAAACCGCTACGAGGGCCTACGAACGGTATGCCACCGGGTAAAACTTTTATTCCGGTACGATTTTGATCAAAACATTTGGATAAAATTTATAAATTAATTGTTAGTGACTCACTCTCGCTCCGCTCGGTTTCGTCCCAGTTACGTTTTAACGCTTAATATAGATTTCTCAGATATGAGATATTATCAGTAAGTAAAAGTTGCCAAAATTTCCGCAGTAAAAGGTGTCAAAATTTGTCCAGTAGTTTTCTCATGATGCGTTCTCAGACAGACAGACCAAATTTCTAAAAACTATAGATACGGCCTCTGTATCGATGATAATGTCTATTTCAATAAAATTTTCCAAAAAATATTTATTGTATAAATTCGACTCAAAATCTTATTATACATAGATATGTGTAGAAGATATTATTTATATATCACTATGAAAAAAAAACCAAACCTTTTTTTATTGATACCACTAAAGCTCGCGTGTCGTCAATAGATAACAAACAAAAAAAAGAAAATCGTTTGAAAAACATATTATAAACACACAAACAAATAAAGGAAGCTACACACGCTAAGGTATGACACAATATTGTCAATACAGATAACGTACAAATGCGCACTCTACCTTACTTATCTTAGCGTTTATGGTCACTTTAAGCTCTATAAATAACCAATAGAGTACATAATTTACATAGTAACTGTGTTACTCGCAACGCTTCTATAAGCTTTCCATATAGAATCTTTGGTGGGTAACATATTCTATCCGCGTAAAGCTAATAACTTTTTCATTTATGGGATTACGATATCAGTGACTTCCCGATAACATTTTCACCCTCTTCGTTGATGTCATATAAAACATTTATCATGCTTCAGCAAAAATTGTAATCCTGTAAAATTCGTGAATAGAATGTTTTATAATAGATAATTTTAGTTTACATAAAACGTACCTTGAGATCGTTTTATATTTCTTAAAAGTTTTTTTTTGTTGGAACATCAATTATTGTTACATAGTTTCAAATGCACTTTGCGAATCTATTTTTATAATCTGGTAAGTTGTTTTTTTTTAAAAGTACCTACACAAAAAACTTAGGCGCTTAGAACTATTTTTTTTTTTGGTCATTAGACTAAGATTATTTCTAGTACAAACTCGTAGAAACAACAACAGATCTTACGGTAACCAAATTTTCGGGATTTTTTCAGGATAAAAAACCTATATCTGTGCTATTTCAGAGTATAATCTATCTCTGTGCCAAATTTCATCCAGATTCGATCAGCTGTTCTGGCCTGATTGAGTAACAAACATTCATCCAATCATCCAACATCTAAACTTTCACATCCATAATATTAGTAAGAATTAAGATAGCAAGAAGAAAGAAGATCAGTACACAGAAATAGTCACAATTTATCGTTTTCAAACAAATATTTTTTTTTATTTATTACGATTGACGTACGACACAATTTTGTTATAACTATATATAAAAAGTAGCGACTCACTCTCGCTCCGCTCTGGTTCATCCCTAGGTTGGTTCCCCATACAAACTTACATCCCCATTTTTACCCCTTTAAAGGATGATTTCCTGGATAAAAAGTATCCTATGTCCTTCCTAGGGTCTCAAACTATCTTCCTTCCAAATTTCATCTAAATCAGTTCAGTATATCCAGAAATTACCCCCTACAACGTCACAAACTCACAAATTTTACCTCTTTATAATATCAGTATAGATAATACATAAATTAATGAGAGTGATATTTTTATATTTTCAAAGAACTTATAATAAATATTTCCACAATAACAATATCTTCCTAAACAAAATACGTTAAAATAAGGACAATCTTAGTACATAAATGACACTGTATTAAGTAGGTTCATGCTTTCCATAATAATCCACTTAGCACCGTAACCTAAATTTCTTGTTTACATCTCCTTCAATAATGAAGAAAAATTGAATTTTTTACGCTCTTACCTTTTAAGAACTGTTCTCATAAAAGATTTTTCGAGGCGAATCTGTCTAAAACAATATAAATATATAAAGTAACGAAATGCCTCAGTGGTTTAGTGGTTAGCATATACGGCAGCAGCCACGGAGGTCCTGGGTTCGAGCCCCGGGTCAGAACAAGTATACTTATTAGATTTATTATTAAGAAATCTCAGTAACAGCCCGGACTTGATAAGTTGGTGTTTCACCCATGTGGACGTAAAGGCCTCAGTCCTGTCGAACTATCGTCCTACCGGAGAGTGACAGAAATAGAAAGCAAAATTGTGTTTGCGCGCTTACTTCTGCACTATTATTATATTACACCATGTAATTATATTGTACTGTGACAATTTATTCTACAAACATTACTACATATTATAAAAGTTAAAACAAAGTCCTCCGCCGTGTCTGTCTGTATGTCTGTTCGCGATAAACTCAAAAAATAATGCACTGATTTTCATGTTATTTTCAGCAATGGATAGATTCGTTCTCGAGGAAGGGTTTAGTATATAATTTGTTAAGTTTTTGTATACATTAGCTAAAATATAACGATATTTGTTGGAGGTGTCGGAAAAAAATAAGCCGTCTGGGAGCTTTCAACGAAAACGTTGCCTAAACCCTTTGAGATATAACAAAATAATATATGGTGGAATTGTGTATATTAATGGGTGTACAGAAAAGTCCACAATAGCATTTATGTCTATCTTATTATAGGATTATAGGTAGGATTATAGGTATTCTTAAGGATAAAATACTATATCCATTTTAACACCTAGGGACGAACCCAAGCGAAGTTAGGGTGAGTCGCTAGTACACAATATACAAAACTAACCTATATACAAGACTAGCGACTCACCCTCACTTCAGTCGTGTTCGAGTCTAGGTACGTTTTAACGGCCTTCCTCAATAAACGAGCTATCTAGTTCAAAAATATTTTTTCCAAATTAGATTAGTAGTTCCTGAGATAAGCGCATTCAAACAAACAAACTCTGCCTCTTTATAATATTAAGTATAGATTTCTGAATGCAACTAAGTTTATTTATTAGCTAGGTACCTATTATCTCTGTTTTTTTACCATTGAACAAAATATACCTAGTATCATGCCAAAACTATACGATAACATATTTTCCTTCCATACTTAATATTTAAGTGATGGATCATTTTATTTGCTCCCTCTACAAAATATGTAACTTTTGCTTACAGCCTGGAGGTCTTGTTAAATTGAATAAGATCCGAACAAGTCACTGCCAAAAGGAAAGATAAACAGATATTCTAACTTCACCGCGGAACAGAATCCCAAAGGATTGAAGTTCCAGTTTGCTTTCTCTTCTTATAAGCCTAAAGATGAAAGCCAACTTAAGTCTTACGTAAACAAAAGCATTCAATGTGTTAGTAACACAAGGAACGATTATTTTACGTTGGCGATATCAATATAAAATATTATATATATATATATATATATATATATATATATATATATATATATATATATATATATATATATATATATATATATATATATAATATTTTATATATAATATATATATATATATATATATATATATATATATAAATTACTCACATTCAAATTTTGAGCTGATATCACTAAAGCAAATTTGTAGATTTATTTTACGAAATGAACGTTATTAAGTGGTAGTAGACTAAAATAAAATATACACAAATAAAATAATTGTATTATTTTTTATACTGAATAAAATGATATTAAAAATCACACTGTATATTTTAATTATCTTAACAAACAGACAGCCTGTATCCTATTTTGCTACTACAAACATTTACGAAACGAGTGATCCAGTCGGTAATATATTAGGCAGTTCGTAAGTGTTTTTCTAAGTGTCGATTGCATATTTCCACATGGTATTGATTTGATAACGATTTATTCATAATTTTAAATGATTTGCTTAAAAATTTCAAAAAATATAGATTTTTTTTATGATGTGATGGCAATAACCGAGTGTGTTTCCGTGAATTATAGGACACCTAAATCTTTGTATGTAAACAACTTTCTTCGTCCAATAAAGTGCAATAAAATATTCTCACTAGATAAATGAAGAAACAGGCTTACACACAAAGCTGGGTAGGGTATTTCTCCAAAATTGCGTCCTTCATCTGATTAATCTGGCCAAAAGTATTTTCATTTTTGGCTCTATTCAACATACTCTTATGATTAAAGATATGCCAAATAATATTTGATATAATCAGATGAAGAACGCAATCTCGGAGAAATACCCGGTACTGTTCTTTTATCGAATGTTCGCAAACAAAAAAATGTTTAAACAACGCGTATTAAAAACAATGCCTTAAACAATGTCTTAAAAACATTAATTGTAAGTAAAGAGCTATTGTAAAGTCTAACAAACGATGTGGGCAGAATACCAATTTTAAAAGGAATTTATTAGCTGAATATGCAAATAAAGCAAGTGTACTCTCCACAAAATTTACATTTGCCAAGATATCCTTTGTTTTCTGGCGCTGATATATACAGACCTGCCAAACGAGAAAATTAACGAACATCTGAAACGTTTTTTATCTATGTATATTATATATTAATTTATGTATCTTATAAAATAAGAAAAAAATAACATTTAATAATAACTTTAATAAGTCATTATGATACTTCTTATAATCCTTAGTCTCTCCCGTGACCATGTTTGCTTTAGAGTACCTATTCGAAACGTCGCAAACCAAGAAAATGTAAATGACGACCCCAAAAAAATTTCGAAAATAGTTTATAAAAACGGAACAATTAAGTTAAATTGAAATAAAAACTGCAAACCAAATTAAATAATTATCTACCAGAAACAGGTATTTAAATATAAAACCTCTATAGAGACTCTATATCTAGAATTAGATGACCCAATAGTTGAAAACTCCATACCATGATTAGCCATTAGATTTTTTTGGCAGTTATGAATTTTGTCTGTAAATCACTGTTAACTAAGATTTTTGTTAATAATGCTAACTTGAAATTCTCAATTTTGCCAATTTAAATATCTACTTCGTGGAACAAAATGAATGCCGAGTCGCTTCATTGGAAAAAATTGCCTTTTTAGAATAAAACTGTTAAATTTTATGATAAATCTACAATGTTTACGAGTTTTATCCTTTTCAAAGAGATTTTTAATCTTCGTAAGAATTTAGAATGTTTTTGAAGCTTGTTATATTTCCACTTTAGTTAACGTTATTCGATAAATTTTTAACGATTTTTACCACTATATGGAAAAAGTTTTGTACGCGATAAGTGTTTAGGTTTAAACGTGTAATAATAAGTCATTTTCGTTATAAAACTTAACACAATAAATAGTACTTCTGTTTCTATAGTTTTTATTATTATGTAAATTATTTCTACATTAATTTAAGATTAATTTTATTCTTAAAGCTGTATAGAATAACTTTTGCCCGAAGCTATCTTCGTGTAGTTAATTTGTGTCTGTCGGTCATAGCGTAAACTTAGATCACCTATATATATATATATATATATATATATATATATATATATATATATATATATATAATATATATATATATATTATAGACCTAGATAGACTTTTTTAAATTAAATAAATGGGCTAACTATAAAATACAGAAATAAATTTTATATTATATTTGTATTTTCAGATATTACATGCTCTAACAAATAAACGAACAAAAAGAACAACAAACTTTTATTTATATTATTACTAGCAGAACCCGCGGCTTCGCTCGCGCTAAAACTACAAAAAATCTTTAAAAAGGTAGTTTCATACAAACTTTCATTCCCTATTTCACACTCTTATAGAATGAATTTCGAAAAATGCTAAAATACGTATTTATTTGATTTTATTGAAGAGCATTAATACCGAGTTTCAAGTAATTCTTATCATAAATATTTTTTTGGATTGTATTATAACGTGTTTTCCCGTGGGAATTAGATAATCTCCCGCGGTAAAAAGTAGCCTATGCCACAGCTCTCCAGCTTTCCAATTATCTCCACACAAAAAATCAAGCAAATCCGTCACTCCTTTTCGACATGAAAGAAGGACAAACAAACAAACACACTTTCACGTTTATAATATTAGTATAATATATAATATGTTTTTATTTAAAGAATAATTGGTAGCTAAATATATTTCCTTGTAGCACACAAAACTATATTCCCAGTTCCATAAAGCAAACGGATTACTGTAGAAACACACTAATAATGTACCGGACATCCGTATCCGCATACAGCGGATCTTAAACGGATCTTGAAAAATACTTATTGCACATTTCTATTTATATTCTTGGATATTTGTAGAAATAGCGACGACTATATTATGACTATCTCGCGAAAATAAACTTTTAAAAGCTTTCATACATAATCACTATATTAAATGAATTTTAAGCTTTCATACAATTTTTTTACTGTTTGTTAGACTGTTACTAGCATTGGTTGCGTCGCTGCTCGTATTCAAGCAACCAAAACCGAACTTTTTTACAAGTAACTATATACTAATGCACCACAATGTTGAAAGAAAATGGTGGAGGTTGCCATTGCCAAAACGGTTCTTTTTTTAATCTTTTATATAATGAAGTAATTATACATTTTTCGTTTCAACATTAATTATAGTACATTCATACTTCATATTAAAATATTATAAAGCAGAAAGATCTGTTTGTTTGTTTATTTGTGCAATGATTAAAAGGCAATTTTTATTACCTATCTACATATATTAAGTCTAAATTTGTAAACATTGTATTGTACCCGATCACCTTCTTTTTTTGCTTAATTATGAAATGATGTCAAAAAATCTGAAAATTTTGAGGAATAAAAGTTTGTGCAAATACTCTCAATGGTAACTACTTTGCACAATATACTCGTACGATAAGTATAGCTTTTGAGACATGGAATATTTTCAGTTGCTCGCTCTGTCAGTTAACCAAACGCAAAATTAACTTTGATTTCCATAATATGTTAAAAAATAGTATGAAACATGAAAGTACTTGTCCGTTTCATACAATGTGTTGATATTTTGAAAACATAAACATTCATGTTTTATTTTAATCTTAACCTAATGAAATACGTAAGTAAAAACCACACAGTATTTAGCTGTACGGTAACCTAACGCGAGAGTCGAACTCGCACTCGCCTAATTTTTAAATTTAAAGATTTACAAACAGCATAATTTACAAAATTATACAAAATATTATTACATTTAATATACCTTCTTACAATCTATACTTATATTATAATTTATAAAGAGGCAGAGTTTGTTTGGTTGAACGCGCTAATCTCAGAAACTACTAATCCGATTTGAAAAAAATCTTTTTGCATTAGATAACCCGTTTATTGAGGAAGACTATAGGCTATATATATGGAATCATATATATATATATAATATATATATATATATATATATATATATATATATATATATATATATATATATATATATATGGAATCACAATATATAGTCTATCTATTCCATAGTAACCATTAAAATGTATGTAAGGACTAACCCGAGCGAAGCGAGAGTAAGTCGGTAGTAATTTTATATAAACACTAGAATAGGTACCCGCGGCTTCACCCGCGGCCAAACTTCCAAATCGCTAACAAAATTCACAGGACATTTAAGAAAGTATTAAAATTCACAGGTTCACCCGCTGAGCTAATCTGAAGATTACCTAAATATTTCATCAAAATCGCTCCAGCTGTTTTGGAGTCCATAGGAAACATACATACCCACATCGATTTTTGTTTTATTTAATCAACCATTTAAATTTATTTATCTCTCTCGCTCCGAAAATGGAGTCTTTTATGAAAATTTAGAGACACACCGACTGCAGCGCCACCTACTGGATCCATATGTGTTTTCAAATCTTGCAATGACCCACTCGAACATACACAAAAAATATCATTAAAATCGTCACTGCCATTTAGTAGTGATCAGTGGCACACCGACTGCAGCACCACCTACTGGGTCCATATGTATTTTCAAACCATCCAAAAATTTTTGAAATATACACACAAAATTTCCATCCAAATCGGTCCAGCCCTTTAGGAGGAGTACTTTAACAAACACACGTACTGATAAAATTATATATATTAAGATGACTTTTGTCTAATCTTAACAATTATTTCGTTGTTCAAGTTACAAATATAATTATGAAAGACATTCAGTAAAGACGTTATTACTCGTCAAATTTTCATACGATATCACGACCAGACAGAATGATCTTTTTATTACATAACCATAAAATTTACATTAACGACCCCATATGATTGCCGTTGCGTTCAACCTTTTAGGAGCAAACCTAATTGTGTGTTAAATATGAAACTGGCATGTAATTATTTCATGAAGCAATTTTATTTCTTAGAATATCGGTCTATAAATCTGAGTGACTAAAATAAAAGTTGGTTTAAAAATGGGCCTTAGTTGTCAGTTTTTAAAGTGGAAAACTCTAAACTGATATTATAGAAATGTAATTGAATTAGATTGTAGATTAATATTATTTGTAAAATAATTAGAATTTATTATCCAGTTATATTTAATTATTATGTTATATGATTGTAGGGCCAAGTTTTACAAAAAAACATTTTTCACGTATGTAATATTATAATTTAATTTAATAATCATATTTTAGCGACTTATCTCTTTCGTAATACTTTGGCAAAATAATCAATACAGCACACATTACTGGTACATTTTGAAGCTATTGACAAGAGAATTGAATTGATATTCAAGAAATTCTTTGAATTTAAGTTTGCCTGTGAAAATAAAAAAAAATGGTTAATTGATTTCACATAAAAAAGAATTTCGAACATCTAAAAATTTCTATTATAGTCCTGTGGATGTAAGGGCCACGGGGTTGCCACCCTGTTGCCCTCTCCTAAATCCAGCTTTGCAGATACTGGCCCCGAACGAATTATAAATCACCTTTACTTTATGGGAAGTCCCATGATGATTTGAACAAAGACCTATTTAGGTTTCAAATACAAGCAATATCAGTTTCATTTTTAACCGACTTCCAATTACAAAAAGAAGGAGGTCCTCAATTCGTCGGAATCTTTTTTTTTATGTATGTTCACCGATTACTCGAAGATGCCTGTAAGCGACGCGATTTATTATCTGTAATGTTCTTATATAAATCTTTATGTTGGTAATACCTACTTTTAAATATTGTGTAGTGGTAATACTTTTAATAGTGAGAGATTCGTCCATTGACCGCCGCTGCGATCGGCACGTTTAAGTCTCATATCTATCCTTAAATAAATCTATCCTCATCCACAAGTGTGTTTTCATATCGGAACATCAGATCGTCTACAGCTGGTCACTTCGAGCGGATCTTTAAATGTTCCACACGCCAAAAAGGATGGTGAACACCCGGAAGATGTATGAAAGTATGGTAAAGAAGGATGAGGAGCATCAGGAGTCCAGGTTATCCGTACAAGAGGTTCCAGTACAACCAATTAACGAAGAAAAATGCGTTAAAGAGGATAATACACAACGAGATAAAACATTTTTGCTCAACAAAAATAAAAATGAAGGTAGTATTGTAAAAACGGAAACGCCCTTAATGGCCGTTCAAAATATTCCTTCAACGTCTCGACAAGTGTTCAGTGCGAAGTCTAAGAGGTCATCGTCGTCCTCTGCGCTTGCACGTAAGAAGAAGCTAGAACTGGAGGCAGCAGAAGCGAGAGCAAAAATCGAATTGGACCTAATTAATAAACGTTTGGCGGCGGACCTAGCGGAGATTGACGACGAGTGTAGTGTGCAATCAGACCACACTAACAAGGATGTAGAAGATTGGTTGGAGCGCAGCCATCGAGAACTGGAAGCACAGCCCGTCCACGACAAGGGTCAAAATACGGACGCGCCGTGCCCACCGATCACACAGGATATCGGTACTGATGGGACAGTTCACCTTCTGGCCAGCGCACTGAAGGATCTTGCAGCCGCTTCTACCAACAACATAAATAGCAACTTGTTAAGTCGAATATGTACACCAAAAGATTTACCAGTATTTACTGGTGACCCCATGGAATGGCTTCAATTTAAGCAGGCATATGAGGAATCGTCTAAGGTGTGTAATTTCAAAGATAGTGAAAATATGTGGCGCCTAAGAAAGTGTCTAAGAGGTCCAGCTCGCGAAGCTGTCTCGGCCCTGCTGATAAGTGCTTCGTCACCCGAGATGGTAATGTCCACACTTGAGCTACAGTTTGGTAATCCTGACCTTATAATGTCACGCATCATGGTAGATATAAAGAAATTACATCCAGTGCCGCAAGAATATCACAAGGATATTGTACCATTTTCTGTTAAAGTGCGAAATTGTGTAGCAGCCGTAAAAGTAATCGGTCAATATGAATACCTAAACGGAATCAATTTAATAACATTTATACTTTCAAAGTTACCACCCGTTCTACTCTCAAAGTGGGCAGATTACAGTTACCCGTTCATCAAGCAAGGTAAAAGACCGACATGTATCGATATTTCCGAATTTTTAAACGAAGAAGCTGCAAAAGTGTCTTCTATGGCTTTATTGACTGTTAAAAATAATTCTGATAATTATTATAATAACAAGAAAAAATACACAGAGGGAATGCATACAATTTTATTAAATAAAACATACAATAATAAAGAAAAATGTCAATATTGCCGCTTATCAATTCATAAATTACAGGATTGTAAGAAATTCCGCAAAGCATTACGTAAGGATCGTTGGAGTTTTGTTAAACGAAACCGGTTATGTTACAAATGCATAGATGCAACGCACAATAAATCGACCTGTCCAGCGGCGGCTTGTGACGTCGATAACTGTGGACAGGCCCATCATAAGTTACTGCATTTTACTATGCGTAATGACAATCAGTGTATTAGTGATAGTAACGCGGAACGGTCGTCGGTGAGCCCTGAAAGTGAAACAGTAATTAATCATATAAAAAGCGATAAGTGTAAAGTGTTACTAAAGGTGGTACCCATTACTGTGCACGGACCCAACGGTATTTTTACTACGAGTGCGTTGTTAGACGACGGATCTACCGTGTCTCTTATTAGTGCATCACTCGCCTCTCGTGCAGGCCTGCGCGGCCGCCGGGAGACGATCCGTGTGCGCGGCGCATGGGACAGCAGCGCGTTGGTGTGTGACACCGACATTCTCACAGTTTGTATAGCAAACAATAACGGTGAGCAATTTGAAACGTTACTTCGCAGTATTGAGAACTTTAGTGTACCTGTGCAAAATTTACATTTAATTAATTTTAATAACTATGCTCATTTATGTAATATTAAAGATGAAATTTGTTGTATTAATACTGAACCTGAAATATTAATTGGTCAAGACAATTATAATTTATTGTTACCATTAGAAATTAAAGTAGGAAAATGTAACGAACCTTGTGCCACCCGTACTCCGCTGGGATGGTGCGTCCATGGGCTGGTGCCCGCATCACTCTCGTCGCGCGCGAGGTCGTACATAAACCACGTTACCGAGGTTCAATTGGGGTCGGCTAAACCTTCGCTGGATGACCTGCACGAGATGGTCAAAAGGTCATTTACTATCGAATTTATGGGAATATCCGAGAAACCACGTCAGAATGCTGATGATCTTCGTGCTCTGGAACACCTGGAACAAACGGCAAAATTAATCGATGGTCAATGGCATGTGGGTTTGCCATGGAAGGATAGTTTATGTAAAATGCCTGATTCTGAACGTACGGCACATATTAGGTTACGTAACTTGGAAAGAAAAATGTCTCATAATACACAATACGCTCAGAGGTACCGCGATCGTATTAAGCATTTATTAGATAATAATTTTGCTAAGGAAATTTTAGATAAAACAAAAGTAAACAAAACATGGTACTTACCTCATTTTGGGGTGGACAACCCTAATAAAAAGAAGTTACGGCTTGTCTTTGACGCCGCGGCTAAAACGCATGGTGTATCACTTAATGATTATTTATTAACTGGTCCCGATTTGTTGATGTCACTGTTAGGTATCATGCTGCGCTTTCGAGAACACGAAATAGCAGTAGTAGCCGACATCAAAGATATGTTTTTAAAGGTTAAAATTTTACCTACCGACCAGGACGCTCTTAGATTTCTGTGGCGTGATAACCCTAGCCAGCCTATAAGAACATACAGAATGACATCGCTAATATTTGGTGCGAACTGTGCGCCGTTCATTGCACAGTTCATTAAAAATAAAAACGCAATGCGTTACGAATCGTCAAAGCCCATGGCGGTTCACGCTATTCGCGAACAGCACTATATGGATGATTACATAGATAGTCAACCGAATGAAAATATATGTACTCGATTGGCGCACGATATCATTTATATTTATAAACAGGGGGGCTTTGAGATTCGTAACTGGCTGAGTAATAGCAAGACTTTGTTGAATAACTTGCCTAAGCAATCGCTATCCACTACGGCCGCTACCGTGACGATAGGAACGCGTCATAACGATGATGAAGGCGAGCGCGCTTTGGGGGTTATTTGGTATCCCGACACCGACACCCTGGGTTTTGTCACCTCGTTTAAACGCATATCCAAAGAAATAATGGATGGTACAAAATGGCCTACGAAACGCGAGTTATTAAAAGTGATTATGTCACTGTTCGATGTTTATGGTTTTCTTTCGCCGTTCACTATAAATGGTAAATTATTACTTCAGGAAACGTGGAAGTCGAACGTCGATTGGGACGAATTAATTACGAAGGATATTCATAAAAAATGGTGCAGATGGTTAAAGTTGTTAAAATCAATAAATAATATACGAATACCCAGATGTTATCAACGAGTGAATGCATCGACGATACGTCACACTAACGCGACTTCATTCAGTAACTTAGCTGCGTCTACGCACACTGATGCGCCGACCGGCGACGGACGAGTAAGCGAGTGTTATAATTGTTTACAACTTCACATTTTTTGCGATGCGTCAATACAAGCTATGTGCTCGGTCGCTTACTGGCGTTGGGTGGATAATAATAAACAAATAAGAGTTTGTTTCGTGGCGAGTAAATGTCGAGTTAGTCCTGTAAAACCGGTTACAGTACCTAGATTGGAATTGCAAGCAGCTGTAATGGCTGCACGATTAGCAAACACACTACAGTCCACACATCGAATAAAAACAGCTGATCGATACTTTTGGTGTGATTCCACGACGGTGTTGCAATGGATACACAACAACAAAAGGTCTTACAAACCTTATGTAGCTCACCGCTTGGGCGAGATCGACGAATTGACTCAAAATAATGAATGGAGATACGTACCGACTTCAATAAATGTTGCAGACAGAGGCACACGGGAGAACTACGACAGTCTACATCTGGATGGTGAGTGGTTTAATGGACCTACCTTTCTGTACGAGGCGGAGAGTTCATGGCCTACGAGTTCCGTTATACCTAGCGTCGATGACTGTGACCTGGAAT
The DNA here is from genome assembly GCA_951806755.1 of Brenthis hecate. Taxonomy (NCBI): domain Eukaryota; kingdom Metazoa; phylum Arthropoda; class Insecta; order Lepidoptera; family Nymphalidae; genus Brenthis; species Brenthis hecate. Next base: position 5,316,058 of record OX638265.1, on the reverse strand, counting down.
GTGTAACTAATATTTTACAAGTAGATCACTTACCTGAACACGCGGCTGTACCCGATCCTATGCGGTTTTCTTCTTGGATACGTCTCTTAAGAAGTATGTCTGCTGTTCTGAAATTTATAAGTAAATGTCAAAAAAGGGAACTTGATGAGTGCACTATCATGAAGCGCGGTGAAACGCAGCTTCTACGATATGCGCAAAAGCAATTTTTTAGTACAGAAATAAATTTAATAAAAGGTGGAAAATGTTTAAATAAAAGTAGTAAGCTACTTACGCTATCGCCATTTCTGGATGAAGATGGTGTGCTTCGCGTGGGTGGCCGCATAGATGTCGCTGCTGACGTTACCTACAGCATGAAGCATCCTGTAATATTAGATGGACGGAGCAGAGTAGCCAGGTTAATAGTGCAGTATTACCATGTGAACGCAGGCCACGGCAACCAGGAGATGGTAGTAAACAACCTGAAACAAAAATATTGGTTAATACGAATGAGACCTACAGTAAAAGAAATATAAAAAAAATGCATGCTCTGTAGATTAAGAAAAGGGAAACCTCAGATACCGAAAATGGGTGACTTACCTTCTGCGAGAGTAGCTCATCATCAACGGCCTTTTACTCACTGCGGGACTGACCTTTTCGGACCTATGGAGGTCACAATAGGCAGACGAAGAGAGAAGCGGTATGGTGTTATTTTTACCTGTCTCACTGTAAGGGCAATTCATTTGGAGACAGTGTCTTCCCTCAATACCGATTCCCTCATAATGGCTCTTCGCAGGATGGCTTCGAGGCGTGGTTGGCCTGCATATCTGTACTCTGACAATGGGACTAATTTGAGAGGGGCAGATGCTGAGCTTAAGAAGGCAGTAGCAGAGCTCGATGAACAAACTCTGAAAACTACAGCAAGCATCCACGGCACGCAATGGACCTTCATACCACCAGCCAGCCCTCACTGGGGTGGGGCGTGGGAACGCTTAATTCGAAGCGTCAAGGTTGCACTGAAGGTGGTCCTCAAGGAACGAGCACCCAGAGAGGAGGTTCTTAACACTCTGATGGCAGAAGTGGAAGCTATGGTGAATGGACGTCCGCTGAGTCACGTGTCAGTAGAAGTTGACAGTAAGGAGTCTTTAACACCCAATCACTTTTTACTCGGCTCATCATCACACTTACCACAAATGGGCAACTTCGACGATTCCGATTTGTTTCTAAGACGGCAATGGAGAATAGCACAAAGATTGGCAGATATGTTTTGGAGAAGGTGGGTAATCGAGGTGCTGCCAGAGCTAATACCACGCCAAAAGTGGACTACCGAATTACGTAAACCCCTTCAAGTAGGGGACCTAGTGCTGGTTGTCGACCCTAATGCCCCTCGTAACGTTTGGCCGCGAGGTATAGTCGAGGAAGTTTTCACTGGCAAAGACGGTTGTGTGCGAGTGGTACAAGTTCGAACTCAGTTAGGTAGTCTAAAGAGATCTGTTGCTCGCGTCGCTAAAATTCCTTTGGATGTATGAGTGCTGCGGTAGCCGCACTGAGGTGGGGCTGTGTAAGCGACGCGATTTATTATCTGTAATGTTCTTATATAAATCTTTATGTTGGTAATACCTACTTTTAAATATTGTGTAGTGGTAATACTTTTAATAGTGAGAGATTCGTCCATTGACCGCCGCTGCGATCGGCACGTTTAAGTCTCATATCTATCCTTAAATAAATCTATCCTCATCCACAAGTGTGTTTTCATATCGGAACATCAGATCGTCTACAATGCCTAAACCGATTTGGATTTTTTTTTGTTTCAAAGGGTATACTTCCCAGATGGTCCCATATAGATTTTATCGAAATCGGTCGAGCGGCTTTTAAAAATATCAACAATAAATATATTTTTTTAGATAAATTGCTTAATCGAATACGTAAAAAACTTTCTTCTTACAAATTACCTGCTTATTAAGTCTACACTAAAAATGAAAAAATAATAACTTTTTAACAAAAAATAAAAACCGACTTCCAGGCACTAAAATGTAAAAAATAACTAAACGAAGGTTTTCATTTAGAATAGATACCTATTAAGATATTTTCAAAGTCAGTGCCAGCCTACAATATTTTAAAATATCAATATCTAATAGGTAAATATGTATTTTACGTATCGAAATATATTAGATTTGCTTTGCATCGGCTGGCACCGACTTCGAAAATGTCTGATTAGGTATCTATTCTAAATGAAAACCTCCGTTTAGTTATTTTTTACATTTTAGTAAAAAGTTTTTATAAATGTAATATTACTTGAATGTACTTCACTAGACCTATTCTAAGATTCTCGTTGAGAAAAATTGGCAGACTACTGATAAATTCTTTTCGACATTTCTTAGCTGCCAAACGCGTGAGATTCTATCTCAAGATTTACGTCATCTTGTAGAAGTAGGTTAAATGATATTAAGCCTTAACGAAAAAATGTTTAAGATGCTATGATAATGATCTATATATTAGTCTCGATATTAAAACTCAAAAACGGCCGATTTGAATAATTAATATATTTAAATATTTTTTGGGACTTTAACACACTACACCATCTGGTTCCATGGTAAGCTACGAGGCTCGTGTTATGGAGACCAGATAGTTGATACACGACACATATATAAATTTTAAATACATACCTACATATTATAAATATAAACACCCATGACTGAAGTACAAACATTCGTGCTGATCACACAAATGAATGCCCCCAGCGGGATTCGAACCCGCGAACGCTGGCACAGCAAGTAGGGTCACTGCAAATTGAACCAAACGTGTCGTCATGTCAATCAGTGTCAGCCGATGCAAAACAAATATAATTATTTCGATACCTAAAATACATCAAAAATTGATGTATAATATTTTAACTATAATTAGAGTTCATACCAAATCATATTTACCTATTAGATATTCATATCTTAAAACTAGCGACTCACCCTCGCTTCGTCCCTAGGTTGATTCCCCATACAAACTTTAATCCCCATTTCCACCCCCAAAAGGGATAATATCCGGAATAAAAAGTACCTATGTCCTTCTCAGGGACTCAAACTATCTTCTTACCAAATTTCATCTAAATCGGTTTAGTAAATCTAGAGATTACCCCCTACAACGTCACAAACTCACAATTCACAAACCTTACCTCATTATAATATTAGTATAGATATTGTCGGCTGGCACCGACTTCGAAAATATCTGATTAGGTATCTATTGTAGATGAAAATCCCCTTTAGTTACTTTTTACATTTTAGTGCCTGGAAGTCTATTTCTTTTATATTACATGTATTATGTATATATACATAAATAAAAATCTTTATAACTTATTATTTAGAAAGTCATTATTCTCTTACGGAAATTAAGAGAAAGGAAAATATTTATGTAGGTACAATTCCTTCCTTGCTCTAACCACATATTCATTCTAACGGGCCTTATGTGCGTAATTTATATCCTTATCACTGGTTCGAAGAGCGTGTTACAATATAGAGCATTCGTATCGATACCCGTTCACGCGTATCCTATTGGGATATAAAACTTCATGGCCCTCGATAGAATGAACTGGACGTAGCCGTATGCCAAATAAATTATTTACGATCGCAAATCATGATGCAATAAAATAGGAGCTGACGTGTGAACATTTATCTCCTCTTTTTAAATGGACTGTTAAAGGATTTAACGTATGACCGTATTTTATTTATATTTATTTTTTATACTAGCACTTGTCTAAGACTTTGCTTGTATTTCTACTTGTTCCATAGAACGTTTTTTTTAATCTCTTCCGTTGTGAATTGAAAAAGAAAGTTTATAATTATATGTACATATTATACATTATGCATATGTACATTATTATGTATATTTTATATGTACATCCATACTTATATTTTTTTATTATATAAATGTGAAAGTGTGTTTGTTTATTTGTTTGTCCTTCTTTCTTTTTATAATTTTTTATGTATTTTTAACGCGAGCAAAGCTGCGGGTTCTGCTAGTATGTACATAAATAGGCAAAAAAACAGTCCAATTCCTTTTTCTTCTATATTCGTAAAAATTTTTATTTTTTTATTTTTAGTAGCTATTTTTAGGTTTTTTAGTTCAGTACTAAGGGTTTTGAACTGATTTTTTTGTAATAAGTTTTGTATTATAAGTACATATAAAATTGTTTATTCTCAGATATTAGATTTTAAATGCATTTGCATATATTTTTCTTAAATTTCTGTTAATGATTATGGTCGAATTTCAAACACTGGGCCAATACTAGTAAATTTAAATTAAGGAGAAAAAATTATAAAAATAGCTAATTTGATTTATTTATAAAACTCTAATACTGAATAACTAACGTATTAAACCAAAATGTATTATTGTTAAATTTAAGTGTAATGGAAGTTAAACATAAATATGTTGGGACATTAACACACGGCACCATTTAGTTCCACGGTAAGTTACGAGGCTTGTGTTTTGAATACCAGATAGTTGATACACTACACATATATAACTTTAAATACATACATATATATATATATATATATATATATATATATATATATATATATATATATATATATATACGTACAACGAGTACAAACATTCGTGCTCATCACACAAATGAATGCCCCCAGCGGGACTCGAACCTGCGACCACTGGCACAGCAAGTAGGGTCACTACGAACTGAGCCAAACGTGCCGTCAAAAAATTTACTAGTTTGTTTTAAGTTATACTTATTTTTTTTATTAAAAAAGTCAATAAAGTACAGGTAACACTTAAAAAAAGTCTAAATTAAATATTAAATCTATTTTCATCTTAATTTGTACTGTTGCTAACCGCACAATATCCTGGCCCTGCCAACTGACCGCCAATTGTCCTAGAAAGTACGCCGCAAAACCAAATACTGCAGTATCTGTACCAGTAGAGTACCTAAATCTAAAAGCTTAAAAATACAAATTTTGAATACAATCTTTTAATAAAATGGTTTTTGAACTGTAAACGTGATTAGTAACTTTGGCAGAATATAATAAATATAAAATTGGAGCTGGAATGCTCATGGTATTTAGGATTTTATAAAATACTAGCGAGTCACCCTCGCTACGCTCGTTTTTGTCCCTAGTTACGTTTTTACGTTTAGTATATATTTCTCAGTGATGAGATATTTTCCCGCATTAAAAAGTATCATTTATGTTGAACCGGATAACCAGCTATGATTATACCAAATTTCATCAAAATATGTCCAGTGACTTTCTTGTGATGCGGTCACAGACAGATAGAGAGACAGACTGACAAAAATTCTAAAAACTATAGATTCGGCCTCTGTATCGATAATAATGTCTATTTCAATAAGATTTTCCAAAAAATATACAATCTACAGATTCGACTCAGTTATAATTTTATTATGTGTATAGACTAGCGCTTTCTCGCAGCTCCACCTGCGTTGTTTAATTTTTAGGAGCACTCCGGTCTCGTGGGTCGTAAAGTGATATAAGATAGCATATCTATAGTCTTCCTCAATAAATGTGATATAACACACAAAAAAATCTAATCTGACCAGTAAATCCAGACATTAGTACATTTAACTCTGTAGCTTGAATCAGTATATATTTTTTTAATTTTACTTTTCGTTAGTATCGCTTTCAATATTTTTCTTGAAAACAATTTATCATGAAACTAATTTTCTGTTTGTTATGTCTTGATGAAAAATGGCTTAGGTTACTTACGGATGATTTAACTTTATATAAGTAGAAGATATTTTTTAAATCGAGTAGTTTCAGTAGTTTAAGAGCATATCTCCTAAATATGTACAGACAAATAAACGTATTATTAAATAAGATTGAACTTTGGTAATATATTCATTAGTAACGCGCTTGCTTGGTAAACCGAATGAAGCGGGTTCAAATCTCGGGACTCGCACCTCTGATATTTTTCAATCATTTCCAACATGATTACCACTTATTTTACGGTGAAAGAAAATATTGTGAGAAAAGTTGAATATATTAAAAAAAATCTAGAAATTGGCTAGCGTGGTGGATTATAGCTCGTACCCAGTGAGAGGTTAAAAAAGTGTCTGAATACGTATCAATCCAAACTATAAATAAAAAAAAATCATTTGACTAAATACTTGTCAATAATATAACTAACAAAACAAACACGAAGGATGTTCTTAATTTGAACCTACAAAATAGTATATTGGATATGTTACATTAATATGTATCTTTGCTATAAGGAATTTTCACACTCTTTTTTATAATGAACAGATTATATACCCAGGGTGTCTCTGTAAAATAAATAAAAAAATGACTTCTTAAAGTAAATTATGGACTACGGTTTTATAGTTAGCACTTTTTGGTTTTAAAATATTTTAATATTATTAAAAAAGTTAATAATAATAAATTCTATTTGTTGGCACGTAATCAAAAGCCTCTTAGCGGTTCATTGTTGAACTACGAGAACTAATCAATATTATGTGCTTGCCAAGATACAAACAATGCGGTATGGAACTAAAACGAAATGGTAAAATTAAAATAATATTTTATGAAAAAATATCATATATATAATATTTTCATTTTTATTTTAACGTTTAGTATAGATTTCTCAGAGATGAGATATTTTCCCGCAGTAGAATGTATCCTTTATGTTGAGCCGGGTAACCAACTATCATCATATCATCAAAATCTGCCCAGTGGTTTCCTCGTGTTGCGGTCACAGACAGACAGACAGACAAATATTCTAAAAACTATGGATTCGGCCTCTGTATCGATAATAATTATTTCAATAAGATTTTCCAAAAAATATTTAATATACATATTCGACTCAGAATCTTATTATAAGTATAGGTATAGATGTATTAATTAGTTTCTAAGAATATTAGTACGTTTATGGGAATGAAACTTAATATACATTTATGGGGCATAGTTAAAAGTTAATCGAAAGATACATAAAACACAGCTCAAACTTCTGTTCCTAAAATCTTCGAGTTACGAGTAGTATATAATATTTTTTAGCTCCTGACGCAAAAAGAGGGTTGTTATAAGTTTGACGTCGATGTCTGTTTGTCTGTCTGTGGCATCGTAGCTCTCAAACAGATAGACCGATTTCAATGCGGTTTTTTTTTCATTTAAAAGCCAGTTTCCTTGCGGTGGCTTAGCTAACTATGTTTGGTTAATATCGGTCCAGCAGTATAAGAGTATAAGTTCTTTTCCAAAATGATGTAAGGTATTTTGGCGTATGATTACTCGATTAGATGCTTCACGCGTGCCAGTGTAATCGTTAAATGACAATTAATTTGCGTAGGGGTTTTTATTTAATTTTTCATTTATATTTTTTTAATTAAATGAACAGGAGATTATGTAATGCGACGTTGATAGTTTAAAAAAAATCTTGATATTAAATCTATATTTATAAAACAAAGTCGGGTTAGTTACACCATTTATAACTCAAGGAGTTCTGGACCGATTTTTAGGATCTTTGATTTGTTGGATTTGTATCCACCCCGAATAGCAGAATAACTTATAATTAAAACATCAGAAAAGTCACGAAAAATAATTATAATTAAATTTAAATGGCTAACGCTGTCTAATTCATATTAATTAAAACGTACTTAGGGACAAATCCGAGCGAAACGAGGGTGAGTCGCTAGTTAAATATAAATAGCATTTCCATTTAGTTAAACTTGTCAAAGACACTAAATACTATTGTTGCCAGAAAAAGAATGTGTAAAGAAAAGTAGGTAGATAAATATAAAAGATATAAATTTATATAGATGCTAAAATATCTATTTTATTCTATTACATACTAGGTTTCATCCACGGCTCCACTTGAACACTAAGACGATAATAAAGCCTATGTTACTCACCCAAATCCTCTGCCTACTAATATAATAGAATAAACAAACAAACAAACGAATAAATATATAGGCAAATTTGATACAAAATACAATGCAGATTTTATATATGGATATCCTAAATATTGTAAGTACAACGTTTTACAATATTAGTACAAATATGAGTCGAACCAGATTTGTAGGCGTAATATTATGCATGTGCCTATCTCGACATCACTATGCGCATTGTAAATGAAGATTGGATGTACGTTAGTATATTGGGAATATGACTACCAAAGATATGGTTTGCCAGCCATAATATTATTTTGTATTGTGTGTAAATAATGTTCTAGAATATAGTAGAAAATTTTATGCTAAAATGTTAATTATTATACTCGCACAACAATTTTAGAAATAAGAGAGTGTGTATGTGTGTTTGTGTTACTTCTGCACGCGGTAATCTATAATAAAACTCCGAGTCGAATCTGTACATTAAATATTTTTTGGTAAATCTTACTCAAATAGTCATTATTATCGATACAGATGCCGAATCTATAGTTTTTAGAATTTCTGTCTTTCTGTCTGTCTGGGAACGCATCATGAGAAAACCACGATACAAATTTTGATGAAATTTGGTATGACGATAGCTGGTTATCCGGGTCAAAATATAAGATACTTTTTACTACGGGAAAATATCTCTGAGAAATATATACTAAACGCTTAAAACATAACTAGGGACGAACCCCAGCGGAGCGACGATGAGTCGCTATTGACTAGATAAATTTCGACGAAATTTTGTACACATATAGACTGCGTACGACATAAAGAAACACATAGGCTAAAAATGATATTGCTAAAAATATTGCCAAAAGGTAAAGTCACCTGTATATTCAATCAATGTAACCTGTAATTATAAATACAAAAAACACCTGGGTTCTGGGACGCACCAAAGTGCTTGCTTGTAAATTATAACAGGTATAATCGTCTCTTTAAATTTAAGCCTTTTTTCAAAAAACTTCATACCTTTGCATAATATTAACTGCAAAATTGTAGTAAAACAAACTCCCATTTAAAAGGCACTCCATTATGCTGGTGGTAAAAGCTTAAAGCTCAATTTAAAGCTGTCACATTCAAGCCTGCAATTACACAGCGCCCGTGAAATTTTATCTACGTTCATTCGTTCAGCTCCATTCACTTTAGTGGAAGATCTATCCATCAATGAAAATTCTCACTTCCTTTTAGTTTAGCTCCCTTTTTACACTGGCTTCCTCTAAATGGTTATAAATCTTTTACCGCCGTGCTGCGAATTTATCATTTTTAATTTAAATAGTATGGCTAAATAAAAATCCGGAGTTTCGTTTTGAAGCTTTTTTGTTCGGTCGATTTGATTAATTGGATATTTCAACATCCGAGATAATAAAATATATTATGTTTTATTTTTTTAAGGTCTGGTATTTTAAATATATTATATTTCTTTTTGTAAGTAATATAAGCCTATTCGCTACTTGGTTTACATATAATATCCATAAACAATAGTTTTTGACAGGATTATTCATATCCTTCATCGAGTAGTAAAAGTTCAGCTAAATTGGTTTTTATTGTTGCTTAGGCTGTGAGAGTGAATCTCTTGAAAGATATTCTGATATTTTATACTCATAAAGCTGTCACTGAGACTGTACATATCTTGTCAGTAATAACTTGGTTTTCGATATTAATGTAGAATAGGGTTATTTATTTTATTTCTATTAATATTTTAAGTTTATGATTTAGCAGTGTCTTATCCATCAATAAATTATTGCACTAACTACGTATATATATATATATATATATATATATATATATATATATATATATATATATATATATATTGCGCAAATTTATTTTCTACATGCATATCAAATTACTAAAATATCCCACGTCCAAAAATCTTCCGAACAATTTGGCAGGGTCAACTGGAAAAACCGACGGAATTTCCCCGGCCTTCCGCGCCTTTATGGAAATCCTTTGAATTTTAAACGTTCATTCGTATGCCCAGCACGTTTTAGGTCTTATGTAAGTTCATACATTAATATGAACTTTGAACACGACAAGTACACAGATGTGTAAAACAGATTGTGACAGCTTATTTATTTTCTGTAGTTGATGTTGATTTTTCGAATACTCTACCACATATATCCACGTCGAGATACGCTTTTAATGTATATTTTTGGTATATTTCATAAATCTTATCAATCTTAATTTATTTAGTAAACTAGCGACTCACCCTCGCTTCGCTCGGTTTCGCCTCTAGAAAAGCACAAACAGATCTATTCCACGGGAACCGTTCATTTTTCCGAGATAGAAAGTAAGTAACCTGTTGTTTGACCGGTAATATAAAGTATCAATCAGCTTGCCAAATTTTACTAAATTAGATGCATAAGTTGCTGTGTACTAAGCTATACAGCTTAGCAGGGATAGTAAAAAACTATAGTAATGTATACAGATTACTATAGTTTTTTACTATCCCACGGGAACTCTTTAATTTTCCGGGATAAAAAGTATTTAAAATGTTGACCGGGGATATAAAGTACCGCCATGCAAAGTTTCATTTAAACCGGCCCTACAGTTTCGGAGATTAGCCCGTGCTAACAGACAAAGAGACAGAAAAACAAAAAAAAATTAAAAAAAAAACTGGATTAGTTCTATTTCTCTTCTTACATCCACCTGACTCGGTTTTTAACATTTTTTTTCTATGTATATATACATTCAACCTCTATAGTTTTATTATATGTATAGATTACATAACAGGACCGGTAAAATAGTCAAATAAGAATTTCATATTATGATTTCCCTGACTTTTTTTGAAATGTATAACATTCTTGGATTATGAAATCTTTGTACTTTTAGTCAAGGATAGAATTAACAACTTTGGAGTACCTACCATTTTAAATAAAAAAAAAACATTTTAAATAAAACTATCTTTTCGGATTTTTTCGCGGATTTATTGGTTCCCGACATTTCGAATGCTTTACAGCAATCATGGTCACGGGAGAGGCTAAGGTGTTAGATGTCTCAAAGTTATTATAATATAGTTGTTACAGACAGTTACCCACAAATAATAAAATTAATTTAAATAATTGAAAAATGGCACCAAAGTACCTTACAATATTTTTTAAATTTAAACATTTTTATAATTTTAATTAGTTTTATAATTGAATATGAAATATTATGTATTTAATTTTAGCTGTTATTATTATAATTATTACAATTTTTAAGAAAAAAATATTAATTGGTAATATATATTTAGTTCTGCCATTATTATGTTTATAACCATAAAAAATATTAATTAGTTGAGCCACACTATTCTATGTGTAAATTAATAACAGGATCCCATGACGATGGTAGTACACAACCATCTACATGGCATCCTGTTCAGGGATAAAAATGGTCGGATGAAAGCTAGATAGGATACATTTTGTCTTCTTGAAAATCTCCTTGTTGTATCTTCACGGACTTACAATACTATTTAATTAAATGAAAAATTCAAAAGCGCTTGTAAAAGTTTACTTGAATAAAGTATCGAAAAGAATTCAATGATTATTTTGCACATTAAATCACGATAAAATCTTTAATTTTCGCTCATTTTAATTTATTTTAAAGCTTTTGTAATCGTCAACGAAGTTTCAAATTCTGTTTATAATAAAAGAGCATTGACGTCGAATCACTTTTCACAGCACATTATGTCAGAGCTGTCGTAAGCGTAAACTGCTGGTTGTCCATTTTCTACCCTTATCTCGTGGCACGCAGCTAACGAATGAGGTCAGCTCTTGTTACGGTTTACAGTCACTAATTAGTTTCCCCGCCGTCTAATTTTGCTTTTTTTTTCTAAATACTTTTGACCTTTTATTTGTTGCACTGTCATGACTTTACTTTGTAATTATTATATATATATATATATATATATATATATATATATATATATATATATATATATATATATATATATATATATATATATATATATATATAATAAAAGTTAATGTTTTATATTATATTTTTGGTTATTTCCTTGTCTTTCTGTCAGTGATTGACAAACCTACATTTTCAATAAATGGCTTCCGTACGATAGTCTTGGTTAAGAGTTATAAAATTAAGAGATGGTTGTGTATCAATGCTTTGATTCCATTAGGTTGATAAGATTTAGCATTATAACTGTTGATGTCCTCGCGACCGATCTCGGCCATGCCGGCCAATGTTACTGAGATTAGTCAACTGCGCAGGAGATATTATAATGCACAAGTGTACGCGCCGACGCAAGTGCACTCTCTATTTCTGTTACTCTCATACTCCGGTGAGACGACAATTCGCCACGCACAGTGAGAGATCTGGCGCAGGACTGACGGTTTTACGTGATTTCCCATGCACAGGGGTGAAACACCGTCAACTTTCCAACCTCGGACTACTATTGAGTCTAAATAGAAAGAATAAACTTGGTCCTACCCAGGAGTCGAACCCAGGATATCTGAGTCTGCAAGCTGTACATGCTAGCCACTAGACCACCGAGGCAGTTAACCAATTCCTAGCTATCCGACGAATTAGCACCGACACCTCTCCCTCTTAATTCATAAGCGCAAGAAAAATAATAAAATTGCCGCTTTTTATTTTTAAATTTTAATCGGCAAAGGCTGCATAAACAATATGTTTTATATCAATTAGTCAAATATGTTATTAAATTATACTATTTTCCTTTTTTTTAATATTTACTTTACAGACCAATTTAAAACGATGAAGTTACTAATTGAAGTGTTCTATAACATTTTATGTTTAATAAATATTTTACAGAATTCAAACAAAATTTTAATAATATTTATAGTTAATATTTACTCACTAGTTCAGTTGTCTTTTTAGCGAATTTAATAATATATACAGCTTCTTAAACATTTTATTAGTAACCATTTATATATGACAATATAAAATATATATTTACTTTCTTAATATATAGAAAGTTAAAATATTAAAAAAAAAACATAAATATCGATTCTAAACTAACGAAAACATGGCTTCTCGTTTTTAAAATAGGTTTAAAATGAACTCGTATCTTTCTTAAATTAAGATGTATCACAAATCATCTTGTATGCTTCAAAGTGAAAGCGATGCTTCATTGTCATGTGTAATGGATGGAGCCATTTCCAAACCTCTATCTGAGTAACGGTCGTATTTCAATTATATAATAGGTTTCTTTGGGATTTGTAAATGAGATTTTATGGATTTTATTATTATATTTGCTATGCTTGCTTAATTATGTTTTTCAATATTTTGGATCATTAACACACAGCACCATTTAATTCCATGGTAAGCTAAGAGGCTTGTGTTATAGATACAAGATAGTTCATACACTCTCCATATATAACTTTAAATACATACTTATTTTGAATTTAAATGCCAATGACTGGAGTACAAACATTCGCGTAATAGATTCTTTAAAAATATAGAGATAACAAAAGCTTCAAACTACCCAATATTACATTAATATTAAAAGGAAACAATTATAATTATCATTTTTATATATATGGAGGTAGGTAAATAAGACAAAGGAAACTGTAACAATTAATTTATATTATTGTAGTTATTATCATCACAAAATATCACAAAATAGTTTAGAATAACCAAAGAAAATATATCAGCAAAAATACCATAAATAGAAACCTTATCCTTTAAACAATTATCAAAGCTACTTATCTTTGTTCTGATCAGCTGCTCGCCAAAGAAAAAGTGATTCGCTAACGAACACAGGGTATTTATAACATCGTATCGAGCCGTTATGTCAAATCATAAACTTTTCAAAGATTTCAAATAAAATGTTGCCAATAAAAAACTATTTATAAGTATAGTAAAATTAAAAATAATAATAAAAAAAGATTGTTATATAAAAAAAATACTGTAAAATTAATAATAATCTATCACGGCCATACTGACAGTACTTCGTCCACGAAGTACTACTATGACGCACCGACTCTTCCATTATATTATCGTTATATATAATTATACTTCAGGGTTATTTCTAAGACTAAATAGTATTACAATTTATACAGATCAACACATTACGTATATATACTAACAACACATTAAGTATTTACACTAACAATATTCCGATGTACAGCTGCATTAATATTATATTTATAACATCATCTATAACTCTTGTTATATCAACACATCATGTACAATGTACATAGCTACTTGCATAGACATGTCAGTCCCCTTCAACCGCTTCTGTTGAGATAGACTAACGCCAAACAAGTAGTACTAACAGCGAACACTTGCCAACTACATAGACATACTAATCACATTCACCCGCTGCTTGTGAGATCAATTGGTACCAAATAGGAGGCCGACCAGCGGAAGTGCTAATAACTAAGCCTGTACCCTAGACATGCTGATTCCTTTCACCCGCTGTCGATGAGATTAATCAGCACCAAGGTACGACTAACCAGCGGTTAACATTTCTTTTTTTCATCATTATTGTGCATACAAACTTGAAAATATATATCCATATTCCATACATATAATAAAATTGTTACCAAGCCGAATCTGTACATATGTATAATATTTTTTGGAAAATCTTATAGAAACAAACATTATTATCGATACAGAGGCCGAATCTATAGTTTTTAGAATTTTTGTCTGTCTGTCTGTTACCGCATCACAAAAACTACTGGAGGGATTTTGATGAAATTTGGTATGGTGATAAACATATCCGGGCAAACATATAGGATACTTTTACTCTTCAAAAGAAGGATCCAAAAGAAAATATCACATTTCTGAGAAAAAAAATGCGAAAACTGCAATGTAAGAGTATACTAATATGTAAAACCTAAACCTAAATATTTGGTTTTTGGTCATCAGAACGCGGGCGGAGCCGCGAGCAATGCTAGTTTTATATATTATTTAAAATAATAAACAAAATTAATAGCACAACCTTAACTACCTAACTAATAAATTGTATTTGTTACTAAATATAACATAATTATTACCTTAACAAATTTGATATCAGTTATTTTTAGATAGCATTTTCAACAGTAATATTTCTTTCCACCCATTCTCCGGGCTAAAATCGCAAATCTTCTTTTGCAACAATTATATTTCTTAAAATTACCTGGACCATTCGGAGCACAGCGGTCATTGGAAAGAATCGAAAGAATTTCATAGGGACCCTCGGTTTTTAATTTGTCATTACGTCTATTATCCTGATTAACATAAACTAAATAACCTACCTTATAAATTTTAGTGTTTCTTCTAACCGAATCAAAATGTAGCTTAAACTTTTCCGCGACTTGTTGTAATATTTGACTAGCCAGTTCCCGATCAGCATTAGGCTCTTAAGTTATTATCATCGAGAACATCATCTAATCGAACTTGCACCACTAGTATATTTTAATTTACAAAACATTAGTTAGAAGGTCCCTTGAATATTGCGGTGTTATTTGGAATCCTCAATATTAACAAAGAATATTGAAAGAATTCAAAAAACATTTCTCTGGCACCTTTGCTATAGCGAAATTTTAATTAAACAACTGCTAACATATAGACCGAGTTAAACATACACAGAAACTGATATCGACATTCCAATAAAATTAGAAAAATAAATCTCTGATATTAAATTGCTTAAAGAGTTACTTATGGTGATAGCTTATAACTTGTATCTATTGTATTGCTTATTTGCTTTTTTTCCTTTCTTCTTTTGTTGCTTTAAGTAACTAATTATAATAATGTCTTTGATTATTTTTTTATAGATTATAGTGCTGTTAATTTTTAATTTTTAAATGTTCCGTGTAACTGTTTACGCATGTCGTGGTTACCTATAAGTACGTTTTGTTAAGTTACTGTATATCATGTTGGTGATCCTAAATAAGTAAATATTTGCTTCTACCCCGATCAACAAGCGCAAAGGAGAAAACCCTGTAGATTTTTGTACATTAGTATTAATAGATTGCTGTACTTTCCATAGTCCGTTCGGCCACTCTGATAACTCATTACACATAGTATTCAACATATTAATTACTGTAGATACATAACGTTCAACCTGCCCATTGCTAATTCTAGGTGTACCGGTAGCTATCATGTGGTGCTCGATATGTAACTCACGAAAAAGGGCTTGAATTCTATTAGCGCTAAAATTGGTTCCACGATCAGTGAAAACTAATGAAGGTGTACCGAATATCGTAATCGTTTCCCTTATAATAGGTATTAACTCTTGAGCATTTAGTGTTTTCAGAGGTTTCAATAAACAAAATGTGGTAAACCCGTCTACCAATAATAGAACATGGTTGTACCCTTGTTTGCTTGAAAGGGGCCAGTGCAATCTAAATGTATTGTATGAAAGAGAATAGTAGTATTATCAATCGGATGTAGTAGTCCTTGTTGAATTTATTTTAGTTTGATTAGGACCAGAACATCCTTTTTTCTCTGAGCAGACTTGAAAGAATTAAAAACGTATTTTTCAATAAAAAACTATCATACCAGTAAGGAAACGAGAAATACTGCCCTCTTTTTTTTTATTTTATTTCAAGGTCCCTAATCTTAACAAATCTAGTGTCTTGTAAAACCGAAGGATATTTCTGAAAAATGGCTTTTAATCCTATCCCAAAATTCTATATCTAAATGAGCTATTGCCATTAAAAATTGTAGTAAATTTATTTTAAAACTAGATTTAGATATATTTTTTCGTACTAAACGAGAACCTAAACAATAAGTGATGATTTCGATATCAGGATTAAACAGAACAGCCTCCTAACAATTAAAATATAGTAACCAGAATCGATATCTGCGACCACATACATATTCAATTCAATACATAAATCCTCAAATCAAACTGTTGATGTTATTTGTGTAGATACTTTTAGACTACCCTCACCTATTCCAGAAATACATAAATAGCATGGGCTAAAATTGCTACCAAGACACACACACACTTACACACACACACTCTTTAATTATACTGCAATTAACTATAGTATCAATAAGCGAATTTATTGTTATATCGAAAATACTTTTGTTAAAATTAATTTCAATTTAAAAAAAAAATAACCTTATTTCCAATTTTAGTAGTATAATTATCATTCTTAGGTTTATACTCGTATTTATACATAGAATATAATGACATTTTTTTTACAAAATCAAACGGTTTATGTTCCTTTGTATCGACGTTAGTTTGAACGTCTAGTTTTAAGCATTGGGGTCTTGTATATCCTAATTAGTCACATGAATAACATTTTATATCGTTTGATCTGGTATCTATTTAAATTCGTTTAGCAAGGTTAGAATTAGAAAAAATCTTAAAATCCCTACCACTTTGCTCTAAAGGTAGTTTCTTAGTTTTTGCATATAAGTGAAGAAAAAAAATTACTTTAAATGTACATAGTTTTAAAACTACAGTTAAATGATGCCATTCTTACATTAACGTCAAATATACTACCACATACTAATTTAACTACATAATTGCAACTCTTAACTATATTTGTATTACGTAATACTTTAATATATTTTTTTCCTTTGCGTATTCGCAATAGGAATCTGTACTTTCGGAAGTATACAAAACTTTTTTTTTTTTGATCGGGACACAAAGCTTTAAATTCTTTACGTAGATTCTCCCACAAACGGCCGGTTGCAGGATCCCAAGTTTCAAACCACAGTAATGCAGACCCTTTTAGGGCCTTACCTTCTTTAGCAACGGTTACGATACTGCTCCAACCAAATTCCCTCGCGGGGAAGTCGATGTTGCTGCACCAGGACTCGGCACCCAGGTCACTCGTGGTCGGGTAGAAAATCAGCAAAGCAACGTCGTCGTCTTTCCGCAGAGTTCCGGAAACAGCATCCTTGATTGCCTTTGGAAGTTCTTGCAAAGCCGAGAGATCAATCTGCAATTATAATACATATTAGAACAGTGAACACTATCCCACTTCTGATAATAGATTCTTTAAAAATATAGAGATAACAAAAGCTTCAAACTACCCAATATTACATTAATATTAAGAGGAAACAATTATAATTATCATTTTATAAATATGGAGGTAGATAAATAAGACAAAGGAAACTGTAACAATTAATTTATATTACTGTAGTTATTATAATTACAAAATATCACAAAATAGTTTAGAATAACCAAAGAAAATATATCAGCAAAAATACTATAAATAGAAACCTTATCCTTTAAACAATTATCAAAGCTACTTATCTTTGTCCTGATCAGCTGCTCGCCAAAGAAAAAGTGATTCGCTAACGAACACAGGGTATTTATAACATCGTATCGAGCCGTTATGTCAAATCATAAACTTTTCAAAGATTTCAAATAAAATGTTGCCAATAAAAAAACTATTTATAAGTATAGTAAAATTAAAAATAATAATAAAAAAAGATTATTATATAAAAAAAATACTGTAAAATTAATAATAATCTATCACGCGCTCATCACACAAATGAATGCCAGCAGCGGGATTCAAACCGGCGACCGCTGGCACAGCAAGTAGGGTCACTACAAACTGAGCCAAACGAGTCTTAAGTCGTTACTTACTATATTTTCAACAACAGATAAGTTAACCAAATTTCTTTATAAAATTATCAAAAAGTGAGAGCTATTCTCTTGGTAGAACTTACATAAACAATGGTTCAATATCTGGATATTTGTAGGTTTCCCGATAGTGTGAACTGAAATCGTTTATTGAAAGGCAGATGTGTCGTATCTGAAAAATGCAATGACAATCTCATTATATAGGTTTTACTCGCCAAAAAGAATATTAAAGATAAATTTAAGATTTGATCACAAAAAGATTTTGTATTTTTTGTTAGTTATTTTGTGAATAAAAAAATTGACAATAGTTTTATTTTATATAGATAGGTAAATTTTATTCATATATGTGTAAGGTTTCGCTATCTTTATGTATAATAAAACAGTTATTAATTGATTATACTGGCCACACTGACGACGCTAGCAAACAAATTATAATAGGTACCTTTGTAAATCAGGCACTTAAAAATTACGAGATCTGTCAGGCTGGAAAAAAAATAAAAAAAAAATACACTTAAGAACAGAAAGAAGAAAAAAACAAAAGACGCGATTGGTCACGCTACATGCTAGCCACTACACCACCGAGGCAGTTTGTATACTTATATATCCATACTAATATTATAAATGTGAAAGTGTGTTCGTTTGTTTGTTTGTTTGTCCTTCTTTCACGTTGAAACGGAGTGACGGATTGTCCTAATTTTTTGTGTGGAGATTGTTGGAGGGCTGGAGACGGTGACATAGGCAACTTTTTATAGCGGAAAATTGTCTCATTCCTACTGGAAAACACGTTATAATACAACCCATAAAATTATTAATGATTAGAATTACTTGAAACTTGGTATTAATGCTCTTAAATAGAATTAAATAAATACGTCTTTTAGAATTTTTCGAAATTCATCCCATAAGGGGGTAAAATAGGGTTTGAAAGGTTGTATGGAATT
Source organism: Brenthis hecate (assembly GCA_951806755.1). Classification (NCBI taxonomy): domain Eukaryota; kingdom Metazoa; phylum Arthropoda; class Insecta; order Lepidoptera; family Nymphalidae; genus Brenthis; species Brenthis hecate. The sequence continues at coordinate 5,296,773 of OX638265.1, read as the reverse complement.
TACCTTTTTAGAGTTTTTTTTGTAGTTTTAGCGTGAGCAAAGCCGTGGGTTCTGTTAGTATAAATATTAATAAAAAATGTAAGCAGTTGCACAAGATTTTTGCATCATTGTTTTGAATTTTAACAATACAATATATAGATAAATTAAAAAGAATGTTAGTTATTTAAATGAGACGTTTTCTTTAAAAATATCTTTTGTATACTAAAGACGCTCCAGACGTGAAAGTAAGATGTTCCACTTTTATTTTGATAAAACGGTAGAATCTTGTCTGAATAACACGACGTATCCTCGTTCTCGGAAATATCAAGAACATTTGAGTTTTTTCTTAATTGTATGTTAACATGGCTACTTAGTTTTTTTATTCTTAAGGTACGCATATTTTTCAATCAACATCATGAAAACTGAAAAAGTTATTATGGCATTTAATATTACTTACGTCAATTATAATATACTTGTTACAGACAAGTACATAACACCTTTGAGACATCTAAAACCTTAGTCTCTGCCATGACCATGATTGTTGTAAAGCATTCGAAACGTCGGGAACCAAAAATTAAAATAAATCCGCGAAATAATCCGAAAAGATAGTTTTATTTATAATGTAATATATGATATAATTTCTATATTTTTCTTAGTTTTGTGATATCAATTATGGCAATATAATATAATGGCCATGCAAAGTTAAAAATATATTATATAAGAAGACCCACAGCCTCTTTTCTCACTTATCACTGCGTTTTTCGCTAACTTTGAGATAACGCTTGCCGGACCATATCGTAGGAAATATTTAATAATCTTATTGTTATATAGTCACAATGTATCCCACGTAAATCGAACTCAGGACTTCTGGTAATTTAAGTATAAACAAAAATAGTTGGGTCCCAATATTTGTCAACTATTTAATTTTTATGCTTGCAAAATATCATAACATATAAGTGGTGTTCAAATCAACTTTCCAACTTGTTTTTCAAGTGCACTATAAAATTGTTTCAAATACTGCGATTGGGAGCGAGCAGCATGTTACGCGGTAACTTAGTACCGCGATCGAAATAGGGTTGCCAATTAAAAATCAAAATATTCCAATGTTTAAAATTATTTATTTTTTAGTGTAGCTCTTGACATGTGTTTCGTTTTTTTATAATTCATTTACTAAAAGTTTATTAATGGTTAACGTCCTATTAGCTTATTGAATTTTTTAGAGTTTTGAGGACAGATTTTTATTTTTTACTAGCGTCTCGACCTCGCTTCGCTCGGGTTCGTCCCTAAGTACGTTTTAACAGTTAGTATGAATGGATAGTCGATCACATTCTCTGTGAAAAACATAAACAAATCTATCCCACTTTTCATAATAAAAAGTAACCTATGTAGTAAGAATATTTAATAAAATATTCACTATAATATAATATATCCTTCGATTCTATAAAAATCTTTACTTGCTTATTATTCCAATTCAAGAGAAATAATTCTTAAGTCGGTGTAAGTAAGTGTAGTAATATTATTGAAGTGAAAACTTCTATAGGCAGGTTTGTATGGGGAGTAAATTCATGTAAGCCGTCATCGACATGGTCACGTGACGTGTTAACGCTAACACTCGTAGTGCCGATAGATGTCAAAACCAGATAAATGTAAACAGTTTTAATATAGTACTTTTAATTTAAGATCAAACAATTAATTATAATTTTCATTAACTATAGATACTTTATCAAATATTTTCGAAGTCGGTGTGCTTTGATTTGTACAGCTGGCACCGACTTTGAAGAAAATATTCCTAAATTTTCCTATAGTTCCTATAGAAATGATAATATACCCATATAATCTATACTAATATTATAAAGAGGTAAAGTTTGTGAGTTTGTGAGGTTGTAGGGGTAATCTCTAGATCTACTGAAGCGATTTAGATGAAATTAGGTAAGAAGATGGTTTGAGGCCATGGGAAGGATAGGATACTTTTTGACCCAGAAAACCCTTAAGGGGGTGAAAATGGGGATGAAAATTTGAATGGGAAATCTACCTAGGGACGCACCCTAGCGAAGCGTGGGTGAGTCGCTAGTATACAAAAATAATAATATATCCATAAATGCAGGCACCGCCCCTAACATTAAAGATAAAACCAACCGTAGTTAAAAAACAATAAAATAGGTTATTATAATAGAGTTTGTTTAAGCATAAATTGTCTTTTTACGAGACCTTTTAATGAAGCTAATATTTACGTAAGACCTTGTAAGGGATAGTTTTACAACTGTTTGAAATTTACGTGTTCTGTTAACTAGATCGCTTATTTACTTTACTTTATATGTATTTGTAAAGACAGCCCTACGGTAAAGACAAAGGTTAACTTCTGTGTACCTTGGTGCAAAGGGAGTTGTTCACTTGGTTGGCTATTTATATTCTAAGATTTGTAAGAGAATTTGTGTATCTTTTAATATTTAATATATAATGAATATCTATGTATATATATATAAAGGTAAAAGAAAATAGTTTTTGTTGTCTGTCAACCAATTTTCGTTGTATTTTTGTTTAATAGCTTTTAACGAGCTTTAGTGTTATGAATAAAAAAAATCGGGAACACCTAGTTTTTTATATCTTTCTATATAAAAAATCACACTTTTTTTTTTCAAAATTGTCTCAAATTTTCAATAATGATTATGGTCGAATTCTGATCACTGGTCGAACATAGTTTTTTTTATAATATATAAATGAATACTTTAATATAAACTTCATTTTTTACTAGTAATTACCACTTAAAGTAAATTGGACTTTCCAAAAAAAGTCAGTATCCTCTTTTACAAGTCTATGAAGTTTATCGTTCCATTCTATGTCAACCAAGTGAGGGTAAGGGCTATTTTTGCACTGTGCGAATATAGTTTTGTTCTTCAAAAAAACTTTCATCCTCATTTTCACCCTCTTAAGAGATTATTTCTGGAATAAAAAGTAACCTATGCATTTTCCAGGGTCTTAAACTATCTTCTTACCAAATTTCATCTAAATCGGTTCAGTAGCTCCAGAAATTGCCCCCTACAACGTCACAAACTCACAAACTTTACCTCTTTATAATATTAGTATAGATATGTTTATATCAGTTTGTTTAAAACAAAGAGCAGCATTAGGATTGCAACATCACTTAAAATTAAAAAAAAAAAAACATCGAAAAACAAATTTCAAAGGAGATTTTTTCGTACCCCCATTACAATAAGTTACAAATGTAGCTTCAAATGAAATAGCTATTTATAATACTGAATAGTGGGGTTGAAACCCCTAACACGAGTTTGACTTACATGTTTCTATGATTTAGAATGAACACTACAGTTTATCAAGTTTGAAACTTGTATGTATGTATTACATTTTTCGATGGATCAGAAAAGATGTTTGTTGTGTAATCTCTCTATTTCTACTTAGATTTCCCTTATTACTATATTCCTAACAGTTATTTTAGACGAGAATTAATAATAAAAAAATTTAAATCGACTTCAAAAAAGGTACTAAGAAGTAAAAAATAAATGAATGGTAGTTTTCATTTACTAATATACCTAATCAGATATGTTTCTTGGAAATTCTTTATTTCAGTATAATTATTAAGAAATCTTAATACTGCACTCTTTTATCTCAGCTTTACTATATTACTTCTATACTACATAGTTAGGATTCCATCTATTTTTTCAACCCTTTTTAACGTCCCACTGCTGGGCACGGGCCTTCCTTCAATACGAGGGTGATCAGACCATAGTCCACCACGCTGGCCAAGTGCGGGTTGGCGGACATCACATGTCTTTCGAAAACTTGTTAGTTTCTCTGAGACATGCAGGTTTCCTCACGATGTTTTCTTTCATCATATTAGGCATAGGCAAGTAGTAATAATGTAGAAATGATTCGCACATGAAAATATCAGATTTACGACACCCGGGATTTGAACCCGCTTCACTTGGTTTCCCAAGCGAATGCGTTACCATTGGGCTACCACTGCCTATTTTAGTTTATTATAAAAGTTTGTAAAAGCTCTAAGAATGTCATAAGAAATTTCATTCAAATATATTTATTGATAATTAGAATATTTTTAATATCAATATAAAAACAAACGGTAACAGTAATATACATTCGTTCAAGCATAGTTAAATTAGATGAATGAAAACAGTCTCCGGTTTCGATAAGTTATTTATAATCTATTATGAAATCAATCGCTGTCTGGAAAGTTTGTATATATTGTTTATACAACTATCGGTTACCAGATTTGCTATAGAAATGGAATCTGAAATATAATTTCTAATTAAACAAAGCATTTAGTCAACCCTTAAAAGCCATGAAAAAAATTTCTGTGTACTTATATTAATTTAGATAGGTATATGAAGATTAGTTATTAAGTTTTTTTTTATATATTGGGACATTAAAATACAGCACCATCTAGTTCCATGGTAAGCTACGAGGCTTGTGTTATAGAATTATTATAAATATGACTGGAGTACAATCATTCGTGCTCATCACACAAATGAATGCCCCCCCCCCCCCCCCCCCCCCCCCTCCGGACTCAACCCTGCGACCGCTGGCACAGCAAGTAAGGTCACTACAAACTGAGCCAGTTATGTCGTCGTCATGTCAAGATACTCGATATCATACGAGTATCATTTCGGTTCCTTGGGCTTATTTATAATTTTTATTTAAAACATATTTTTAGTACTTTCACTTCTAATGTACAATAATTATAATTATATTTATTGTCTTTAAACTATATTTAAATGCAGTGTCGATTTCATAGAAAATTTTGTATTTGAAAGAAGCCGATTTGATGCGACGAGATGATGAATCTCTGGAGCCAGAAGATGGATAGTGCAACTCTTCGAGTTTGATTTGTACAATTTGTGCCTTACACACGTCCTGTTTGAGTTCCTTACAATTGTAAGGAATAAAATCTTATTTAGTGTTTTTTTTTAAATTATAATTAATTGAAGAGTTTAGTATACTTAGTGTAAAATGGTAGCATTAGGTATACTATAACTTTAAAATGTTTACTTTATTTCTATTTTCGAAAAAGTTCTGAAAATTACACTTTAAAAGATTTTCGCAAATCTCATTAATTTACTATATCTTAATGAAAATACCACTTAATTTAGTTTATATCATACTAATATCGAACCTTCGTCTGTCTGTGAACGTGGTAGACATTTTATCTAGCCGAAGAAGACTTTAAGACGGTCGTTTAAAGATAACGAAGGGTAGATCGAGTGACAAGGGTGACTATTAACTTGTAATAGCGTTCAGAACCCGCATTCTCTTTACGACGATTTACGCTGAAAATGATTTTATTGAACGGATTGGATTTGTGAATAATGCATTTAAAAATGTACATACTTTGGATGAAATATTCGCTACATTTACGCATAATTGACACAGCAACATTGCAGTTCACAGTTGAGATTGTATTAGAGTAGACGTACAAGTTACCGCTCCGCTTTTGTGTTGTCAAAATTTTACGTTATTATTTACATTACTCGATTAATTTCTTTTCTATTCATAATATGTCTCAGAGTACATTAAAATTGATCGGGTCTTCTGTGGTTACTGTGTTAATTATGATTCTAAAACTATAAGTGCAGTGTTTTGGATATATACTTTTTGCTGGGGTATTTTAACAATCAAAACAATAAATTAAACTATAGGGTAGCCTCAGAAAATTATACTTACCAATATCAAACTGGTAACATATTTCATGGAACGCTAGTACGGGTGGTGTAGCTCAGCGTTAAAACCACTGCTTTTAAGACGCTGTTAAGGCGAAAAGACGTTGGTTCAATCCTCACTTCGCTAAAAAATTTTTTAGTTATTTCTTAATTTGAATTTCTGATTAATTTCTTAAAATGTCGAAATATTCGTGCTGTAAATCATCGACACTAGATGGCGCCTCTGATAGTATTAAGTGTATGAAATGTGGTTGCAAGTATCACTACATGTGTCTTTACCCATCGGCAAAAAAAGTCGACATTAAAAAAAATTGGATATGTCCCGAGTGCTCATTATCTCAGCCGCGTCAAGTTAATAAGGACAACACACCGGTCCGAAGCCGCAATGTAGGCAATAAACAAGACTCGGAAGATAATGTAAATACACGTAGAGGTGCTTCTAGTACACAAAATTATTCTCCAGATACTAAGTGCGACTCGCTTATTTCGCCCTCAATTCTGGAACATATCAGAAGTATAATCTCCTCCGAATTAAATAGCCTAAAATCTGACTTTAATAATTCAATAACACCCATCCAAAATGAGTTGAAGGCTATTAAAGATGAGTTTTCTAGTATTAAAGAGTCATTAGAATTTTTAAATCATAATTTAGATGAATTTAACAAAAGAATTAGTGACTGTGAGGGGCGTATTAAGGAATATTCTAATAAAATTTCGGAAATCGGAAACTTGAAAACATCTATTGAGTTAATTGAATCAGCTAATCATGGTCGGGAACAGTGGGCCAGAAGATCTAATGTGGAAATATATGGAATCCCTGAACAGAAGGGTGAAAATCTCTTCTCAATAATTCAAAATGTTGTAAACAAGACAGATTTTAAGCTTGATGTCAATACTGATATTGACTTTATAACTAGAGTTGCTGCTAAAAATAACGAACCTAAAAGAAGTAAGCCGATAATTGTGCGATTTTTGTCACGTTGGAAGAAGGATGAATTTTTAGCACGAGTCAGGAAACTTAAATTGAAGTGTTGCGATTTAGGCTATGCCTCTAAAGATAATTTAATTTACTTCAACGATCACCTGACTAGCTTTAATAAGAGCCTTTTATTATCTGCAAAAAAAAAAAATAGCTAAAGAAAAGAATTTTAAATATGTCTGGGTGAAGAATTGTTCAATTATGGTTCGGCGTAATGACTCTAGTCCAGTGATCCATATTGTTAGCAATAGTGATTTAAAAAAAATTGTTTAAGTGTTACATATGTCTTAGTCATTGTTGAACATTTGATTGCATGTATTTGTGTTATTAATATTTCGTGTTTAAGCTTGGACATCTCCTTTTGCTTAGCTACTCATTTTTACATTAATGGATGCTACGTTTGCCTAATTGTTTTATTTTTTAATATTGTGTATGGGGTCTCTTTTATGAATTTATCTATAAATGAATATTATATTGCTTTTGATGATGGATAATGGGCTGACTATCTATTATCAAAATGTTCGAGGCTTGCGAACTAAAACAAATTCGTTCTTTAGAAGTTTAATGCAGGTTGATTACGACGTTATCTGTTTAACAGAGACGTGGTTGCGAGATGGATTTTTTAGTGAGGAACTATTTGATTCGCGATACACTGTTTACAGATGTGATCGAAGTTATAATACCTGTGGACAAACTATGGGTGGAGGTGTGTTAATTGCAGTTAAATCTAGTTTGTCGGTTTTGTGCTTCTTCTGTGATTCCGATGAATAACTATGCAGGTGAAGTTCTTAAAGTGACCCTTGCTCTTAAGTCGTCTTTGAATTTAAGGTTTCTGCATATTTACTGTTCTTATTTCCCTCATAGTCGATTGCATCGAGAAGCCCTTTGTGACTTTTTTGAATCTGTATCTAATGAGTTTACAATTAAGCCAGATGATAGATTTTTTCTAGTCGGTGATTTCAACGTATCGGCTGCAGTTTGGTCAAATGGTGGTTACCACATGGAGATAGATAACTCTTACGAAGAGGATGGTCTTATAAATGTTCTACATAATTTTCTTAGTTTTACAGATTTTAAGCAATTCAATTTATTTCTAACGTTAATAATAGGCTTCTTGATTTGGTTATAGGAAACTGCCTCTGTTTAGTTAATCGCAGCTGCTCACCTCTTACACCTGAAGATGCACACCATCCCGCGTTGGAATTAAATTTATCTAGCTTTTCATTATGTAAACCCATTTCTGAACCACGGACTATACGTTTATTTCATGCAGCCGATTATGATGCAATAAATGATGTATTGGCCTCTATTGACTGGTTTAACTTACTAGAAGATGCTGATTTGCGAACTGCAGTAGATATATTTTATGATAGAATAAATACGCTTATCAACGAATTAATACCAGTGAAAAGAGTAAAGTCAATAAATAGATTTCCCTGTTGGTACTCTCGTTCTCTCATAAAAATCATTTCCGATAAGCTCAGATATCACAGGAAATGGAAAATTTACAATCGTTCTTCTGATTATGATTCATTTAGTTTACTCCGTGAACGTCAAAAAATTAAGCAAACTTACTGTTATGATCAATATATTTATAACTCTGAATTAAAAATTAAATCTAATAGTAAATATTTTTGGACCTTTGTCAAATCTAAGAACTTTTCCTCCGGTATTCCGGATACTTTGACTTTTGGCAATCGTTCAGCTAATGATCCGCAAAACGTTTGCAATCTTTTCAGTGATTATTTTAAATCTACGTTTGAAGTTTCTACCCTTAATCCAAATCTTAATCAATGTTCTGAAACTATTATCGTGCCTCCTACAATAATTAATTCAATTCATATAACACCGGAGTTAGTTATGAAATATCTAAAATCCCTTGATATTAGGAAAGGAATGGGCCCAGATGGGATACCTCCTATTTTTCTTAAGTTCTGCTGTTACCACTTAGCATATCCAATTTTTCTACTATTTAACAAATCACTTAAAACCGGTGAAATGCCTAGTATTTGGAAGAAATCATTTGTGGTTCCTATATTAAAATCTGGTAATAAACACGAGGTTCAGAACTACAGGCCAATTTCTAAATTATGTATATTAGGTAAAATTTTTGAAAAGATTGTGTACGATTGCATATTTCCCAATTTTAGACCTTTTTTGATTAATGAACAGCATGGATTTGTAAATAAAAAATCAACCGAAGGAAATCTCGTTGAATTAGTCCATCGCGTCACTGCTTCCATGGACCAGGGTCACCAAGTAGATGTAGTCTATACCGATTTCGCGAAAGCGTTCGACAAGGTTCCCCATCATGTTCTTATTCAAAAACTTGCAGGGATGGGTATACACGGAGATCTGCTACGCTGGATAACCTCATATCTTCGGGACAGAAGTCAGGCTGTTACTATTAAAGGCCATACGTCATCTTTCGTGCCTGTTTCCTCTGGTGTTCCTCAGGGTTCTCATCTGGGACCATTGCTTTTTAACATATTCCTGAACGACATTAAGGTTGTCTTTAAGAATAGTTCATTTCTTCTTTATGCTGATGATTTGAAAATTATTAGAAAAATCTCATGTCTCTCAGATAGCGCTCTACTACAGGAAGACTTAGATAGACTTTACTCATATTGTTCCAATAATTATCTACATTTGAATATTAGGAAGTGTTCCATTATTTCTTTCTCTAGGAAGCTTTCTACCTTAGATTTCCCATATACACTTGGTTGTGAAGTATTAACGCGAGTTACTGAAGTGCGTGATCTGGGTATAATTCTAGATAGCAAATTGTTGTTCAAATTCCACATAAATCAAATGACTTCCAAAGCGTTTAAAATGCTGGGTTTCATACTTAGAGTGAGTAAGGACTTTAGGAATATTTCTACAATGCTTTTACTATATAATACCTTGGTTCGTTCGATTCTGGAATATGGATCAATAATATGGAACCCCAGCCGTAAAACTTACATTGAGGAAATCGAGAGGGTCCAGTTTAAATTTATTAAACATTTGAACTTTAGGTGCCTCTCTCTACATCAAAGCTGTCCTTCTGTGTCTTCTCTTGCAAGCCGTCGTTTATTTAAAGACCAAATGTTTTTATATAAAATAATTAATAATTTTGTCGACTCCCCTTATCTTTTAAGTAATATACAATTCAGATGTCCCAGCTTCAACACTCGTCGAAGAGATTTGTTTTGCATTCCTGTCACCAGGACGAAATTCGCTCAAAATGAATTTATACATAGGTCCTGTCGTGATTACAATGTTCACTTTAACGACATTGATTTAATGAATTGTACTGTAGAAAATTTCAAAAGGAAAATTAGGAATATACTTCTCCTAAAAGATTTATAATTTAACTCCATATCTTATATTAATGCATGTTCTGCTAACATAATTCTAGTGTTATTGTTTTGTCAAATCTCTACTCTTTTACTGTATGAATTGTTTGTTTGTGGAAACTTTATTGGTGTATGTACTATTTTTATTGTCATATGTTGTTTGTGTTGTAACACTGTATGTTTCCCTAATAATAAATAAAATAAAATAAAATAAAAATAAAATAATTTATAGAAATTGTACAAGTAGGGGCTTTAAATTATAAGTCAGGAAAGCTTTATTAACCCCGGATGCATAAACGACGAGGTGTTATAAGTTCACGTGTCTGTGTGTGCGTCTGTCTGTGGCATCGTACCTCCTGAATGGATGAACCAATTTTGATTTTAGTTGTTTTTGTTTGAAAGGTGAATTAGTCGAGTGTTCCTAGCTACATTTAATGAAAATCGCTCCAAGATGGCCGCCGCCACAAAATGGCGGATTACATATTTTTTCACAACTCCCTCAATATGGATATCAAATGAAAGTGCTTAACTATATACACTATGATAAATTTCAAATCCAAGATGGCCGCCACCACAAAATGGCGAATTACATGAAGTTTTTTTTTTTAATTTTTAATTTATATATACTCATACATATGTGAGCGGTCTCCACTCTAGCACACTTCGGCTCCATCGGCCATCCGTACGTCTGGAGACATGACCGGCCCACTTCCACTTCAGCGAGCTTATTCTGCGCGCAATGTCGGTTACTTACTTACCGCGTTTAGGCCAGCGTAGTGTAGGACGCCCTGCAGCACGATGGACAGATGACCTAAGAAAGGTGGCTGGCAGTGGATGGATGTAGGCTGCCCAAGACCGGGATGGTTGGCGCTCTTTGGGGGAGGCCTTTGTTCAGCAGTGGACGGCGACAGGCTGATTGATGATGATATGAGAGCTGTTAAAGAAAGCTATCGGTTAAATAACGGTATCATTTGTAAAGTTGAAGGTATGTTTACAATAATAACTTTTTAGTAAGAATTATACACGCAGCTAATTATTTCAGCCTTAAAGAAGACTCAACCCTTTAGCAAACCTCACTGGTTTGCCATCCCATGGTGACCAAAGTATTTGAAGATCATTTCATCAACAGCTAAATTAGATTCAAATACCCCAAATTTACGCAACGATTCATTAGCTTTGTCGATAAGTGGGCGAATTTTAAAAGATTTATCATTGTTATAAATAATATAAATGATAAATAAATATGCCAGGGCATTAACACACAACACCATCTAGCTCCGTGGTAAGATACGAGGCTTGTGTTATGGATACCAGAGAGTTGATACATTATACATATATAACTTTAAATACATACATATTATAAATATAAGCACCCATGACTGGAGTACAAACATTCGTGCTCATCACACAAATGAAGGCCCCCAGCGGGACTCGAACCCACGACCGCTGGCGCAGCAAGAAGGGTTACTACAAACTGAGCCAAACGTGTCGTCAGTTGTAAACTGTTTTTTTTTTTTAATATTTAAAGGACCAATCTTGGGTACCTTGTGAGTATACCTTGTAATTGTTTGTTTTATCATATAATTATTAAAAAAAATTGAACCGCAATATGGGAAGATATTGCGTAACATTGGTGCAAAAAAAATAAGCCAAATAAAGTACTTTCTCTGTTTTGAAATTGCTCACAAAGAGGAAAAATTACGTTATATTGCACTGAATCAGCTCGGGCAGTAATGATTTTTGTTCAAATTGTGTTTGTCGCTGATGAAAAAAATACAATCTGGTTAATCATATGGTTTGTCTATTTAAAAGTATGATTATGTGAGAGTCTCGTTTATTCGCAAAATATGTGGGAAGCTCTATAATTATGCTATTTTTGCAGGTCTAGGCTCAATATTTTTGAAAAAAAAATGATACAATCACCTTCCAAGGTACATAGTAATGCTGATAAAGAAAAAAAAATTAACACGAATAGCTATATTAATAATGCTTTTTTAATAATCTTAATATAATATGTATAGTCAATCATCGATTTTTAGTATTATGACCAAATACTTATACTTCTTTCTAAATATTTACAAGACTTTACCAAGTATTGTTATTTTCGAGTACATAAGTAAGGCAAATTCTAACAAAACCATCTCTGAAACGTAATCTTCTCCGTTTTTGTGTCTACTAAATACGTGCTTCTGACATTTACAGGGGTAGCAAGCCATTGTCCCACCAAAATGGTTAATTAATTAAAAAGAAGTCAAGTGTGAATTGAATTTAGCCCAAAAATTGGCTCTAGAAAATAATTGTTGTTATTCTATAACATTTAACTAAAATTAAGAGTTTTTTACATATTATAATATAATATCTCCTATATGCCTTCTAACGTTTATATTTGATGCTTCAGATATTCGAAAATGACGTTTTTACGTCGTCATACCTAAAAGCTAAAAATAGACGCCGTAGTATATCTTAAAAAATATTTTAGGTTTCATAAATACGTGTGACACTACGAGATTGATATCCATAATAATATTATAAATGTGAAAGTAAATCTGTATATTACCTTTTTACGCTAAAACTGCTAAACAGATTTTGATAAAATTTAGTAAGTACATTAATTGTTTTCTGGGGACGGGCTTGAGCTACCTGCTGCATTCACCACGTGAGCGAAACCGCGGACAAAAACTACTTTATTATATGTAAACTTCAAACAAAATCGGTCAAGTTCGAGTTGGACTCGCCCACGAAGGATTCCGTACCATAATAATTTTTTTTTATTTGCATGACGGCCATTTTGAAATTCGCCATCTGGGTTTTTATTATTTGTTCTTATAACGGCAATAAAAATATATAGGTACTGTGTGAAAATTTTGTTTCTCTACCTATTATGGTTCATGAGATACAGCCCGCTGACAGATAGAGGGATGGACAGCGGAGGCTGATTAATAGGGTCCCTTTAGCACCATTCAAGTAGAGAACCCTAAAAACCATAATAAGTTAGTCTCTAAAGGTACTCTTTAACGCTTGAAAAGATATATGTACTATTAAAAGCTGATACATATCATTTTAAACAGCAATTTGTTTGTGGTTCGCTTTATTCAGTCAGACTAGTCAGTTTAAAGCAGCTCTTTTGCAAATAATATCATTTGTGTTTAAACTCAACTTTGAGGTAATGCAGCTTTTATATGAATAACAATATTCTTTTTGGTAACATTCTTATTATATTATAACATTCTTATAATAATATTACTACGGAAAAAACTAATTTAATTTTAAAAACGTGTGGTTTATTTTATTATTAGTAAGAAGTTAGTTTGTGTAAATAAATTAATGAGAACTTTTTGAAGTTCATTTATAACAAATGTCTATTTAAAAATCTCGTTACTTGAAAAAATCCACGATGATCTAGGACCGCGAATACTACTATGTATGTATGCAGTATGTGTGTGTGTGTGTAGCGGATAACCAGCTATCATCATAACAAACATCAAAATCTGTCCGGTGGTTTTCTCGTGATGCGGTCAGACAGACAAAAATACAAAAAGTATACATTCGGCCTCTGTATCGATAATAATATCTATTTGAATAAGACTTTCCAAAAATTAATTCATGTATAGATTCGGCTTAGTTACAATTTTATCTATACAGATAAATAAAATTGAAGTGTCTGTTTGTAATGTCAAAATAACAGCATATTACTAAATGCATATGAAATTATATACGGTACGTATAAGAAATATACTTTTTTTTAATTTTGTCTGTCTGTCTGACTGTCTGTTTGTTCCGGATAATCTCTGAAACGGCTGGACTGATTTTGACGGGACTTTCACTGGAAGACAGCTGATGTTATAGGGAGTTACATAGGCTACTTCTATTTTTAAAAAAAGAAATAGGGTTCCGCTAAAAAAAAAACGTACCTAGGAACGAACCCGAGCGAAGCGAGGGTGAGTCGCTAGTTATATGTATAAAAGACCAAAGCGCTTACTGAGATTTATATTTTTCGTCTATATGATTTTCTTATGAGTTGGTAAGTAATAAAAATTTCATTATTCTAGCTACACATATTGGACGGTGAGGTAAAACTCCACGTCTTTAAAACTACTTTGCAGATTTCTACTACTAATCAAGATTCCCGATTCTTATGCGATTTCTTAGCATACTAAGAATTCAAGCTCTTTCTTTAGACGTGATCAAAAGTTAGCTTGGATTTATATTCTATACAATTTGCTTAACACTGAAATAAGAAATGTAGCTGGACTCCCTCTTCAATTTCACGTTTGTAGATTTTTTATTATTAACAGTAGTTTTTTATCATTAGCAGAGTATATATTATTTTAATGTACATGGGTTATAATTCGAGGACGCTTCCATATCAATAATTATGGAACAATATCACATTTTAAAGTTTTTAAAGCCTGTAAACCTTTAGATAATTAATTATTATTAAGATTTTTATTCCAGACTAAGGAATTATTTAGACAGTGTCATAGAACTAAACATGAAGTCAAACAATAATATTATAAAATTGTATACAAAATAAAATAAATAAAAAGGGCTAACGGATTTGATTGTAATTAAGAAAAAAATTAGCTTATCTTATGCTATTTATATTTTCTTCACAAATTAAAAATTCCCTTATCCTTTAAAGAAGTTGAACGATCTGTAAAAACGTCGCAAAATTGAGAATAGTAGCGTCAGCAAATCACGCTATTATTTTGACTTTGATATTTATTTTTGCGGACTCCATTTATAATTATTTAGTCAGAGGATCGAGATATATAATTTATTCATTACTATTGACTTACTACTTTAACTTCGCTGGTTAAATATAATTTTAGTTTTTAAAAGTACGTGCTATAAACGGTTTCCGTACTGCTGAGTACGTGACAAATTATGAATAAGCGCTGGAACTCTAAGAGAAACTTCGAAATATTTTTCAGGATAAAAATTTAAGTTCAAATTTGATTTAAAGCAGATAGTGGATTACACAAAATTTATTTTTAGAGGTAGGTACATTAATTATTAACGAAGATATTATAGAGGTATGTATGTATGTATATTCACGCTGCAGGATTGAACAATCTCCCCGATGTGTTTCCGTATCGTTTGGGGGTTCATTAGTGTCCAGTATTCCAGCCGGGGGTAAAGCCAAGAAAAGCATTTTTTGAGGCGACACACCTCGGTGGACGGCTTAGTATGAGGGTTGCTATTCTCTGATAGCAGAGTGGATAGCGGGAGTAACCTCTTAGTTGTTCTGGTTTGCCTCGACAGGCCTGCCATCGGGGCGTTGTGGTTGAGTTTGTAAGCGATCGTGCGACGCCTTTAAGACGAAGAAGGTTCCGTTGGGTTTTAATGTATAGTACTGGCTTTTTAGCCTATGGATCTTACATAACTACATATACTCGTATGTATGCAAGTGGTTTTTGTAAATGCATTTTCAACTTTAAGAAAGTATGAAATAAACTATTTATATTTTATATATTTATAAATATGAATACTCTCTTACCGTTTTTCCGCACTTTCTCTTTCTATGCCGCTATTTAATACTATCGCTCTAATACTTATGGTGATTGGGAGTTGAGGTTTTGTTAAATCTTTCAATCGAGGATACTAATTCACTTAAGTAAAACAAACACAATTTAAAATACATATATAATAGATAGAGGAACATAGATAGAGCCAAAAATATTGCCTCTTTACAAAATATATTTTTCGAATTAACATAATTGTATATTTTATACTAGCGACTCACCCTCGCTTCGCTCGGGTCGTCCCTAGGTTGATTACCCATACAAACTTTTATCCCCATTTTCACCCCCTTAAGGTATGATTTCCGGGATAAAAAGTACCCTATGTCCTTTCCAGGGTCCCAAACTATCTTTTCACCAAATTTTATCTAAATCGGTCCAGTAGATCCAGAGATTACCCGCTACAACGTCACAAACTCACAATTCACAAATTCACAAACTTTACCTCTTTATGATATTAGTATAGATTTAAATTGAAACATAAATTTAACAAAGTGTGAAAAGATAGTGCCTGAAAACGTGTACGTTACTAATAATGAGATTGGAAGGTTAAATTACCACAGAAAGAGGGAGAGGCAAATGACAGCAATAAAAAATCCGCGATATGGCCACTCAAACACTCCCATTAAACGGAACGAGTTAGAAACTTTATTATGCTTATCTCGAATCTTTTCCACTCGCCAGGAAATTGAAAAATCAATTCATTATGCCTCGGTCATCTTTTCAGATCCTTTTAACATTAAACTATGTAGCTTTAATAATTTATTTTTAAAGCTTTATCCTGTGGCTTTGTTCTGTCAAATATTAAAAGCTCAAGTTTGAATAAGGCTTAATTCTCTTGTTATATGTTAATTCATTGTCCATTTAGTCCGTATTAGACTACCCGTGGTAGTTCGAACGAAATTTATAATATTACTAGCGACTCACCGTCGCTTCGTTCGTGTTCGTCTCTGGGTTGCTTTGCCATACAAACTTTCATCTATTATATAATATCGATAAAAACTATCTTGGGTCTAAAACTATGTTTTTACCTTTAAATCGATTCAGTAGTTTCGGAGCTTATTCGGTACAAACTAACAAACAAACAAACCAACAACAAAAATCTTTGCTTTTATAATAATATTAGTATAGATGTAAAAATAAATTTAATATAGTATATTTTTTATTTGTATATTTTAAAACTATTTATTTTTATTTGTAATATAATAATTTAGTCAGCAATTTTTAGTAAAATTGCTTATACATATTTCGCTCTTCATTGATTTCTTTACAGCACAAAAATCATATATAATATGTGTTATTTATCAATATGCTTAGTTATATATTTAACAAGCAAATGTACACTTAATAATTACTGTACAAGTAATATTCTTATCTTTTAACGTGTCTTCTCTAGTCTACGCGACCTTGGCGAAGTAAAAAGTGCTCAAATGATATTCCTAGAAGCCATTGAACAAAAGAATTTAATTGAACTTTTTAGACACTTTTTAGACATTAATTCTATTTTTTAAGGTACATAGAGAAAAGCAAATAATAGAATTAGTTAAAGCTTTACTTCATTCGGTCACTCATCCTCCTTACCTACTCAAATGCTTCATATATATTAATACATATATGTATGTATGTAAGCCGTCTAAAACGATAAACAAACAGCATAGTGACGGTATTTCCATATATAATTTGATTGAGGCGCAAGACTGAAATGCATTTTAATTTATTTTAATCGCAATCAACAATCATCTTAGCAAAATGAAAATGAAGTGTGAATTCGCTATTTTAGCTTGCGATAAGCACTTCGCTCTCTAAGTTAGACAAACTTGCACCAAACTTTAATTTTGCAAGCAACAAACACAACATATCAGTAGCATAAATCAGTTCGAATCTCTATTTTATTCTAGTTAAAAGTTGTAGTGACTCATTTCAATATACCTATGGGGTGAAAATATAAAAAAAAGCATCCATGAGGACCGACAAAAGTGAAAACTTATGACTATAAACAAACAGTTGTCATTTTTGGATATTCAACATACACACATTATACTTTGTACATTAAAACTGTTTATTTTATATTTATCTGATTTTGACATATATCGGCACTCTAAGCGTTAACACATTACGTGGCCATGTCGATGACGACTTACATGACTTTACTCCCCATCCAAACCTGCCTATAGAAGTTTTCACTGCAAAAATAATATTTTAATTATAAAGATATTATTTCACCCTTCAAGGTAAATTTAATTTAAAGGGTATGTATATGTTCTGTATACCTTTGAGGTAAACAATATAATAACCTAATCATTAAAAAATAATTATGAATATCGATCCACAATTAGCAACGATATCGAATAACCCACAAAAACCTTCCACTATGTTTTCCTTTTAAAAATCAGTTAATAAAAGCTTATTTTTACTTACAGCAATTAATACAGCTTTATATTTTGCTATTGATTGAAAGAAAATTTAAAATAAACTAGCGGCTCACCCTCGCTTCGCTCTAATTAATCGCTAGGTACTTTTTAAATAGATATAAATAGTTATTAGCCATATAATTTTTGTTCGTGATTTTTTCCGATATTTTAATAATTATAGAGGAAATCCAAAAAATCAAATATCATATAAATTGGTCCAGCCGTTCTTAAGTTATAAATGGTGTAACTAACACGACTTTGTTTCTATATATATATATATATATATATATATATATATTTATATATAAATTTTGTAGTTTTAACGATTGTGCGCTACATACATTCACATACTGTCGCACTTTTGATATTCTCATATACAAATAACTTTGAATCTGTATGTCGGAGAGGAACTAGCAAGTTTTCTAAAGACATGTAAAAACCACCAACCCGTACTTGTTCAGCGTAGTGGACTAGGGCCTAATCTACTTAAAATTAAAAGAGGCCTTTGCTCAGCATTGGGACGTTAAAAGGGACTGAATACATACATAGATCGATCACCACATAATATGAACAAATATTATATACCCATGGAAAAATAGAACTCACTCGATTCAATAACAACAAGCTCCCAATGCATCAAATGCAGTTTTTTTTTATTTAGTCATAACCACATTCACTTTAGGCGAATTCGTTGAAAAAAATTTAAATCCTAGCATTTTTCTCACTTTCTTTAAAACAATCTGCAAAGCTTTAATGAAACTACAACGTAATGCTGACAAGCAGTGCAGTAAAAGTTGTTTGGGAAATCGAGCATTTACGCTCGGTAGTGCTTCAATATAAAACTCGTACAAACTGCAATTGTATCAAAACAAAACATTTACATATCATCATAAACTAAATGGGACTAAAAAAGATCAGAGCAAGAATCTTCTGTTATAGTTATTATGATTAAATCTTTAGGTAAATAAAATAACTTTTGTAATGTTGTGAAATGCATTTGGGAATAACACCCATACAATAAGCGGTTATGTAAAGACTCACCTAGGCTAGAAATTAAACTACGTACGTACGTAAGTAAGGAAAGAAAAACTAATCACAAAAATCCAACGGAACCTTCCCCACTTTATTGGGCAACGTAGGTTCTTACGAACTTTATCATGGGAAATGGCTTTTGGAGACAGACCTTCTCCTGTCCGTCTGATCATCAGGGGCTTGCTTTCACGCTCCACTCTGCTATCAGAGAAGCAAAAAAGCAACCCAACGCCAAACTCGTGGTTTCGATCCTCGGCCATTAAACATGAAATATCAATACAATGGAGGCATAAAACGGATTAATATCCAATACGCAAGGAACGTACCATCATAATGAATTGAAAAAAGTAAAATATATGCAAGAATAACTTACCCTTAAAAAAATCTAAATCTCTAAAATTACTACAGCATTAAAATTGCGATCGCTAACCGAAAATAAAATAATTTATGTATATTTATTATGTTTATAGTATAATTATTTTAATGATTTTGTTATTATAGAGTATAGTTTTAGTTTGCGGCCTAGTTTGAAACGGCTGGACTGATTTGGATGAAATTTACTATTCAGATAGATTATAAGCTAGAGTTCCACAAAAGCTACTATTAGTAATAAAAATACCAAAAGGTAACGTGACGCTACGATTAACGTATATATAATTATAAATACCAAACTAAATAATTGTGTGATAGCATAAGTATTATAAACTTGCGACTTAGGTACTTAGTTAGTAAGGACCTTCTATATATGTATATAATTTTACTAGCGACTCACCCCCGCTTCGCTCAGGTTCGTCCCTAGGTACGTTTTAACGGTTAGTATAGAATAGATAGACCATATATTATATGACGTATAGTATATAGCCTTCATCAACTAAACGGGCTATTTAATGCAAAAATAAATTTTCAAATCTAATTAGAAGTTCCTGAGATAAGCGCGTTGAAACAAACAAACTCTTTATTATATTAGTAAAGGTGTAATTGTACAAGTAGCGTCAACTTTTGGTAAATATATTTTGTACAATACAACTACTAAAAATGATATTTCACAAATTATAAATACAAGGATTTTATAAACTTATAATTTTTCAATTTAGGATATTAGCTTATCGGGTGCGATCAGATGAGATGGTCGCATTGCAGTTCGGATCGCGCGGAACGCCAGACGTAGCGATAACGTTAAAGGGAAAGCACGCGTTACGTAAAGTTTCGTTACGGAACGAATATTTGTGACGGACATGTGACATTTGTGCTAGTGTTGACTTTTGGTGGTAACGTTCAAAAGTTGTTTTATAAAATTTATTTAATAAAAATAGATTAATTTTCATTCAGTGTATCAGGATTTGAAAAAACAAACATAAGGAGCGGCTTTCGTAATTATTTCTTTGGATTTTAATTAAAGTAATTAGTTATATTCAACAAAAAAAAAAACAGTATCTCAATCGCATTCGCATATCATCGATGTCCAATGATTTAAATCATCAAACATTATTGTTTGAAATTTTTATAGATAAAATACTCTTGACAAGCTTTATCCTGGTTTTTCCTCAAACTTCAAACAAAGTTACGACACGGGTGTTTTAATTAGACCGTCACGTTTCGTAAAAGTTTATATGAAAATATTATTTATGTAATTGTGGCTGTTGACATTTTTACGTCTTGAACCGAAAATAGCTTGCGGTTCAAAGTTTGGAACTGCAATAATTTCAGGCGATTTAAATTAATATTATAATAGTCTTTAACATATAATAAAATTGTAAGTAAACCGAATCTGTACATTAAATATTTTTTGGAAAATCTTATTGGAATATACTTTTACTTTATTATAAAGATCAATACCATTAGCAAATGAAAAGATATAAATATCTATAAAATCCTATTCTTAATAATAGTTTTTTATAGTATAATAGATTTTTATGAAAGCAATTGTGAGAAATCTAAAGTATATTAAAATTGTCTACTGAGACAAAATACAAAAACTGTGTAATTTATATTGTAAATTGTATTGAAATAGTATATATATATATATATATATATATATATATATATTATATATATATATATATATATATATATATATATATATATATATACTTACCTTTATGTAGCTTTAATGGATTTTCAGTTTACATCGTAATTTTTTTTTGGTGTAATGAAGGATTAAATAATAATAATAATACATACATACATACAAATGAATATTGAATCTCCTCCTTTTTGGAAATCAGTTAAAACTAGTTCGGAGAAAGGCATTTGTTTAGTTAGTACTATAGTATAATTTATTGTAATATTGGAAAAATGCCTACTCAGCGATACTATCCATCTATACAGATAAATAAAATTTGAAAATATGAAAAAAAGTGTCCGTTTGTAATATCAAAATTACAGCGTTTTACTAAATGCATATGAAATTATATACGGTATTTATAAGAAAAACACATTTTTTTTTATTTTTGTCTGATTTTGATTTGATGGGACTTTCACTGAAAGATAGCTGATGTTACAGGGAGTAACATAGGCTACTTTTATTTTAGAAAAAGAATTAGGGTTCCGCTCAAAAAAATTAAAACCTACTTAGCGACGAACGCGAGCAAAGCGAGGGTGAGTCGCTAGTTAATAATAATTGTAGTTGCATCTGACTTATAGCCGCTGGGTATCGATGCATGAAATTTTATACTGGCCATATACAATAAGAGCAAACACTAAAGAAGACATTATCCCCAATAATTAATTGTTATATAGGGAATGAGAGTTAATCGGTAATTTTTTTTCACAAATTCATATTTCATATCTTCAAAAATGTTTTCAACATTTTAAAATAAACAATGATTCGAATAAATTAATCTTACAATTAAAAATATATATTAATTTAAATGTCATAATGTGACTTTTGCCATCCTTCATTTACACTGCTACGGAGCTTTTATGACACGATGTTTAGTGTCTAGCTTTTATAAGTGACATATTTTACTTTTGCTCTTATTCTGAAGAGAATCCTGTGGAATCTATATATTATTATAAATGTGAAAGTGTGTTTGTTTGTTTGTCCTTCCTTCACGTCGTAACGGAGTTACGGATTGGCGTAATTTTTGTGTGAAGATAGTTAGAGGGCTGGGGAATGACATAGGCTACTTTTTACTGCGGGAGATTTTCTCATTCCCACGGGAAAACACTTTATAATACAACGCAAAAAAATATTTATGATCAGAATTACTTGAAACTTAATATTAATGCTATTTAATACAATTAAATAATAGCATGTTTAAGCATTTTTCGAAATTCATCCCATAAATGGTTAAAATATGGGAAGGAAAGTTTGTATGAAACCTACTTTTCAACCGACTTCAAAAAAGAGGAGGTTCTCAATTCGACTGTATGTTTTTTTTTTTTTATGTTTGTTACCTCAGAACTCCGTCATTTATTAACCGATTTGGACAATTTTTGTTTTGTTTGAAAGGGTATACTTCCAGATTGGTCCCATTTAAATTTCAAAAAAAAATTCCACCCCTACCCCTACCTACTTCTAATTGTCATATTGACTTGAAACTTTGCAAGTATTTCTATTTCCGTTGATAGTACAGTGGTTCGGTGTTGTTGACCTGATCTGATGGCAAGGCCAGAAGGTGGATAGGTGGAACTCTTCAACGGCTAATAGTAGATACTTTGAGTTTGGGCTTATTTTGTTTGATTTGACAAGCCTAACACGTTAGAATCCTTACTTTGCTACTACTGTCTACACTAAAAAGGGAAAAATAAAAACTTTTTAACAAAAAAATAAAAACCGACTTCAAACAAAAGCACTAAAAAGTGAAAAATAACTGATTGGTAGTTTTCATTTACTATACATACCTAATCAAATATTTTCGAAGTCGGTGTGCTTTGCTTTGTATGGGCTGGGACCGATTTCAAAAATATTGGTTAGGTATGTATTTAATAGGTAGGCTTTAATTACTTAGTAGTTATTTTTCACTTTTTAGTGCTTTTGTTTGAAGTCGGTTTTAATTTTTTTGTTAAAAAGTTTTTATTTAGTGTGTTTTTGTAGTTTTAGCGCGAGCGAAGCCGCGGGTTCTGCTAGTAGACTATAATTTTAACATATTTATTTCAAGACTAAAGCTTGAATAGACCCATCGTATTAAATTGTTAATAAAATATGTAATAAAATAACATATTGAGAGTGTTTTAAGAAGAGTAAGTAGTACTTACTTAACGGAGGAAAATTAATTTCGTTATATCATATTAAAGATAAAGAAAATTGAATATCTACTCGACACTATGTACATTTTAGATAAAATTTCATGTAAATCTGAAGAAAATTGAAGAAACACCCTCATCTGTCCGTTCATTTTATAAGTCATGTGGACGTCACATGTCTTTTGAGAACTTGCTAGATTTTCTCAGACCCTATTCTTTCACCGTAAGACAAATAGTAATCACGTTTAAAATGATTTAAACATTAAAATATTCCCAACTGCTTAAATAAACTACAAAGGGATTTTTAAAAAAACAAACCTGTAAGCAATTCCAAGGCTAATACTGGTTTAGTAACGTACCTTAAAACAAGCTATGGAAATATTGACTAATTAAAATTTCACCCTTCATTAAATCTATTTTAAAAAGATTTTTTGCATCACTTTTTGGAAAAAATTCAATAAGCCAAGCTAAGTCGTAAAAACTCCTTAAGATTGTAAAGTATTTAATATTTATACAACCGGTGTGTAAAACTTACTGCGCTTGGAAAAACAATTCACATCAAAGGTTAAAGTTGAGAAATTTGTTCCATACTTGCATTCTTTTTGCCAGGCCTTGTTCCAAATTGTATATCTGCCGAAGTTATAAAAAATCTCATACATTTTCTGCTGAAGCCTTTCAAGTCATATGGGACCCATATAATCGAATGCCTGACATTTTGCAAAGTATTCCAGAACGAGACTGCGTCTTTGAATTACGCAATACTATTTTGATATACGCAATTTTATTTTCTTTTTGACTTTTACAGGAACAAAAAGACCATCCAGACTGGAAAAGTAGAGCTGACTACTAAGATATTGATATTCTCTCCCACCCATAAAACTTTAAAGTAAATAATATAGTTAATGTTCAAGTATCAACTTTAACTATTGTTGAACAACACTTGTTAGATATTGAATATTAATTGAGGAAGTCTTAAATAAATACAGAGAAATTCGTACTTTTAAATGTAAAAATGTAATCTGTTATTATTATTTAATATTAAAAATTCTCAGCTTATGTTATTCTACAACTGTCAAATTTGTTTTAATTATAATTTATTTTTATAATATTGTAAGGTAATTGGTGCAATTTTCATTTTGTTAATTGTGGGTAGGCTGTCTGTAACAACTATACCTTCAAGACATGTAACACCTCAGTCTCTCCCGTGACCATGGATGCTGTAAAGCATTCGAAACGTCGGGAACCAAAAATCAAAATAAATCCGCGAAATAATCCGAAAAGATAGTTTTATTTAAAAATGTCAAACATTCGCGTAAATCTAAGAAAGTATTATTTTTATAATAAAGTAAATTAACACTTTTTATCTAGAAATAATTTTCATGTCATGTATTAAGTGTTATTAGGTTTTCAAATTTTATTATGGCAAATACATGGCGTCGTTGTATAGCTTAGTATGGTCATCAGCATTTAAATAAACAATTATTTATTATATAAAATAGTACCTTAGGCTAGTTTACATCAGACAGTCAGACGAAATAGCTTTGTCGAAGTGAATTTAAAATAAAGACGGGCGAAGGACCACTCGACCTTTCCAGAAGTTTTTCTTAACTAACAGTACCGGACACTGAGATTTTAAGACGTTGAAAATGTGCATTACATTTTTTAACTAAAGTTTTCTGATTTTTTTTCTTACTTTTCGTTTAAATGCTTGTCTCGTTAACGTTATTAGTGCAGGTCATGAGTTCGATTTCTATTCAACACAATATTTATATTGACTATAAGATGACAAGATCTGGTGGAGATGAAACAGTGCAGTGCCCCGATACCAATGGATTGTTTACTTTGCAAAGAAAATAGTCTAAAACTATAAAACCATACTCTATATACAGATATACATATGTTACTATGTCTGTCTGTCTGTTTTTCTCGTCTACTGATTATTATATTTGGTATGAAATAATATAATTTACTTTGAGGAATGACACAGGCTAATAAGTTGAAAGCGTTTTAAAAAACTAACCGAAAGGAAATAATGAAAAATTATTAGAAAAAAAAAATCATTTATACGTACGTAAAAACTTTTGTTTGACCTTACATTTTTCAATAGTATGCAAAATATAATTTAAGTAAATATATAATATAATTAAAAAAAAAAATCTACGAGCAAAACCAAAGCACATAACTAGTATAATTTAAATAGGAAATTTATTACAATCATTAACTTGCTTCGATATAAACAACTCTGTACGTTTCATTACTTATAAACAAACGCGTAACAAAACGAAAGATATTTGAATGAAAGTATCTGAATATTGAGAATTTATTTTCTATTGTTTTTTTTTTTGTTTTTACATTGGGATTGAAACATTTATATATATTATACAATCAAGGAAATTTCAAACATAAATACTTAATTATATATACAAAACAAATATTTTACATTTAATTCTGACTGTACAAGTCATGTTCGCGTGGACATCTATACCTACTAATATTATAAATGCGAAAGTTTGTGAGTATGGATGTTTGTTACTCCTTCACGCCATAACTAACGGCTGTACGGATTTGGATTAAATTTGGCAAAGAGATAATTATAGTCTCGAATAACATATAGGCTACTTTTTATCCTGGAAAAATATACGGTTCCCGTGGGATAGGTTTTAAGGGAAAATAAAATAATGATTGATATTTATAATTATTATTTTAGTAAAAAAAAACGTTAGATTTAGGAAATTAAAAATATACTTAATTATATAATATACAAAACAAATGTACACTTAATTTATGATGGTCATGGTTAATAATGGTAGCTCTTTGGTAAAGGGTCTAAAAACTAAGTAAAGCTGCTTCAGAGTTTGTAGCAGATGGTCTCTGAGATTTTCTTGTGCGAATCATTTTTAATAGTACAACTTTGAATCTGGTTACCGCAGTGGTTCATTAAAACGGCTGAGTTATTTTTTAACTTAGTACGATAATTCTTAAAAAAATATGCTTTCGTTACATAAAGTGCTGTGACTTGTGATACATTCAGTTCTTTAAATCTTTACATTATTAAAAACTTCACCTTAAAGTACTTTTCTTATTATTATTGTAACTGCCTCGGTGGTGTAGTGGCTAGCATATTCGGCTGCACACCCGGAGGTCCTGGGTTCGAGTCCCGGGTCGGGCCAAGTTTAGTTATTGTGTCTTTCTGTATAGTAAGCCCCAGTAACAGCCCGGAGTAGGGAAGTTGGCGGTGTTCCACCCCCGTGCCTCGGAGAGCACGTAAAGCCGTCGGTCCTGCGCCTTAACTCTCACTGGTCGTGTCGAGCAGTCGTCCCACCGGAGTATGAGAGTGACAGGAATAGAGAGTGCACTTGTGTCTGCGCGTACACTTGAGCACTATAATATCTCCGGCGCAGTTGGCTAGTCTCAATGAGATTGGCCGCCGTGGCCGGAATCGATCAGGAGAACATCATCATCATTATTATTGTCTGTACTTGCATAATATGTAGTGCTATAACTATTTATTATTATATATTTTTTTATACTACAGAAAATAAATGTTATTCTAGCATAAATAATATTTGTGAATATATATTTCTCTAATCATATTTCTAACGTTAATGTATTGTTTTAATTATACTTAGACTAGCAGAACCCGCGGCTTCGCTCGCGCTAAAACTACAAAAAATATCAAAAAAGGTAGTTTCATACAAACTTTCATCCACTATTTTACCCCTTTATAGGACGAATTTCGAAAAATGCTAAAACAAGTATTTATTTAATTTTATTGAAAAACATTACTAACAAGTTTCAAGTAATTCTGATCATAAATATTTTTTTGCATTGTATTATAACATGTTTTCCCGTGGGAATTAGATAGTCTCCCGCGGTAAAAAGTATGTCACTCTCCAGCCCTCCAACTATCTCCACACAAAAAATCACGCCAATCCGTCACTCTGTTTCAACGTGAAAGAAGGACAAACCAACAAACAAACACACTTTCACATATATAATATTAGTATGGATAGGTGTTTTATATTCAGAACCTTCAATAATTAAAGAAACTGAATAACCAATTTTACAATAAGATTAATTTATTTTAGTTTTTAAAACCAATCAGAATCATAATTTTGCTTTAAAGTGTTAAGAATCAGGGAAACGAATAAGTCAGTTACCTACCTTTAGTCTGCCTGTCTTTAATAACATAAAACAAAATTGATTTATTGATTCGTTTCGCTTCGCTTTTACTTATTCGAAATATACCAATAAATGTTATTGTAGAGTTCACTATCCTTGAAATAATATCTACTGAAAAGTATATGATTATAGCTCTTTAAATAAAAACTTAAAAGAAAACTTAAAAGAAGACTTTAAAAATATCTGATTAGGTATCTATTCTAAATGAAAACCCCCGTTTAGTTATTTTTTACATTTTAGTGCCTGTAAGTCGGTTTTTTTAATTGTCCATTTTTAGTGTAGACGTAATAAGCAGGTAATTTGTAAGAAGCAAGTTTTTTAATAACATATTTTATTTAACCAATTTATTTTAAAACAATATTTATAGTTGACTAGCATTACCCGCGGCTTCACCCGCGTTCAGATGACCAAAAATCTAATTTAGGTTTTACATATTAGTATACTCTTACAATGCAGTTTTTGTGTTTTTGTATTTTTTCTCAGAAGTAAGATATTTTCCCGCGGTAAAAAGTAGCCTATATGTTGACCCGGATAATCAGCTATCATCATACCAAATTTCATCAAAATCTATCCAGTAGCTTTCTCGTAATGCGGTAACAGACAGACAGACAGAAAGACAGACAGACAGACAAAAATTCTAAAAATTATAGATTCGGACTCTGTATCGATAATAATGTCTATTTCAATTAGATTTCCCAAAAAATATTTATTGTACAGATTTGACTTAGTTAGAATTTTATTATATGTATAGATTTTTTTTAAAATTCCGACGAATTAAGAACCTTCTCCTTTTTGGGAGTCAGTTAAAAATAACTCTTAAGAGTAAGTAAAGTCATTTAAATGACTTCATCCAGTAGGTCTAGAAGAATTAAATGATTCTAGAAGTTTCTTATATAACTCTATAATCTTATATAAGGTTTTTTTTTAAGTTATACGATTTTATTGAAAAGAAAGATAATAATGACGTAGGTAATATACAAAAAACAAAAAAATAATCTATCTATACATATAATAAAATAGTAATTAAGTCGAATCTGTACATTAAATATTTTTTGGGAAATCTAATTGAAATAGACATTATTATAGATACAGAGTCCGAATCTATAGTTTTTAGAATTTTTGTCTGTCTGTCTGTCTGTCTGTCTGTTACCGCATCGCGAGAAAACCACTGGACAGATTTTGATGAAATTTGGTATGACAATAGCTGGTAATCCGGGTCAACATATAGGATACTTTTTACTCCGGGAAAATATCTCATTTCTGAGAAAGAATACAAAAACTGCAATGTAGATGATGCAAGAGTATACTAATATGTAAAACTTAAAAATTTGGTTTTTGGTCATTTGAACGCGGGCGGAGCCGAGGGGCAATGCTAGTTGAAAATCGTTTGGCGTAGCGTAACCTGAGTAAATATGTAACGCCCCACAATTTTATTTTTGATGTACCTAATTATATTTTAGCTTTTAGTACATTATCTACATCATTATCATGTTTCTTTTCAAGGAAACCGTTTACCTTAAAAAATACCTTTTTTACTCATCTGTTTGTCAAGCGATTTCCTTTTTTTTATTAAGTAGCTATTGACGAGCTTTGATTTTATTAATATTTCCTTTCTTTAGTTAGCTTTCACGAGCTTTAGTTTTATCAATATTTTTTTAAAACAGTTATCTTTTATATGGATATTAAATAATACAATTCGTAAATGTCTGTGTCAAAATTTAATCAATGATTTAAAAAAAACCATGATAATAAGAAACAACTGCTGTAAATATCTATAGAGGTAATGCTCTGCAAAAATTGAACACTCACCATCCGTATTAAACCATAACACACTACGCTAACCAAGTGCATGTTTCGAAAACCAGTTAGAATATCTTGACGATGATATTCTAAATATCATTCACCGTATAGAGAATAATTATGTTGGAAATGATTCGCACATGAAAATATCAGAGATTCGACACCTGGGATTTGAAGTCGCTCCATTTGGTTTTCCAAGCGAGCGCGTTTTCACTGGAACTGTAATAATATTCTACGTACGTTATGTAAATAAATTGCAGTAAATATAAGTATATCATTTACATTTCCTAAGGCAAAGTAAAAAACCTTATCGTACATAATTTTATACATATACTGTAAATCTTTAAAACGTTCCAATAAAGATTTTTATTTCTTTTAAAGTCAAGGGCAATAATAAATAATATAATAATAAAAGTTCAGAATATTGACCAAGTTTTTGTTCGTTACATAACACAAAGAAGCATGTTGCCAAAAAATGAAAATGTACTTTAAACATTATAAATTATTACTTAACGGTGTATAGTCGTTTTGGCATAAAAGCACTTTCTTTTATATATCTCTAATGTGACAATAACATAGAAGGCTCTTTTGAAAATAAGTCCTCGTCCAGTCTTTTCAGACTATCAGTCCAAAATTAACCACATAGTAATGGCCAAAAATCTTTCAAACTGTCAAGATTCAGAATATATCTAACCTAAGTTTATTAAAAGATAAAAAATCACTCTGTATATAAATAAATCAAACAAGGGCACAGACAAAACGTTTATGGTGTTTAATATACGTATTGTATGAAAAAAAAAAAAGATTGTGGACAATTTACGTACGTCAAAATATATGCTTTCTCAATTCTTAAGTCCACACAAATATAAAAAAGTGAAAAAATTGGTTCTTTTTGATTGCGCTTGGATCAGACGGTAAACTCTTGAAGATCATATATTTAGATGATGTGATGATGATGATGTTCTCCTAGCCGATTTCGGCTACGGCGGCTAATCTCATTGAGGTTAGCCAACTGCGCAGGAGATATTATAGTGCACAAGTGTACGCGCAGACACAAGTGCACTCTCTATTCCTATCACTCTCATACTCCGGTGGGACGACCACTCGACACGACCGGTGAGAGTTAATGCGCAGGACCGACGGCTTTACGTGCTCTCCGAGGCACGGGGGTGAAACACTGCCAGCTTCCCAACTCCGGGCTGTTACTGAGACTTACTTTACAGAAAGACTCAATAACTAAACTTGGCCCGACCCGGGACTCGAACCCAGGACCTCCGGGTGTGCAGCCGTACATGCTAGCCACTACACCACTGAGGCAGTCATATATTTAGTTAATAATCCCTTGAAATATAGATTTTTATTTAAATAATTCTCACAGGGCTTCGATTAACAATTGCTTGGTGAAATAAGATCCTCAATAAAGATTTTTACTATAATAATAATAGTAAACGTAATATTAATAATGTAAAAAAAAATATTTAAAAATGGCCAATTCGTATAGCTTTTTATAGAGATCGAATACGAAAGGCTTTAAAGGTTCGAAACCACTACAACAAAAACTTGTTGAACGCTTGTTAGATTTAATACTATGTATTATAGGCAACAGAGCTGGCCACAGAATGTGAATGCCTGTAAAGCTGCGAATCCTTTGTTATGCCAAATATGTAAAATATTGTCAAAAGTATAAAAAATGTGCCGTCTCAAAGAATTTGGGTCTGAATAACTTATTTTTTTCATCTTAATTCATTAGACAGATTCTCTTATTCAGTATAAAACATGATTTTTGAAGTTGTACCTTCTTTGGCAGGTTTGGGAAAAAAAATATGAGAGTGAAATTTTTACGATACGCACGCACACCGACAACCAAAAAGCGACATACGGGATGAAATCTTTAGCTATTTTTGTTCTGTTACGCCAAAGATGTACTTCTTACGTGCGTACATAAGTACACATACACGTTTTTTTTATTTCTGTTGTTATGTTTTTGTATGTGTACTTTATAATTATATAATCCATGTGTAAGATATAAATCGAATCAAAATCCGTTAAGCAATTAGTTGCACTAAGCGCACAAACAGACAAACGAGGATAGTAACTGAATGTATAATATTATGTGTATTTAAAATCTTTTGAGCGTGTAAAAATTATGTAAACTTAAGTTATAAATTATAACGAAAATTGAAAGCTGCAGTTTTTGTTTGTTTTTGCAGTAAAATCACAAAACTTTTTTATAAATGTTATAGAAAGCTTATCTTTATCTACTTTGTTATGAAAAAGCTTTATCGAACACACATACATACTAATCAAAAACAAATTACTAAAACTTCATTAAGACCAGATTGTATGAATTAATCATCTCTACTATAAAAAAATACTATTTTCATTGCTGGTAGGAAAATAATCTTTAAAGCTACAAAATTAATTCTAGAATTTTTTTTCAACAAGAGTATTTATATCTGCATATTTGAACGAATTCGCGGACCTAAAGTAGTACTAAAACGTGTAAATTTTCGCCATTTCCCTTAGGGGAAATAGCGTAATAAACAGAGAACAAAGTGACTTCATAGTTCCACGTTCCCAAACACAGAGTACAGTTAACAAGACCCACTTCATTCAAATATTCATTGTATGCAGATGTTTTAAATACGACAAACTCATGCAATCACTATTATTTATTTTAAAAAAATCTATGAAATATGAATATTACAAATATTTTAGCATTGTTTTTCGTTTCAGAATAAGTCGTGCCCGTATTTTGCTTAGATTTCTATTAAAATTATAGCTTTTATAATTATCTCAGAGAAGAAACTCGTTAATTTAGAGTACTACGAACCATGAGAACAGGTGTCGGAATCACAGGATGAGACAATGGAGCTATTACTGGATTTATTTTATATGAATTGCGTTTTATTTTTATATTAATTAAAATCTCGCCTTGAATAATTAAATAATGTAATAAAATGTGTAAAACATTGACATAATTTCCAAAAGATATTAAATGTAAAAGTGTAACATATCAATCATATAAAAAAAAATATTAAAACTTATTTCAATCCCGAAATTCCTACCAAAAATAATAAGACCGTCTTTACTGCTCTTATATTTCCTATATATAAGTTAAGAATTACTGCAATTGTCAATTTCAGTCATTTTATAAAAAAACTAATGAATTCTCTACTAATTCTTAATGCCAGTAAAGTAGGTTGCGGGAATATGGCTAGGGTTGCATGATATCTTTGAACTTCGTACAGTCTTAGCTATATCTGAATGAGCGGCGTTATCAAATTCCTTTGTAATATGGATCTTTATTGTCAAAGCCATAAGGAAGATAGAGGGCTGCTTAAATCACGAGGCATTTGTCGCGACCTCGTTCTTATCCTTTTAATACTTGGTATGAAATAGTATTTCTTGGTATATTTTCCAAAAGCATTTTTATTTTTATATAAAAACTAGCATTGCCTGCGGCTCCGCCCGCGTTCAGGTGACCAAAAACCAAATTCTTAAGTTTTACATATTACTATACTCTTACAGTGCAGTTTATGTTTTTTTTTCTCCGAAATGAAATATTTTCCCCGCGGTAAAAAATATTTATCCGACTTTTTATGTGCACGTCCTTTAAAATCTCTGAAGCTTCAACGAACGATAGGCGTCATGGGTATCGAATAATCTGATATTTATTTGGGAAAACTGATTAGCTGTATGTTTTAATGAAACACGGATAAGTATTTTTATAATATTATATTCAATAAAAAAACGTTTGCGTGTACTTATTTATGTACGAACGGAAGAAGTTATGTTTGGCGTAACAGAACAAACATAGCTAAAGATTTCATCCCGTATGTCACAAGTCTCTGTTTGTAAAAGGAATGCAACTAACTTCATCTTGTCACTTTCAGGTAACTTCATCATGTCGCTTTTTGGCTGTCGGTATGCGCGCGCATCGTAAAAATTTTACTCTCATAATTTTTCCAAACGTGCCAAAAGAAGTATAATTGCAATAATTAGACGCATGTTTTTACTATTATGAACACGTTCTTTTATAATCATATAATTTTACTGTGCAGGTATTTCAAAAGTATTGTCAATATCATAAAGTTTTTAATACAATTTGTGATCTATTTACTTAGCGTTTCAATAAATATTATGTACATAAACGAAAATAAATAAGGACAGGCAGATTCTCATGACATATTACTTTCACGAGTCCTATTTAATAGCGTTAATAATAAATGCAATATATCCTGGATAAAGACTTTAACCCCGACCTTGTCCTCGGGCGTTGGGCAGACGTAGTGTCATTCGGTTGTTGCCGACATATTTTATGATACCGGAATTTTCATATCACTCATAATGTGAAATGATTTAAGAAGGATCGTGGGATGAATTACTCGTATAATGACATATTAAACGATATATTAAAATAATACTATTAATTATTATATATGTTATTGACAAATATATTCAATATTCGAACCTTATTATACATGCGTGTATGTATGTGTATATGTTTGTTACGTTACGTGAAGCTAAAACCACTGGATGGATATTGATAAGTATATAGATAGATTACGATAACCTGGAATAACAAATAGGATTTTTCCAGAAGACACACCCAATCTAAGAAGGGTAAGATGCTAATATTATAAAACAATATTTTTCTGATCAAGTTTTTTGATACTTTTATTATTCGATACAATTTATATTTTTTTTATAATAAGACTAGAGACTCACCTTGCTTCGCTCGGGTTCGTCCCTAGGTAACCTAACCCTCCATCTATCTCCACACAAAAAATCACACAAATCTGTTACTCTGTTTCAACGTGAAAGACAAATAAACAAACAAACAATTATTCAAACAACCAAACAAAGAAATAAACAAACAAGCAAAGTCAACTGTATATCGTAAAAAGATAAAGTGTCAAATCTACAAATGCATTCAAGTAGTTTTATATTAATTTTAAGGTTGCATTCTACAATGAAATTTTTCGATTTTTTCTCTTCATAAGCACTCGGACTTCATCGAACATTTGAAAAAAAAAATAGCTGAATTGTTCCAACCGTTCTCATGTTTTGCGCTTAGCAACACATTTATCCGTACATTTTTATTTGCGAGTACATAGATTCCAATTACAGATTCTTTTACTTTAAGAATAAATATTAATTCTTTTCGAAAATAGAACTCTATAGTTTTACTGTAACATTCTTTTATATGAAGCATTGAAGTGAAAAGCTTGAAATAACAAGTGAATATCCTGTTCAAAAGCTTGTGGTAAAATGCAACTATTGTACCGGAATAGAATAAAGTACTACTATTTGTAGTAACATCTCTAGAAAAGCATGGATTCGTCGGAAGTGCAATTTCTGTACATACTTCCTTGTATATCCAAGGTTTCCGTTTATTTTTTCACCGACTTAAAAAAGGTGATAAAATTATTGTATAGGATATTTTAACTTTGTATGTTTTTTTTTTTTTATTTTATTTGGGAAACAAATAGTACACTGCAAAACAATTAAAAAACAAAACATAAAATATAAAACATTGACTAATCTAACCACAATTAAATAATACATAGAATAATGCGTGCAAAATAAGAAATAATATAAGCACAATTGATAATTAATTAAAAAAAAATATCCATTAAATAAAATAAATAAAATGTTTGACAATGTTTTTGTCAAGTATCGATTTTCAGGGGTTTATTAATATGAGTACACCAAAAACGTTATCACGTAAGACAAAAAATCCTTCCTCTAATGGGATAGTGACTTTTAATCAGTATATCTTTAGTTTAATAGTAATTAAACCCTAAACCTCTTCTACTATATTAGCACTGAGGTTATTATAACTCGAAGTAAATGTTAGCGTAGGCCGTAGATTAAACTCACAACAAACACTGTGTATTAACAGCAATAAATCAACCTAAAACATATAAGTATACAAGTTGCCAATGTAAAAAACATGTAACTAATTTCTACTGCCAACGCAAAGAGAGTTGTTTTAAAGAAACATAAATCTGTATGTCTGTCTGCGACATAGCTACGAAAAGTATGAATCTGTCCGTTCCGATTTTAATACAGTTTCTATTATTCTTATTTATGTTTTTACCAATTATAAAAACTTCGTGGTTGTCATTTAATTTATTTTAAAGTAACTACAGTAATATAATATTAAATTACTAAAAAATATCTCTGAAAATATTGTAAATTTACATAAAATGACAAAAATCCAACTATACCGAAGTGGATTGATAGACTCAGGTGTGCAATAAAAGTTTTTCCAGCTAAGAAATAAATCAAAAGAAAAACTGGGGTCGTGAAAAATAGAACATCTGAGCTCCAAACACCTGTACTGCGAAAGTCATAAACAACACTATAGATTGAGCTTTATAAGGCACGATACACATTATTAGTTGCTATTTTTAAACCGAAAAAATGAAAAAAGTGTAGGATAGTTCATACACGTTAATAATAATAATAAAAACTGTTTATTGTACACATAAAAAGTGTACAAGAGGCGGCCTTATGCCTACAACAGCGATTTCTTCCAGGCAACTTAGGTGTAGGAAATAGCAAAGTGTGAAGTGAGAGGGGTGTAAACACAGAGTTATATATAAAATGATACATACATATATATATATATATATATATATATATATATATATATATATATATATATATATATATATATGGTATTATATATATATACGTATATACAAAAAATACATTAGGTATCTAAATAATACTAATAAGGACAGTATTATCCATATTATCTAATAGTAATAATAATAGTAATAACTAAAATAACTAGTGTATGTACACTTGTTCTGTATATATAATTAAGAATATTTGTAATTTTCTTTATTGTAAATAAATTCTAATAGTACGTACCTATTACCATGATATTTGTTTTCAATACGTTTTCATTAGCTTGACGTGTAACTTTTCCCTAAGTAATCACAAATATTAATTACCGAAATTGATTTTAACATTTTACCCACAATTACTTCGGAAGAATATAATATTTACTTACAAATTTTGTCATTTATACTAATATTATAAATAGGTAAAGTTTTGTGAATTGTGAGTTTGTGTCGTTGTAAGGGGTAATCTCTTGATCTACTGAACCGATTTAGATGAAATTCGGTAAGATGATAGTTTGAGATTCTGGGGAAGACATAGGATACTTTTTATTCCGGAAATAAACCCTTAAGGGAGTGAAAATGGGTATGAAAGTTCGTATGGGGAATCAAGCTAGGGACGAACCCGAGCAAAGCGAGGGTGAGTCGCTAGTTATACGAATAATTATAAGTAATTTTTATCATTACGCTGACCAAATATGTAATTGAGCAAAAAAGCTCTTCACATCTAGTCTAGTAAAATTCTATTGCAGCTGCTCAAAAGAGTTTAATTAGTAAATTTAGAGGTAAGTATTTTTTTTAAGATTTCTTCATGTTGTAGAACAAAGCCATACGTTGAATTGAAAGTCATATCTCATATGAATACTATTTAGATCGTGGAATGGTGGCAAGAACGCTCGTTGCATTCTTCCACTGAATCACAATGACTATGGAGTAGCATTATGTCAGCAAATTCTTAACGCTACAACTCTTTGGATGAAGAAATTCTACAACAGTCATAAAATTTTTTTTTGATTGTCTCACATATTAATATCTTCTTTATTTTATACTAGCATTGCCCGCGGCTCCACCCACGTTCAGATGACCAAAAATCAAATTCTTAGGCTTTACATATAGTATAACTCTTACATTGCAGTTTTTGTATTTTTTCTCAGAAATGAGATATTTTCATGCGGTAAAAAGTATCCTGTATGTTGACCCGGATAACCAGCTATCACCATACCAAATTTCATCAAAATCCCTCTAGTGGTTTTTCTGCGATGCGGTAACAGATAGACAGACAAAAATTCTAAAAACTATAGATTCGGCCTCTGTATCGATGATAGCGTTTATTTCAATAAGATTTTCCAAAAAATATCTATTGTACAGATTCGGCTTAGTTACAATTTCATTAATATATGTATAGATTTTGTTTATTACTCTAAAATTATTTTAAAGAAAAATTATGACAACTTAGTTGAACACTTTGATCATTTATTATTACTGCTGGCTAGTAAGTTATTTCCCTCATTTAGTTATTTCCATAACTATCTTTTCATTACTCAAACATTGAAGAATATTTCACCGAGAAAAGTTCTTTTTAGAGTCGTAACTTTTATGTTTTATTGTAAAATAATGACTTTATGACTTTTTTAGAAAACACTTAACGAGTATTTTCATGTTTATTATATACGTTTTTACGTTTAGTATAAATTTAGATTTAGTATAGATTTCTGAGATTCTTGCAGTAAAAAGTATCCTACATGGAGACCCGGATAACCAGCTAACCTCGTTCCAAATTTAATCAAAATCTGCCCAATGGTTTTTTCGTGATAACCAGCTAACATCGTTCCAAATTTAATCAAAATCTGCCCAATGGTTTTTTCGTGATGCGTACTGCCTATTATCTAACCAGACACACAGACAGACAGACAAAAATTCTAAAAACTGTAGGTTCGGCCTCTGTATCGATAATAATGACTATTTCAATAAGATTTTGCAAAAAATATTTAATGTAACAAAAGTAGAGTAAAAAGGGATCTCATGGAATAGGGAAAAATTTAAAAATATATCATCTTTACCAAGTTTGGTTTGTTTCTCGTCATTAGAATTTTGTATAGGAAATGTTTTTTCTATAATCTTTTTATTTTTGCAAAGACGATCTTTAAGCTCAACTTCAGTAAATATTCAAATAAATTATATACTGGATCTATGGATACTAAATATTAAATCCATTAAAGTTATCAGCATAAATGTAATATGCAATAAATATTGAATAGGAAAATGTATAGAATATGTACGTAAGCATTATTCTTCCTTTTAAGCTCCAACTTTATTGAATTCTACGCACACTCCATTAAGCTTTTGTACTTTTCTGACTTCGTTGTGCTTCCTATTCTACTGGTTGGTTTAACTGGAGACTATAATTGTACGACAATACTTTAACAAAAACGTGTTCTTTTGAATTTAACTTTATTCACAGCGTGTTATTAAAATAAATTGTAATTAATTATTTTTTATTGACCACCAAATGAACAGGACATATTCTCTAGTTGACTTTTTATAATTGATATTATGAACAAAAAAATGTTAAAAAGTATCTATAGATGAAAATGATAGGTATAATCCCTTAAGCAAAGGTACTTTTAGTAATGGCAGTGGTAACGCTTCTTAGAAATCCTAGTGATGCGGGTTCGAATATGTATCATTTTTTTTAACACAAAATAT
Source organism: Brenthis hecate (assembly GCA_951806755.1). Taxonomy (NCBI): domain Eukaryota; kingdom Metazoa; phylum Arthropoda; class Insecta; order Lepidoptera; family Nymphalidae; genus Brenthis; species Brenthis hecate. The sequence goes on along the minus strand of OX638265.1, from coordinate 5,258,308 downwards.
TGCGACGAAACGTGAATGTCTTAGAGAATCTAACTAGTCTCCGAAAGATAGGACCAGTAAAGTCCACCAACCCACATAATTTTGGCCAGCGATGTCGACTTCACCTCGTCTTATTGAAGACGAAGAAGTGGCGAGTACGGAGCAGTGGGAATAAATTTTGTTATATCATTTCCATACATTCATAAGCGATTGTAGAATATCATTTTATCTAAGCTCACAAAATATTGTTTTTATACACAAAATTATCTTTTTCACAACTGTTTTTGAAATAAAAAGTTTTTAATATTATGAATGGAAATGTGAATGGAATTTATTAGTTTGTTCTTTCACGCCTTGAACTTTTAAAACTTAGCATCATTATGTAAATATTCTTTCCTCTCTCCCTTTGACTCTCCGTTCGTCAAGTGGGGTTGGCGGACTTCACATGTCTTTAGAAAACTTGCTAGGTTCTCTCAGACATGCAGATTAACTCACGATATTTTCTTTCACTGTAAGACAAAAGTGGTAATCATGTTGGAAATGATTCGCACATAAAAATATCAGATATGCCAGACACGTAATTCAAACCCGCTTCACTCGGTTTCCCAAGCAAGCGGGCTACCATTGGGCTACCACTGCCACATGTAAGTGTTTACCCTATTTGAATTTTGAAATTCATTTATCGCTAGATTACAGTATATAAAACCAAACAATAGGAGATCTCTATTTGATTTTGACAGAAACGCTGTCAAAGGCAAGGTTTAAAAAAACTACTTTTAACCCCCGACGCAAAAAGAGAGGTGTTATAAGTTTGACGTCGATGTCTGTCTGTCTGTCTGCCTGTCTGTGTGTGTGTCTGTTTGTGACATCGTAGCTCTCAAACGGATGGACCGATTTCGCTGCGGGTTTTTTTCATTTGAAAGCCAGTTTCCTTGCGGTGGTTCTTAGCTATGTTTGGTTAATATCGGTCCAGCAGTGTAGGAGTATCAGCTCTTATCCAAAATGATGTAAGGCATTTTTGCGTATGATTACTCGATTAAGTGCTTCTCGCGTGCCAGTGTAATCGTTAAATGACAATTAATTTGCGTAGGGGTTTTTTTTCAATTTTTAATTTATATTATTTCTTGTCATGACAAAGGATTACGATTAGTGCTGTAATGTAATGTGTATCTCATGGCATTTACAGTCATATACGTTAATGATAAAGCCGTTTCCCGTCATAGAAATTAGTGCGACAGCCGGGTGATTTCCTCGTCTAGACGACTTTTCGATCCACTATTTCAGATTATTATTATGCCAATATAACGTTTGATAATGTAAACCAAGTCTTGTCGATAAACGTTCATATTATTATTTACTTATTATAAGAATGTCAAATTATAATTTACTCTAAGAAAGTATAAGCATCCAAACAAAAATATATTCCATCCTGGCGAAGATCGAATATATTTTTGTAAGAAGCGCGAAGCAATTAATCTATAGATCAGAAAACATTTCGTAATAAACTTTTTCTTTGACGCTCGGTGCCCATTAATGGCTTTACTTCAACCTTCTTCAGCCAATTAGTGAAAATCCTTTTACAAGTAAGGTGCTTAGAAGTATTTTTCAAGAACTACCTTACACCCGATTTTCTCTAAAAATATTTTTTCAGGTTTCTCAGATATCTAATCGACGTCAATATTGTATTTCAAGACCTTTGTTTTTATACGAAAATGTTCATTGTTTTATATACTGTATCTCAATTGATTTGTACAATTATAGACGTTGAATATTCTTACTTAAGTTTGTAGTGTGTGCGCATGTGATCCTGCAATGGGTTCCGCTGTGGGTTTTAGTAAGTCAAAATATCATAGTACACTGCCCGTTGACGACCGGCAGGGTCCCCATGATGAATTTCTCCATTAAAAACAAAATAAAAAGGAGGATATATAGGATAGAGAGACTGCGCGTGTCCTATTAATTCTCTGATAGAAGAGTGGACCCTAAGAGCAACCTCCTTATTCTAAGGTCTGCCTCAGTAGACCAACGGTTGAGCAAAACGTACGTGTTGAGTGCGTACGTTTTTCAATTTTAACGACGGGAAAGCTTCCGTTGGGCTTTAGTAGGTACAGTGAACACCGTGAGTACTGCTTTTTTAGCTGGAGAGTCACCAAATTACCACCTTTAGGTTTGCACAGAATTATGCGTAATTGAATATTCCAACATTAAAAAGAAGACTGTATGACTTGGAGATAAATAGTGACTTTTTTTTTAATTATCACTTAAAAGCTTTCAGCAATAAAATAGTATCGATACAACTTTAACATTTTTATAATGTGTTATGTAGAGTTTGTATCTTCTATATAAAAATAAATTATACAAAATTATTCGTTTTGCGGCTTCTATTCTCGATACAAATGTAATCAAAGGTGGCTTAAAGTAATAATAGGCTTTCAAAGTTGACTAACTTTGTGTAAAGTATAGACTTGATCCTCATCCCGGGATTCGTTCCCTGATCCTGGTATTTAAAATTTCCTTTGCTTTAAACGTATGTATTCAGCCCTTATTAACGTCCCACTGCTGAGCACGGGCCTCCCTTCAATATGAGGGGGATCAGGCCATAGTCCACCACGCTGGCCAAGTGCGGGTTGGCAGACTTCACATGTCTTTCGAAAACTTACTAGGTTCTCTCAGACATGCAGGTTTCCTCACGATGTTTTCCTTCACCGTAAGGCAAGTGGTAATCATGTTGAAAATGATTCGCACATGAAAATATCAGAGGTGCGAGACCCGGGATTTGAACCCGCTTCACTCGGATACCCATGCGATCGCGTCACCACTGGGCTACCACTGCCTTTTGCTTTAAATACTAATTATATATTTTATTTTTGTGTAAAAAATTAATTCGATATTGATTAGAAACCAATTTGTATTGTCTTGAAAGCTAATAAAGCGTTTGATAACTTTTTAAAATACTATGTTTCGGAGAGTTTATTTTTTTTAACTAAATAACCTATAAAACTTTTCTAGTATTTTGAATGCCATCATGTATATATAATTGGTTTTGTTTTTTATATAATTTTTTGATTTTTGTACTTCTTTCAAACGTGATGCGACAAAAGAAAAACGTATTTTTTTCTAAAAAAAATAATGCATCGGTGATTAAAATAGTCCTAGTATTCCATTTTAATACGATTAGTGCTTTCAAACGGCATCACCATATACATCTAATTGGTCCCAAAAAACTTCTGTCTTAACACCTTTTATGATATGATTTTTTTCATATTATTACATTGAGAAGAACAAAAACACATTTACACGAACTGTCGTGACATTTAATGTTTTTAACCAGATCTCTATAGCAGTTAATTAATGTCAGTCAATTTGCTTGTTCAAATTTAGATTCTTATGGCTGCCTCCGAGTAATTAAACTTAAAACTTCCAGAAACGCCCTTAATAATTGTAATCATAATTATATAGATGTTGATAAAGTAATAAAAGTTAAATAAATAAATAAATATGTTAGGACATTAACACACAACACCATCGAGTTCCATGGTAAGCTACGAGGCTTGTGTTATGGATACCAGATAGTTGATACACTACATATACATAATTTTAAATACATACATATTATAAATATAAACACCCATGACTGAAGTACAAACATTCGTGCTCATCACACAAATGAATGCCCCCAGCGGGACTCGAACCCGCGACCGCTGGCACAGCAAGCAGGGTTACTACAAACTGAGCCAAACGAGCTGTCAAATTATTAGTACCTATATCAATTATCGTATTCTTTCATTCATATTCTGATAAAGTAAAATCACACTAATATAACTAAACCTATTTTTAAATATATTTTTATATGGAGTGGTACTTTATTTATTCATTAATTATATTAATTCAGTTTTAAAATAGTTTGATTTTTGGTAGTATTTTGTACTTTATTTTTATTTACAATAATAGTGACACTAATGTAAATCGAACCGAGTTAGACCGTCATGTAAACCTAAGTTTATTCATTGAGTACATTACAATGATCTTAATAACATAACATACATATGTATAACTAGCATTGCCCGCGGCTCCGTCCGTGTTCAGATGACCAAAAACCAAATAAAATAGCGCTTTTGTTACCTTTTTTCAAAGATAAGCTATTTTTAATAGTTTTTGCCTTATTTAGTAAGTTACCTTACTAAAATATATTTAGTATCATCGTGGTTTTATTCTAACTAGTTTTTGTATTTTTTCTCAGAAATGAGATATTTGCCCGCGGTAAAAAGTATCCTATATGTTGACCCGGATAACAAGCTATCACCATACCAAATTTCAGACAAGTAAAAAATATAGACAGACAAATATTCTAAAAGCTATAGATTCGGCCTCTGTATCGTCTACTTCAATAAGATTTTTCAAAAAATATTTAATGTATAGATTCGACTTAGTTAGAATTTTATTATACGAGTATGTATAGACAAGTACCATATAAAAATTTAAAATGTCTGTTTTCCTAGTAGGTACATACGAGTACGTAGCATAAGTTTTTGTAGACTGTAGCGTGTAGAACGTAAAAAAATATGAAATCTCTTAATAATATGCACTGTCATACTTCATTTCTTCATAGTTTTCTTACACTGGTTAAAAAAACTATTTTGATGTTAGATACAAAAAATATAACAAATTATTGATATTGTAGTGAAAAAAATGCGTTTTTTCTAACTTGAATAAGACATAATATAAAAAGTTCTAAGCACATGGATAATAATTTTATTTAACTTGTAAGGTAGATCCGGCGGTCCTTCGTTTAAATCCCGGATGGAGCCAAGTTTAATTACTATGTTCTTCTGTCACGAAATTCTCAGTAGCTATAAGTATATATATATATATATATATATATATATATATATATATATATATATATATATATATATATATATATATATATATTTATATATATATATATATATATACTTATAGCTATATATATATATATATATATTTCCTACGAAGTGGGTAGTGTCTGTTAGTTTGTGTTTTCTTAAAACATAGAACTATCTACTTGAGATTCATATTAATAAAAATAAATTCAAAACGAAGTTTAGCACATACGTATATTTTAGCTTCATACATATCCCAACTCAAGTAATATTGGTCACGACAAATCTAATAATGCTTTTAAATTAAAATTAATTACACAAATGAATTTCGTTTCGAAGCTGACAGACGTTATTTGATTTAAACGCTAATTCGCCCCACGTTCTGTAGAATTCCTATTAAAATATATGTACATTTTAATATTTTTAACTCTTTTATTTTCATTTATTTAGAGTTTTGTTATATTACCTGAAAAAAAAGTATTATAATGCAAATTTTTACATTGATGACTATTTGCCAATCAAAATAGTTACTTTAGTATGAAATATCTACCAGACTTACCGGTACATAAAATTTCAGCCCTCATTTCGTTGAGCACTGGCTTCCCTTCAACAGAAGGCATATCAGGCCATAGTCCACCACGCTGGTAAGTTGACAGACATCATATATTTATCTTTCGTAAACTTCTAGGTTCTCTCAAACGTGAAAGTTTCCTCATGATGTTTTCCTTCACCGTAAGGCAAGTGTTAATCTTCTTGGAAAAGGCACTTTAAAATATGCGAAGCCCGGGATTTGAAACCGCTTCACTAGGTTTCGCAAGCGAACTGGGCTACCATTGCTTGTTTATTTTACATGCATTCTTGATATTATATTATAGTATTTTTTTCATGTCTACTAAGCATGTACATAATAAATAAATAAATAAATATGTTGGAACATTATATCACATATAATCTTAAGAATTTATTTTATTATCAAGTCAGTCTCAATCGTGCTTCAGTGGGAGCTATTAATGCAAGCGCATGTCAAGACACTTGCTGCTGCATCCAATTATGTATAGCTCAAAAGGTTTTTTTTTTTTCATTCAAACTTATTTCGCAAAATTTCTGTAGATTTATTTCTAGTACCTAAAATACCTATATTAGGTTTAGAAGATGGCTGATTCATTTCTACGAAAGTATCTATCAACTACGTTGCCAATTGTATAATGTAATATTACTTCCAAGAAAATGCACTATATTAATAATTAGTATCCTACCAATATCATAAACGCGAAAGGTCTTGAGAATGGATGGATGTATGTTTATTACTCTTTCACGTAAAAAATAACAGAACTACGAGTACTACACTGAACGGGTCTGAGTTTCTAGCACATAAGCAAAAATTTTTAAATATCGAGTAAATCATAATGAAACTACACGTACGGAGCTGCGAAATAACGCTAGCATTTACTATTTATAATACAGTATAATTTCATTAAAAAATGTGTGTTTTCATTAAGAAGTTGTTTATATATGTATATGTAAATTTGGATATTGTAAATTGTAATGCCTGGAAATGCTCATCCGATTCGTAACGAAATTTGGAACTACGATAGCAGCAGCAGATATTGGTACAAAAAATATTTTGATATACTCGTAGATTACTCTTATATCAAACGTAAAAATAAACCCATCGAACTTTGAATAGAAAAAAATCATACGCAAAGCCACACGCGCAAGCAAGTATCATAGTAAAACAGATAAAATAAATTAAATTATCGTACTGTTATCAAAGAGCAGATATGTACTCGTAATTGGAGCTCTATCCAACCGTCACTGATCTGGCAGACGAAAAGTTAAGTTATTTATGGAACATTGCCAAGAAACATACGTGATGAGCGAATCATGAGAACATAAGATATTGTAAATAAATTATTCATATTTCGCCATAAAGCAGAACTGGATAAAATATATACATAATTTATTTGAGTTGCGTACATCTGTTAAAAAATCTAATCTAACTTGAAACTAGAATTGGAAAATGAAGATGGCTGAAAAAACACTATATGTACCTATCTTTATTTTTCGGATAGGTAACTAAAATCAGAAAGTATAACAGATACAAAGTGCTAAATTTGTATCACATATACATTATTTTTAAAAATTTTGAAAATAAATACACAATTTACGAATTTTTTGAATAGGTAACATTCAGACGAATTAACTATCTCTCATGTTTTGGAGTCGGTCAAAAATTATTACTTGATCTAATCTATCCCACGGGAACCATACATTTTTCTGGGATAAAAAGTATCCTATGTGTTATTCTCATGTATGAGCTATATTATTGTAAGGTTTCATAAAAATCCATTCAGTTTTTGCGTGAAAGAGTAACAAACATGCATACATCTATACATCCATACGTCCTCACAAACTTTCGCATTAGTAATATTAGTATTATTATGTCCTTTTGGCCGATTTCGATCAATCTCACTGAAACTAGCAAACTGCACAGAAGATATAGGGCACAAGTATTATTTCATATTATATATATCCTGGAGTGTCGTAGACTATTTTTATCGACACGAACGGAGCCACGGGCGAAAAGTTGTATGTATGAAAAGCAAAGATAAAATAGTTAAGTGCTATTTTCTCCTCTGCTTGTCAATCAATTTACTTTTGTTTAGTAGTTATTTTATAAAAATAATTTGGAAACTGATTTTTTAAAGATAGGTAAATTCTATTTGTATATTGTTCACTCAAATTTTCAATTATGTTTACGGTGGACCACTCGACTAAACCACGAACACAAACACTTGTTCGATAAACGTTACAATGATTGATAGGTAATTTTCATTAATAAATTGAGGAGATTATGGATTAAGATCATTAGCCTTAATCATCATTAGCAAGACACGTTTTAATGTAAAGTATTAGTACCGAATACGCTTTTATACACAGTATATTACGTAAGTGTAGCTACTAAATTATTCGCTCATTGAAGCTTACGGTTTTTCTGAGAAACTCATTGTGATTGACAGACTAACAAAAGTATTCGCATTATTATTATTATAGATGCATAAGCTTATATGTTAACTCCTTAACGCAAAAACGGCTTAACAAATTTGGATGAAATTTAGTATCTACACAGATAGACTAAAAAGAAAAATAAATGGTTGTGCTGCGTATATAAGGCATATAACAAGATAAATACAGAAGGTACCTCGGGAAGCACCCGAGCAAACCGAGATAAAGTCGCTAGTTTTATTACAATACTAGCAGAACCCGCGGGTTCGCTCGCGCTAAAACTAAAAATAAAATCTCTAAAAAGGTAGGTTTCATACAAACTTTCAACCCTTATTTTACCCTCTTAGGTGTTAAATTTTGGAAAACGCTGAAATTCGGAACTCATTAATTTTGCCGTACTCAATTCATACGTTTCATGCAAATATGTCCAAATAATAAAAAGTTTCATACAAACTTTTATCCCCTAAACTTTAACCCCTTTGGGGGTTGAATTTTGAAAAATCCTTCCTTAGTAGATAGCTACGCCATAAGAGGATTACGTGTACGAAATTTTAAGTTTCTAGCCCTAAGGGTTTGATGGCCTGTGCATTTATTTAAAACTTTCATTCCCTACTATTATAATTATAAATATAAACACCCATGACTGGAGTACAAACATGCATGCTCATCACACAAATGAATGCCCCCAGCGGGATTCGAACCCGCGACAGCTGGCACAGCAAGTAAGGTCACTACAAACTGGATCATACGTGTCATCAAATCGTTTTATACTCGTATGTAAAGAAATACCTAAATAACGTTGTATTTAAAAGAAGTATAAACTACATATTAATAATAGTTGAATGTTTCGTGAATAGCTTTTATTTTTGCCTATTCTCTCATGTCATAAATCATAATAAACAAGTAGTACATCCATTAATTTAGATGCAGCCACTTGACTTTGTATGAGTGTTCAAGTTCATTGTTCGATTTTTAATATAAGACTAGCATTGCCCGCGGCTCCGCTCGCGTTCAGATGACCAAAAACCAAATTTTTATGTTTTACATACTAGTTTACTCTTACATTGCAGTTTTTGTATTTTTTTCTTAGAAATTAGATATTTTCCCGTGGTAAAAAGTATCCTATATGTTGACCCGGATAACCAGCTATCATCATACCAAATTTCATCAAAATCCTTCCAGTGGTTTTTCCGTGATGCGGTAACAGACAGACAGACAAAAATTTCTCAAAGTATAGATTCGGCTTCTGTATCGATAATAAGGTCTATTTCAATAAGATTTTCCAAAAAATATTTAATGTACAGATTCGGCTTAGTTACAATTTTATTATATGTATAGATATCTTAAAATATTAAATGAGCATTTCTTGTAAACATATATCAGATTTTGTATTTAGATAACTTTTGCTTTTTTATCTATATAGATGTCGTTTCCGCAAAAATGTGAATTTTATTTTTCCAAAATAAACGCGGAACGAAACTAGGCCGCCCTGTTACTAATATTAAGAAAGTCAAATAAGTGACGTATTTTTTTTAATAATTGTAAAAATATTTGTGTGTGTATATATATATACATATATATATATATATATAATATATATATATATATATATATATATATATATATATATATATATATATATATATATAAAATGAATCTACATCCCTCTATATAAAATGAATCTACTCACTCTCGCTCTGCTCGGGTTCGTCCCTTCTTGCGTTTTGACGCTTAGAATTCTCAGAGATGAGATTTTTTCCCGCAGTGAAAAGTATCCTATGTGTTATGCCGAATAACCAGCTATCATAATACCAAATTTCATCAAAATTTTTCCAGTGATTTTTCTGTGATGCAGTAACAGTCAGACAAAAATTCTAAAAAATTTAAATTCGGCCTCTACTCGTATATCGATACTAATGTGTATTTCAATAAGATTTTCCAAATAATACTTAATGTACAGGTTCGGCTTAGTTAGAATTTTATTATATGTACAGACAACAATTTTTATAAATGAGAAAGTTTATGCGTATAAAAAACTACAAGTTTCCAGCCATAGTGGTTCTGGTAAATATTATTACTGACTTATTATTAAAATATTTTCAAAGTACTACTAAATGTAGGTGTCACTTACCCCCAAGCACCTACAAGCCCCTACACTTTCTGGTATTCAAAAATAATGATTTCAATCCATTATGTCCATTATCTATTGGGTGTGTGAATATGACTCCGCCCCTTTTTGTCAAAATAAAACACATTTGTTCGCTTACAAAATTAAAAAAAAAAATTATTGAAAGTATGCTCCATCTGCAGCTACAACCTTCGCCCATCGTTCAGGTAGTTTTCGTATTCCTTGCTGGAAGAAGTCCTGGTCTTTTGAGCTTATCCAGTTGTCAATCCAAATTTTGATACTTTCACATGAAGTAAACTTTTCTCCAGTAAGGTCTGTCTGCATCGTCCGGAATAGGTGGTAATCCGAAGGAGCTATGTCTGGTGAATATGGCGGGTGGGGTAACACTTCCCAGTCCTGTCCCTCTAAATATCTTTTTACGACTTCTGCGGTATGCGGTTTGGCATTGTCATGCTGAAGAATTAATTTGTTATGTCTATTCACCCATTCTGGTCGTTTTTCTTCTATGGCTCGCTTCAAACGCATTAGTTGTCGTCGGTAAACTTCTCCATTAATAGTTTCAGAGGGTTTGAGCAACTCATAATATACAATACCTTTCTGATCCCACCAAATACAGAGCATGACCTTGGCACAGTGAATATTTATTTTTGGCTGTGATGGGCCTGGTTCGCCTGGTTTCACCCAAGCTTTTTTGCGTTTAGGATTTTCGTAGTGTATCCATTTTTCGTCTCCTGTGACTATCCGATGCAAAAATCCTTTTCTTTGCTGTCTTTGAAGCAGCATTTGACAAATGGTTTTCCGACGTTCCATGTCTCTTTCTTTTAAATCATGTGGAACCCAGTAACCGGCTTTTTGAATCATTCCCATCATTTGTAAACGCTTTGCAACAGTTGAACGATCAACATTTAATGCTGCAGCTAATTCTGATTGAGTTTGGCAAGAATCTTCCGCCAATAATGCTTCCAATTCAGCATCTTCAAATTTTTTTGGTGGTTTTCCATGTTCTTTATCCTCAGTACTAAAATCGTTATTTTGAAATCGTCGAAACCATTCCTTGCAAGTTGTATTAGACGGAGCATGCTCACCATAAATCTCCACAAGCAAACGATAAGTTTCCGCTGCAGTTTTCTTCGCAATAAAATAATGTAATAACACTTCCCGCAAATGACGTTTATTTGGAATAAAAACCGACATTTTCGAAAAGGTGAAAACAATTGTTGCTTACACTTCAACCAAATATCATAAAATGCGTTAGATAGCTGACATTCAGTACTATCGAATACAAGTATGGTCATTTATTAGTACACGTAAACAATACTAATAACGACATCTGTTGAGAAAGGGCGGAGTCATATTCACACACCTAATATTATATCATAATAACAAAATTATCAGCCAAATGAGAATCGGTCTCATGCATCTATAGCGCCATAACAACTGACAATACTTTTGTGTTACATATTGACCAATAAGAACACTTTGCAGTCCAAACCTTTAGTACTAATCGGACCCACCTACAAGTTTCGCTAGTTGTGATATATTTGCTGTAAAAACAAATATTTTTCGATCGGTCATTATAGTTTAAAATATAAAGTTCTTATAGAGATACAAACGCACGGATAATATAAGCTCAATAATAGGTTTCTAAATGCACTTTTTCGCGTGAAACCCAAAGATAATATTTATTAATAAAATTATATATATATATATATATATATATATATATATATATATATATATATATATATATATATATATATATATATATATATATATATATATTATAGAATAAATAGTCAATCGACTATGACCTAGAGTCACATTAATGCTGTTTAACACCTAGGGACATCGGGACGTAGGGGAATCGATCAGATTTAGATTGCTAATGATTTATATATTTTTTTCAAATATTCATGCGAGGGGAGAATAAAACGAAATGGGTGATTTTGCTATTTTAATTGGTAATACTCATGGGCACGCAACGATCGAGGCATGTGGCGTTTTATTTTTTTATAAACCACATTGTTTTGTTTTACTGAGCGTTACTGTGCGCTCTGTTGGTACAATAAATTAAAAATATTGCGTGTAACACTGACGTCAAAGCCGGCACAAATAAGACTAATTTTAACTAACAATAGCTAAGAATAATGAAGTATTATAGTATTGCAAGTAAGTTTTCGTGAATACAATTTTTAACGAGATAAATATTTTAATGTATGTATTGTATTTAACCTTATTACTATATGCGATACAGTATACATTCCAGAACGGATTTCAAATGTCATACCTGGATTCAAAAGCTCAATTCCATACATTGTGGACTTTATCAATGTGGCAGCAGGCTGTTACGTAGGCTTATTCTGAGCTTCGACAAAGCTCCTTTTGTGACAACAGAAGCGTTTTAGATCACGAGTTTATATATTAGTTAGGAAACTGCGGTCTTTGGTAATATTAATTTTAATTGAAATGTTATGTGCTTTACTTTTGATATCAGTATGTTATCTTTGAATGATCTCTTTACCCGACTTCAACGAAAAGAAAATCTTCACTTTTTATTATTTTTTTTATGATTATGTATCAATTAACAAATAAATATCAAAAATTTAGTGTTTTTGTTAAAAAGTAAAAAATGTTCAACAATAAAAATCATACTAGGTTCATTCGTAAATGGATAACTTTGTGAAAAGATTACCAGATTTGTTTACCGTTTCATTTTTTTTACTCTACTAAATCCAGAAAAAATTAATATTAATTAGGTATCTAATAAATAAAATAATTCTTCATAATTAGATAACTAAGTAGATAAACACTTGTGAACAAAGTAAATGAAAATATACACAAGCAAAGTCGTAGGTATAAAGCAGTAAAATACACCATATTGTTCTATTAACGAAATTTGAAATCTGACACGATGACAACATGAAAAATGAAGATACGGAATTGGCATAGTCGCGATGAAAATCCACATCCATAACAAATTTTCCTTATTTTTCTTGACATTGTATGAGAAAGAAAAATTGAAAATCTCAGCACGGACCGAGATAAATGCTACTAGAAGATGTTTAAAAATATTTTTCATTTTTTTGATATACATACATAATAAATATTTCCCACAAAGCTCAATATACATTTGGATAATTTTATTAACTAGTCCTTGCCTTATGATCGAAATAGGACCAATCATTATTGAAAATTTGACGAGAAAACACATCGATCAAAAAAGTAGGTACTAGATACTAAATAAATTCCATGTAAAAGTTCTCTTAAAACTGTCACCAATTGTCTTAAGGTAATTATTGTAGTTGAAATAAATATACAACAATGTAAATTGAACTTTAAATGATTGCATTCAAGGTTAAATTTACATTGTTTAAAATTATTTTCACAAAAAAAGCGCGCTTAAATGTTCAAATGAGCGTTCATTCGGTGCGGACGTTTTTTGCTGATTGTGTATCTAGAAGATTTTTGAATTTAAATATCTATATAAAAACTTTGTTTCCAATTTTTTTTATTGATAACACTAAATCTTATTAAGGAAGAGAAAAAGGTAATGAACTGTTTTGAAAAAGGGGTTACATACTCTATGCGGTTTTGTCTTTTCAAATCTATGTACATAGGTATACCTAGATTAATACGAAAAGTATCTGTCGATTGGTCAGCTTCACAGCATTTCTTTAACATATTTATTTCATTTGCATACATATTAGAGATACTATAATATCTTTCCCAATTATATATGAACCGATTTTTATATTATTTTTAATAAATAATATGTTATTTTTAAGGATGGCTCAGTAAAAAATAAAAAAACATAGGTCGGTCCGTTTTAAGCTACTTTAGAAGTGACGACACGTTTGGCTCTGTTTGTAGTGACCGTACTTGTTGTGCCAGCGGTCGCGGGTTCGAGTCCCGCTGGGGGCATTCATTTGTGTGTTGAGCACGAATGTTTGTACTCTAGTCATGGGTGTTTATATTTATAATATGTATGTATTTTAAGTTATATATGTAGTATATCAACTATCTGGTATCCATAACACAGGCCTCATAGCTTACCATGGAACTAGATGGTGATGTGTGTTAATGTCCCAACAACAACATATTTTTAAACATTATTTAAAATTATTCGTATAATGTGACAACTCTAGCGTCTAGCTTTCTTCTTTCGAGTCTGACCTTATGACGTCTGAGAGAGATTATAGTGTAAACCACTCGAAACGCAGTCTCTGTAAAAGCTTATTATGAATTACTCAAAGATCCAGAAATCTTAAAAACTTCAGGAAGATGGAATGAAATGCAAATCAGATTTAAAGAGCAAATGCAAATGGCTCTTAAAATGTAAATTTGGAGGTTCTTAGAATATCTTCACGAACTAGAAGGTTTTGAGGCATATTATTAATAAAATGTCACGAGTGTTTTATACAAGGATAACAAGGTTGAACCTTTATTACAAGTGCATATAATAATAATAATAATAAATGTTGGGACATTAACACACAGTGCCATCTAGTTCCATGGTAAGCTACGAGGCTTGTGTTATGGATACCAGATAGTTGATACACTACACATATATAACTTTAAATACATACATAAAATAAATATAAACACCCATGATTGGAGTACAAGCATTCGTGCTCATCACACAAACGAATGCCCCCAGCGGGACTCGAACCCGCGACCGCTGGCACAGCAAGTAAGGTCACTACCAACTGAGCCAAACGTGTCGTCAAACATAGGTATACTTATTTTGATCCTGCGACCTATATTATATAAGATCATGTCAGACATTTTTGCACTATACCATATCGGTCATCATTTAGTTAAATATTCAAAATATTCTCATATTTCATATCAACAATTTCCAGTGCTCGAAATACAACAAATTGTCTGCCATACATCTGTAAACGTAATGAAAATAAATTCATTTTGTTGGTAAATACGTTTTGTATAGTGAAGTCATACGCGTATATTTCATTATTACACCTGCTTCGACTGCCATATAGACTCAGCTTGATTTTCATTTTGTTCAGATCTACGATTTAATTTAATACACGATGCAATCAAGTTTTATCCTACGCTGTTTACAATATATAGTAAAAAACGGGGAAGTGCAAGTAATACAATATTTACGATATAAGAAACATGTAACAGCAATTATTGGTTTTTGCAAAAATTTAGTCTGACACATCTAATATCTCAATTTTAAAAACCTATTCAGAGATCACTTATGTGGAGTTATTTTTTTTTTTGTAATTCTTATACAAAATTATCTAGGGGCTCGCATAAAACAGCTTCCTTCTACCAAATTTCAGTAATATATTATAGCTCTAATAGTTTCCGAGCACAAAATAGCTGTAAAAGACGGACAAGCGGACATAATGAAATTATAAGGGTTTTGTTTTTATGTTTTGGCAACGAAACCTTTATAAATGTTGAACAAGCTTCGATGTTCATGTATTGCTACTTTAGTAGGTAATATAAGATCTTTACTATCGGAAAAAACTTCTACAATATCAGAAAAAATCAAATACTTTAATCATATAGCATACTAGCATTGCCCGCGGCTCCACCCGCGTTGACATGACCAAAAACCAAATTCTTAGGTTATACATGTTAGTATACTCTTACAATGCAATTTTTGTATTTTTTCACAGAAATGAGATATTTTCCTGCGGTAAAAAGTATCCTATATGTTGACCCGGGTAACCAGCTATCATCATACCAAATTACATCAAAATCTGTCTAGTGGTTTTCTCGTGATGCGGTAACAGACAGACAGACAAAAATTCTGAAAGCTATAGATTCGGACTCTGTATCGATAATAATGTCTATTTCAATTAGATTTTCCAAAAAAATATTATTGTACAGATTCGACTTAGTTACAATTTTATTATATGTATAGATAAAGAAAAACAATATCAAACTATTACTTTTTAACTAATAAGTTATGTCGAATACAAAATCACTTTTAATGTAATTATTCCACCCTTAAAGGCAGATATTTTGCTTGGCATTTACAGAAAGTTAGTAATTCATTGATAAATTTTTAAGGGACATTGTTCTTCAAAGGTCAAAGATAATTATACATTATTTAAAACACGACACGTTTGACGATACGTTTGGCTCAGTTTGTAGTGACCCTACTTGCTGTGCCAGCGGTCGCGGGTTCGAATGCCGCTGGGGGCATTAATTTGTGTGATGAGCACGAATGTTTGTACTCCAGTCATGGGTGTTTATATTTATAATATGTATGTATATAAAGTAATTTATGTGTAGTGTACCAACTATCTGGTATCCAAAACACAAACCTTGTAGCTTACCATGAAACTAGACGGTGCTGGGTGTTAAACGTCCCAACATATAAAAAAAAACATACAAAACTTACACCTAATTTGAGTCCCACATCCTTTTTACAGATCAAAAATATAAATCAAGCTTTTATTGCGTTTCGCACTTGAATTCGGTTGTGCCACCGGAAGTTTGGGCTAAATTTATTAGTGTCTTTTATTTTACTGTATTCTATAATTTATAGTGTCATTGAGTTATAAATGCCGATTATAAAGAATCTTAATATCATATTTCATTGAAGAACACGAATATTTTAGATGAGAAATTCCCGGTATTTGAACCCATTTCACTGGTTTTAGAATCGAGCACGTAACCAACGGTCTCACACTGCTATACAATACACTAGATGAAGTATAGAAATACTTATTTTTATATAAAACAATTCCAAATATCCAAATATTATACTGTCTAGTATATTTTACCATCTTGAAAACCTGTGGTCCTCTTGAGAACATACAAAGTAAAAGTTAAATATTCCCGCGTAAACCGCGATAAAATAATGAACTCATAGAATTACTTATCTATACATATAATAAAATTCTGAGTCGAATCTGTACGGTGAATATTTTTTGGAAAATAGTTTTTTAGAATTTTTGTATGTCTGTCTGAGGACGCATCACCAGAAAACCACTAAACAGATTTTGATGAAATTTGGTATGATGATAACTGTTTATCCGAGTCAATGTATAAGATAATTTTTACTGCGGGAAAATATCTCATCTCTGAGAAATCTATACTAAACGTTAAAACGTAACTAGGGACGAACCCGAGCAGAGCGAGAGTGAGTCGCTAGTCTAACACAAAATTGTAATTAAACATTTCTTATTTACCTTTATCTTTTCATTTATTCACATTTCATTGTTTATCTACGAGCTATGGTACTAACGGATAGCGCGTTATGGCATAAAGGCTGAGTGCTACGAGTAAGTACTCCGCGCCAGACCTTCTTCACAGCTTTCATTGTCCTCTTTCTTTCTGTTAAAAGGTCATTGATCTATTACTTCCACTATCTTATAAGTGTAATAAATTGAAAAAAAGAGGGCGTGTAACCTTTACGCTCGGTTGAAGTAAAACTTCTTTGGCAAATATCGCAATTTGATTTAAAACAAATCAATAATTAAATAAGGCATATTAGGCATATTACAATCATATATCTATCGAATATTATATGCGAAAAGAATATTATATTATATACTTATTTGTCAAACAATAACAACGGTTACCATGGCAACAATTAGTCATAATAGCTGTTATTTAATTTCTGCACATTCATCCTACAGTAATAAATAATCGTTTTTATATGTAATAATTATATTTATTTTAAATAAAATTATCTCATCGGATTTTTTCGCGAGTTTATTTAGATTTTTGGTTCGTAATCAAAATAAACCCGCGAAAACATCCGAAAATATAAGTTTTATTTAAAATGTCAAATATTCGCAAGTAAATCTAAGAAAACTATTTTTAAGTTAGTTCTGGCAAATGGTAAATATCTCAACTAACCTCCCCATAGTCACTATGTGATATTTTTATATGAAAAAAAGACCATGGTTATAATATATTATTTAGAAATAGGCATGCATTGTTTTAGAAATTAGCGGTAAAAAAATTTTTCTTGCCATCATAGAAACTCATAAAAATAGTTCAAAGCGCCACACGATTTACGCCGACAACCCTAAATTACTTTCAGACTAAAAATGTATGTTCCTGGTCACGACTAAATAGCATTAATATTCATACCACACGTTTCATTTGAATTTAATTCAAGCTTCTATTTTACTTCCTTCTTTCGTTTATTTCATTTTCCAAATCTCATACCATTCTAATGAAATGATATTTGTCATTCTTATGTTACTGCAATGCCAAAATTTTATTAGGAGATACACATCTATACTAATATTATAAAAAGGTTAAGGTTTATGAGTTTGTGAGGTGAGGTTATAGGGGGATCTACTGAACCTATTTAGATAAAATTTGGTAAGAAAATAGTTTGAGACCCTGGGAAGGACATAGGTTATTTTTTATACCGAACGTCAATTAAGGGGGTGAAATGGGGATGAAAGTTTGTATGGGGAATCAAGCTAGGGACGAACCCGAGTCAAGCGAGGGTGAGTTGCTAGTATATATATATATATATGACTAGCGACTCATCGTCATTTAACTCATTTGTCCCTAGACACGTTTTAACGGTAAGTATAAATTTCTCAGAGATAGCCGGATACCCAGCTATACCAAAATACCAAATTTCATCAAAATCCGTCCAGTGGTTTTTTCGCGATGCGGTCACAAACAGATAGACAGCAAAAATTCTTAAAACTATAGATTCAGCATACGTATCGATAATGTTTATTTCAATAAGATTTTCCAAAAAATATTTTATGTACAGATTCAACTTAGTTACAATTTTATTATATGTATAGACTAGAAGAGCTTTCCAGCTATATAAGTGTACCTATAGTATTATTAATGATGTATGTTTTAATTGTGTTTACAAAAACAAAAAAAAATAATTAGTTATTAGTTTTGTAAAAAAGATGAGTTTTGAAGATAATGTGACTAATTCTGTTATCATTTTTTAATTAGTTTAGTTTTATATTAGAATAGTTTATAATTTGATAATAACATTAACACATAATAAAATAATAATAATAAATATGTTGGGACATTAACACACAGCACCATCTAGTTCCATTTTAAGCTACGAGGCTTGTGTTATGTATACCATATAGTTGATACATTATACATATATAACTTTAAATACATACATATTATAAATATAAACACCCACGACTGGAGTACAAACATTCATAATTATTCACCTCATCTCAGAACAGGTCTTATATAAAATTTTTCACCTAAATACTACTTATAAAAGCTCATACATGCTCATATTTTAAAAGCTTCTTTTCGCATCAAACATTATTGGGGAAAGACAAAAACTTTGAAAGTGAGACTACGAGAAGATTGGAGTTTCTTTGTTCGAGAACGTCTTACTGTAATACTTTCCAAACATCTTCGCAACTTTCGAGAGACTTTTCAGTACTAAGTTTTAGGAATCATTTGAATTCTCCCATCTTCTGATTATAGTAGTTTAGTATGTCACGAGTATCGTACTTAATGGTTTTATTGGATATATGTAAATAAAGCTTTTTTGGATATTTTATTTGATATTTATGATAGTTTTATATATTGACGATACGTTTGGCTTTTTATTATTATAATTATTTATTCATTTAGCTTTCATATTTTTATATCACGGGAGAGACTCCGGTTACCATGTCTATCGTAAAGCATTAGAAATTTCGAGAGCAAAAATATAAAATAATACTGCGACAAAATCCTAAAAAAATATTTTCATATAAAGTGTAATAAAACAGTTCTATTAAATATTTAATCCCATCAAAAACATAAATGTAAAAATGGGAGCCAAGTTCAATATTAAGAATATGCGTGATTGTCAATTTCACCGACAAAAGAATTGAGATCTAAATGGGTGCCAAGTTCTGTAGATAATCCTGAAACAAATTTACAACACAATTTCTGGGTTTTTTTTGCTACAAAATTGTTTGCTATTTAAAAATATAACTTCTTAGAACAGTCGATTTATTTACACAGAGTTAATAACTTAGGATAAATTGAAGTTCAAGATGTGACTTGGCTAGTTATTACCAGAAAAACAAGTTTTTACAAGAGTGAGATGTGTTGACCTTATAATATAAAAACAGTAGGTTGCGTATAGCATAAAGAAGATAAAAGTGATTAGTCGACTATAAAATAACTTGTATGTAAATGTACACGATGAAGACGAGTATGTATGAGTATATACAAAGACAAATCAGTTCAGCATCTTTTCCTCCTCTGTTTGTCAACCGATTTTTTTTTAGTAGCTATTGACAAATTTTAGTGTTATCAATACATAAATTTTGGATACACTTAGTTTTTTTTAATATAGATAGGTAAATTCTAATCATACCTATATGTTTTGGTCGAATTTCAACCACTCGGCTGGCTACAATATTATTATTAAATTAAGATATGTTTTAATCTATATGGTTAAAACTATGGTGTATTTTTCTACAATATAACAAAACTGTTATAACTATCTACTTTGTAGTGGTATTAATTTATATAGTTCTATAGTATATTTATAGTGTTGTAGTTACAACTCTTGTATTTTACTTTCGGAAAATACATATTATGTCACTCCATTTCACCCCTTAAAAAAACTTACTTATGATGTCAGATCTGCTGAAATGCTTAAGATTTAAACTATTATAATTTACTAATTTTTACGTACAAATATTACGTACAAATGTCAAAAATCAAAATTAATTGTCATCAGAACCTTTCAAGCTTAAAGCCAGACGCTTTAAAGTTTAAAAAAATAGCAAAACTACGCTGTGAACTGCTCATCTAATTGAAAATGTTTCTTGCTGATGAAGTTGCAGGAATTTGTATGCCATTTAATTTTTCGAACATTAATTTGATTTGAGACATACTCAATTAATTTCTTGCGTTCTTTATATTTTTATTAGTTTTCCAACTAGTGCTTAGTCATAAAAGACAAAAATATATTAACAACTTTTTAGTGGTCTACCAAAGGTTTCAAAAAATGAAATATGTGTACTCTGTATGTGGAAATAATGTGAAGTTTTATGTATGGTACGTTTTAAACTGGCTTTCGCTTATGAGATAAGATTGTGATAAATACATAGCTATGTTACTCTCGCCCCAATCCTCTATCCGCTCAACAAAATCGTGTTAAAATTAATTTAGATGTTTCTAAGATTAGTGAATACAAACGCGTACACAAGATTTAATTAGTATTGTGCAAATAAATAGTTGTTTAAGATTGTAATGGGGTCAATTTAAACATTTAAAGAGACTTCGTTTGCAAAATATATTGGGATGGGATCAAATAATAATTATTTTAAACCATTTTCATATTTTATTAACTTACTTAGAAAGTAATTCTAGCATCTCTAAATTATGATCTAACAGCAATTTAGATGATCATTATAATATCAATACAAAATAGTATTGATATCTGCCTTCAAAATAAGGGTCAGGACCTCGGTTCTGGTCTAGTACAAATTTTTGTATTTAATCTTATTTATTCTAGTAAAAATGTTGCAAAGATAGTGAGTGTCATTTATTATTAAAATCCGCGATTCATTATCTCGTTTAAACGGATTAAGTGAAAACGGAAACACAAATCTTAGTATTGATTTTTACTTCCTGTTGTAACTCGGGCTTACATTAAGCTAACAAAGAGAAAAGGATTGAAGTTTGTTGAGCCAAGTGATGTGCAAATAGACAGCTGTAAGCAAAATTATTTACATAACTTTGTTTGTCTGTACAGAAAGTATATTATATAGACTAGCGAATCACTCTCGCTCTTCTCGGGTTCGTCCCTTGGTACGATTTAACGGATAGTATTAAGAATTCTCAGAGATGAGATATTTTTTCGCTTTAAAAAGTATTCTATATGTTGACCCGGATAACTAGCCAAATTTCATCATAATCTGTCCAGCAGTTTTTCCGTGATATGTTCCAGACAGATAGACAGACAAAAATTCAATAAACTAGAGATTCGGCCTCTTTATCGATAATAATAACTATTTTAATAAGATTTTTCAAAAAATATTTAATGTACAGATTAGACTCAGAATTTTATTATATGTATAGATATTGCAATGTAAAACATTCTTCACGATATTAAATGATTTGTGTATATATTTTCATAACTAAAAAAGGTTTGTATGTTTAAATTAAAAAAAAATTAATAACGAGCACATTTACAGTATATTTTTACTAGCGACTTACACTTGTTTCACTCGGCTGAGTCTCTATACCTAATCGTAGCATATATATTACTCCAGGACGTTATCTATCTGTGTACTAAATTTCATTAAAATATGTCCAGCCGTTTCACTTTGAAGAAGACACAACACACACACACATAGAAACAAACAAACAAAAAAAACTTTTGCATTATTAATATTAGTTCGATAAAGTTATTTATTAATTTTACTATACTTTAACAATAACTCTTATTCTATATAATATAAAGTGGTGCTACAAAAACTAAGGGTGATTTTGTTTTAAAATTAAAACAAACTCACACGCATGAGTAACCCCAGACAGAAGCTAATAAAATAAAATATTTTTAACAAAAGAATCGCCATAATAAAATACTCTATCAAATAGTCGTAATTCATGACAATAAAATTCAATGGTTTATTAAATGTAGTAACAAATTTGAAATGGTAAATAAAAGCTTGCCACTGAGTGAAAATTTAAAACCAATGTACACAATAAATTGTTTAAAATTTGTAAAAAAGTTGTTTATTATTTGTATTTTCTGATATGTTTTTTATTTATTACTGGTATTGGTGCAATAACAATGTTATCGTAATAAATATTATTTTTAATACATACATAATATTTTGGGTATAAATACATATTGTTAATAAATATTTATAAAATACTAGCGACTCACCCTCACTTCCTTTCGGGTTTGTCCCATGACAAACACAGATCTATCCCACGGGAACTGTACTATTTTTCGGGATGATATATAGCCTATAACCTTCCTTAATAAACGGGCTATGTAATGCAAAAAGAATTTTTCAAATCGGAATAATAGTTCCTGAGATTACCGCGTTCAGACAAACAAACAAACAAACTCTACTTCTTTATAATATTAGTATATAGATCATAATTAACATACCATTGTAAACGTAACATTGCGCCATAGTCGCATATACAGCGACAAAGCTCTTTAAACGGAGATTAAAATAAATCTAATAAAATAATCAAGACTTCAGAAATGTTCTAACATGGACTTAGAGAAAATGTCATTCTATAATCGTTGTAAAACTGCTAAAGCTTTTATAATAAACTAGCGACTCACCCTCGCTTCGCTTGTATTCGTCCCTAGGTTGCTTACTTATACAAACTTTCATCCCAATTATAACCCCCTTAAAGGATAATATCCGGGATAAAAACTACACTATGTCCTTTCCCGGGTTTCAAACTATTTTCTTACCAAATTTTATCCAAATCGGTTCAGTAGTTTCGGAGCTAATACGGTATAAACAAACAAATCGTTCCTCTTTATAATATTAGTATAGATATACTAAAAATGCTAATAATTAATTTTAATCTAAATAGCAGGTTCTTAGTATCATATGAAAATCTATCAATAAAAGAATAGTTCATTATTCCTTCCGTTCATTATCGGACCTAATATTATCTTATTGAGTGCCATAAAGAAACAGTTAAAAGTTTTCTTAACGCCTATGTGTTGGATAGCAGCAGTCCAGTTAATGAAACTTTTGATTACTTTGCCCAAATAAGAGTACCTACGTGGTATAAGTGTTAAAGGGCGATTGGTTTTCTTTAGAAAGCTTATCGTGTACATTACTTTTCTATTAAGCTTTTTTTGCTTTTCTCTATATTGTAAAAATTATCATCATAATATTTAAATTCTAAGGTATTTCAAAAGTTCATTTTTAATTAATTTATTATAAATTTTCAACGAAAAAATATTACAATTATAGGTTATGCGATTTTGTAAAAAGTATACCTATACATATAATAAAACTGTAGTGGTCGAATGTCTGTACATAGAAAAAAATGCTTAAAACCGAAGCAGGGCGATGTAAGAAGAGAAATAGAGCAAATCCGTTTTTTTTTTCAATTTTTTTTTGGTTTCTGTCTGTCTGTTTGTACGGGTTAAGCTCCGAAACTGTTGAACCAATTTAAATGGAATTTTGCATGGTGGTACCTTATATCAACATTTAAGATACTTTTCATCCCGAAAAATTAAAGATTTCCCATGGGATAGATCTGTTTCTGCTGCGCTAGTATATAATATTTTGCAAAAAATTACATAATTCCCGATGAATGATCGCATATCGCATAAATATATCAATCAATATATCTAAATAACGTTTACTTAAAAGTTAAAAAGATAGTTGGAATTCAAGATATTTAAGTGAAAATAATAGGGTTTATGTGAGTGACAGACTTTAATAAAAATATTTATTTTTCGGATTTTTCGCGGAATGCTGTACATCAATGGCGTATAACATTGGAAATGTCGAGAGCCAAAAATTAAAATATCAAATCTTGAACGTTATACGCCATTGATGTAAAGCACTCGAAACAAAACCAAAAATCAAAGTAAATTCGTGAACAAGATCGAAAAAAATGGTTGATTTTGTTGATATGTTAGACCCAAACGTCAGAGATAGGTATTGCGCCGAACTACAATTATCTAAACATATTATAACAAATTGCTTGAAATCATTACTGCCATTTAACACAAACACATCAAACGTTCAGAATAAACACTGTTAAATAGGATGTATTTCAGTATTTATGTAAATTATGCGGATATAGTGTTTACAAACTTTGATGTAACGCTTAAAGAACGGACATGCTTTAATAGGTTTTGAGAATAGTATATAAAAGTATTTAAAAATAGCTAACTAGTGCCCGCGACTTCGTCTGTAGTTTATGCATGTGTTATTTCTGGTAAAGGTGATAACGTGAGGTTATATAGCCGGTAACCTTTCTCTAAAATAATTTTTATTTTTTTTCTCGGAAGACGTGCTAAATTCGTCCATTTAATCAGTTTGGCCGACAATGATTTAATCCAAGGAGGATTCGTCTTGAGAGTAGACGTGTTCTTAAATTAGTATGTCTATACTATACTTATATTATAAAGAGGTAAAGTTTGCGAGTTTGTGACGTTGTAGGGGGTAATCTCTGGAGTCTGGATCTACTGAACCGATTTAGATGAAATTTGGAAAAAAGATAGTTTGAGAAACTGGGAAGGACATAGGATACTTTTTATCCCGGAAATCATCCCTTAAGGGGGTGAAAATAGGGATAAAAGTTTGTATTAGGAAGCAAGCTAGGGACAGACCCGAGCGAAGCGAGGGTGAGTCGCTAGTAGAACATAAAATACTTACTCTCATCCAGTACATAATACTATAATTTACAATACCTTCAACATAAGAGCCCACAGTTACTAACAAAATAATGTAAAGGTGTCAAAAAATAACTTTTATACACAAAATATTGCAACGCTCATCAGCCTACGACATAAAAGTTTGTCAATTCGATTACATCTACGTGTCGAGTGGGAGAAAATAATTTTCTTTTACGAGTCCTGCGGCGGGCAATCAAATAAACGTGTGTCTGTATTGTCTTCTTAAAGCTCAGAAATGCAGAAAAAGTTCCAGCCTTAGATAATAAGTTCTTAAATAACTAATTCTTGCCCTTGGCTCCACTTGCATAGTAAGCGGGATAAGAATAAAAGGTAGGGTATTCTTATGATGCAATCTACATATAACCTTCTCAAATTTCATCCAATTTCATTCGGCGATTTAAGTGTGGAAAGGTAAAGATAATCAGAGGGCTTTTAACATTTATGGTATTTTTTAGTTATTTTTTATTGGTTTTCAAACGATATTCTTTAAACTACCTCTACAGTGGAAATGTTATTGGGTTTTAAGTATAACCATTAGTAGTATTAACATTTTATGAATACACATAAAATTAGACTAGAAGCTATTTCTATAAGGAAATGCTACATTTTCAGGTAAAACAATGCTCCACAAATGATTTTGAAACTTAAACAAGATCTTTAAAAGCTAATAAGATAAAGTTTTAATACAACTAATGCGTTTACTTAAATTCCAATAACATTCCCAATGTAGAGCAAGTTTAATTTATAACGTTTGAAAACTAATTAAGACTGAGTGAAATTCGTTTTATAACCTCTGTAATTGCGCCTGTAAACTTTGAACTACTGGATTCGGCTAGGGTGTATTCATAATGATATGGTAATTATGTTATTACGATGGCTAAGCTAACTTTATGACTTGGTTTTTGGTTGATTTTGTTTTTTAACCCCCGATGCAAAAACCACGCGGTGTTATAAGTTTGACGTGTCTGTGTGTGTGTGTGTGTGTGTGTGTGTGTGTGTGTGTGTTTGTCTGTGGCATCGTAGCTCCCAAACGGATGAACCGATTTTGATTTTGTTTTTTTTTTTATTGTTTGAAAGGTGAATTAGTCGGGAGTGTTCTCAGCTATTTTTGAAGAAAATCGGTCCACCATCGGTCGGGCTTTTATTTTAATTTTTAATTTATCACTTGTATAAAAGTAAATATTTATATTTGTGCTGTATTAACACTTAATGCTAGTACTTTTTGTTTATTTTTTTTTTGATTGCTTATTTATTTTTGTTTTTAGTTTCCGGCGTTTCAAAAGCTTTATAGTAATCATGGTGAGCTATAATAACAAATACTCGCCTAAACTTAAGGAAGTATTATCAACTAGTGCTATAAGTGAGTAAGTTTTTTCTAAATATTTTAGTTATTATTCCATGGGAATTATTTTTAAATGTTAGTATAAATATAGTGATTAAGCCTGGTCTATCAAGTCCATATTTTTTCTATGAAATTTTATCACATCGGTACGTTGCTCTTCTGCGAAAAAAGTTAGCTCATCATCAAAAAACATATTCTCGCAGATGATAGATGACTCTTTAAATTGTCATAACTTTTTTATTTACAAACCGATTGAAATAAAAACAAATACTAAATGTTAAGTGAAGCTCACCACAATACATTAGTGAAAACGGCACCCAAATCGGTTAAGGCGTTTCTTAAATTAGCGCCCACAAATGCTATTTATCTATAATCTATTACTTTACAAATAAACAGAAAAAAAATCTAAAAATCATTGTGCCATCTATTGTGTTAATAAACACAAATATCTCCCGTGTACAGACAGCGATCAGTTACAATTTTGTTACATGTTATATACAATTTTATTATTTGCGAACACTCTTTGACCAGTGTATGATAATGTTCAACCTCGAAGATTCCATATAAATTTAGAAAATAATTTGATGCTCAGTTACGAATCACTCCTTGAGAAAATATAAACCTCCATAAGAAACATAAACCAACAAATACATATTACAAGTTCTAATATTAGTAAGAATATAAAATAATCTTTACGATAAATGAGGACTTCACTGTGTCTATTACCTATTTCTTCGAGTTTGTGGCTATCGAATATTGGCAAGCCATCAAAGAGCTTAGAAACACTTTAGTCTACTTATAAGGATTAGAGACTTGTTATAACTTCGATAAACAGTCTGACTACATCATAAACGCGTTTGTACGTATATGTTTGTTTATATTAGTCTCTCTAACTGTCTCGGTGGTCTAGTAGCTAACATGTACGGTTTCAGCCCCAGAGGTCATAGGTTCGAGTCAGGACTCGCCAGAAAAAGGATCCCTGGGATCGGCCCAAGTTGAGTTTTTGAGTTTTTCTGTCAAAAAATTCTCATTATACACCGGACTTGAAGGTTGGCGGCGTTTCACTCCCATGCTTCGGAGAGCACTTGAAGCCGGGAGCATGCTGAGCCTGAAAGAGTTTTTTCATATATTTAAGTCCGAAATCCTCTCAGATAAGCTTAAATACAGAAATACTGACAACACCACAGTGTTCTTAGAAGTTTCATTTTGAAGTATTAAAATTTATAAATAAAATTTTGTAAATTATAAAATAAGTATAACTTGTATAGCCGTCTAAGGATGAAGTAATTTTTAAAATAAAATTAATTTATTTTAAAATCAATTGAAAAACCATTCTTTATCAACACGCCAACCATTCTTTGGTAAAAAAAGAAGTGCAAGTTAAATACCTAAGCAACAATTTCCAAAAATAACTTCACATTAAAAAAATATATGTAGAAAGTACTAACTATACTAACTGACACGCCGGCGTGTCCGCGGTCGTAGAGGGATTAAGACTTTAAATTTTTTATTGCCTTATGATATAAACAACCTAAATTACCTGTATAATATTTGTTTTCCAACGACTCCACAATAAGTCGTAGGTACACAATAAATTCAACTTTAACTTTTTTATTACATATTTATAAAACGCAAACTAGCGTGTTTGAAGGTAGCATATTCAGTGGACCGAAAGTTGAACAGCCGTAAAATGAATACAACTCGTAAATAAAATACGGTAACAAAACTAGAAACATGAAAAAAGGCGATAAGATAATATAATAATAATTCAACCCTTTAACATCCCACTGCTGGGCAAAAGCTTTGTGTCCATAGGGAGATAAGCGATAATATTAGTATTAGTTTTATTTCAATCAATTCATAAATAAAAAAGTTATGTCAATTTAAGGAATCAGCTAGAGACCCGAAAGAAGCGAGAGTGAGTCGCTAGTAAATAATATTTTTGACAATTTATATTATAAATAACTCCTAGCTCATCTGTCTATCTGCACTTTTCATCAAGCATTACTTTCTCAACATCTTCTAAATAGAGAAAATCTTACGTTTAAATTATTTTCAAATTCTACAATATGCGAAAGGTTCTCCGAAAACACAGCGCCACTTAACAACATGTCACCTTAAAGTGATACTAATACCTACAAAAGTCCAGTAGAAGTCTAATATAATAATATATTACTGTCAAGTGAAATTTGAAGAAAGTGTTAACCGATTATCTTGGAGGCAGTGAAAATAAATGTAAGAGAAAGAAAGCACTTACCACTTGGACTTAACTGTGATTCATGACACTGATAATTCTCGAACGAAAGTTTCTTTAAATTGCGTCTGCATCTGAAGCAATATCGTGCGTTAAATGTAAAATTTTATTTTGGTCACAAAAAGAGATATAGATTTTAGTAATATCAGTAATTTTTTTTACTTAATAATATAATAATAATAGTCTCAAATTTAACTTCAATTGATGATAAATTA
This sequence comes from Brenthis hecate, assembly GCA_951806755.1. Classification (NCBI taxonomy): domain Eukaryota; kingdom Metazoa; phylum Arthropoda; class Insecta; order Lepidoptera; family Nymphalidae; genus Brenthis; species Brenthis hecate. The sequence continues at coordinate 5,229,173 of OX638265.1, read as the reverse complement.
GATATAATGTGATGAGAATTTTCTAGTGCCTGGTTTCGGATGTAATATAACATATTAATTAATTTATCGTCTGTGGGAAGTTTTAAATAAAAATATCTTTCCAGATTTCTTCGCGGATTTATTATGATTTTTGATTCCCAATGTTTCTAACAAAAAGAATTTTTCATTATGTTATTTTGTTAGTAGGCTGTCTGTAGCAACTACTCGTATATAATGCCTTTGAGATGTCTAATACCTTAGTCTCTTCCGTGACCATGATTTCTGTAGATCATTCGAAACCAAACCAAACCACCCAGCTACCAACTTTTTCGGAAACCACTCAAACTACCACCCAAGTTTTTCGGAACCAAAAATCAAAAAAATGGAAAAAATAGTTTTATTTAAAATGTCAAAAATTCGCGTAAATCTAAGAAAGTATTATAAGTCTGTGGAAAGATTAATTATTTAAAAAAATGATCTACAAATAAAATTGTGACTTTATCTGCTGTAAGTTTTATGCCAATATTTACTTCTGGTAAGACGACAGTGGATCAGTACTTGTTAGCTCGCACCTCACAGAAAACAGATTAATTCCTATCGTATGAGAAATATAACGAGATTGTGATAAATTAATTAGATTTTTTATTATTAATACTATATAGAAAATCTATTATTATATTAAATTCAATTTTATAATTAAAAAACTTGCTTATTCTAAAGAATTTTTCGTTATTATTTAATTATTTTAAACGATCAATCGGTATTCTACCAATTACTAGAAAAAGAGAGGGAGAGAGAGGGGGGAGTGGGAGTAGGAGAAAGAGATACTTACCAGAAAATCCTACATATTCCCATAAATGTAGCACAACTAAAATACTATTATACTTAATAATAATTAATATCATATTATTTTAATTTTATAAAGAATTTTTACTAAAAAGGTTCATCGACAACAATAAGTAATTATTTCACCCTAAACGATGGACTTTTTTTTAATTTTCTACGGATCCAAACTTTATAACAAAATATTTACAAAAAAGCATCCCATCTGGAGAATCCTTACTCAAGTATTTAATCGTAACTTACACAGATTAATAAATACATATACATATATAATAAATACATATATATAAATCTCCAATAATTCCTCTTTTTTTCAGTAGGTCAAAAATTCTCTAGGAAGCAGCCAGTACAAATTACATAATAATTTCCCAGATGAACCCCGCGTAAGTTGGAACGCAAACGAATTTAGCGGTATACCGGCACTTGTAATAAAATATCTTAATTCCCTCTCGCTAGCACCTGCTCGTAATACTAAAACAGAGCAGACTAAAGACGAAGCCAAAATTACCAACCTACTAATTTAATATATAAACTTAATATCATCGTATGTATATTTTTATGTTTTTATTTCGCCTCTCCTGTAATTGCTTCACTCGAGTTACTGTGATGTTAGATAACCTATAAGATGCTTCCAAACCGGACTGGTGTTTAGACATTAACAAATAAAAAAAACAATATAACTGAATATTAATATAATTTATTTCTTTATTAGTAGCGGTTTTAACATTAATATTAATTAATTAAATTAAATAAATCAAAGAGATTGTTCATTTACGTAAAATCTTTTTTAAAGTCGATGCTAACTGGTGCGAGGCAATGCGAATTCAATTAAATATGCAAGAAATATAAATATATGTATTCTTATAAATAAAACACTGACAAGGTTAAAAAAAATATTTTTTAATGAGTAACTGAAAATAATTACAATTAAATTATTTTTTAACAAAACTAGCACAAATTACAGTAAGTTTATAAGGGCAGAGCGCAATGTTGCTTTCTCGATGTCTGTTGACAAAATAAGCCCTTCCACTCCATTGTCTCCTATTTATACACGTGGTCACACAGTACATGTCTAGATAGTGTTGCCATCTAACAGTATAATTAGATCATGAAGTCATAGATGTATAAGTTAAAAATAAGTAAAACCTTTGCCTTATGTTCAAATCTAAACGAATTGGTCATTGCTGTTTGAAAATAATATATGTATAACAGTACCTCCATTTGTAAAATCGGTCAAAAGTGTTTGGACTGCATCACATTTTATTACAGTTTAAGTGAACAAAATTCACAAATTCACTTTTACTGACGACAAATACACCCGGTTTAATATTTAACGTATAACCTTTTTCATTTATAAGTAGAGCCAAGTCACATGATTTACGTATTCTAAACGTGTTTATTTTTATACCTCAATAAAGAATATGTAAGCTTTATTATCCTACAATTATGTATACAAGTTTTCGTCTAGTGTCTATTCAAATATGGTCAAAATAATGATCGACGGGATCTGAATAGTAAAATTGTCACTGTATTGAAAAATCTCGGGTATTCCTCTTTTTCAAAATGAGATTGATTCCTGTCTGTTTATCTCCTATTAATTTTTAATTAGTTCATTTATCTAATATGGTACTGAGTCAAATCTGTACATTAAATATTTTTTATAAAATATTATTGAAATATTCATTATTATCGATACAGAGGCCAAATCTATAGTTTTTAGATTTTTTCTCTTTCTGTATGTCTGTCTGTGACTACATGACGAGAAAACCACTGGACAGGTTTTGATGAAATTTGGTATGATTATAGCTGATTATCCGGGTCAACATATAGGATCCTTTTTACTGCGGGAAAATATCTCATCTCTGACAAATCTATACTAAACGTTAAAACGTAATTAAGGACGAACAAGAGCGTAGACAATCTCCCATGATGCAATGTCGTGATTGTTAAATTTTATTAAAATCTGTTCAGTACTTTAACATTTAAAAACTAATAAATAAACACACAGTCACTTTAAAATTTCTAATATTAGTATGGATTACGAGACGGAAGGAATAAACTGGAAAATTCTGACCCGACTTCAAAGTTTAACGGCTTCGGTCACGCGATCACGCCGAGTCTGGGCTTACATACACTACGAGTATCTAGTCATTTGCGTTTATCGCAAAGGCAATGAATATGAAAGTATGTTTTTAATTACTATGAATCCAGAATTGATTAAGGTTGATCGTTGATCGTGGATTCGTTACTTTGGTCACCGTTATTGATGTTTACGTCGAAGGTGATTGATTCGTTAAAAAATTACCGCAGCTGTGTTCCAAATATTTCTTGTATATTTTCAGTGTGGAAAAGATAATACTAAAAGTTATGGGTTTTTGATTATTTAGTTAAGAAACATATGGGTTAAGGGATATCTTTTGAGGAGTTACAGCTTATAATATAATTGATTTTCAATATTTATTTAAATGTTGAACTGTCTAAATTCTATGGTTATATTATTAATTATCTATACTATCTATACTAATATTATAAAGAGGTAAAGTTTGTGAGTTTGTCACGTTGTAGGGGGGGGGTAATTTCTAGATCTATTGAACCGATTTAGATGAAATTTGGTAAGAAGATAGTTTGAGACCCTGGGAAGGACATAGGATACCTTTTATTTTAAATCATTCCTTAAGGGAGTGAAAATGGGGATGAAAGTTTGTATTTGAACGCAAGCTAGGGACGAACCCGAGCGAAGCGAGGATATGTCGCTAGTCTTGTATATAAATGGACAAAACATTTAAGAACCTGCTTCTCCTGTGTATAGAGAGTTTAGTATAAGCTTTATTGTCAATAAAACAAATGATTATAGTAAAATTTCGAGCACTGGGAGGACTTTAGTCTAAAAAAACCTATATATAAATAGCATACGTAATAGAAACGTAACGTTAAAATGTAACGTAGTAAGTATGGTACTCATAAACGTACTAGCTACTCACACTCGCTTCGCTTGAGTTTGTCCCTAGTTAGTAAGTTTTAATGGTTAGTATAGAATAGACTATATATATATATATATATATATATATATATATATATATATATATATATATATATATATATATATATATATATATACATATACATATATATATATATATATATATACATATATATATATATATATATATATATATATATATATATATATATATATATATATATATGTACATAACAGGTATAGCAAACTGGATAAATACTTTAAAAATTAAAAAAAAAACATATATCTCGTACTCTAGAAATGATCGATTCTCCATACAAACTTTCACCTCCCCTTTCATTCCCTTAAGGGATGAATGCCGGCATAAAAAGTATGTTATCTCCTTTCAGGGTCTCAAGCTATTCCCATACTAATTTTCATCGAAATCGGTTCAGCGGATCAAGCGTGAAAAAAGTAACAGACCAACAGACAGAGTTACTATCGCATCTATAATATTATTAGTATAGATGTATTCTTCTTAATCTTAATTCTGCGCAGTAATATTTATAATAAAATTATAAATAAGCCGAATCTGTACATTGAATATTTTTTGGAAAATCTTATTGAAATAGACATTATCATCGATATAGAGGCCGAATCTATAGTTTTTAGAATTTTTGTCTGTCTGTCTGTCTGTCTGTTACCGCATTACGGAAAAACCACTGGAGGGATTTTCATGGTGATAGCTGATTATAAGGGTCAACATATAGAATACTTTTTACCGCGGAAAAATATCTCATTTCTAAGAAAAAATACAAAAACTGCATTGTAAGAGGTAAAACCTAAGAATTTGGTTTTTGGTAATCTGCACGCGGGTGAAGCCGCGGGCAATGCTAGTCATATTACAAAACAGTAAGTACTCATTTTAACTGACATTAAAAAAAATCTATGTTTGTCTGTATGTATTTTTTAAAGAAAAGTCAGAATATTATATCTGTATTTACATCTAACAAAAAATGATACAGCTGTTTTATTCTTATAGGCTTGGGTCTAATTCCCAGCGATAATGAAAAGAACCTCGTTTTTCGTGTAGACAAGAGAGCTATTTTATAGTAATTGCCTATAGTTGTAACAATATAATGTGATAGCTACTTTGTTACTGCGATGTCGTTAACGTTCGTTTGCTTCTAGTATCTAAATTATGGTCGATTCAAACAGACACTTTGTATGAGTCTAATCAATTACTCTCGCTTCTGCTAAGCTATAACATATACAGCGTTTAAACTATAAACTATGAAATAATATCTGGGTTTGGATCTCGGTTCCAGCAAGTATAGTTATTTAGTGATTCTGATAAGAAATAATCAATTTATTGCTTTGTTTTTTTTATGTAATAAGTGCCTATTATATAATAGTGTTAGCATGATAAATTTTCAATAACATGGTACAAGAAATAAATTGCCCCTTTAAAGTTCATGCTGATAAAATTCCATAATTTAGATAAAAACTTGACAATTTACACACGTTTCAGGCTAATACTTTTTTGGTATTTATTGGGAAAAAAATATATGACGAAAAATTTTTTATCGTCCCATTGCTGGGCATGGGCCTCCCTTCAATACGAGGGGAATCAGGTCATAGTCCACCACGCTGGCCAAGTGCGGGTTGGCGGACTTCACATGTCTTTCGAAAACTTGCTAAGTTCTCTCAGACATGCAGGTTTCCTCACGATGTTTTCATTCACCGTAAGGCAAGTGGTAATCATGTTAGAAATGATTCGCACATGAAAATATCAGAGGTGCGAGACCCGGGATTTGAAGCCTCTTCACTCGGTTTCCCAAGCGATCGCGTTACCACTGGGCTACCACGGCGTTTTTTGAAAAAAAATGAGTAATGACAAAAAATTAAAATTTAAAAGTAAGCTTTTCAAATTAAACAAAACAAATCTTTTCGGATATTTTCGCGGATTTATTTAGATTTTTGGTTCCCGACGTTTTGAATGCTTTACAGCAATCATGGTCACGGGAGAGAATAAGATTTTAGACGTCTCAAGGGTCATTGTTGTATTAATTTAGGAATCTTATTATTTTTTTCATATAGTTTTCTGTACCTAGATATAGTAAAGCACGTTAAAATGTAACATTTTCTATAACTTAAGTATATAAGTTGATAAATTTACTGTCGAAAAAATATTACCACCCTTCGAATTGAGTTACTGAGGCGAAAGCGTTTTAGTTTATATCGTTTGCTCACGGCATTTTTTATGTTATTTACTTTACTACTGATACATACAATATAGAATATAATAAAATAATGTTATAAATATGTACATATAAATATGTGTGTGTATGTTTGTTACGCCTTCACGGTGTACTTTGTGATTTGGATGAAATTTAGTACACATACAGACCAAAATACCAGTACAATAAGGGTGGGGGTTTCGCTAGTTCATACTAATATTATAAATGTGAAAGTGTGTTCGTTTGTTTGTCCTTCTTTCATGTCAAAACAGAGTGACGGGTTGGCGTGATTTTTTGTGTGGAGATAGTTGAAGGGCTGGAGAGTGACATAGGCTACTTTTTACAGCGGGAGATCATCTCATTCCCACGGGAAAACACGTCATAATAAAACCTAAAAAAAATATTTATGATCAGAATTACTTGAAACTTAGTATTAATGCTCTTCAATTCAATTAAATAAATACTTTTTTAAGCATTTTTCGACATTAATCCCATATGGAGGTAAAATACCTTTTTAGGCTTTTTTTATAGTTTTAGCGCGAGCGAAGACGCGGGTTATGTTAGTAATTTATAAATACAAAAAATAATATTATAAAACAAGTACATAGTAACTAAAATTAAACTCTTTGCAAATACAAGAGGGTATATAAATATGAGCAGAAATTATCACTAAAACAATATATCATTTCCGTTAATAATAAACGGCTCGTTGACGGTTCCAATTAACAGGCAATAACAATGAGTGTCCAATTTACTTATTATTAGCAAAGTGCATCCTGGGTAAAATTATTATTAAATGCGATATGCCTTTAACGTATAGGGGCTTATATGGAACGTGCTTTTTAAGATTTTTTTTTATTTAAAATGAGAATATTCGTGTAAATCTAAGAAAGTATTAATGAGAATGTTTTTATATTATATTAAATAGGATATTTTAAATCTGCCATATTAAATAAACGATTATTATCTGTATTTATGGAGAAACCTTAACATAGCCGATTGTCTTACACTTTTTAAAGAAAGGAAAATCTATTATAACGTAGAACAAAAGTTGCTTTAAAATCGATACATCATAATATAAACAACTAATGACGTATCCTTACTTCGTTACTGTCTTTTAAATAATGCCTGCAAAAGACTAACAAGTTTTTCACAGAAACAGCTTAATCGTTAGCGATAAAGTCACCCCAAAGCCCTTCTTACGTTGTTGCGTAAAAAGGAAATAAGTAGGTATTAAGAAAATAACAAATACACATTTTCGTATTTATAACGAACTAGTGGTAGCTTGTGGATCTGTTCGCGTAGTTTATTATTTATATATGTACTAGCGACTCACCCTCGCTCCGCTCGGGCCACCCTTATCACTTAGGGGTATGGAAAATAGATAGTAGCTGATTCTCAGACCTACTGAATACGCATATAAAATTTGGTAAAAATCGGTAAAGCCGTTTCAGAGGAGTACGGTAACTAACATTGTGACATGGAAATTTTATATATTAGATATGATTATATTTAACTTTTCTTACGGTGAAGGAAAATATCTTGATTCCTCACGTCTGAGTGAACCTAGCAAGTTTTCGAAAGGCATGTGAAACCCGCCAACCCGCACTTGGCCAGCGTGGTGGACTATGGTCTGATCCCAATCGTATTGAGGGAGACCCATACCCAGCAGTGGGACGTAAAAATGGCTAAATTGCTTGTACTTGTGCGGTGATACACTCGAAAAACACCGTCATATTAAAGACGAGTACGTATGTCGTATTATCTCTTTAACCATTTGTCCAAATTATATGCAGTAAAAGGGAAAGTCTTTTGTTTTATGATAAGAATTCAAAATTGTTGATAATATGACCAATAAACATGACCTACCGATTTAAATTATTTTTTTAATATAAAAAACTACTTTTTGTGGCCTTAATATAAAAGTTAGTCATATGCTGTCGCTGACTTTTTTGTAGGCATTATTAAGCTCTACAACTTTTCTCTAGAACATAATCATATATCTCTCATAGTTAAGGCAGCGTTCGCAAGAAACGTTTTCGTTCGACCGTTTTTTCTCCGACTTACTTTGCAAATCTGACTACCATGAAAAAGTCTTTTCATTCTTCGGGTTAATATATAGACTCAGAAAGAAGAAGCTTTCTATTGATAAAAGACTTTGAAAATCGGTTCAGTAGATCCAGAGATTACCCCCTACAACATCACAAACTCACAATATCACAAACTTTACCTCTTTATAATATTAGTATAGATTTAATGTTCCACTATTTTCAAGCATATTGCACATTGCGTGTCACAGGTTAGGTGCACGGAATAAACCTTCATTACCAAAACTTGAAACGAAGTATGCTTGAAATAATTTTATATCTCGTGCATGTAACAAATTTAAGTTAAAATATTGTGATCTAGATATTATATTCCATCTTAAACACAATAGTTTAAAAAAACATTAAAAAATATACATTTTAAAAAAATATACATTGGTAGTTTCTTTATACTTGGTAATATGCATAAGTAATTAATTACCATTTAGGTTTTTTATTTTTAAATTCTAATTTTTTTTATATATAAGATATCAGAAAAAATATCAAAAAATATAGTTTCTATATATAAGATATCAGAAACTTGATTGGTTTTAGGATAAATTTGATATATTTGTTAATTTATTTTTATAATTGTACTGTATGTTTCCCTAGAAAAGCAAATGACTAAAAAGCCCTTATCAATAAATAAGCTATGAAAGGAGATTTTTTTAAATCCAACTGATAGTTTCAAAATTTAAACTTGTTTAAACAAACAAAAAACATCATCCTCTTTATAACATATACATAATATATTAGTAGAGATATAGACAGATTAAGAAAATATCAGGTGGAAATTAATTTCGTATATTCGTAAAATATATGATTTCGATTTACACGTAAGTAGAATCCGTGAAGCTCAGATAAAGCTTTTAATCTTGTGAAAGTATACATATTATAGCTATGTATTTTATCAAGCCAATATCTTTGCGTATTTTGTATTGAGAAACCTCACTCCGATTGTTCGCTTATCTCGTAGGTACGAGTACAATGTACATGCCAAATAACGGCTTTTAAAGATATTTTGAAGGAAATATAAATTAACATAAGGTTTTTCTGTCGTTTTTCAAGAATGGATTAATTTATTACATCAAGTATGCATGACACCATCCAGGATTCGAAACCACGTTCTCTACAATAAGACACTTCATAATACGGTTTACATTTTTAATATTTTAGATACCTTAGCCAGTTTGGTTTTCTATAATCGCTACACAAAATGAAACTAAGATATTATCCATACCTTATATTATAGATGTGAAAGTGTGTTTCTTTGTTTATCATTCTTTCACGTCGAAACAGAGTGACGGATTGGACCAATTTTTATATGCTAACTACTTGAGCCTCACATATCTCTTTTTTTAACCTTATGTTAATTGGAAACAATCAAAAGAAAAATTCATGCATGATCAATCGTTATCAGAATCTAGACTAATAGTAAATTCTACATTACATCAAAAGCTAAAACGTACGTCTTGTTGCACAATAATATCCATACATTCGGCTCATACACCGTGTTCGACGTAAATCTCAGCAGATTTCTCTAATACGCTTCAACGCGTTTGAAATTTTCTGAACGTGAATACGAAACAAGCATATTATGTGATTCCAGTTCCTGATATATTATATAGGCAATTATCTTGATTGAAAACTGAATATCTAATATGTTTCATTTTTTACGTATATATACATACTAGCGTTTAGTTACGTTTTAAAGTTTAGTATAGATTTCTCACAGATGAGATATTTTCCCGCAGTAAAAAGTATTCTATATGTTGACCAGGATATCCAGCTAGCATCATACCAAATTTCATCAAAATCTGTCCAATAGTTTTTTCGTGATGCGTTCCCAGACAGACAAACGTAAATTCTAAAAACTATAGATTCGGCCTCTGTATCGATTTGTATAAAATTTTTCAAAAAATATTCAACGTATAGATTCGGCTCAGTTAGAATTTTATTATAGGTATGTATATTATAATATTACAAATGTTTATAGAGTCAAAGTTCAACACTGATTATTTTTTTTAAATATTATTCACAATCCCTTTTAGATGTGTGTGTAGAGTTGTTTAACGATGCATTACTTCAAAATGGCTAGGTTTCTATGAAAAATCTTTGTTTTAGTTATTATCTAAATTAAAGGTATCAATTTAGCTTATTTAAAGAAAGTTTTACAGACATAATTGAATTTTTAAATTAATTATAATTAAGAGTTAATGTAATCAATTCGTGAAAAAGTTACTACGAGCTTGGAATACAACTCTCCTGATAAAAGTCAAAAGTTCTGCCGAAAAATTCAATAATTGCTATTTAAAATATCAAATTACAATATCTCTTATAAAACACAGCGACTCACCCACGCTTTGCTTGGGGTCGACGGGTTTGACAAAAACAAATCTATTACACGAAAACCGTACATGTTCCGGGACGATATATAGCCTATAGCCCTTCTCAATAAATGGGCTATCTAAGGCAAAAATAATTTTTCAAATTGGATTAGTAGTTTCTGAGATTAGCGCGTTCAAACAAACAAACAAATAAAGAAACCAACTCTGCCTCTTTATAATATTAGTATAGATTATAGCTACCCCCGGGTTCGATACGAGTCAATTTATAATAATGCCATACATTTTCATTGGAACTCTTGAACAGATGGACAACTTTACTTACAATTAATAATACAATTTCAACATTATTAAGATGATATCAGGCAGTGGTAGCCCAGTGGTAACGCGCTCGCTTGGGCAGCCGAGTGATGCGAGTTCAAATCCCGGGTCTCGCACCTCTGATATTTTCATGTGCGAATCATTTCTAGCATGATTACCACTTGCCTTACGGTGAAGGAAAACATCGTGAGGAAACCTGCATGTCTGAGGGAACTTAGCAAATTTTCGAAAGATATGTGAAGTCCGCCAACGCGCACTTGGCCAGCGTGGTGGACTATGCCCTGATTCCCCTCGTATTGAAGGGAGGCCCGTGCCCAGCAGTGGGACGTTAAAAAGGGCTGAATACAAGATGATAAAATCTAAGACAGTTTATGAATTTGTAATATACAATGTGTACTCAGTACTATATAAGTATACGTTAGACGTTGTAGTGTGCTACCCTACCGCGGTCGCGGGTGCGAGTCCCGCCGGAGGCATTCTTTTGTGTGATGAGCACAAATGTTTGTACTCTAGTCATGGATGTTTATATTTATAATATGTATGTATTTTAAGTTATATATGTGTAGTGTATCAATTATCTGGTATTCATAACAGAAGCCTCGTAGCTTACCACGGAATGAGATGGTGATGTTTGTTAATGTCCCAACATCATATTTTACTTTATTTATAATATCTACGTTCACAGACAAATAAAGCCCAGATATATAATATTCTAACGGAAATGATCAAAAATATGCCAAACGTATCCATCAATTTTGTTACAGATATTTCTCGATGAAGTATGAGTGATTCACGAAAAATATTTATGGGAATAGATTATAGCAGATGCCAGCTGTTAGAAGAAATAATGAGATTATGAGAGAGACATGTCATATGTTTCGAGTAGTATCGAAGAGATCCTCAATCGAGCTTTAGTCGTCTGCATTTTAATTAAAAATTAATTAATAGTCATTACGTATTTTAAATTAACATTGACTTAATTTTTTGTTTAGCTTAATATATGGAATAACTGCAATATCTGGAATCTGGAGTAACTTAATATATGGAATTTCATAGGGTTTTTACGGAAGATATATTAAAATAAAGCTCAAAAAACCATTTATTGCTGTCTGTCTGAACACAGCAACTTTCGTGTAAAGTTTTAGATAAATTCAATTTCCAAAATAACTAGTAAATACCACTGATAATTATATAAGCATAAAAGCTTTTGTTTCTTTATAAGTTGCTTGTGTTTTTTTTAAATAAAACTATCTTTTCGGATTTTGCCGCGGATTTATTTGCATTTTTGTTTCCCGACGTTTCGAATGCTTTACAGCATCCATGGTCACGGGAGAGACTGAGGTGTTACATGTCTCGAAGGTATAGTTGTTACAGACAGCCTACCCACAAATAACAAAATGAAAATTGCACCAATTACATTACAATATTTTTTATAATTAAAATTATAAAAATGTTTAAATTCATCATATTCAATTATAATTAAAATTATAAAAATGTTTAAAGTTAAAAAATATTGTAATGTAATTGGTGCAATTTTCATTTTGTTAATTGTGGGTAGGCTGCCTGTAACAACTATACCTTCAAGACATGTAACACCTCGGTCTCTCCCGTGACCATGAATGGTGTAAAGCATTCGAAACGTCGGGAAACAAAAATGCAAATAAATCCGCGACAAAATCCGAAAAGATAGTTTTATTTAAAATGTCAAATATTCGCGTAAATCTAAGAAAGTATTAAGTTGCTTGTGGCTTGAAAGTGTGTATGGTGTGATTTTCCCATTTTTTAAAAATACTTTTAGTTCTTCTTTGATCCTTTACAATATTATCTTATTATTTAATATTATGAAGTCAGTGAACACGATAGGATTCCCCATCGGTGGTATAAACAGACGCTTAGCATAAATTACGTTTTTTGACGTAAATAAGGTTTTTATACAAATTTTCAACCCCTATTTGACTATCCATTGTTAGAATTTTATAGAAAAATAGCTATAGGCTTCTAAAATAGATTCATCTTCTATCAGTGAAAATCATTATAGAGATTTTATAGTCAACTTGATAATATATCAGAGTCAAAAACGACGTACTACGCATGTAATGTGTAGCATAACATATACCAGAAAAGCTAATTTTAGTTACACAGTTTATTAACTGGTTTGCTGTACGTTTGGCCACGATATGGAGATTGATGCGTATACGTGACCTTACAAACGTTTACGGACTAATTATAAAGCCAAAATGCATGGAGTAATATATTATATATACGCAAAAAATGATCTTTGCCAGTCCTAAAAATGATTTTCCATTTTTATGCATCTTTATTTTTTGAAGTCGGTCAAAACTTTATAAATTAAATTTCAAATGATATAATTACGAAAATCGTCTTTTTTTATTTCTTAAAGGTTTAATAATGTAAATATGGACTTGTGAATGACTTAACTGTGTGTACAAGTGACTGTGTAAAAACTTGTAGTACAAGTGTAGTGTCAAAATGGACAAAAACGATACCCCCGGGCTTGGCGGGCAAGTGCGAAGGGAGATCCCGGAACTGCCAAGTGATTTATCTTTTGAGGAGTTAAGAAATAGGTTCGATAGTAGCGCTGCGGTAAGGAAGGAAATTATGTCGAACCCGGCCACCCATGGTAGCGCCACCCGGCAGATTGTGAGTGGCAAGCTGTTTAAGAAGTGCAAAAGTGCGACTTTTCAGATAGATGGCGCTACGTATACTATAGGTAAGGCTATACTATCATGGTATAATATTACATAGTGAGATGGGTTAATCGATATATGGGGTTGTTATGGGATGGGATATTTAATAGTGAAAAATAAATTGTGTGTTTTATTTATTCATATTTTTTCAACTTTTTAATAGCTTAAAGGCAATATTTTTGAATATTAAAGTTTTTATTAGTGACGGGTGGATTTTTACAATATTTTTATTTTATTCTCTACATTTTACAATTATTTATAGTAATAGTTACACGAGAGAGATTTTTCCCTTATTTGAACTACCTACTTATAATATAGTTAAATTACCTAATAAATAAATTTGTATAAAAAGTAATTTTCAAATACCCTATGAGTATTGAGTGTATTCGAGTAAAAATCCGTGTTATTTTTATATATATAATAATAATAACAAAATTTAATAAAAAATATTTTGAAACTTTAGATAAAAACCAGACATTTTTAATTATATAAATTAATTTTATTTTCAGGTAAGCTTCCCTCAATCTTTTAAATCTGCCTATCTACAAAATAAGTAAGTAAATCAATTATTAAAAATTATTATTATTAATGTTATGACTATACTATATACGAGTAAATGATTGTGCTACTATTAACACAAAACATTTTTTTTTCTAGGTAACAATACTAAAATATTATAACCTAATACTATTACGACCTAGCCAAAAAGGCAAAAAAGTAATTTAATTTTAACTTAGTTTTATAAAATAACTAGTATTGCCCGCGACTCCGCCCGCGTTCAGATGACCAAAAACCAAACTCTTAGGTTTTACATATTACTATACTCTTACATTGCAGTTTTTGTATATTTTCTCAAAAATGAGATATTTTCCCGCGGTAAAAAGTATCCTATATATTGACCCGGATAACCAGCTATCATCATACCTCATCAAAATCCCTCCAGTGGTTTTTCCGTGATGCGGTAACAGACAGACAGAAAAAAATCTGAAAACGATTGATTCGGCCTCTGTATCGATAATAATGTTTATTTCAATAAGATTTTACAAAAAATATCTAATGTACAGATTTAGCTCAGTTACAATTTTAAAATGGATATTTAAGTCTTCATTAACGTAATAGAACTAAAACTATGGTTTTTAGAATTTTTGTCTGTTTGTCTGTGCGCTTGTTGCTATTTGCACTTAACATTTAGCGTTTGTTTTATTTCAATCTGTTCATAAATAAAAAGTTATGTCAATTTAAAGAAACACCTAGGGATGAACCCGAGCGAAGCGACGGTGAGTCGCTAGTATTACATAAAATTCCTGTTTTAACTCATTCATCAAGGTCCATAATTATTGAACCTAAATGGGCGATTCATTGATAATCTATTCTTACACATACACTAGTAGGTATATGTAAGAACCTGTACCGATACAAGTAATCGCTAAGGAAGGAATTTTGATTTTGAACAGATCTATACAGTTTTTATAGGATGAAATATTTTTAAAGTAAGAAAGCAGGTCGTAAGTAAATTATAACTATTGCTTCGCACACAAATATTATAACAGCAAAACAAAATCACACTTTAGATTGCTGTGCCGGCGGTCCTGGGTTCGAGTCCCGATGGGGGCATTCGTTTGTGTGATATACACGAATGTTTGTACTCGAGTCATGGGTGTTTATATTTATAATATGTACGAGTATGTATTTAAAGTTTATATATATGTAGTGTATCAACTATCTGGTATCCATAACACAAGCCTCGTAGCTTACCATGGAACTAGATGGTGCTGTGTGTTAATGTCCCAACATATAACAACATATAAAAAAAATATATATCTAAGAATGTGTCCAATGGGACTTTTCTTATAGTCTCTAGTTAAAGGGAAGACACTTTGTTCTTGTGTTCTATATTACACGAAATAATGAACTATCTATCCAAGCTTTTTATTTTATACTTGCGTCTCACTCTCGCTTCGCTTGGATTCGTCCCTAGGTTGCTTCGCCATACAAAATTTCATCCCCATTTTCAACCCCTTAACGGATGAATTGCGGGGTAAAAATTATCCTATATCCTTTCCAGGGTTTCAAACTATCTTCTAAGCAATTTTTATCTAAATCGGTTTAGTAGTTTCGGAGCCAACAACAAAAAGGCTTTCCTCTTTATGATATTAGTATAGATAAAACATTTATTTATATAGGTACATTTTAATTTCAGAGCGATTCTAATAAAGTTTAAACAAAATATAAAAATTAGAATACACATCAAAAATCTGTCTTTATTTAATCCTTTGCTTGGAATCTGTGAAAATTAGCATTCCCGCCTGGGCTTTAATGAATTCCATGTAATTAAGTGTGTAGGCTTACTAATTGGAAGGCGAAATTATAAGCTCTATAAGGATTCACGTTTTTGAATCTAAGTGCTTCGAAATAAGGTTTAAAATAAGGTTAATTCTTATTTTGTGGCATAAATAAGAAAATTATTATTAAAAATTTCATCAATTTCGATTTAGCTTTTTCTAGGAATAACGATAAATACACTTGAAAATTAAACGGAAAAGTATACATAAGTCACTTTTAAATTTACCTCCTTTAAAACTAATATTTATCTTTATCCCTATGTATATGCTCTATGTATATAAAACAAAAAACGCTCTACGCGATTTTTTAAAATGGTGATCTATTCCTAGCTACTTTAGCATATCACGTTCAATTTTTTCTTAACGAAATGAAAAGTATTAATATTATTTGTTTTTAAATAACGTTGGTAGCGTAGTGGTAATATACTCGGTAAGAAAACCAAGTGAAGCGGATTCAAACTCAGATTCAAAATCAGAAAGCAACTTCACCCAAATTTCTTAAGCCCATTTCTCACATTAAAATGGACTTTGTATGGTATTCTAGAGTAACTGTTTGTATTTATATTTAAGGAAAAACAAATAAAGAGCTCAAAAAAACGCACGAACAATATGTCTGTGGTATGTTACATATTATACTCATTATTATAACAAAATAGTTCTGCAACCTCTGAGATTTTTATATGAGAATCAGGTTTTTCAACATCATTACTACTGATACGTTAAATGAAAACATCATAAGGAAGCCTAATTCTCTGAGAGTTAAGTAGGTTCCGGAAAACATCGAACTAACGAACAAACGAACTAACGAACCCACATGGACTATGACCTGATCTCTCACACAATTAAGGAGGCGGTCCCTACCGAGCAGTGAAACGCTTTAAGCGACTGAATTATTATAGTAATAATAATGTTTTATTTATTTCATACTATCATTCATTCAGCGTTCATTCATTAATGGCGTAGGTTCCTACTTATCCCACGGGAACATTATTTTTTTCCGGGATAAAAAGTAACTTATGTATTATTCTAGACTATAATCTATCTCTGTGCCACAAATCCAGATCCGTTCAGGCGTTCTGGTGTGAACCGAGCGAAGCAAGGGTGAGTCGCTAGTGTGTTAATAAAAGAATATCGATAAGAGCTAATAAATGAGTTCATTTTTAGTGTAAAAAGAGGTATAATATAATAATATTAATATTTTCATTTTTAACCAACCTCAAATAGAATGAGTACTAAATTTAGTTGTACGTTTTTTTTTCATAAATCTTATGAATAATTCAAGGGTGGCACCATAAAAATTTCAAGAAAATATTTCATCACTAAGGGGTGTGATTTAAAGGTCAATGCAACGTTTTTTAACAAAAAGTAATTTTATTATGTCTCAGTCATGCAGGTGTCCTTACAATGTTTTCCTTCACCGCAAGACAAGTAATAGGTAATCATGAACGAAATTATTGACATAACTTAATAAATCTATAATAATAATATAAAGATGCAGTGTTTGTTTGTTTGAACGCACTAATCTCAGAAACTACTGATCCGATTTAAAAAATTCTTTTTGACATTTTAAATCTAAGAAAGTTTTATACGAAAGTATTAAATTCTTTTTGAATTAGATAGCCCGTTTATCGAAAAAGGCTATATATATATCATCATGCTACTATCCAAGGGGGCGGGTCAGTATTCATAAATTTCAACAAATCGCAGACTTCCATACAGTATTGTAAAACTATAAATATTAATAATCCATATAAAACGAATATTAAACATTAATATATTACTACTCATAACACGGGATTAATTTGGGTTACTTCAAGACTGAATTTAATATGACAAGGAAAATAATGATTGAGTGTAATCTATACAATCGAAAATCGTGATCCATCATTTATATATTATGATCTAACGATATTGGGTATTATATAATATATACATAATGTATGTTTGTTTGTATGTACCCAAAGGGTACGGAACTCTAAAAATCATTCATCATTTCGTAGGGTCCTGTACCAAAGGGTACAGGACCCTATTATTAAGACTCCGCTGTCCGTCCATCTGTCTGTCTGTCTGTCCGTCTGTCACCAGGCTGTATCTCATGAACCGTGATAGTTAGACAGTTGAAATTTTCACAGATGATGTATTTCTGTTGCCGCTATAACAACAAATACTAAAAAAACAAGAATTATATAATAAATAATTAAATTAAAATTTTTTGCCGTTTTTATAGATAATGGTACGGAACCCTTCGTGCGCGACTCCGACTCGCACTTAGCTGGTTTTTTATTGATTTTAAAGGCGTGATTTTTTTAGCATACAATGTTTATTGTATTTGCCGATGATACAAAAAGCATGTTTGCCTCTATAAGCTATATACAACAGCTGCCTCGGCCGTCTAATCTAGTATGGCTGTAGATCCGGAGGCCCAGGGTTTGAATCCCGGGTCGGGCCAAGATTAGTTATTGAGTCATTCTGTTTCGAAAGTTTCAGTACTAGCCCAGAGTTAGGAAGTTGACGGTCATCCATAAATATACGGATTTCGGGACTCTCACACGTACTTTATAATACACAAAATAACTAATTGATGATTTTCCGAAATAATATAAGATGTGTAATAGTAATACTAGGTAAAAACACAAACTTGTAGTACCTTTCTTCGACTTGGCTATAATATGTCAGAATTTTCTTAATGACAAATATATTCTATTTTTATCTTTTAACATAATTACAGAAAGCGTCCAAAAACCTTTATTATTATAATTAAAAAATATGAAGTTTTAAGCGTATTATATAATTTGGTCATCTTTAAATTTATAAAATTGTGGTAGAGTTCTAAAATGCGTTAAGTGAATATATTTTTTTATCTAATTAAATTATTAAAAATTATAAAGTTATTAGAAAAATAGAACTAATTGAGAATAACTGACTCTATAAATTTTAACATAGTATGTATTATATATAAAACAACATACTCTCTACATGATAAAGCTATTTAGATAACACGATATAATCAAATTAAAAAGGTTATTGAACTCTACATAAAAGTACAGTTTCATATGCAAATATTAATAAGCGTAATCGAGTTTTACGTCTTAAGGGGAGTTAAAATAGGATTGGTAGGGAAATTCCGGGAGCATTTTATCTATTACAGCGATAAAACAAATTGTTGGTGCATGTACTGAAATGTGGTTTTCGCACGCGACTCTACGATTAAGGCGAGTGTAAATTTAAAAGGTTTTGTTTGGTAGTAGCTAGTGGGATTTAATAAATATTAATATATTTTCAATGGAATGATCAAATGAATAATATTAAATTTTCGCTTATGTTAAAGGTTGGGAACGTCAATTAGCATCATGAGTCGGATGGACCTCTACAAATATTATATGTAGAGGAAAGAGATTAGATTGATTGCAAGCTTTTCTTGGTCTCACTACTTTATGGTATACTCTATCTTAGATTTTATAATAATTTAAGCAAGACAAAATCAAAATAAAGCTTATTCTTACTGTCAAATGTACTTGTATATACTTATACTAGCAGAATCTTTAGCTTTCTTTATTCTATTAAAATGTATAGAAGTATGTACGTTTTATTGACATTTATAATTACTACATCGTTCCTTGAGTAGTAGCATGAGGATATATAGCCTATAGCCTACCTCAAACAAACAAACAAACAAACAAACAAACAAACAAACAAACAAACAAACAAACAAACAAACAAACAAACAAACAAACAAAGAAACAAACAAACAAACAAACAAACAAACAAACAAACAAACAAACAAACAAACAAACAAACAAACTCTGCCTCTTAATAACATTAGTATAGATAAAGCATTTATTATTGTACTGTTATTAAAATCATTATTTACTACATTAAAATATTTGATTAATTAAGTTTATATTTTGATGATATTAATAGCGAATAACACCAGAACACAACAACTCGTTTACTATAACTTATGTTCCATCAAACATTAAGGGCATTGAATGAATGTTATCTTATGAGGTACTAAGTTTTTCGCGTGAACGCGTAAGAAGTATATTTTTCTAAGACGTAGCTCTTTATCATCAGGAATATTTGTTATACAACGACTCTCACGACACTGTGTCTTTTAACAGCTCTAACCAAGTATAAAGATAGTCGTAAATTTCGATAATAATGATAGATTTTTGTAATGGATGCTAAGAAAAACGGTTGGTACTCAATTTGAGTTTATGTTTTTTATGTACGTTGTGCGACATTTTTATCCATACGAGTTCCATATGAACTTTTAGTAAAAATTTTACTCCAATAGGATAACTTTTAAGGTGGCAAATATAATTTTTAAAGTATTTCTAGTATACTTCAAGTACTTTAGGACTTAAAGTTACAAAATGTAATAATAATTGTGTTATCCAGGACACAACTTTGACCATCAATTTGAAAATAATATGTTAATGCTAGCGGAGTAATCGAAATTCGATAATAATCATTATTGAAACTTCTTTTATAAAAAAACTGTTTCCAAAATAAGTTATTGATAGGTCTTCAATAGTTACTAAATCTATACATCCATACAAATAAACAAAATTGTTGTTTTACTAAATGCATATGAAATTATATACGATGCTTATAAGAAAAACACATTTTTTTAATTTTTTTCTGTCTATCTGTCTGTTTGTTCCGCATAATCTCTGAAACGGCTGGACTAATTTTGACGGGACATTCACTGGAAGATAGCTGATGTTATAGGGAGTAACATAGGCTACTTTTATTTTTGAAAAAGAATTAGGGTTTCGTTTAAAAAAACGTACCTAGGGACGAATCCGAGCGAAGCGAGGATGAGTCGTTCGTAGTTACTAAACGAGAAAAATGTACTGAACTGTTTTTTATTTGAGTATTTATATGTAGATACTCATGTACAAGTGCCAAAATGATGAAAATTAAGATAATGAAAGTAGAAAGTTTTGACGAGCACCTACCATGAGCGAACATGTATGTATCTAAGCTGGAGAATGCGGTTTAAATTCCTTTTGAGAGAAATACTCGTATTATTTACTAGCGGCTCACCCTCACTTTGCTCGAGTTCGCCTCTACAAAAACAAAAACAAATATATCCCACGGGAACCATATATTTTTGGGTAAAAAGTAGTCTATATGCTATACCAGACAATAATCTATCTCTGTGTCAAATTTCATCCAGATTCGCTCAGCCGTTCTGGCGTGATTGTGTAACAGACATCTATCCAAACATTTAAACTTTCACATTAATAATATTAGTAAGATTAGTGCTTTATAAGTATTTCTTTTAATCTAAATATGTTAATGTTTTTTGTGTATACATATTTGAATGACCCCCCGCATAGACTACCCTAGTTAATGTGAAGCGCTATTGTAGTAAGTTTTTACAGTTATGATCTTTTAAGAATATGAATGCTCTCTCACCTTATTGTTGTTATCTACTAGCGATTTCTCGTAGCGCCGCTTGCGATACTTATTAATTTAATAATTTTCTTCTAAAGATCGTAGCACAATGATAGATAGCTTCAATAAATATGATTTAAAATGATAAAAATAGGTCAAAAGCGTGTTCAAATAAACAAATAAGAAAAATAAAATTCTGAGTCGAATTTGTACATTAAATATTTTTTGGATAATCTTATTGAAATAGTCATTATTATCGATACGAACGCCGAATCCTATAATTTTTAGGTTTTTTGTCTGTCTGTCTGTCTGTCTGTCTGTCTGTCTGAGAACGCATCACGAGAAAACCACTGGACAGAATTTGATGAAATTTTGTATGATGATAACTGGTTATCCGGGTCAACATAAAGGATACTCTTTACTGCAGGAAAATATCTCATCCCTGAGAAATCTGTACTAAGCTTTAAACGTAACTAGGAACGAACCCGAGCGGAGCGAGGTGAGTCGCTAGTATTAGAATAAAGTTATAAATATGCCAGCAATTTCTCAATTTTCGTTTTATTATACGGCTTCGTTTTAATATACGACGATCTTAAAATTACCTAGCTTTGTGTATTAAATGATAAGTAGTATAATTTCAGAGGAAACGAATTTGCTCAGTTCAGAGTTTGGGAACATTTATTTACAGTGCAAATATATAGAAGTAAGTAAAATAATCTTAAAATTGTATGTAAAAATAAGTATTATAACACTTGAAAATAAACATAATATAGAGACACTAAAGTAGTGTCTAATCTTTGCAAAGCTGTAGTGAATGTTGGTAATCAATGTAAATGTATGGATTCAGCCCTTCTTAACGTCCAACTGCTAAGCACGGGCCTCCCTTCAATATGAGGGGGATCAGGCCATAGTCCACCACGCTGGCCAAGTGCGGGTTGGCAGACTTCACATGTTTTTCGAAAACTTGCTAGGTTCTCTCAGACATGCAGGTTGCCGCACGATGTTTTTCCTTCACCGTAAGGCAAGTGGTATTCATGTTGTAAATGTATACTATACTAAAATATAAAACTGAGGAATTTGTTTCTGTTTGTTTGTTTGAACGCGCTAATCTCTTCATGTGGTACATTTAAAAAAAACTGTGGTGTTCGTACGAGTACGCTCATTTAAAAAAAAGTTTAAAGATTTCTATAGAAAGACATTAAATATTTTTCTACTTGCTATGCATACACAAATATATAATAGTGTAGTACTCATAGTTGTGCTAGCCTGGCTTGCCAAACATCTGTGAACCGAGTGATGCCTCGTCAGTGCAAACTGTTATTTTGGTTGTAATATTGTCAGCAAAGTCATTTGCAACGAATTTTGGAGCTTTACAATTGCAATACTAATATATTTATTTATGTACTATAAAATATATGTTATCTATACTAATATTATAAAGAAGCAGAGTTTGTTTGTTTGAACGCGCTAATCTCAGGAACTACTAATCCGATTTGAAAAATTATTTTTGCATCAGATAGCTCGTTTATTGAAAAACGCTATAATATCATCATGCTACTGCCCCAGTGAGCGAAACAGTAATCATAAATGTCAACAAATCGGGCAGACTTCCATTCATTATTGTTAAAGTATATACATATATTATATAAATAAATAGCGATGAATCCGACCGGAGCGAGGGCGAGTCGCTGTATAATATAAATGCAAAGAGTTTTTCTGTAGATTTAATGCGAGGGAAGCCACGGGCTCTACTAGTACAAAATAAAGTAAGAATGTGACCAAAGCATATCTTATCTCTTTAAGAGATTTCTCCGAGATACCCTTCAGATGTAATAAAATAAGTTAATTTAGAGCGGCACAGTATATTGACAATATTAAATTGTGTAAGCTTAACAAAGTCTAATAACTTTTGATTCTTATTTATCTGCCGAAGATGATGAGATGTGTTGAATCTAACACTAATATCACAATGTTGTTAATTTTCAATTATAAAATACGAACCGCATTATCAAATGTCTTAGAGGAAATGGGAATGACAATTTTCATTAATATTTATTTAGATAATTAGTACATAATTAAATTCTATTCATTTTGCCTTTGAATAATTAGTCGTGTCTGTTTACGTCCAGTTTTCTAATTTATACTTTGATTGGTTTTCATTTATAATAAGATAAAAATTTGCATGAATTTCTTAATAATAATAAAATATCTACTAGTAGGTAGGTACCTTGTTATATTTTTTGTCTTGAGAAGTATATTCTGTCGCTATTTACTTCGTTCAAAACATCATTAGATCAATTTTAATCTCCTTAGTTTTATTCAATTTGAAATGGATATAATAAATAATGGTGGTCGAAATTCTAGTTTAAAAAAAACGTACTGACAAAAAAGTTCGGTGCTCTTTTCTCCTCTACTTGTCAATCGGTTTTCTTATTTTTTTTGGTTAGAAGCTAATCACGAACTTTAGTGCTACTAATAAAAAACTTTATAAGCGGTTATTTTCTTTTTTAATTAAGGTAATAAGGTTATGTAAAAAGTACTGCAATGTACAAAATTAATGTTATAAATGAATGCAAAGATGGAATTATTAGCAAAATTTCAACTTTTCAAGCAACATTCAAGCTTTGAATGAAAAAATAAATAAAATAGGACACAGTTCAACATTAAATTAGTATACGGGTACATTTTTACTCATAATTTTTTTTGTGGTGCTCATTGCACAAATGAATGCCCCAGACTCAAACCCGCGACCGCTGGCACAGCAAGTAGGGTCGCTACAAACTGAGCCAAAAGTCACGTCAAAGAAGTTTTATATCAATAGCAGTCTCGAGAAGTATACTGATTCTAATATTTTTCTACCAATATTTATAACATTCAGTAACTTTCAGTCTATCATTGAGTAACAAAACCTATTTTATCGTAACACAGGCAAAGTCAAGAAAGAAAGAAACTAGTTTATAAAAAACGTATTTTATTATAAAAAAAATTTTTTTTAAATAAATACAATAAATATTAAATATTTTTAAATATTGCGGGTATATAGAATAAGTTAAACTTTTAATATTTAATTTTGTAACTTAATGTTCTATTATGTAACCCGTAGTTATTAATATATGACCTTGATTACATAATTATTTTTTTTTTTAAATAAGTATTCTTATTATTCTATTTAACTATATTATTATATTATTATATCCCTAAGAAATTCTCAATCAGATTTTAATTATCATACTGTATATTTTATGAAAAATAACAAATTCCATCGAATCAACACGTTTACTAGCTTTTTTAAGATAACGATTGCTAAATACGAAAAAAATGTTCAAATAGACCTTAACCATTTCCAATTAATTTGTCGTCACAAAAGGAACCTTCAAAGTCAGTGAAATAGCGGAAAAAACCGGTAGGTTTTAAGCAATTGCCAGAGTTCCCTCGGGCGTTAGACTTTAGGAACTAATTTTAGGCGGCTTTTACATTATTTTCAACTGTTTTTTAAATTTTATCTGGAAATTACTTCCATTCTTTAGACAATGATATCAGAAATTTGTCTATATATTCGTTAAACTCGTAAAGATTAGCTTAGACAATATTTTATAATGTCAGCAAAATAATTAATATAGTATATGTAAAAATGGTGATTTAGCTTAAAGTGTGAATCTAGACTTATTAGGCTACCTGTAGCTTTAAACATGTGCCTCAGTCTGATCGTCAGTCGCGCGCAGGCTTCCACGCGAGACGGTCGCGTGGAAGCGTAATGCCGCCCTAAACCGCGTCCGAACGTAATTGAACCGCGTCTGTGACAATATGTAAGAAAAAACATAAATCCATTAAAAAATATAATAGAATATGTACGAAAAATGATATACTTATCACGTGTCAATGTTTATAGATTGTAATTATTGTAGTTTTATTATCGGGACCACCTGTTAGCGATTTGGTTAGTCCAACAGCGTCACAATCTGTTTACTAATAGGGGGCGCCCCCATCCCTGACATGACGCAACCGTTTATGAGCGCCCAACGTTACTATGGCGGAAAAACAACAGCCGTGAAAATAGATTTCCATACTTGTGTCGTAAATACCCATTTCACGCCATAACAATACCATTAAAATATTTAATTATATATATATAGAAACTTCTTTTAAGATATTTCTTATAAGCAAAATTATTTTTATACGATATTGAAGGCTTTGTTAATTACGCAGAATTAGCGGTACAAACGCCAAAGGCGATTGTTAGCGTAACTACATACTCATAGTTTGATGTTTGCTAAGTACTTATACAGCTATACACGTTATGATTGCACCAAGCTTCTACAATGTAGTTACACTTTGCCTCGAGCAAAACGCGATTCCACTAATTATTTTAAGGTCACGTAGATATTAAATGTTCTGACCATAATTTCTAGGTCAATTTAGTTTGATAGATACTAAAAAATATGTAATATTTGCATAAATGTCCGCTAAGGCGCCATGTGAATATAAGTCGGACAATAAAATTAACAATCATCCCACGCTCAGTTATTATCCTTGTAATATCTTCATTTTTGAGCCGAGGAATTTCATTTCATTTCACTTGATGAGTGTTGTGATAAAGCATTATGAAGCAAATACATATTAGATGATAAACTTGAATAATACCTATATTATCTAATAATATTACCCTTAAAAAATAATGCTATTTTCTATAAAAAAATATAATCGAATGACGTATACGCAAGTGCCTCTTTAGTATCTTCATTGTTATGTATATACTCGTAAATGCTATGTTAACCGACACGCCATAAAAGTTGCACAATCTGATTAAGAATAGCATTCGTAATTCGTATTAATGAATTATTTAATTAAATACTTATTTAATGATGAAATGTCCCATAAAATTCCCATTGATGTTATGGGATAAGAAACAAAAACTATTAAGAATATGTTACATACTATTTTACTACTTACATACCAAACGCCAGACAGTGGTCCCGCAGAAAATAGATCAATTTGTTTCGTGTTACAGCACAAACGTAAATCTCGGTGAACGAGTGAACATCTAGCGTGTTTATGACTGTGACATATAAACAAAGACGAAGTGATCAGGAGTGATTAACTGTGGACATACACTTTGAAGTGATAGTGGAACTTATTTGTAGAGGTAGCGTATGATGTGATGATGCGGCGAGGCAAAGCGTTGTTGGAGGGCAGCCGGCAGGGGTCTGTAGATGGTAACAGTAACCTGGCTAATGATAAGGAATTGGTGCACAAATGCCATAGCGATCCTGGTGGTGGTAGAGCGTTGGGCGCAGCTCCTAGGGCGCATAGACACAGATCGGTGTCCGGCGCTTTGAGGAAATGCGTCCTTACTCTAGATGGCTATTCATACGTAATAGGTACGTGTGTGTTTGCAGATACTTTGCATTTGCTTATAGGTACTGTGTATATTGGCAGGTCTGGTTTAGACTAGTTTAGATTTTCTATTAGTCGTCTAATTTATTTGTAGTTCAACTATTGTCGGTCTATCATGAATATCTGCCACTTCTTTATATTTTAATAACATAAAATAATTTGTTCTAGGTGCAGGAATTAGGGTGCTAATTGCAAAAAAAAAAGAAAATGTATAACCCACGGAGTAAAAAATTAATTTTCTTTTAGACCACAATCTATTGAGTTTTATACATTTTTTAAGTATAATATAAATAAAGTTTAGAATCTTTTTTTTAGGAAAAAATTTCTGCGTCATAAGAAAACAAGACAATTCTTATGTATAAGGACTTTTAAGTTCCATTCGACCTTTTTGATGAAAATATAAAGAAGATGCAGTTAAAAATAGATATATCACAAACCCACAATAGTCGGACGAATATATTTTCTCCGATTAAATTATGTACTTATATATATATATATATATATATATATATATATATATATATATATATATATATATATATATATATATATATATATATATTCATAGACACTTCGTTGTATATTTACTAACGCTATTACAAAACTAAAAGCTTTATAAAAATTATATACATTTATTTGTAAGCGTTTTGTCGAACAGTCATTCCTATAATATAAGTAATAGGTACCTATGCCATTCCCATATATCTAATATTTTTTATCAGTGGTAAGGATTGCAGATATTTAGGTTAGATTTAACTTATTTATGCTGAGTGTATGGTATTTCTTTAGGTACATTTTAGGTGAAATTTTAGTTCGTAATTCAGCTTCGTATTCATTGCAATTTTAATATTTTTGTATAACACATATATAGTTTCAAAGTGCGCGTTCTACAATTGAGCTATTTTTTAGAGCTTTTATTTGTATCTAAATGCACATTTACTATATGTTAAGAAAATTACATGTAATACATACATAATTATACGTAATAATGAATGCTTTAGTCCCAGCTTGGGTGAACTCTTAAGCAACTTTCTGAATTTTTTTAGTAATATATTATAAATAATAAAATTAAAAACAAAACAATTATTTAGACCTTAAGTTGCCTAAACTGAAATAATCGTATTCGGAATACTTAGTTCTTTACATTTCATGTGTTTTTACCAACTTCAAAAAGGAGAAGATACTCAAGAGTATGTTTTTAAGTGTATGTTAATCGGTCTTCTTAGCCAATTGTGAAGATTTTCATGTTTTTTTATGAATAAGTTGTAACTTAAGGGTAGCCTCCATATAAATTTATAGAAAAACAAATTAATTTTAAAGAGGAAATAAATTACAAGTATTTTGAAGTACTTGTACGTTCTTTGTTATAAAATAATTACTGAATTCGTATTGAATTGAAAAATATAATCGCAGTAACAATACTTTCCTACTTTCCTGAATGAACACTGATATTTGTAATTTTAAAAAACTAGATTTTCATATTTACTACGTTCCAATCAAGCTTAATAAGAAACATGGAGAGACTAAGATTTTTGACGTCTTAAACGTCATAGATGGACAAACAAACGGTGATATTAAAACTAAAATTAATTAAACAAAAATTCTCATTATAAATATTTTAACCTCTTTTGTATTAATTGTTCGATGAGTTCTTGATGGGCAGTTTAAAAATAATGAAAAATCAATGTGTCAAGCAATATTCTAACAAATCGCTCTCATAACTTACATAGAAGAAACTCAATTGAAACTAAAATTGAAGTAGATATTGGTTCAAATATAACAGCCATAAAACTTATTTTTGCGAACAAAATTAATACGAATACGTGTGAGCGGTGACGCTCTTCATCATCTCCTGATAAGTATCATTAAGCTCGGACGTGAGTCCATTTAGTATAAAAATAAGTTCCAATAGAATTAGTTTGGTGTATTCTTACCTCTGTAATATGAACAGTTTTTGGCTCTAGTCAGGATTCTAGTGGTATAGAAAATATATAAAAAAATCTTCGAAATTCATCATATTAAAAAAAATGGGTTTATTTTTTATACTTACCTAATCCCGCAATTATTATATATAAATGCAAAATTTAGTATATGTGTTTGTATGTTTTTTACTGAAAAAAGTTTGGTTGGAGTTAATTTAGTGTTTTTTTTCTTCAGTAATATGATTTTTTTGATCCAATGTTAAAATATTTTTTTCTAAGACAATCAATTTCTTGTTCTATTTTATAATATTTTGATAAATATAAGTAGCTCGTGGTCGGATTATTAAATACATTGTGTACTTTTAACCAATTTGTGTAGGAGGAAGAATGTCTAAGTTTTAAACTTATAGAGGTAGCTTATATTACACTTTAATTTATTTAATAACTCTGTAAAGGTTACTAAAGGTCTGTTTAGTGTTTAGTTGCGGACGAACACTAAGACAAAGGCACTCTCTATTCCTTTCTCTTTAACAACAGCTATTCAATAATTGATAGAATACCGATAAAATCGATAGTTGTACATGATCTCCAATACAGGGAGTTTATCTCTACCAACTTCGTTCAAGTTTGATCTGCTTTTGAGAAAACCCCAATTACAATTAGTCCGACCCGGGAATCGACTATAGGACCTCAAAATCTACAACCTAACATACTAATATTATATCTTATTTGCAACAAATTAACACACCACGAAATCCCAATTTTAATGTGTATTAATTTTCTAATTTTCATTTAAAGTAGATTCATTGATTATTAATAGTACTCACGACTTACCCTCGCTTTGCTCGTGTTTATCCCTAGGTACGTTTTAACGGTTAGTATGGAATACATACAGTCTATAATATGAACACATAGATACAAAATAAACAGTTCGGAACTTTTGAATTTTGTAGCTGTTTTTTTTTTGGGTCTTCCCAAATTTTTTATACTTAAACCATCCCTGATACACCTCAACAAAACGAAAAAAGCATTATTCAAATCAGTCCAGCCGTTTTTGAGTTTTAGCGGGACTAACGAACGGCAATTGATTTTTATGTACATTCCTATATCATAGATTATGATGTACAAAATCCCAAACTGAAATTATTTTATATTTACTTATATTAAAATAGTATTAGCAAAAATACTGGTAGGTTTTTAAACACTCTTACTATAATATTTCTAGTGGATTTTGGAAGAAAATAACAAAGCAAAAAATTGTGCAAAACTCGTTTTAGTGGAGTTATTCTTTTTATATGACGGTGTATGTATATGTACTATATGTACGTTAGTTTAATTTGAAAATTAACAAGCCATCAGATTGATTTAGAAAGTAAAATCTAATTTATAATTTTATTTCAACGTCTCAATTTTATTTCAACGTTTTTATATGTAGGAAGATGGAAAAAGATAATAATTTGCGGTTAGCGAGACAGTGTTAGATTAAAACTTCCCCATTATTTGTTTTTTGCAGAGGAATGGGCTATCAGCGCAACTTCAGCTTAATTACACTAGCTATATTTGAAATTACTTTAAATTATGTGAATTTTATAGCGTTTTTAACGTTCAGTTTAGTGATTTCTCAGAGATGAGATATTTTTCCGCAGTAAAAAGTATCCTATATGTTGACCCGGATAACCAGCTATCATCATAACAAATTTCATCAAAATTCATCCAGTGGTTTTCTCGTGATCTGTTTCCAGATATATAGATAGTCAGACAGACAAAATTAGTAAAAACTATAGATTCAGCCTCTGTATCAATATTAATGACTATTTCAATAAGATTTTCCAAAAAATATTTAATGTACAGGTTCGATTCAGTTAGAATTTTATTATATGTAAAGATATTTTCCTTTTTACACCAAATCCTACAAAATATGATATTATTTTTACTACAAACCATCTACTATTCTAAGTGACGCTTCGCTAAAATGCGCCCCTTTCAGTAACATTTTCAATTTAAGTACATATTATCACATTAAAATACCATAAAGTATCCATAATGTATAACTATTTTAGTCCATCAGTCTGTTTATAGTACCAAGTGATATTCAATCATTTTAATAAAACAAAATAGTCAAGTTAAGTGACAAAATCCCAAGAATACCCTGAATAAGGATCGTTATATTTCTTTACATCAACACTTCTTATTTTTTTGGTCTAGGTTAGGTCTTAGGTCTTTGCCACTGATGTCACATCCGGTGGCTGCGGAAAAGAAGAATATAATTTTAAAATCTTTATTAATCCCTTTAGAGATTTAATTTTTTAAGCTCCTACTTACATTGAATTAGAAGCTCTTGTGCAAAACTTCATACTTCTAGACCCCATGACTTAGAGCGAGATTTATAGATCAGTTGTACTATGTTCTATTTTTAGTAAAAGAAATATTTCATAGTGTTGTCGAAAGCTTATTTTACTTTAGAAAACTGTACTTTGCTTAGTACCTAACAGTAAACTTTGAATCGACTATCCGAATAAGTTACATACAAGCAATACATCAATATCAAATTATAACAGAAAATGTCATTTTCATTTATTCAGGTTATTAACCTCAGAAATATGTCATATGGAAATATAAACTACTAGCAGGACCCACGGCTTTGCTCGCGCTAAAACTAAAAAAACTCTAAAAAGCTAGGTTTCATACAAACTTTCATCCCCTATTTTACCCCCTTATGAGATAAATTTCGAAAAATGCTTATATTAAAGAGCATTGATACTAAGTTTCAAGTAATTCTGATCATAAATTATTTTTTGGGTTGTATTGTAACCTGTTTTCTCGTGGCTATGATATAATCTCCTGCGGTGCAAAAGTAGCCTATAACACTCTCCAGATCTCCATCTATCTCCATACAAAAAATCACGCCGATTTGTCACTCTGTTTCGACGTTAAAGAAGGACAAACAAACAAACAAACAAACAAACAAACAAACAAACAAACAAACAAACAAACAAACAAACAAACAAACAAACATATTTTATTGTTTATAATATTAGTATGGATATACGTATAAGAATGAGAAATTAAAATTATTAAAAATAATCTTCGGAATGTAAGGTTTACTTTGCACAGACGACTTTAACATAAGTGCATCTTATGTTAGGTTCATCATAGGTTTTTAAGACTAAGATTTTATTATGTAGAGAAATATTTTTAATATATTAAATCATCTTCCTTTACTCTCCGTCGACATATTGTCGCAGAGCTTTTATAATTTCCTTTATGTACCACTTCATGGTGTAAATTGATCTACAATTTATTATTGGTCGTTAGATTAAATACTTCCGAACGTGTTAACGATTACCTATAAAATGTTTACGATAGCTGGATACGACATGATATAGGTACTTTCCTTCTCGCGAGATAATCTGATTTTATAAATTGAGTTACAATTTTCATGTTGCCATAAAAATGTATTTTGGAAGACAATATGAATATATTTGTTTATTCATATTTTATGATGAAAAAGGCAACAAATAGACTTTCATGTTCATTACATCTGAAGAACCACTATATATTTTGTTTTTTTTTTTAACGTATTGGTCTCCGCCCAGTATTCCCAACTTGTATTGGACTTAGAATTACGAATCCAAATTAAATTCATAATATAGCTGTTACGTTTCTGTTATTATTATTTTTTTATTAGATATCTCAGTGTGATTTTTCTTTCATGGCATGGAAAATTAAAATCGCGTTGTGTTGTTTTAAAGTACATATTCTGTTAAGTACAAAATGTTATTTTTAAGCACAAATTCTGTATTGGCATTAACACAACACAGACACGGCTTGCAATATCCATGACGTGTATAGGCCAGGTATTGCAAGTGAACGCAGGTTTCTCATTTGATAGCTCCTGTTTCGAAAATTTTAACTCGATCATGAGCTTCGTGGCTAACCGAAAAATATATTGATATTGTTGTAACTTGAATTGGTTGAACTTGAGAAAATATTTTTTTATTATTTATTATTTATTATATTATTTATTATTTATTATATACTATTTCTTATTTATTATGTAACGTTTCGGACGCTATATAGCAGACATGGCCATAGACTTCTATGTAAATATTACTATTCAAAATGTCAAATATTCGCGTAAATCTAAGAAAGTAATATCTATATAAGGAAAGTATTATATAATAAACTAGCATTGCCCGCGGCTCCGCCCGCGTTCAGATGACTAAAAACCAAATTCTTAGGTTTTACATATTAGTATACTCTTACAATGCAGTTTTTGTATTTTTTCTCAGAAATGAGATATTTTCCCGCGGTAAAAAGTATCCTATATGTTGACCCGAATAACCAGCTATCATCATACCAAATTTCATTAAAATCTGTCCAGTGGTTTTCTCGTGATGCGTGTGTCTGTTAAGACAGACAGACAGGCAAAAATTCTAAAAACTATAGATTCGGACTCTGTATCGATAATAATGTCTATTTCAATTAGTTTTTCCAAAAAATATTTAATGTACAGATTCGCCTTGGTTACAATTTTATTATGTGTATAGATAAGCCTTTTATTATTTCCCATTTTTACATGCTTTTTACAATGTTCATATATAGATTTTTTTTGTTCACATGCAAAATAAACAATATTTGTATTTTTTTTTTCTTTTCAAAAAAAATATGTATATTTACATAATAATATTAAAACATATAATAATCTATGCCATATTTTCATGTACATATTATATCTTTTATTATATTTTACTTTTATGAGTAACATATTTACGAGCATATCACGATTCAACAACATAGTAATAAAAATTGACTACCATTTTACAGTAGTATTATATACCCGTTATACATTTATTCAAAATTCTCTTTTATCACAAACACTTTGTATTTACATACTATTTTGTTTGTAAGAAATGCTTTTTGTTCTGAATTGACTCGCAGTAAATTAGACTAACTTTATAATCAAACGTCTGTGCTCGTCCATAAAAATAAATATTTTATAAATTTATACTTTATAGACGCTTATATATTAATCAAACTACTAGTGAAATTCTAAGGTATGTTTGTTTGTAAATCCTTCACACGGAAACGGCAAGGCAGATTTTAATGTTTAGTATATACATACACTATAGCCTGGAGAAACACTGAGCCCTACCTTATCGTGGTGGTGGGGCTCATTAGTGTCCGGCAATACAGCCGGACGCGAAGCCAAGATACGCACTGGGAGGTGGCCCACTTCGGGCAGTGTGCAATGCGGTTTGCTCCTGGTACTTCCCTAATAGCAAAGTAAACTCTTGGAGCAACCCTATGGCTGTTGTGGTCTGCTTCGGCAGGCCTACCGTCGGGGCACCGTGGTTGAGTGCGTAAGCGTTCCTTTCATGCCCCATTAAGACGGGGGACGTTCCGTTGGGTTTTAGTGGGTAGTACTGGCTTTCCCGGTGAGTCTCACATAGCCACCTGTATGTGCAGGTGGTATGCCTAAATGCATTTCCCAACATTAAAAAAGCACCCGAACGAAGTAAGGTTACGTTGCTAGTTATAAAGTAATATGTATACATATTAAATAATTCACGTAAGCAATTGAGTATACATCATTGTCACGCCTACACGTTAGTATTTATAGATAGAAGCTCGTGGTAGGGGACTTAAAACGCTGGACGAGAATTTCAAACGATTGTATTTAGGGTACCTATAGCATATTTGGGACATTGGTATTTGCTCGTATATTGAAGCGTATTGAAATTTGTTTGACTTTAAAGGGATTTTGAACTTCATATTATATGTTAAATGTTTGATCATACCATTCATTTTGTTTACAAATGCTTCGAATTAATATTAATTTATTACTTATATTTTTTTATTTATATTAGAATATATATTTTATTAGAATATTATATAAGAATATTTATAGTAAAAAATTGCTCGGAAGCGAAAGATTTAATTTTTTTTTTTATCGATAGGTTGGTGCAAATTTAGGAAAAGCTGAGATTTTTGATAAAGCTTTTTTATAAATATTTTATATAATTATCGTGATATTTAGTTTATATTTTACATTATCGAATCATCTTCGCTTGACATTTTAACGATTAGTATGGAATAGATTATACATTATATGATATACTAGCAGTACCCGCGGCTTCGCCCGCGTTCAAACTACTAAAAAACAACTCTTTGACATACCGACAGCAACACCACCTACCGGGTCCAATTGTGTTTTCACACCATCCAGGAAGGAGTCCATTGAAATATACACACAAAATTTCATCTAAATCGGTCCAGCCCTTTAGGAGGAGTAACATGATAAACACACGTACAAAATAATTATATATATTAAGTTAGCCTTTCTCCATAAATGGGCTATCTAATGCATAAATATTTTTTTAAATCAGATTGGTAGTTCCTGAGATTAGCGTCTTTAAAGAAACAAACAAACAAACTCTACCTCTTTATAATATTAGTATAGAACATGTGCCATGCCCAATAAAGCACGGGGAAATAAATATGCGTGAACCATTGGGAAGAGACAGAATCATTTAATATATCGATTTCTATAATTAAATACTTTCCAGAAACATTAATATTTAATTTTCAAAGTACATAAATATTATTCACCGCAAATATAGAATAAAAAAAATATTGTACAGTTCTAATTGTATGACGAATGTGATCTAAATACTCGTGGATAGGAATATTCTCTTTTTTATGAGCATTTACATGCTAACATTATACGCTAATAAGTTTACAAAGAAGATATTGATATGTTCGTGTGGCCTTGTGACGTTGGCAATCACTTAAGTGAGTAATTCGTCAATTATTTTGGTTTTCAATG
This sequence comes from Brenthis hecate, assembly GCA_951806755.1. Lineage (NCBI taxonomy): Eukaryota > Metazoa > Arthropoda > Insecta > Lepidoptera > Nymphalidae > Brenthis > Brenthis hecate. Next base: position 5,193,801 of record OX638265.1, on the reverse strand, counting down.
ATCATTTCATAAATATTAAATGATTGTAACATATTTCTTTCTGTTTTGATTTTCCATTATTGTTCAAGCCTCTCTATATTGATTGCTACTGGTTTCGTTCGAATACTTAATATCTGCAAAGGAGGCAGAGTTTGTTTGTTTGTTTGAACGTACTAATCTCAGAAACTGCTATCTGATTTGAAAAATTCTTTGTGCATTACTTTTTATTGAGGAAGGTTATAGGCTATATATTATCATGCTAGTACCCAAGGAAGTGGAGCAGTAATCCTATGTATGTTTTTTTGTACTTCAAACGCAGGCGAAGCCGCAGGTTCTGCTAATTCCCTTATAAAGTGAAATGATAAAAAAGACGATAGTTATAATATTAAAGATTTATATTAAAATATAAAGCTGGAGAGTTAATATTTTGTTTTCGAAGTGCTTATGTGTTAGGCTATAAGCTCGATTTGAAAAATTTTCTTTGAAAACAATCTTTAACATGGGCAGCTTAAGTAGGCTTTAAGAGTCATGAAGACCATGAGTGAACACTACGTAGAACTAGACGCTCACACTCGCTCCGCTCGTCTTCGTCCCTACGTTTTAAGGTTAGTATAGATTTCCAGTGGTTATCTCGCGATGCGTTCCCAGACAACAAACCAGACAGACAGACAGACAAAAATTCAAAAATCTATAGATTCAGCCTCTGTATTAATAATAATGACTATATCAATAAGATTTTCCAAAAGAAAAATTAATGTACAGATTTGACTCAGTTAAAATTTTATTCTATGTATGAGGTTCTCCTGACCGATTCCGGCTACGGCGGCCAATCTCATTGAGACTAGCCAACTGCGCACGAGATATTATAGTGCACAAGTGTACGCGCAGACACAAGTGCACTCTCTATTCCAGTCACTCTCATACTCCGGTGGGACGACTGTTCGACACGACCAGTGAGAGTTAAGGCGCAGGACAGATTACGTGCTCTCCGAGGCACGGGGGTGAAACACCGTCAACTTCCCAACTCCGGGCTGTTACTGAGGCTTACTATACAGAAAGACTCAATAACTAAACTTGGCCCGACCCGGGACTCGAACCCAGGACCACCGGGTGTGCAGCCGTACATGCTAGCCACTACACCACCGAGGCAGTCAAAGTATTATATGTACGTATATATAAGCTGTTAAACTCATGCTTAAAATAAAACACTCATATAATTTTCCTAACTCAAAAATAATGAACAATTTCCAAATAAACACCTTTAACATTTGAGTTAAAGGAGCAATGATCGGATTAAAACTGAAAAGAAATGGAAAATATAAAACAGATGTTAGATAAGCTACTTTCTTATTTATCTAGTAATAAAGAAAAACCTTTTTATATTTTTATTTTCAAAGTAGAATTTTATTTACAATGGATTAGCCTTTTGTCCAAAATATAACAATGTTTTGTATTTTTACAAAGCATATTTTCATATTCTTTATGTCTATAGAAAACGTACAAATTGGGAAATTCATATCGACTTCTAAATATTTAATTATTAGTACTTATTATAAAAATAATTCATATATTCGTCTTGTAATGATTTTTATTATTTATTTTGTTTGTTTTATTTAATATTTATTTATTTATTTATTATGTTGGTTTTTATGTGATTGGTTTGTATGTACATAAGTCGCTTTATGCCTAGACAAAGTTCGGGCGCGTTGCTAGCCAATACGTATAATAATATCCTGAGACGAATCTGTACATTAAATATTTTTAGAAAAATCTTATTGAAACAGCTGGTTGTCCGGGTCAAAATGTAGGATACTTTTTACTGCAGGAAAATATCTCATCTCTAGGAAATCTATACTAACCGTTGAAACGCTCCTAGAGACGAACCCGAGCGGAGCGAGGGTGAGCCGCTAGTATATATATTATATTGAAAGGTTAACAAATTTTAATATAACAATCACATGAGAACTTAAATTAATACTTTCTTAGATTTACGCGAATATTTGACATTTTAAATAAAACTATCTTTACAGCATTCATGGTCACGGGAGAGACTGAGGTGTTACATGTCTCGAAGGTATAGTTGTTACAGACAGCCTACCCACAATTAACAAAATGAAAATTTCACTCATTACCTTACAATATTTTTTAACTTTAAGCATTTTTATAATTTTAATTAGTTTTATAATTGAATATGGAATATTATTTATTTAATTTTGCTGTTATTATTATAATTATTACAATTTTAAATTATTAATTAGTAATCTATATTTAGTGTTGCCATTATTATATTTATAACCATAAAGAAAAATATAAAATATTGTATTAATTATTTAAACCATATAATTGTTCAATGTGTAATTTAAAAAGTTAAAATTAATTAAGGAAACAAAAATGCAAATAAATCCGCGACAAAATCCGAAAAGATAGTTTTATTTAAAAAGAACTTAATTTACTTAACGTAGAATATGAAATTATGGTACGTAGATATATATGTATATATGTACATATATATATACGTATATAAAAACTATATATTTTTTAATACTATAAAAATTAGAATGGGCTTCCATCGCAGGGGAGATTTAGTTTTATATATAATAATATTTCGGAAAGTAAAGATGAAAAGAAATAAGTTCAAAGAAAAGATTTTTTTTCACTTACAAAAACATTTAAGCGGTTTAAACATACGATTTTCGTTTGTACTCGTATATCTTTTATTATATTTATGAATAATGTTTGAACATTGATGTATACATCAATTATAAAACTTTTATTTTATTACCGGCATCACCCGCGGCTCCGCCCGCGTTCAAATGACCAAAAACCAAATTGACCCGGATAACCAGCTATCACCATACCAAATTTCATTAAAATCCCTCCAGTGGTTTTTCTGTGATGCGGTAACAGACAGACAGACAAAAATTCTAAAAACTATAGATTCGGCCTCTGTATCGATAATAATGTCTATTTCAATAAGATTTTCTAAAAAATATTTAATGTACAGATTCGGCTTAGTTACAATTTTATTATATGTATAGATAAGTGCACAATAAAAACTCTAATGTCAGTCTAACCCTTTAAAGTCTATGTATACATATATAGCCTTTCTCTACAGATAGAGTGAAAAATTTAGAAAACTTGTTTGTGTCTACTAAATATCAAAAGATACAATATAAAGTAAATTCAGCCCTCTTTTAACGTCCCACTGGTAGGCCGTCATTCAATACGTGGGGGATAATGTCATAGATCATCACGCTTGCCAAGTGCGGGTTGGCGGACTACACATGTCTTTCGAAAACTTGCTTGATTCTTTCAGGCGTGCAGGTTTCCTCAAGATGTTTTCCTTCACCTTTAAAACAAGTGGTAATCATGTTAGAAATGATTCGCAAATGAAAATATCAGAGGTGCGACACCCGGGATTTGAACCCGCTTTACTTGATTTCCCAATCGAGCGCGTTACCATTGAGCAAATCCATGTAAATAAAACTATCTTTTCGGATTATTTCGCCGATTTATTTTGATTTTTGGTTCCCGACGTTTCGAATGCTTTACAGTAATCATGGTCACGGGAGAGACTAAGGTTATAGACGTCTCAAACACATATACTTGTTACAGACAATGCCTACCCACTATTTTACAAAAATGATTTCAAAAATTCAAAAATGGCACTAAAGTACCTTACAATATTTGTTGATTTTTATTTCTAAACATTTAAAAAAAAAGTATTATAATTAAATATAGCAATATTATTTATTTGATTTTATCTGTTATTATTATAAATATTAAAATTTTTAAAAACTTTAATAATTACTAATATTATTTAGTGTTGCTACTATAATATTACGTATAACCATAAATAATATTAAAAATTAAAAAATATTAATTATTTATCTAAGCGATATTATTGTTTTATATGTAATTTAAAAGAAGTTAAAAAAATAATTTAGATAGCTATTATTTAAAATTAAAATATTAAGCAACACTATTGCTACTTTTATAGACAAAAAATATTAATCAGAATTAATGTTATTATTGCTCTGAAAAGATAGTTTTATTTAAAATGTCCAATTATATTCGCTTATATCTAAGAAAGTATTAAATCCATGTAAATTTTTTATTTCGTCAAAAAATATTTTAATTCCAGTACGAATTTATTATAGGAAGTAGTAGAAGTTAGAACCTATGCAAAAAAAAAATCAAAAGCCAAATAAATTACCTTAAAGTTATTGACATTTAGTTCATCTTTTAATCCAACGCGGAAACTTTATTAAATAGGATACCTACAAAGCCTTCGCTAAGTAGTGATGTTAACACTACGTTTGCTGATAACAAATCGATGATAATCACATCTAATATAAATATAACAGCTATATCAATAAATACGTAATATTTTTATCACCATATTTTTATGTCACCTTTACATATATCCGTGAATGGAAAAATAAATCATCTCATCTTAAGAATAAACCCACAAAAATATTTGGTATAATAAACACTTATAAAGTCGAATATAAATTTTTAATTTACCAAATATTTTAATAAACAATTCTTTATTAAATTTCAAGATGTATTTTCTCTAGATATGTACCTACATATAAAAATAAAGCAGAAATAAAAAAATATATTTAAAAGAACTTTCTTTACTAGTTTCAATTGAAAAGATTATAGATTTAGGCTTTATAGTATCACGCTATTAAAACACGCCCTCAGCTAAAGACAAAAGCTAACTAATCTACACTTACTATTATAAAGAGGTAAGATTCATATTTTTGTATGTTTGTAACGAATAAACTCAAAAACTACTGGTCCGATTTAGATGAAATTTGGTAAGAAGATAGTTTAAGACCCTGGAAAGGACATAGGATATCTTTCTTCCGGAAATCATCCTTAAAGGGGGTGAAAATGGGGATGAAAGTATATAGGGAATCAACGTTAAAAGTTTGTTTGAGGGACGAACCGGAGCGAAGCGTAGGTGAGTCGCTAGTATAGAATACAATAGGCATCGTAAAAAGTGTCTTAAAATAAGTTTACATTGAAAAAAGCGTTAACGGAGCTTTAACATGATTAGGTTATCAAAGAATATCGCTGACTGACCTGTCGAGCAGATCTGACGTCATGGTGTTATCACAGCACCGTGATTATATTATCAGATAACTGTGATGTAGCATTAATCGAAGTTGTTTGTTTGGTTTACTTACCACGTGGTGTAGAATTGATGATAGTGAAGTGACATTAAAATTATTATTATAGTTAGTTAATACCAACTTTAATAATTTCTGCAATCTATAATATATATATATATATATATATATATATATATATATATATAATATATATATATATATATATATATATAATAAAAGTATAATATAATATCTAGTATATTTTTGTGCACTATATTTCTCGCTGATATCTTTAACTGGAAGAGATCTCTTTTAGAAATAAGTGCACATTTGCAAGCTATGTTTATTGTTGTTTTTTTTCTGTACCATATTTAAAGTGCAATAAAGATAAAATTCTGAGTCAAATCTATAGTTTTTAGATTTTTAGTTTATCTATCTATCTGAGAACGCATCACGAGAAAACCACTAAACAGATTGTGATTAAATTTGGTATGTTGATAGCTGGTTATCCGGGTCAACATATAGGATACTTTTTACTTCGGGAAAATATCTCATCTCTGAGAAATCTATATTAACTTTAAAATACCTATAGATACGAACCCGAGCGGAGCGAGGGTGAGTCGCTAGTTTAGTATAAAAATCTTATTTTACTAACTGATTTCTCTTCCCTCGTCTTCTTCATTCTACATGACATTGGCGAAGTCATCTGTGCTCAACTGACACGTTTTGAAGCCTTTACTTTGCAATATAAATTACACGAGAATTGAATTGAATTGTTGTGCAATATTACCTTAGTAATAGTATGAATATGAAAATACATAGATGGATGTATGGGAAGAGGGCGTCCGAAAAAGTTATAGTCCTTATACAAGGTGATATAAATAAATGAGGGGAACTCAAATATTATGACGAATAATAAAATATTTATTGGAACATGAAATAATATTAACAACTTAAGTTATATATGTTAGTGATAACTTTATTAAAAACTATGTGGCAGCCGCAAGCACCTACCTGCAGAAATTACATTGTATTGGAACCAAAACCAAAAAGTTCTTCTCAGGACTGACGCATCGCTTTTCTACGAACTGCTGGTAGAGAGTATGTAAATTTCTCAAATATCAATATTAAATAAAAAGTTTTTGATTGCGAAACCAATAATCTTAAATAAGACGTCTAGAGTTTGACGGTATTCAAAAATATTTCGAAAGTGCTTTTAAACACCATGTGCATCTCGTAAACTTTTATTATTCAAAGACTTGTACGAATGTAATAAAAAACTTATAAAATTTTAATTTCAAGTTATATATTTCTATAATTTCATTTTATGTTATATATAAAAATATACCTATATCTAATTAATTTGTAAAAGTTGTACGCGACTAATTTATTTTCAATATAATATCTACTATTATTTTTATGTTGCATATAGTTGTAGGTCAAAACTATTGTAATAATTATGTGTAGGTCTGGTATAGTATCTTTTAAATACACACACACACACATATATATATATATATATATATATATATATATATATATATATATATATATATATATATATATATATATATATATATATATATATATATCTTAAACTTTGGTTTCTTTTTCACCTATTGATGATAATAGAGGTAAAAGAGATCAACTGAACAGATTTTAATAGGACTTATTTTATTAATAGCGACTTTACGCTTCGCTCGGGTGCGTCCTAGGTACATCGTTTTATTTATTTTTTGATCGGAACCCTGATTCTTTTTCTAAAATAAAAGTATCCTAAGTTACTTCTTATAACATCAGCTATCTGATACTGAAAATCCCGTCAAAATCATTTCAGCCGTTTCAAAGATTAGCCACATAGGAAGCAACAAGTAGGAACAAACATACAGATAGACAGACAAAAAATTTAAAGATTGTGTTTTTCTTAAAAGTACCGTATAATATTTAATTATATATGTATTTAGTAAGAATTCATTATTTGACATAACAAACAAACACTTCAATTTTATTTATATGTATAGTTAAACGATTCTAAACCAGGAAGTATATATTTCATGGACAATAATCCGTCACATATTACAAACGTATTCTATATCGAAACCACATGCATTTTCATATAAAACAGCATCAGAAGTTTTAAAATAGGAACATATGGACTAGATGAGTAAAACATTGACGATCGACGATTGTCTAGCGCGTTCTAACGAGCCAGGCAGGTAACCGGATTTCCGGCCGTGAGAATCGTTTCAAAAGGAATTTTAAAGTGGAGGCCTAAGCTGAAATATTGACCAATCTTGCTAACTTGTAAATTGTTAATAACGTTTTTTTAACAATGGGCGTTAAAACTAAAAAAAATAACTATTTTTTGCCTTCTGAATGAAAAAGTTGGAAATAGTTATTTTATCTGTATTTTTTGTATGTTCAGGAAAATTTTCGTCAATTGTAGATCGATTATTATATTTTTAAAGAATAATTCCCTTATACAAAAAAACAACTTTACAGGGAAAAAATCGCATTTAATTTTAATCTGTAGTAGATAAAATTTTTATAATAAATTTAATTTTTCTTTTCCGTTTCAATATACGTGTTAGTAAAATAATAAAATAGAATAAAAATTTATGGTCTATAATAATAATATACATATCAAGCGTATAAATGGCACATTCAATCCAAGTTTGAAGGCATTGCAAATCAAATATATGCCTCATTTCACAGTGCAGATATACCCCTGATGTAATGAATGCTAACATGTAATTTAGCTTTAATGTTAACTTATTGATATTTCTTTATTGCATAAGATACGTGTTATTAAATGATATCATGTCATAGAAAAAAAACAAATAATATTTTACTGTTATTGGTAACTCTACAAGATAATTTTTGTAGTAATAATTAAGGCAGTGGTAGTCCAGTGGTAAAGCACTCGCTTCGAAAACTGAGTAAAGTGGGTTCAAATCCCGGGTTTCGAACCTCTGATATTTTCATTGCGAATCATATCTAACATGATTATCATAATAAAGTCTGAAGGAAAACATCGTGAGGAAACCTGCATGTCTGAGAGAAACTAGCAAGTTTTCGAATGACTTGTGTAGTTCGCCAACCCGCACTTGGTCAGTAGAATGTGAAAAAGGGCTGCATAAGAATATAATCAAAAGAAAGTCGGCTAAACAGATTTCGATAAAACTTTCTATACCTGCCGTTTAAATTAAGTTAGTTTTAACCAGTTCATAGATATAACTAAACCTCTACTCTGAGGTGCAAAATACACGTGAACTTGAAACTTTTACCAAACGAGCTTAATTTCGCGACATATTTTTACATAAAACCTATTGTATTATAAGGGGCCATTCATTAATTGCGTAAGGATGATTTTGACGATTCTTGACCCACCCTACCCCCATCTAAGGCTACATAAGATTTCTCGAACCCCCCTCGTTCTTCTTACGTAAGACTTTTAAATTTATAAAATAAATATTAGTTTGAATGATATAATATTCTGTAGAGACCGTAATTGTTATTGAATTAAAAAAATCTAATCATTCAACGCTATTGTTGCTTGAAAATAAAAAAAAAACATTTTTTTTTCAAATGATTAAAATAGAATTAATACATGGGAAGAATTCACTATAATATATTAATTATTATAATATTTAATGTACAGATTCGGCTTAGTTACAATTTTATTATATGTAATATGTATAGATTATGGTTATAGCTACCAATACAAAATTACCAGACTCGTAAATAATGTGGTCTATATTAATTATATCAAAAGCTTATGCATTAAATCTAAGTTAAATTAAATGTAAGTTGTTAGAGCTTTATAATATTATCGATTTAAATCGATATAAGAAACATATTGATACATGTAATGTACGCTAAAAGCCGCCTTGCCTTGTATGACCCAATTAGTTTGACAACAATATGTTTAAAAATCTTATGCAACCGCATATATTAGGTATTGTATATAAGTTTAACATATTTTAAATTAAAAAGGAGGGCGAATGTTTTTTTTTTTTTAATTCTATCAATATAGATTCTTCAGTTATGAACAGATTTTTTAATAAATGGGCTTTTCTAATTGGGATGTAACTTTTTAGTTTAAAAGTTATTAAAGATATTAATTTAGAAATAATTTTTTTACAAAATTTTAAGGCATAAGAGTAAGTGTATATATTATAAAATAAAACTATCTTTTCATATTTTTTTGCGAATTTATTTAGATTTTTGGATTTTAAATGTTTTAGAGCAATCATACTCACGGGAGAGACTCTTAGGAAAATCCGAAAAGATAGTTGCATTTTAAAATGTCAAATGTTCACGTACTTCTGAAAAAAATTTGATCTATGTGATAACTTGAAGTTTCTGAATAACACAAAAAGGCGTTAATTTAAATATTGAAGTTATTAAAGAATAACTTAATAAACAAAAGTGAATATAAAACTCGATACAATATTTTCAAGTAAACGACCGAATGATGATCGAAATAAAGTGACCATAAACGTCGGAAACCTGCAAAAAATAAGTTTTTAAAGAAAACACATTGGGTCGCCTTGTTAGTCTATAGGTTGATCCAATTGAGAAGAGGATCGTAGCTGGTATTAGAACATGAAGAAAGAGATGAATTATTTATTATACACACACGATTACCCGTAAAAAGGGTGTGAACGTTTAAATGAAAACGATTTGAACACATTCGTATCTTTACGAGAAATACAATTCGTTGAATATCGACCACAAACAATATTACTAATTCAATTCAATTATTTATTCGATGGCTTCAATGTGTCATTAGATGTCATTTTAACGCCTCTTTTCAATGCGAGGGCTATCAGGCTATAATCCACGTTGGCCAAGTGGGTGAGTAGGCCAGTGGCTCATAAATGCGGGTTTCCTCAAGATATTTTATTTCACTGTAAAACCAGTAGTCATGTTGAATTTAATTCGCACATGAAAATATTAGAGGTGATATTCCCTAAGCAAGCGCGATCTATTACTGCCTGCTAGGACGACACTATTATTAGAATTTAAGTATATTAAAAATTTTAAAAACCCTCGACATTCACCATTTTGTGGTGGCGACCATCTTGCATTTGAAATTTATCATAGTATACAGTATTCTACTTGTCAAGCCCTTTCACTTGATACCCATATTGAGAGAGTTGTAAAAAAATATGTAATCCACCATTTTGTGATGGCGGCCATCTTGGAACGATTTTCATCAAACGTAGCTAAGAACACTCCCGACTAATTCACGTTTCAAACAAAAAAAACAATATCAAAATCGGTTCACCCGTTCGGGGAGACAGACACACACACAGATACGTCAAACCTATAACATCCCTCGTTTTTGCGTCGGGGGTTAAAAATAAACTGGGCGACATCTGTCATATACATACGTCAAAAGCATAAATGCTAAGATGTGAGGCGGAATTCAAAGTACAATAGAATCAACGATATGCATATCAATAGGAATTTACATTCAATCGACACGCATGTTTGACGTATTTACACTAGGGACATATTATTATACGTTACTTGACTGTTTAATTTATACGTAATTTAATGATTTCTCGAAGTAGTAATAAAAATAGTTTTTATCTAGTATATGACGATTTCAGTCCTGTATCCCTGTAAGTAGACCTGTATATATATATATATATATATATATATATATATATATATATATATATATATATATATATATATATATGTATACATATATCGTTCTTACAGTATTAAAAATTGTAAGTGCGGCAGCATACCTAATCAAGTATTTTCGAAGTCGGTGTGTTTTGCTTTGTATGGGCTGGCACCGATTTCGAAAATATTTGATTAGGTATGTATTTAATAGGTAGGCTTTAATTACTTAGCCAAAGCACACCGACTTCGAAAATATTTGATTAGGTATGTATAGTAAATGAAAACTACCAATCAGTTATTCTTTACTTTTTAGTGCTTTTGTTTGAAGTCGGTTTTTATTTTTTGTTTTTATTGTTAAAAAGTTTTTATTTTTCCCTTTTTAGTGTAGACAGTAGTAGCAAAGTAAGAATTCTAACGTGTTAGGCTTGTCAAATCAAACAAAATAAGCCCAAACTCAAAGTATCTACTATTAGCCGTTGAAGAGTTCCACCTATCCACCTTCTGGCCTTACCATCAGATCAGGTCAACAATACCGAACCACTGTACTATCAACGGAAATAGAAACACTTGCAAAGTTTCAAGTCAATATGACAATTAGAAGTAGGTTAAATTCATCATTAGATATTTTTCCACCCTTAGGGGTGGTATTTTTTAAAAAAAAATTAAATGGGACCAATCTGGAAGTGTACACTTTCAAACAACACAAAAATTATCCAAACCAGTTAAGAAATGACGGAGTTCTAAGGTAACAAACATAAAAAAAAATACAGTCGAATTAAGAACCTCCTGCTTTTTGAAGTCGGTTGAAAATAAACGTACACTTAATAATTATAGTAACTACAAATCAATCCCCCGTGGAATTGTGGCATTCATAAAGGGAATGCAACTTATTTTCCATAGCAAATCTCTTTTTTTATCGATAATATCCTCGTGACCGTTTAGGCTACGGTGGCCAATCTCACTGAGGCCTGCGCAAGAGATATCATTTATAATATACAAGTGTATGCACAGATACAAGTGCACTCTCTATTCCTGAATCCTGTAACTATCGTAATCCAATGAGACGACAATTCGACACCACCAGTGAGAGATTAGGTGCAGGATCGATGGCTTTACATGGTTTCCGAGGTATGGGGGTAAAATACTGAGACTTGACGAGACTTTCTTAAAAGAAAGACTGAATAACTAAGCTTGGCCCGACCCAGGACTGGAACCCAGGACCTCGGAGTCTGATTGAAAAAACAAATAACGATATTGTATTATTTCAGTAATTAATGATACTTAAATTTTAACCGTAATTACCTATTATGTTAAGTTGTAGATATAGTATGTATATATTTTATTATAATTTTTTTTATTTTTCAGTCGTAATCAGATTAAACGAGATGTGAAATAGTAAATATATAAAATAATAAAAAGCTTTCATACGGTACATTTAAAGCCCCTTTTACTTGCTTAGCTTAGTTTATCCCACTCGCGTTCGTCAAAAACTGATGTAGTTTTACATGCATTTCTTGGATTATATTTTAAACATTAAACATATGGTTAATATAGTACCAGCTTGAAAGTTCACTGGTTTTATTTCACTATCTAATCTCTACTACTCTTACTATAAATTATTATATACTAGCATTGCCCGCGGTTCCGCCCGCGTTCAGATGACCAAAAACTAAATTCTTAGGTGTTACATATTAGTATACTCTTACATTGCAGTTTTTGTATTTTTCCTCAGAAATAAGATATTTTCCCGCGGTAAAAAGTATCCTAGGATCGCGCGCTACATCGCCCGGTTTATATAGCTTGAGCAGGCGGTCGAGCGATGCGGGGCAGAGGGGATGGACTCGCCGTAGGCATCTCAATGCTCGCCAAGCATTAAAAATGTTTCGCTACTAATTACTTCTAACAACGATATCTCAAAAACTATTCATCTGATTGATTTAGTGTAAAGAGCAATTTTAATCTGCATTAAATGACTAAGCTAACTAAAATATTCATTTGGATAAGGATTAATACCGAACTAAAGAAAATAACTTTGAAAATAACGTAATGTTTTTAATTAAAAATGTTAACATAAAAGTGGTTATTGTAAGTCAACCGTAAGAGATAGAGATATGCTATCGCGGACTTTTTTGTAGCATTTTTATAGATTTTGAATTCTCTAGTACATTACTTAACTGTATCTTTGCTAGTTTACGCGGCGTTCGCGTGGAAAGTTCCCATTTGGCGAGATTTTTTGCGACCTCTTCAACATTTGTCGCCGTATTTCAGCTAATTTACATAAAAGCATAATAAATTATATACCTAAACCTTCCTCAAGAATTACTCTTTCTATTGTTGAAAACCGTATAAAAATCCGTTCAGTAGTTTTCGAGTTTATCGCGTTCAGACAGACAGGAGGACAGACAGGAGGACAGAAAGACGCGGCCGGGGGACTTATTTTTATAATAAGTATAGATATATACTGATCTGAACTGCCTCGGTCGTTAGTGGGTTCGAACCCTGGATTGGGCCAAGTTTAGTTATTAAATTTTTCTGTTGAGGAATTCTCAATGGTAACCCGGAGTTCTTATTGATCGTGTCGAAGTATCCTCCCATCGGACTTCGAAAGTGGACAGTTAGGTAGACATCATCATTATAAATGAATATAATAGTTAAAAGTAAAATACATCATCATTATAAATGAACTAACTGACTAATTCATAATGTAATATAAAAAACTACTGAATATACAATTAACTTTAACTCCCTCGGTGGTGTAGTGGCTAGCATGTACGGCTGCACACCCGGAGGTCCTGGGTTCGAGTCCGGATCCGGATTAAAATAAGTTTAACATTTGGCTTTGCATGCTAAAAATAAAACTAAAAGCCACGAACTTAGTTTTAACCGTGGTGTAAATTAACTTCTTCCAAACCGCAAACGCAAATTAAATGTAGTGTAGAGAAGACTTGAGCATTTTAAAATATGTAGAACAAGCCATATATAAATGCTTCAATATTACTTTTATAATGTGAGATTACCTTAATAGATTTAATATGGAATTAAAGTAGTTTACTTAGAAACCGGAATAACCAAGTTATATAAGAAAACTTAATTACATAAACATGTTACAATTTGATTTGATTCACGATACGGTAAAATCAACTACCATATAAGAGGAAAATTAGAAGAATTTTGCATATTAAGTAAATTACATCTCACTGCAAATATTTTTTGTAAAATTATTTAGAGCTCGTTCGCAGCTCTGCTTGTTATGAAGATAAAATGATTGTAGTTTGAAAATATACCATTTCTCGAAATTCATCCTAAAAGGGGGTAAAATAGGGGATGAAAATTTGTATGAAACTACCTTTTTAGAGATTTTTTGTAGTTTTAACGCGAGCAAAGCCGCGGCTTCTGCTAGTTAAGTAAGGCAAGGCCCTCGCAACTAAAACTTAATTAAAACGATTAATAGTTAAGTAACTAAACGTAAGTTTTATTTAGGAGCTTTAGAAAACATGCAGGTTTTAAAAAAAGGATATTCAAAACAGACCACTGACTATCAATTAGTCTGTGGCGCAACTCTCGGTGACATTTCGTGGTTTTAGGTCACAGAGGCAGACCGCTGATCCGACCATAAATAGTGTTTCCTCTGTTTTACAAATGCAGATTTGGTTTGTGCTACACTCATTTTGTTTTAGGTTTTGGTAGAGCTTAGAATTTATATGAAATACTCGCTTCCTTTGGGCTCAACATAAAAAAAAGAGGACGTACACAATTCTGGTTTCTGTATGTTTGTTACGCGATATCTTGACTAATTCAAACAAAACAAAACAATCCTGGATAAATATTCCCGTGGGATTATTTTTTTATTGTATTGGGTGTGGTGCCGAGGTCGGCCCTAGCTACGTCGACCAGTTATGGTCTTCCCGGGGGATAGATTTGTTTTCGTTTTTCATAGAGCAAGGGATCTTCTATCTATTCCATACTTAACGTAAAATAATAGATAAGAGAAGTGAAAATAGTTTTATTGTAAAAAAATGCATCAATAGGTTCAAATTAAACTTATTTTTCTGACGTTTCTAACTTCAAAATCTACATAAAACTTAATTTAAAGGGTATCCGACTACCGTTATAAATGCACAAGTTTTTGTGCTCGTGTGTTGTTATTTCTTCGTGCTGTAATGACTGTACGGGTTTGAATGAAATTTAATAGACAGATAGATTATGAACTTAAGCAAAAATTGAAAATTCTAAATATTTTATTCAGCATTAAATTATTAAAGAAGAAAGAAACTCAACGGGGCTAATATTATTTCGTTATCTACATGACATACATACCTATTTACATTACTGTTGACACCCGACACACCCGAGCAAAGCGAGGGTAAGCGCTTCAATATATTATAAACATTAGTCCTCGCCGCGTCTGTCTGTTCGCGATAAACTCAAAAACTGCTACACCAATTTTCATGCTATTTTCACCAATGGATAGAATGGTTCTCGAGGAAGGTTTAAATATATAATTTGTTAAGTTTTTATATACATTGGCTAAAATATAACGATATTTGTTGAAGGTGTCGGAAAAAATAAGCCGTCTGGGAGTTTTCAACGGAAACGCTGCTTAGACCCTTGAGATATAACAAAATAATGTATGGTGGAATTGTGTATCTTACATAGGTCTACATAAAAGTTCGCGATGGCATAATATGTCTATCTCTTAAGGATAATATACTATATGCATTTTAATTTAAAACTTAACTAGGGACGATTCCGATCGAAGTGAGGTTGAGTCGCTAGTATTCTATAAACGATTGTTATAATATAACATTTAAAATAACAACTTTTCAGTTACTTGTTAAGGTACAGTGTTTTAAGTAAAATTATCATTTTAAAGCGCTTGTTAAAGTCTATTGGAATAAAGTATGTACATTTTCAGTTCAAGTTCTTTAGTTCAACTTGCTCTATTATACTAAATATTATTATCTCACTTTTAAACACTATCTAATGCATATAATAATTTATTATTGGCTGAAGTTTAAATCAACTATAAGTATAAATAATTGATTTAGCTTTTTGACCTAATTTATAGATAAAACCGAAGAATTTGTTTCTTTGCTTGTTTGAACGCGCTAACCTCTCAAACGAGTGCCAATCCGAAATTGAATATTCTTTTTGCTTTTTTTAGCTTATTCTGTAAAGCTTTTATTTTGAACTATCGCCTTACCCTCGCTTCGCTCGGGTCGTCTCTAGGTACGTGGATTTTGTTTGCAATTACATGGGTTTTAATTTCTTTGCGCGGAACCTTAATCCTTTTTCTATACTAATATTAGAAAGAGGTAAAGTTTGTGAGTTTGTGACGTTGTAGATTATCTCTGGATCTACTGAACCGATTTAGATGAAATTTGGTAAGAAGATAGTTTGAGATCATGGGAAGGACATGGATGGACTTTTTATCCCGGAAATCATCCACTATAAGGGTGAAAATGGGGATGAAAGTTTGTATGGGGAATCAACCTAGGGACGAATCCGAGCGAAGCGAGGGTGAGTCGCTAGTCTTAAATAAAAGTAGTGTAAATTACTCCTTATAACATTAGCCATCTGGCAATAAAAGTCCCGTTCTAAATCGGTCCAGCCACAAACATATTTAACATAACAGACAAAATTATTTTTATAAAATTTTTAGTTATTATAAGTACTTTACCTATATACTTTCATATGTATTTAGTAAAAAGCTGTCATTTTGCCATCACAAACAAACACTTCAATTTTATTTATCTGTATAGATAATACATAAATAAACTATATAGACAGACACAAGTGCAAATGCTAGTATTATATAAACGGATAATATCTCCTAATACTTAATATGTTATATGCCATAATACCCATTGATAGCACATTACGTCACATAACCGCTGATGTCAATCAACGCCGGCCTACTTATAGAACTAGACGCCTCGCCATAACTGGTCTATAGGTGCTGGAGACCGTTTACATTCGCACGACACGGTACCTATTAAACAGATTACGTGCATTGTGTACAATAATTGAGCCCGGTTATTGCAAAACTATAAATAGAACGTCGTTATGGTGTGAGAAATGTAGGTACTGATTACTTCGTGTCGTGGATTCGATTCTCTGATAATGTCAATTTATTATGTCATTTGACTATAAGGATATACTTACTTCAATATTTGATCAATAATATTCCCCTGAACAGAGTCAGGTTAAAGCGGTCATTGTCGTTATTATTATCCAACAAAAAAGAAGATCATATAATTTCACATTTTCAGAAAGAGATATGAAGGGCTTTATCTCGAGGCACAACGTTTTAACCCCATCAATTTCTACTTCAATTTCTTGACAAATTCTTGAAAGCAAATATTATTAACTCAGTTTATCTGTGCTCAACTGTCACGCTCTGACGCCATATAAAAATTGAATTGATTTGATAATTAAGTTCAAAAATTGATTCAGGATTCGAACCCTGAACCTTATAATTGGACTGACCACTAAACTAACATAAAAGTCAGGATTAAAACGTGGCATTAGAAACCTAGCATGCATTTTCTTAGCGTAAGCAGGATAGTAGTCATGTTCCATTTGTATAAGTATCCAAAAGCTTTTAATACAAGAAAGCTTTAAATACATCCCTATGACGAATTAGGAAGAAAGTTTAATAACTGAAAACGTTATTACATATTTCGACTGTACGTAAACTTTAGCAAGTACACACTCTGACAAATAGTAAGTTTTAGAATATGTTTATTCGTATTTAAAAAAAAATGTCTGATGCGATGGAACAAATTATAATTAAATATTATTCTCTATGCTGTATTATATATGCATGTAATATGTATATTATATACAAGTCACAAAAATATATGTTAGTAAATATATGTATATTGTATAAAATATAAAGTAAATAAAATTTTATTCTTTATGTAACGTTGACATAGACTCAAAAACCTTAAAATTTCTAAATACTTCTGTAATAATAGTAATCGTATCGTATTCAGCCCTTTTTAACGTCCCACTGCTGGGCACGGGCCTCCCTTCAAAATGAGGAGGATCAGGTCATAGTCCACCGCGCTAGCCGAATGCGGATTGGCGGACTTCACAATTAATTATCTTTCGAAAGTTACTAATAGTAATACTATATATAATCTATAAAATAGTAAGACTAGTTTTATAATCCTTATTACTTACTAACATTGCCCGCGGCTCCGCCCGCGTTCAGATGACCAAAAACCAAATTCTTAGGTTTTACATATTAGTATACTCTTACAATGCAGTTTTTGTGTTTTTTTCTCAGAAATGAGATATTTCCCCGCGGTAAAAAGTATGTTGTCCTATATGTTGACCCGGATAACCAGCTATCACCATATCAAATTTTATCAAAATCTGTCCAGTGGTTTTCTCGTGATGCGGTAACAGACAGTCAGACAGACAGACAAAAATTCTAAAAAGTATAGATTCGGACTCTGTATCGATAATAATGTCTATTTCAATTAGATTTTCCAAAAAATATTTAATGTACAGATTCGACTTAGTTAGAATTTTATTGTATGTATAGACTAGGTATATGTACGTATATGTGTCTCTATCTCGCTCGTGCCATCTATTTCACGTCATATAGAACTTAATTGATGAGACGCTTCGGTTTTAGCAAAATTGGATGGAATGTTTGATAAATGATGTATGATGATGCAGTGTTTTTTGCATTACCTTCGCAAGGGTATAAAATTTATCTACAAATTTTGCAACGAGTTAGTTTTTAATACTACAAATGCAATGCTTAGTTTATTGTTCTTTTTTAATGTTTTATGGTACAAGCTATGAAATTAAGTGCCAATTGTCGCTCGTTTTATGTCTGTAGATGTTTTTTTTTTCTAAAAAGAAAATGCTATAAAATATTGTTATAATTCGACATTTTTCTTAACTATACAAATAGACGCGAATATTTGACATTTTAAATAAAACTATCACGGGAGAGACTGAGGTGTTACATGTCTCGAAAGTATAGTTGTTACAGACAGCCTACCCACAAATAACAAAATGAAAATTTCACCAATTACCTGTGTGTGTACCGTGACCATGAATGCTGTAAAGCATTCGAAACGTCGGGAAACAAAAATCCAAATAAATCCGCGACAAAATCCGAAAAGATAGTTTTATTTAAAATATACAAATTAATTTATATGTAAACATGCAAAAACAGAACAGTTCAGTACCTTTTTCAACATGAACCGAATTTCCTTTTTTTTTGTTTAGCAGTTTGATAACTACGACGACGACGGTTGGCAAGCTTTTATTATCAATCAATTTTGAAAATATATTTTTTTTATGTAAATAGGTAAATTCTATTTATATATGTTTTCCTCAAAATTTCAATACTATCATTATGGTCGAATTTCACTGGACGAACTATAGTTAATTTAATTTCTTCAGCTATCTTAATTACCTTTTCTAAAGAATTAAAAAAAAATTGACTAATTTTAAACCGAAACCTCAAAAAACAACATACATTTAATTTCAACAAAACTCTGTGACGATACGACGTTAGAGACAAACAGGCTGTCCCAAAGCAAATAACGATTCGATGAACGATCGCGGTCCAATTAACGAGATGGTCCAATCTACAACAACCTTTTCCAATTTGTCTTTTTCCCAATTTATCTGTTTCATACTTAATTAATTATTTATATATTATGTTATACAATTATTGTTTTTAATATTCTATCAAAACTTTAATTAATTTGCCACTACCCTGCACACGGTATGTAAAATGTTATTCTGACGAAATGGAACAGAATGAAAGTTTGTAGAGAAACATTTGTGCAAGCTTTGAAAGTTCAATGATTTTATTATTACAATCAAAATTCAGAGTTAACTGGTCCAGTGACGTTTGCTTGCACTCTATTCTCTTTTGACTTAGAACTTTTTCATGTTACTTTACATTTTGTGCTGCAGCTTTTATTAAAATGATCTCTATGCAAAAATTAAGTTTGAGCGTTTATCACGAGTTAGCCATTGAATCGTTTTAGAAAGAATTTGGTACTCAAATCCTAGTTTAGCACTAGAGTTTCTATGGTATTATTATGCGCGCATTGCTAATTAAGTTTTGAATGTAACAAAAGATGGGAATGATCTTTACGCGGACGTAAGTGAAATATCTAGTATAAATATATACCATCGTCATATAATTGTCTAAAGGTTTTTCTACTAAGAATCTGTCATTAGAGGCTACGTAAGGTTTAGACTCATAGCCTAGTATTTATAAAGCCTCCTTATTACATAATCTTTCTGTTAAAGGTTTTATTTAAGGGACATTATTTAAGTAACATACTGGGATTGAGAAGTTGCAATTTCACCTACGTGTCTCCGAGAGAACTAAGTATAGTATTATATGATCTGTGACTAAACTATAACATCTCCTGCGCAGAATTTCATCAACCGCTACCGACAAGACTTCAATCATCTGTTACAATGACACAGATATACATACAATACATATATTACGGTTCTACATTATTATTGTGATAAAAAATACCCTATTATTAGATAACAGATAGAGTTACTTTTACATAGCAGTTACGTTTAGCTCTTCACGCTCAAACCGCTAAACAGATTTCGATGAAATTTGGCACGGATATAGATAGCATACTGGGATGGACATAGGCTAACTTTTATCTCTGCTCAGTTACCACGCGAGCGAAGCTGCCGACTAAAACTAGTTTTACATAAATTATGTATGTACGTAAATATATATTTTTTATCTGTATATATATGAAACATTATACCCATGGACATTCTAATACTCTTAACCTTTATAGCTATTTATTAGGTGACTCGAGTAATCCACTTTTAATCGCTAGATGACTATTAATCAAAGTGCTTTCGGCATACACTTCACAAGGCGCGGTTCGCGCGTTCAATTGCACTATTATACTACAAAATTGTCCCTTTATTTAGCCTGACATTGTGTATACGAAATTACATTCTATAGATTAGAAGATAAAGTCTAAATTAAATTGGAATTGTCCAAACTTATATAGACTTATATAGACAAAAATACTGTCCGTACGTTTTTTTAGCCGCTTTTAGAAACTATTTTAATAGATAACTCAAGATAGTTTCTATAAAGTAGTAATAATTCATTATTTCTTAATATCTTTCTATTTTATTCATCTTTAAAAAACCTAACTACCTAATTTATACATTGCAATACATTGCGTTTGAATTACATACTTAATTGTATACTACATATTTCCACTTAACTTTTCTATAAAGCCTTAAGCCCAGACTGAAAAAACTTAATAGTAATTTTTTATTTTTTTTATATTATCGGGAATCGAACCCATTCTCCACAATGGGCAAAATAATTCACTATAACTATCTTATAAAATATTTCTTATTACAGACACATCCACAAGCATATCCTAGTTTCGGTTAATGAGGTTTATGCTATACAAACACACGAGCGGGAACGTAAATAATCGTACCGCTAGAAATAGATTTGATTGGTTACCACTTCGTAAGGTCGCTTAAAAGAATATTATGAAACTGCATTAAAAGTATTAATTGCCACAAAAAAGGCTTTAAGCGTTTGTGAAATAGTACCATATCTATGTATATATCTATACATAATATAATAAAATTTTAAGTAAGTCGAATTTGTACATTAAATATTTTTTGTAAAATCTTATTGAGATAAGCTATATTATGGATAAAGAGGCCAAGTTTATAGTTTTTAAAATTTTTGTCTGTCTGTCTGGGAACGCATCACGAGAAAACCATTAGATAGATTTTGATGAAATTTATATAATGATAGCTGGGTATCCGGGTCAACATATAGGATACTTTTTACTGCGGGAAAATATCTCATCTCTGACAAATCTATACTAACCTTAAAAACGTTCCTAGAGACGAGCCCGAGTGGAGCGAGAGTGAGTCGCTAGTACGTACATATATAAATAGACAAAGACAAAAGAGTTCAGTACTTTTTTTCTCCCATATTTCTCAACCGATTTTTATTTTATTTTTTTTTTTGTTTTGCTATTTACAAGCTTTAGTGTTATTTAAAAAAAATTGTAAAAAGATTTTTTTATATACATAGTTATGATAGATTTTTCTCTTAATATTTTTTTTTCTTTTCGTTTTGATTTTGCTCCGGGTTTATGGTCTTCTAATTTTTTGAATAATTTTGTGGAACTGTCTATAATAACTGTAACTTTTGAGGCGTTAAAATAACATGAAACATGGACACGCTTAGCATATACAGTATAGTGCAGCCATAACACTAGCTTATAAACTATACTTTTATTTTTTCAATACATTTTGTATCACGAACATTAAATAACACTGTAGGTACACAGGTGAAGCCGCAACTTGAAACCAACACCTATACTACATAAAGTGAATTTTTGCTTCTTAACGGAGAAACATTTGAGATAGTTACATATATTTTTGTATTGAATACTTTCATTGAACTACTCTATACAATAAATCATACTAGTGCTTGTCCGTCGTTCGCTAATAAAGAAAGGTGAGATAAGACAAACATTCTGGGTTAAGCGCTACAAACGGACAGACAAAGTTACTTTCATATTTTTTACATTAAAGCCTTGATTGAGGCGGTATCATATATTGAAGAATTTTTTTATTATGAACAAACTTGTCAGAGCAATACCAGTATAGTGCGTCAATTGTAATTGGGTTAAAATGTAAGTAAAACGATAAAAATGTAGATAATTAATAGAGGCGACAAGAATTCGCGGCATGTGTCAGGCAGTGTACACGCAGCGACGGGTTAATTTATAGCTCCAGTGCGATAATTAAAATGAGATTTCGAAACAAACAATCATTTTTATATGATTATATTATATTTTGTTTGTTTGTTTAAATGTCTAAACTTGAACTATCTTTCCGATTTCAAAAAAACTTTTGCATTTATGACCTACTAGCTAGGTGATTTGAATTTACAATATTAGGTATATACAGGTAACGGCACCTTTCGGCAAATTAAAAAGTAGCCTTCACGTCATACTTTATCTGTGCATTGAGTTTGATTCAAATCTGTACAGCCATTCTTGCACGAATGTGTAACAAACATAAACTCAAACACACAGTGTGTGATACTGATATGTTATATGTACAGTAATGTAATTTATTAATATTGTCTAACATTATGCTATGACCTTTAAAAGCGGAGCAATTGCCATACAAAGTGCACTAACTATACTTTGTATGAAACCATTTTATGGAGTGAATTATAAGAACTAGGCAAGTAGACACACGGGGTAAAGCTAGTAATATTAAAATTTTTAATGTGTCTGTTGTTACACAATACATATATTTGTGGTGTCGATATGAAGCTATTAGCAAATCCTAAACGTATGGATCAAAATAGCTATTAAAATACGTTGGCTTAGTGCCTAAAAAGAAACTCTCAAATTCAGGACCTATTAGGTGTTATAACAATTTAGGTTTGCGGTTAGCAATTAATAAGCTTTAGTTGACTTTATTATAATAATAATGCTATACATATATTATTCGTTAAGTTCGAAAACTTGCTAGACTCTCTCAGACATACAGGTTACCTCATTACCGATACTTTCCTTCACCGTAAGGCAAGTGGTCATCTTGTTAAAAAAAACGAATAATTATTAATTTTTATGATATCTACTGGATTTTAGTAAAATATAAAATTATTAAAGTTGTCCCATACTTTTACATTTATTAATTTATTATTATTATCACCTTAGAATATTAGTGTCTTAAGACACGCTACCACTGAATCATATGTGTATTTAAAATTTTAAAAATTGCTTAGTATAAAAATAGTATGTTTTCTTAGAAATATATTATTTAATATGTACTATAACGCTCTTTATGTTCCCTCGTAAATAAATGCATCGTAAGAGCGCATTTACGCCGCTCGAACGCTGCGCTAGAACATTTCATTTATTCATCAATAAGAATATTTGAACGGTTCTATGTATAGGTAATGCTCTATTGATGGGGAAAACAAGTTAAACAATTTAGTAAAAATTAATGACTTTGTCTTTTTTTAAATATACCTATATGCTCTATTCTCTCTTCGTTATAATCTTTGAACTTCAACTTCAAAAACAATTTACTAACTTGACTTCAAAAAACAAAATTGACTTCAAAAAAATAATACTTAATTTATTTATTTAGTTATGTACCACAAAAAATATACATATAAAACAGAAAACAGATGACTTATCTCTTTAAGAAATCTCTACCAGAAACCCTCGAGCGTGAGAAGAAAATAATAATATGGTACGGTGCCAATACCAACTATTGTACCAATACAAACTACAAACATCAATTATTATACAAATATACAAACATACATACATACGTACATACATACTTTATTGCTTTTTTGAGGTTATTCTACACGATATTTCGTCAATTGTGAATGAATTTCAGTACTTTGTATTTATGTGCAACCCTCATTTAAAGATGTTTTATTCAGTTGTCACTAGAAATATCCTTAGACATTCTAAATATATATGTATTAAAATTTTATTTTTATTGGTACATTATTTTCTAGTTTTTTGAATAAATAAATAAAAAATATGAAAAAAAAATATGAGTAAGATACGAACCCTTTAAACTCAGAAAATTAAAGTACGCAAAAATATTTAATACTTATATCGCTTACAAGAAGCCATTTTATTCGTGCCAAAAGCTTTTGATAACTTAAACTGCCATTCACGTACGGGCTTTTTGGTGCATTGGTCAACGAGTTCTGTCATAAAAGGTCTAAAGTATAGGTAATGTGGGATTGCCTGAGTTGTTGCATTTGAGACTTGAGTCTGGGACTGAGTTTGACTGTGCAGAGAATGCCGCATTTAAAGACGGCCATACACGATAAGTCTGACCGAATAGTTGAAGAAAATTGAATAGTTGACTATTGTATATTTTTTTAACAAAATATTTATTATATTCACAAACATATTGCTAGTACCATTTTTGATTTATTTTTAGTTCTTAATCGAGTTGTGTACGTGATTTTTTTTTATATTTTCTTGCGCTTACAAAAGTTTAACGTGAATGGCCAGCTTAAGAAATATTACTTCACTCATTACAAACGTATGTGTGTTCACACGTAATGTCGGCGTGTTGATAGTCAACATCTATGGCACTGCTAATTGACATGAATAGCCTTGTGTGGAGCTTTACTTTTAAACATTTGCCACATTAAAATAACCGCTTTTTACGATAGCATGCTTTAGGAAGTTAGTAATCAGTATTAATATTATTATTACTACACACATTATTATTAAGACGACACGTTTTGCTCAGTTTGTAGTGATTCTACTTGCTGTGCCAGCGTTCGTGGGTTCGAGTCCCGCTGGGGGCATTCATTTGTGTGATGAGCACAAATGTTTGTACTCCAGTCATGAGTGTTTATATTTATAATATGTATGTATTTAAAGTTATATATGTGTAGTGTATCAACTATCTGGAAGTCAATTTTTTTTATTTTTATTTCTTATTTTATTATATAATTTATGTCAGGATGTCTTAAAAGTTGGCGAATTTTGATATAAATTATTATGAAATAAGTTCTTAAAATCAACTTTCACAAATATAGTAATAAAGACCAAATATAATATGATCAATACCATATAGTTCTTACCGATTTCTTTAGCTTTCCCAAGAAGCTCTTCAAAGTCTTCCATTGTTCCATATTCATCATGGATCTGAACTATCTGGTATCCATAACACAAGCCTCGTAGCTTACCATGGAACTAGATGGCGCTGTGTGTTAATAGTCACAACATATAAAAAAGAATTATGAGTGCGAAAGTATGTTTGTTGATTAGTCTGTATTTTCATTGAATAAAAAATCAACGTAATTCATTTATTTAAAACAAAGCAATTAAACAGACGGAGTGCTTAGAATATAACGTTTGAAGCCTGAAATTTTGTTGTATTTAGTCGTTTTACCTTATACCCGAACCAACCAAGGGTAAGTTGGTAATCATAGTATAAATAATAATTACCATAATCTCATTAAAACAAAGAGTATCGTTGGATATCATTTTTCTCAAGCAAGCAGGTAAAACTAGTAATATTTTATAAATAACTACCTATATATAGATACAATTTTAGGTAATATCCTTATAATCAACTTCTTACTTTTGACTTTGTAGTGATATCATAATTAATTTTGTAAGATGGAAAGTAAGCTTTTGATTTTAAATACTATTAAGGCTTGATTATTTTAAGCTTTTTAAGTGCTTGTTTTTCAGAACAATACTTTCTTCTAACATGACATTCATCAAATTATCATTCGCTATTTATTATAAAGAGATTTTTTGAAATTATACCTCTTTTGGGACGTTTGGAAAAAAATATGAGAGTAATTTTTTTTTCGCGCGCACAATGACAGCCAAAAATCGACATGGTGAAATTAGCTGAAAGCCATATGATGAAGTTAGCTGATAACTGTTTGTTGCCATAGTAACCGTTGTTAATTTATTTTTATAATTATTATAATATATTAATTGCATGCTCTTTAATCATACTACGAGTATTATTATTTATTGTAAATTGTATTTTATTCAGGAAATAAAAAAAGGCTTAATTATTATTATTATAAATACGTTTTTAACTATACTACGTACGTAAGTTTCAGACTTTCCGTACATTTTTTCCAAAATCTGTAAATGCAGTTCAGAATATCTCAAAAAGTTATGGATGGTCTCCTAGGAACGTTTTCCTGTAACTATAGCAGTTAAGGTACCTGCCCTTACTGTTCCGTCTCAAAAATCCACCCTGTATATTTGCAAAGGACTTTAAAAGGATCTCAAAAAGCGATTTATTATGAATGGATGAGAAAGAAAATGTTAGCAAATTAACGCAATGCAAGAAAAATATTATGTACAAATAAACTATTTCTAGATATTTATAAATATATATACATCTAAACACCTATAATGCTTAATATATATGAGCTATTATATTAATAATTCTATTAGAAACAGCTTTGAGTTAGCAAATCATAACGTTACTGTAGGGCCCAATGAATTTAGATGCTCTAATAAATAAAATATGACTCGGATTATGGATGGAGGGTGCCTACGAATTTAATCCTTTTCAATGTCGCTTGTGCATAATTCATTAAGGTGAGCTCTTGTTTGAAAGTATTTAGTATGAGGTAAGATAAATTTCTGTATATCTTGTTACTGAGTTGAAAGTTCATAGAAATATCGAATAACTTTATTATAATAATATAATATGTACTTTAGTTTTTAAATATTATATACCTTAATGATCCACCCACTAAGGAACTGTGGGTGTCCCTTTCGTAAGTCTTATTTCTTCTGATATGAATAAAAAAGTTTTTTATCGTATCGAAAGAAGTAATATTTCCATGAATTATTCATAATTAAAATATTTTATTTGAATATAAATGTATGATTTTAATTTTGTTTTATTAGTCTCCTCTAGAAAAGTCAAAGTTCCTAGTTTTGAAGTATATAGTTGTAAAACAAGTATATTTTCCAAGAGTTTTCTTTTAGGCAGAATTCAAAAAAAAAAAAACAATCTCTATATTAATTCTAAAAGGACTTTTCGTGTGTTTTATCCAAATTAGTATCACTCTGCCGTATCAATGTACCATAATAGTTAAGTAAATCGTTTTAATTACTGTTATTATTGGTTCGATCAAATGGATACGTTTACAAATTAGCAATATAAACTTGTCGTACGTTATTACCCTACTTAATATGTTAAGCAATTCAGCTCCAATACGCATACTAATGCTATGTTAAAATTAATACATATTTTATGGTATGACACCGTCTTATATTTCTTATGTAGATTATAGTTCACCCCTTTTGATATCCCACTGCTGGTACGGGTCACCCGTCATTGTGAGGGAATCGAGCCATAGTCCACTATGCCAAGATTAGAAATTTTCTCATAGTTACATACAGGTTTCTTCCCGATATTTTTAACCGACTTCCGAAAAGGAGAAGGTTCTCAATTCGTCGGAATCTTTATTTTATATATGTCCACCGATAACATTATTATCGATACAGAGACCGAATCTATAATTTTTAGAATTTTTGTCTGTCTGTCTGGGAATGCATCGCTAGAAAAACGATGGACAGATTTTGATGAAATTTGATATGATGGTAGCTTATATAGGTCATCCAAGTCAACATATAGGATACTTTTCACTGCGGGAAAATATCTCATCTCTGAGAAATTTATACGTAAAGTTAAAAAGTATCTAGGAACGGACCCGAGCGGAGCAAGAGTGAGTCGCTATTATCCTATAATCCCTCATTATGCCACGGTCGCAATGATAATTAATTTGTGTAGTTGCTATAGTAACTAGCGATACGTTCTCGTTTTTCTCAAACTTATCTCCTTTTCTAATCTTCACTAATATTAAAAGGTATAGTTTGTAAGTTTGGATACAAAGGATAGTCTCTAAAGCTACTGATTCGATTCTGAAATTTGTTCCACTAATAGGAAGCTATATTATCTAGTTACTGCCTCGGTGGTGTAGCGGCTAGCATGTACGGCTGCATACCTGGAGGTCCTGGGTTCGAGTCCCGGATCGGGCCAAGTTTAGTTATTGAGTCTTTCTGTATAGTAAGACTCAGTAACAGCCCGGAGTTGGGAAGTTGGCGGTGTTTCACCCCCGTGCCTCGGAGAGCACGTAAAGCCGTCGGTCCTGCGCCTTATCTCTCACCGGTCGTGTCGAGTAGTCGTCCCATCGGAGTATGAGAGTGACGGGAATAGATAGTGCACTTGTGTCTGCGCGTACACTTGTGCACTATAATATCTCCTGCGCAGTTGGCTAGTCTCAATGAGATTGGCCGCCGTGGCCGGATTCGGTCAGGAGAACATCACATCAGATATTACCTAGTGCTCTATAGACTTGTTTATTAGTAAAATAATGTATTTGCAGTAAGAAATCATAATAAATTTAGTTTAAGTAATTGTAAATAAAAAACTCGACTGCATAAAAGCTAGCTAAAAACGGAGACAAACACATTGCCGCGATATGTAGGTACATAACTGTGTATACAAACAATATTCAATCGTCAACTTGTTTTCGTCTCTAATTAGTTTGATGCAGTCGGTTTTTTTAAATATATTTTTTATATATAGGTTTTTTTGCCAATTAGACATTTGAAGTCATATTTAGCAATTTATACTTTTATACATATAAATTGTATATATTTTTGTGATGTTCTCCTCCTAGCCGATTCCGGTCACGGCGGCCAATCTCATTGAGATTAGCCAACTGCGCAGGAGATATTATAGTGCACAAGTGTACGCGCAGACACAAGTGCACTCTCTATTCCTGTCACTCTCGTACTCCGGTGGGACGACTGCTCGACACGACCGGTGAGAGTCAAGGCGCAGGACCGACACCTTTACGTGCTCTCCGAGGCACGGGGGTGAAACACCGCCAACTTCCCAACTCCGGGCTGTTACTTAGTCTTACTATACAGAAAGACTCGATAACTAAACTTGGCCCGGCCCGGGACTCGAACCCAGGACCTCCGGGTGTGCAGCCGTACATGCTAGCCACTACACCACCGAGGCAGTTAAATATAATATTTTTGTAATAGCCTATTAAACCCTTTATATTGATACGTCACTTGATTGGTTTGAAAGAATATTTTTTTAAAGACTCACAACTTAGCGCATGAAATATGCCAATTTAATTTTTAACTATTTTTATATAGTCTATGGCATTCGCGTTGTCAAGACGAATCTAGCGACGTATGAATCATCATTATCGGCCTACGCGTATGGTCTCCAGAACGCCACATAGGAACAAACATACATAGACTGATAAACACATTACCCTCTTTTGCGTCGTGCAGTCGGGTAAAAAAAGGCTAGATCCAGGGATGTAGCTTAGATGTCTTAGATGGCTTTATTTACATGGTTCTACATAAAGGGAAGAATCAGTGGGAAAAAATTAAATACTTTTTTTTGTAATAAATTTAATAAAACCTTTTTAAATTATATTATAAATTAAGAAAATTATACCCATCAGTATCTGTTATTCCAGTTCCATGTTAAACTGTTTTAAGAACTAAGGACTCGCCTCCCAAAATTTCTACATTATCCGCTTTAAGTACATCCCTGTAACAAAAAATATACATATTTATTTAATTTTGTTTACTATAAAAGTTTTTTTTACCAAAAATTATACCAACATCAAAATCATTTAAAGGACTTACACCATCTTTGAGAGTGATTTTTTTAGAATAAAATAAACAATTATTAAAATATTTGAGAGTAACATCATGTATGATATACGAGTACATATTTCACTACGGAATAACAAAATTCTTAAAGCGTAGTTCGAATAAAAAGATTTACACCGAGGTCGGGAGCGCTTATTTTTAAGCATTTCTTGTGAACGTCAATTCATATTATAATTTAATATTTTGTTTTTAACTTTGAAACTTTTTTATAATTTATAAGAAAAATGAAAATGCTGGTTTGTTTGTACCGAATAGGCTCTGAAACTACTGAACCGATTTAGATGAAATTTGGTAACAAGATAGTTTGAGGTCCTGGAAAGCACATAGAATAGTTTTTATCCTGGAAATCAGCCCTTAAGAGGGTGAAAATGGAGATGAAATTTTGTATTGGGAAGCAAACTAGTTATAATTATTGTAGAGCTATTAGGTGTAAATATTTTATTTCATAATATTTTTTAAAGCTCAAATGAGTGTAAAGTAATTTCTTATTAGTTTTTAATGAAATATAAGCGTCAATGCTCAATTATTCTCTTTGCAAAAACCGGAAACATCGTTACTTGCATTCTAACAGCGTAACTTTACATATAAAATAGTATAATTAACCTACTTATTCAGTGATAGGAATTTACTCATATGCTTTAAGCCTTGAAACATTTTTAATTGCATAAATATACATATAAAACAAACGTTTGTTTATTTGTGGGTTTATATAGCTGTTGTACGCACTCCTATTTTTTCAACCGACTTCCTCAAAAAGGAGGAGGTTCTCAATTCGACTGTATGTTTTTCTTTTTATGTTTGTTACCTCAGAACTCCGTCATTTGTTAACCGATTTAGACAATTTTTGTTTTGTTTGAAAGTGTATTCGAAGTCGGTGCCAGCCAATACAAAGCAAAGCACAACGACTTCGAATATATTTGATTAGGTATGTATAGTAAATGAAAACTACCAGTAATTTTTTACTTTTTAGTGCTTTTTTTGAAGTCGGTTTGTATTTTTTTGTTAAAAAGTTTTTATCTTTCTAATTTAACACCATGGATAGTATATGTATTAGAATAAAGAAATATGATAATAATGCATAAGCAATACTTATATAGTAAAAATTAATATAATAATATAAAAATAAAAATAATTTTGGTTTCTATAAAACGGTACTAAAAATATTTAAAAAAATATTAAAGTTTGTGTTTAGATGTATCGATTTAGGCGTTACATACCCAACTTTCTTCGGAGATTGAATACTGGTCACAATGGTTTCCAAATCCCCTGACACATTCTCAAAATAAGTGAGATCAATGGTGTATGATTCACCTCTGAAGTTCACGACCACGATGTATATTTCACCATCGTGCCATCTGGAAAAATAAATTACATTTTCATATACACATAAGCATTACTAGTTGTCTCCTGTGACTTTGCTCACGTAGTCTATTGATAATAATTCTCGTATTAATTATACGAGTATATGAATTGTTTCGTTTTTTACTACATGTTACTATCACATCACATCTGTGAATTTTCACGTTCTAACAAAATCTGAAGTGTTATGTGCTTCTTTTTATTGCGTAGTTTTCGCGCAGTTTTATATTAAGCAGTTTCTAGAGTTTTTAGTTTATACCAGAAACTACTCGAATGTCTAGGTTCTGCACAAAACGGGGGCGAGTTAACAATTTATAATAGAAAAAAACTTATTTTCTACTACCTATCATCATACCAAATTTCATCAAAATCTATCCAGTGGTTTTCTAGTGATGCGGTAACAGACAGACAGACAGACAAAAATTCTAATAGCTATAGATTCGGCCTCTGTATCCATTATAATGACTATTTTAATAAGATTTTCCAAAAAATATTTAATATACAGATTCGACTCAGAATTTTATTAGTATAGATTTTAACATAATACTATGGACAATCATAACTATACATATAATCTTGTCACTTGCATGGCACTGTAATCTGAAACTGAAGTGTTTAGAAATAAATATCTTATAGCACGTACAAGCATATTATGCTTGTTTTGATAAGTGTTGATATCGTTGCGCTAAATGAAAACTTTTTTATTGTAATCATAAGGCAATAATATATTTTCAATAAAAAAAACCGAATCAATTGAAATAATGGATTATTTGAACTATAAGTAGCAAAATTTGTAAATTAAATAATTTTATTATTTTAACGATAACAAGTATTCGAGATGGAGCTGATAAAATAGTTAAATTGAGATATTTTAATCTTCGGTGTACATTAAATGTTTTGTAGAATCTACTGTATATGAATATCTAGAAGTATCTACATCGTATCGTAGTCTTAGGCAATTCTGATATCGTGGAATTCATAAAAAAATGAACTGTATACTATTTTATATATACATTTCGGGTCCTATTCGAGGTAGTTCCTACAGCTGGGGTGAATTTACAAAATCAAAATCATCGCCAGTAAGTGTTTACCACTGAACTGAATGTTTGTCCCTCTTAGTTTCGAGGAATTTTCTTTTTCAGTGGTGTTTCAGTTATTTAAATACATCACGTAATTAGAAATTGATTTGGGTATTTGCTTGTGCTTCGCTTTCAATTACTCTTTTTCCGTTAAATACGTTATAAAATTAAAAAAATCAAATAGACTTAAATAGATTTGAAATATTAGCGCGTTTAAGCAAACAAAATTCTGTATAATATTAATATACATAGAAAACAATCAAGTTTAAAAAAGACGAAAAACACATATATGTACCTTCTAATAGCTAAAATATCAGAGTTATAGGCAACAGATTCATATCGTCCATATCTAAAAGCGGGTTCGGCTCGTAATTTCACCAAAGTTTTATACACATTTAAATGAGATCTTTCCATGGCGCGTTGAGTTTCAACATTTAAAGTTTCATAACCCTCTGCAACTGGTAGCCAAGTTTTGTCAGCAGTTGAGAAACCTAAGAAATAATGTTACATTAATAAATTCATATTTGCAGATAAATGTGTGTATTCAGCCCTTTTTAAATCCCACTGCTGGGCATGGGCTTCCCTTCAATACGAGGCCATAGTCCACCACGCTGGCCAAGTGCGGGTTAGCGGATGTTACATGTCTTTCGAAAAACTACGTTCTCACAGACATGCAGATTTCCTCACAACATTTTCCTTCACCTTAAGACGAGTGGTAATCATGTTGGAAATGGAAGTGAAAATATCAGAGGTGCGAGACCCGGATTTGAACCCGCTTCACTCGGTTTCCCAAGCAAGCGCGTTACCATTAGGCTACCACTGCCTATAAATATATAATTTAATAAATTACATAACATGATAAACGTTTAATTTCCGAAAATTATAGATAATACAGTATTTATACTATACATATTAATGATTAATGATTCGTTTAAAAACATTATTATGTTTTTGCAAACAATATTGTTTATGTTGTATGAAAAATACTTTTTTATGTATATAATTATATCTTACCGGCATTCTTCTCAGCGCTCCATTGAAATGGTGTACGTTCAGGGTCACGTGAAGATGATGCATAATTAATTGGATCATCCGTATTACACGCTTGCGGGTCAACTGTATCTTCCCAGCTTATGAAACCGTCCACCATCCCTATTTCTTCTCCCTGTTAATTAAATATTAATTTCCTTAATGTTGAACATGTCCACACAGTATTAAAATTTAGAGATGTACTATATTTACCATGTAAGTAACAGCAATACCAGGAAGGAGGAGCACAATCATATTCATACCATCAACTAGTTTTGGACTAAATCTGGAAGCTACTCTGGTATTATCGTGGTTTCCAGTCTAGAAAAATGTAAATATTTAAATATATATATTGATAGTTTCCAATAAGATCATCAACTGTTCAAAAAATCTACTTACGACCCAGTTAGCGAGTTTATCCATTGGCTTAAAAGTCAAAAATTTATCAATTGCATATTTAATTTCGGCTGCAGAGGAATCACCGTTAACATCAGAAATAAGCACAAAGTTGAAAGGCACTTGAGAACCTTCACGTTCACCTTCGCCGAAATATCTCATGGTAATTTGTGGGCTAGCGTACACTTCAGTCATCATAACTCTTGTCAAGCCATCTTTCTTTGTATACTCATCGAAAATTTCTCTCCATTGGTATACCATGTCATAAGTCTCGTTTTGGTCCTTAGTATAAATATGTTCGAGATAGTCATAACTCTCTGGATCATCGACCCAACCAGTTTTAGGTTCATCTGGGTATTTACCACCAAATTCTTTCTTATCTACTTCAAATAAGTGAGCAATAGCATCTACACGGAAGCCAGCTACACCCTTATCGAACCAAAATCGTAGAACGTTTTTCATTTCCTCGACTACATCAGGATTGCGGTAGTTGAAATCTGGTTGACCAATTACGAATTGATGCAAGTAATATTTACCAACTTCCTCTCTGTACTCCCAAGCACTTTTACGAAAAACGCTATTCTAAAAAGTAGAATAAATTATTTGAGAAAAATTAAGTAGAATCAAACTAAAATATACTAATACTAATATGCTAATAATATTACTAAATAATAATTTACTAATATTAATATACTAATAATATTATAAATGTGAGTTTGTGAGTATGGATATTTGTTACTCTTTCACGCGAGAACGGTTGAACGAATCAGGATAAAAGGTACAGAGATAGATTATAGTCTGGAATAATAAATAGGCTACTTTTAATCCCGGAAAAATGTACAGTTCCCGTGGGATAGGTTTGTCTCTGTTTTCCTAGAGACGAACCCGAGCGAAGCGAGGGTGAGCCACTAGTATACTAATGAGAGAAAAAAAGTCAAATAAAATATACTATTAATCAAAATACCCAATTATTTGGTGGTTTCATATTGCCATTTTCATCTATTTCTGGATCTTCCCATACAAAGTAATCGTAATACTTTTCGTGCCCCTTCAATGCCTCTTCAAACCAAACACTTTCATTGCTGCCATGATTAGGTACAAAATCGAGAACGATCTTAATATCTTAAACAAAAAATATTTAAAGTTGTAGTAAAACCAATTTGAATTATAAAACTTAGAATATTAGAAATATTTTGAATGTGAAAAACTGACCTAGTTCTTTAGCTTTAGCTATTAAGTTTTCAAAATCTTCCATGGTTCCATATTCATCATGGACATCGTAAAAATCAGCGATGTCATATCCAAAGTCATACATAGGTGACTGGAACATTGGAGACAACCATGTCGCTCCCACACCTAATTCCTTCAAATATTCTAATTTCGAAGTAATTCCTAAAGGAAAAAAATATTTAATTAGAGAATTTCTTGCAAATGTTTGGACTATGTTGAGTGTTTTATTTCTTCATTAATTTTGTCTCACCTTTTAAATCACCAACTCCATCGCCATCACTATCCATGAAAGACCTGGGGTAAATTTGGTAGAAAACGGTTGTTTCCCACCAGTCTAACTCCCTCGCTTCATTTGCAAGGGCGAGGACAAACAGTGTGGGTAACAATATTAAGTTATGTAACCTAAACCATAAAAATATATAGTATATTAATCGCTTTTTATAAAAGTAATGTCAGTTTATAACATAATTTTAATTTCCTTACCTCATACTGTCTACTGAAATAGTGTTGAAAAACAAGAAAACCTTTTATACTTAAACAATATCTACAGATTGAGATAATTTTAAGAGATTCGATAAACGGATTAGGGAAGGTAGACAATTCAAAAAACACTATATAACTTTTTATGTTTAAAAATCATAAATGGACTATTAATAATCAATGTTGCAACAACCTGCTTAAATGATAACTCCTATTCTTATCGTCCCCATCGCTGACAACATGTTTGGATCTTGGCCTATAAATGTATGGCCCATAATGTATCTATTTTGTATATGACTCTCAATTTAACCTATCTTTTTTTGTTATAAGTTCAGCTATTTTAAAATTAATATAAAACTATTAAAATGTAATTAAAGATAAATTGCTTTTTGTTCTAAAAACTCGATATTACGATTCAGAGGAGCAATGCGAAGAGTGCACTTGTAACTATTATACAGATTAGTACGCAATTATGTATCTAATAAATAAACAAAATACATATATGTATGTATAATATATATCTAATAAACAAAATTATAATTCTCTAGCGGCTCACCCTCGCTTTGTTCAATATCGTCCTTAGGTCCGTTTTAAAGGTTAGTATGCAAGGACTATATAGTATATACATATATTATATGTAATATGTATACATAGGTACGAGTATGATGAGTTGTGGTGGGTTGTTTAATAATTTATAACGTATTTTCCCGTGGGAATGAGATAATCTCTGGTAAAAAGTAGCCTATATCATTTTCCAGCCCTCCCAACTATCTCGGAACAAATCACGCCAATCTGTCACTCTGTTTTGACGTGAAAAAAGAACAAACAAACAAACAAACAAACAAACAAACAAACAAACAAACAAACAAACAAACAAACAAACAAACAAACACACAAACACACGTCCACATTTATAATATTAAGTATGGATATCATCTAAAGTCATATGTACATATATTTCCATGAGTATTTGTCAGATAAAAAATGTTATCAAAACATTACATCATATTTATTGAATCATAATCGAAGAACCATTTTAACTAGTCTTCACCCAATGGTCGGAACTACACCAAAATCATTATTGACAATTTGAGAGAAACATCTATACAGGTAAATGAATTTGAAATGTCTGTTTGTAATGTCAAAATAACAGATTTTTTCTAAATGCATATGGATATATATTTTCTAAATGAATATGGATATACATACGTATACACGGTACATATACCAAAACAACATTTTTTACAATTTTTGTCTATATGTCTATCTGTTTGTTCCGCTAATCTCTGAAATAGCTGGACCGATTTTGACGGTACTTTCACTGGCAGATAGCTGATGTAATAAGGAGTAACTTAGGCTACTTTTATTTTAGAAAAAAAAATAAGGTCCAACGAAAAACAATTAAAACCAATGAATGAATAAAATTTACCTATCTATACAAAAACTGTTTCAATTTTTGTTTTTAACAACACTAAAACTCATTAAACGCACTAACTTAATAAAAAAAAAAGAAAATTGGCGGACAAACGGAGGAGAAAAGGTATTGGACTGTTATTAAGTTATTAAGACCAATTAGTACATAGATTAAGATGTAATTAATGTAATGAATTATTCAACGTCATTATATGCTTAACATCTATAATGTATTAAAATCCCTATTTCGCTTGAACTATGACATAAATTGTACTTGCAGTTAGAAAGTACGGATTTTTAGCAAAAGGACACATATTACCGATTCGATATCGGCTCATAAAAAGTTTGTCGTGTTACATCATATGTAATGTTGCGTTTTTATATATTAAGCGTTTTAATGAAAAATAATATATTTGATTAATTTGTAATGATTTATGTATAAGGCATTTAGTTACGTGGCCTTGGCCGATAGGAATGTGTTTTAAAAAAAAATAACAAAAGCGCGCGGATATTCATTTATCTTCCCGCGCTTTTGCACCGAGATGTCGGTACCGACCTGTAGTGACTAGTCACGAATTGTTTGTAATAGTGAAAATTATGGTTATAAATTATGTAACTCACTGACGATTATAAAAGTTTTGAATATAAGCAAGGAATATCTCAATGTTTTATTAGTGAGCTTATACATATTCTTGTCGTTCTTATACTATGAAATCTACATTTCGATAAAAACAGTACGACATAGCCTAGATTTACAAGTCCACATGCACAAGCCCAGTTTCATATTAGAACATTTGTAATTCAAGTACTGTAAGTTTATACTGTGTCTAGCGACTCTCTAGGTATTCAACAATAGCCCATGTGCTATTTCAGGTCATAGCAGTAATAATTACAGCCAAACGTAGTGACCACGTTTAACGCTGAGAAATGCATTTACGTATACCACCTGCATACAGGCGATTACATGGGATTCGCCTACAATTGCCAATATTGTCTACGGAACCTCTCCTGTCTCTAAGAGGCTTCGCAGGATGGCTTAGGCACTCAACCACGACGACTCGACGTCAGACCTACCGAAGCAGACCATTTTTTCTCGTACAAGTTAACTGGAGGAAGTCCTATTGCCTTGCTCCCGTAAACCACCGTAGGGAGCTAGGTATGTATAGTATTATGTGATCTGTGATATAACTAAAAATCAGCGCTCCTCGAGATTTCAGTCTTAGCAGCATCAGCTGGGTTATTATTAACCTTTGCCATAGATTAAGTTAACATTTCATTGGCTGTGTTGCTTTTTTTACTATTTCTTATGGCAATTTGGCTTTAAATAAATAATTTATTTATTTATTTAAAACCAAAATCGGTTCATCCGTTTGGGAGTTACGATGCCACAGACATATCTATCTATGTATACTTAAGCTCCCCTACTGTCTGTTTGCGTCGGAGGCTATAATATATAATATTATATAATATTAGATGTCGATTTCAAGTTGTAAAGAATATGAATTATATAGATATCCATACTAATATTATAAATGT
The DNA here is from genome assembly GCA_951806755.1 of Brenthis hecate. NCBI lineage: Eukaryota > Metazoa > Arthropoda > Insecta > Lepidoptera > Nymphalidae > Brenthis > Brenthis hecate. The sequence goes on along the minus strand of OX638265.1, from coordinate 5,155,269 downwards.
GAACGTGTGTTCGTTTTGTCTGTTCTCTTTCACGTCACAGAGTGACGGATTGACGTGACTTTATGTATGGAGATAGTTGGAGGTCTAAAGAGAGTGACATAGGCTACTTTTTACCGCGATAGGTTATCATATCCCACGGGAAAACACGTTATGATCGAACCCACAACAACTCATCATATCTATGTATATATGTATATAATATAATCTATTCCATACTAATCGGTATAAGATAAGGATACAGAATACCACATACGGTGAGTTTAATTATATACTATTTTTTGTCTATGTATTAACTAAACTGGAGGAAGTTTCGGGGCACTATAAATAGGGCCTAAAATATTATATTTTAAAATAGAAACTATTTTAGTAACTTGGAAATAAAGATAATAAGTTATCTAATGATAATCTACTAGCAGACCCGATCACGCGTTGCTGTGACACACTTATTTTTTTTTCTTTAGCTGGGGGGTAGAATATGTAGCTTAGGGTAACCATTTCTCAAGTTCTCTCTCCAGAATGCCTCTTTGAATATGAAAATTGTTAATTTTGCAATAAAAAAAGGAAATAATCGAAATACAAAATATCCTATCTTTTAAGTTATAACAAATCATATTTAAATAAATACGTTAAGATCGGATAATTAGTTTCGGAGTTCATCGCGGACCAACGTCGTGACACGGAAATTTTATATATTAAGATTTACACAAAGATATATGTATGTATATTTTGTTTTATATTAAATTGTATTATCACTTCACCAAATTTAAATGGCAAGTACTTACATACATACTTTACATTGTCTTGTCGTTGACATGTCATTATAATCTGACACGTGAATGAAGTGTTTGGAAATATCTCATGGTCCAGCGGATAAGTTTGTTAACCGACATCCAGAAGGAAGGAGGCTCTGAATTCTTCGGAATCTTTTTTTTTATATATGTTCACCGATTACTTGAAGAATCCTGATGCGATTTGGATTTTTTTTTTGTTTCGAAGGGTATACTTCCCAGGTATAATTATATAGACAAAAATTAAATAATTAAAATTAATTATTATTTATATAGACAAAAATAGTATATAATTAAACTCACCGTATGTGGTATTCTGTATCCTCTAATAACGGTTAGTATCAAATAGATTATATTATGTAGATATATACCTACATAGGTTCGATAAGTTGTTGTGGATTCTATTATAAGGTGTTTTTCCGTGGGAATGAGATAATCTTCCGCGGTAAAAAGCAGCCTTTGTCAACTATCTCCACACAAAATATCACACCAATCTGTTACTCTGTTTCAACGTGAAAGAAGGACAAACAAACACACTTTCAGAGTTATAATATTTCCATGGATATAGATATCTATATAATTCATATTTTTTACATTGTAACTTGAGATCGACATCTAATATTATATATTATAGCCTCCAACACATACAACAGACGGTAGGGGAGTTTAACGTATACATAGATAGATATGTCTGTGGCATTATAGCTCCTAAACGGATGAACCGATTTTGGTTTTAAATAAATAAATAAAAACACTTATTGCCATAAAAAATAGAAAGAAAGGCACGGAGCCTTTATTAGCTTAATCTATGACAAAGGGTAATAATTCAGCTGATGCTTCTAAGACCGAAATCTCGAGGAGCGCTGATTTTCAGTTATATCACAGATCACATAATACTATGCATACCTATTTCCCTATGGTGGTATGCGGAAGCAAGGCAATAGGACTTCCTCCAGTTAACTTGTACAAGAAAAAGTGGTCTGCTTCAGCAGGCCTGTCGTTGGGTCGTCGTGGTTGAGTGCGTAAGCAACCCTGCGAAGCCTCTTAGAGACGGGGGAGGTTCCGTTGGGCTAGTAGGTAATATTGGCAATTGTAGGCGAATCCCACATAATCGCCAGTATGCAGGTGGTATACGTAAATTCATTTCTCAGTGTTAAAAGTTATCACTACGTTTGGCTAATACTATTACTGCTATGACCTGAAATAGCACATGGGCTATTGTTTAGTAACAACGAACGACAAAACGACAAAGAATATGATGTAACACGACAAACTTTTTATGAGCCGATATCGAATCGTTAATATGACAGTGTCCTTTTGCTGAAAACCCGTACTTTCTAGTTGAATCTGTGATTTTAAAACAGCACATGTCCTTTCATTACAACTTTTCAGGAAAGAGAAAAAACTAATTTTTATTAAAATACTAACTTCTATAACATTAATATCTCAGAATATTATGATCATTTTTGTATGAGTAAACAGCTGCTTTGTTTTTCTAATAATATCAATTTCAAATCATACCTTAAGGGGGTGAAAGAGGGGATGAAAGTTAGTATCGGGAAGCAAGCTAGGGACGAACCCGAGCGAAGCGAGGGTGAGTCGCTAGTTCAAAATTGAATGCTATGTATGGGGATACGTTTTAAAACAACACACAGTTTGAAAGCGCCTAGAGCTGTATGATTTTAAAACAATACCGTATTTCAACGTTCTCGTTTCATAGTACTAGAGCGTAGAGATACGAGTATGTATGGTATTTTGACAACAATTAGCCAGAGATCTAAGGAATAAAATTCGTTCAGAAACTTAATTTTCAAAAGTGTGGCATGTGTTGTTTTAAAATCACACGGTTCAATTGAAAGAACAATTTATGTCATAGTTCAACCGACATAGGCATTTTAATACATTATACATATGTTAGACATATATCTAATGATGTTGAATATTTCATTACATTAATTATATATTAAACTATTATGCTAATTGAACTAAGTAACTTATTAGCTTATAACCTAGTACTGAAGTCATGGTGTCCATACTCAGTAACAAATATATAAAATTATTTCCTTTCTTATTTATAAAAAGTCACTCATTCGGCAACAAAAAATTATAAACTTTTATATTTGTCTTCATGAATGGCCAGCACTAAGTGAGCACTAATAAATACTAGATTGATTTGATGCTGTGTTATACGGTAAGCGTATTAGGCAGTAACACTGCTAGCTTAATTAAAAGCTGGCATTTTTCTAATTTTTTGCCAATCTTTAAGAGCATCAAGTTTTAGCTTTTGGCACTAAATTAGCACTAAATGAGCACTAATTTATACACTTACTAGCGACTCACCTTCGCTCCGCTCGGGTTCGTCCCCACTTACGTTTTAACGTTTATAAAGATTTCTTAGATATGAAATACTTTCCCGCAGTAAAAAGTATCCTATATGTTGACCCGAATAACCAGCTATTACCATTCCAAATTTCATTAAAATCCCTCCAGTGGTTTTTCCGTGATGCGGTCATAGACAGACAGACAGACAGACATAAAAATTCTAAAAACTATAGATTCGGCCTTTGCATCGATAATAATGTCTATTTCAATAAGATTTTCCAAAAAATATTTAGTGTACAGATTCGGCTTAGTTACAATTTTATTATATGTATAAATTTTTAAGCGATTCTGTTCATTTTGCCATGCTAGCTTTACATACGTTATATTAAAGATTTTCATACTTTTTGCTTAGACTTTACGTTATTATCACAATAAGTATATTATGCGATCAAAAGTCATAAATAAAAAATGTATTGCCATTAACCACGTAGTTTATTATATTTTATTATCAATACAATATAAAAAAATCCATTATTCTTATTTACAATATTTTTAAAACAACGCCTTCGTATCCTGCCACAGGAAGTTCCGAAACATCAAACGCCTCACTGCAAATAAAATGTTATTTTTTTTTAAATATCTAAATAATTATTTTATTTAATAGATTTATTTATGCCAGCAAAATTTATTAGATCTAAGTAACTATGACACAGAGGTATTTCTCTGACAGCTTTTATCCTTATCCCATGAGTAAATCCATAATGTACAGAACGCCTTCATTTATGGAGGTTTCTTTCCAGCTGAACCGTTTCTTTTTTGTTTTGGTTGGGAAAACTTATCATGGGATCCTGCTGGTCTGCAATGGACAGCGTCTATAAGAGCCTACTCGCTAAGCCTCACAACGGAACCAGATGGAACGCAAAGCAATGTGGCCTAATAAATCTACTTAATTAGCCGAATCGTTATCGCTGTTAATATATTATATATAATATATTTATCTATAATAATTTTTTATGCGTTTTAATGGCAGCACCATAAAATACAAAATTTCAACTGATAGTGACTAAACAAAAACCAAATAGGCAAACAAAAAATAAACCACATAGCGTAGTAGTCATCAGTCAGTAATCAGTCTCTGTATCGGAGGCCGCGGCTTCGAACTCCACTCGAGACAAATACGAGTATTTACATTATTCATAATGATTGTTACTATCTGGGTATTAAACTATATTTTGTAAAAATTCTATAAGCTCCCAACACAATTCAACCTTATATTTTATGTGTAGCTACAAAAAATCTATAAATATAAATATTCAAATATAGTTACCCTTCATCCTTAGGAGATTGAATGCTTCTCACAACCACGCGGGCTTTACCGCTGACATTCTCGAAATATGTTAAATCCACAACATATTCCACATCTCGCATATTAATCAATACTAAATACGTTTCTCCGTTATACCATCTGTAAAATACATTATGTAATTATTTACTGATTTGTTATTGAATACATGAAGACACCATGGAAATATTACTATAAAATATTTATAAATTCCCAGCATAAATATGTCGATATCCACTAATATATAAAAGAAAAACTAATATATAAAAGCTATTAACTTTGTTTGTTGGCACGCACAAATCTCTAGAACCAGTCTGTTTGTATTTATAGCTTACTAGCGACTCACCCTCGCTCCGCTCGAGTTTGTTCCTAGGTACGTTTAACGGTTAGTATAGATTTCTCAGAAATGAGATATTTTCGCGGAGGAAAAAGTATCTTAAATGTAGACCCGGACAACCAGCTATCATCATAACATATTTCATCAAAATCTGTCTAATAATTTTTTCATGACGCATTCTCAGACAGACTAAAATTCTAAAAACTACAGATTCGACTCTGTTAGAATTTTATTATATGTATAGATTTATTCAAGAACATTGACAAGTTACGCTGTCCAACATTTAAAGGCGAAGTTATTATATCTACATAAAAAGCGCAGGTGGAGTTGCAGTCTATCGCCAGTTTCTATTTATTTGTGCACGTAAATTGACCAAAGGCATAATCAAATTAATGACAAGATATAAATTTGATTATATACGTTTTCCTTTAAAGTAAACACAAAGGATACATTAAATGTTCCTTCTTTAGTTTCTAGTGTATTTATTTAAGAAATTCTATTATTTGTCTTCTCCTAACAAGGGCCAAACTCAAATATCAATATTGAGCGTTAAAAGCCTTGCATAGTTTAATAAAAATCATATAATATTGTCATGAACGAATTAACCACAATTCGTTCATGAATATTGTATAAACAAAATAAATGTCATTCTGATATTTTATTTACTTTTCTTAAACTAATTAATTCCTGTTAACATACGAGTAATGTGTTATATATAAATATAATGGAAATAATATTTTGTTAGAAATAGAGTTTGTAGAAATAGATAATTATTTAATAATTCAATAAAAATAGTTTGAATGTTCGTAGTAAACGATATTTGTGTTAATGTAATTTATTATAAGATTTTTTTTCTAATGATACGAGTATATAATTAATTTGCTGTTTTTTAATTCAAGATTACTTTTATTTGGGGTGACTGAGACGTGTTTAGATTTGCTCTTAAGGTGATTGCGTATCGTAATATTGGGTAATGCCACTTAATACAGTAAAAACACTACAGAAAAAGCTAAATTCTTTGAAATCAGCTATTGCTTCTTGTACATAAGTTACTTTGTCAATTTTGTCTACTTTTAATATTTATAATAATAATATAACGTGCAAACGAATAGTATGAATATTTGTATGACAACCTACCTTCTAAAAACAAACACATCCTTATTAATTGCCAACGATTCGTATCTTCCGTATCTAAACACCTTTTGTTGCCGAAGGCGAGTCAAGGCTTGGTAAACTTTCAAGTGAGACCTATTTGCTGCTCTCTGAACTTCTACATTCAATGTCTCATAACCCTCAGCGACTGGCAACCAGGTTTTATCAGCAGTGGAAAAACCTACAAAATTAAAAATAAAATTATTTAAATGAAATATGAAATAAACAGTAAGAAATCAAAACATTCTGCTGACTTAAATAAATATCACTATCACTTAAGTATATGCTCCCTTAGTCGAAATTATGATTTTATTCCATTTGCTAAAAGGAGTAGAAACCCTTGACCCATGGAGTCAAAGTACTAGCACTTCTTAAAAGCCATAACACCTCGTCTTATCGCCTTTACTGAGGACAGCTGGCGCATTTTTCGCCTAAAGAGTCGGCATTGCCATTCAACTGGGAAATTTGGCTTTCTTGTCACTATTCCAAGCAGACATTGCTTGTACAGTAATAATAAGTGTACATTTATTTTGTATATATATTAAGTATATTTGTAATTTTCTTTATACATAATAGTATGTACACTAAGCAATTTTGTTAATGAATACAGGCAGATCAGTGATACACATTCTTATGGCGTTTCACATATTGTAGAATCACTTATTGTACTAAGATAAATTAGCTTAGACCTTTATTTGCTTCATAAATTATTTTTATGTACTAATAATTACATTGATCCATTATTGCGTGAAAGAAAACAAACTAGCAAAGTAATAAACCCCTTTCATCTTTTCATGCCTTATACTTATTGATACACAAGTGTAGTAAATTAAAACTTCAGGTTTATACCAGCATTCTTTTCTGAATTCCACTGGAACGGTGTACGTTCGGGATCTCTTGATGCAGTTACATAATTAACAGGATCATTTGTGTTACACCCAGATGGATCAACAGTATCTTCCCAGCTTACATAACCGTCGACCATTCCTAGTTCCTCGCCCTGAAATATAAATAAGTTTTATATTAATAGTCAGGGCCGGATTATCCATAAGGCAGCTTAGGTAACTGTCTATGGTCCCCGCATCGGCTAGAGGCCCCACGCACGGAGAAAAAAAAATGAAAATGTATCATCGAGTGAAAATTAAATTTAAAAAATTTAAAAGTAAATCTACCTAATAGCGTAATTACGAAAAAAGGAATTTTAATAAGTTAGAAAAGGGTGAAAGGGCCCCGAGAATTGCGTTGCCTGGGCCCCCCAGGGCATGCATAGTTAATTCGGCCCTGTTAAAAGTATACAAGTATATAACATAGTGAGTAGTGACAATACTACTGGGTTACCAGAAACGGCAAATTTAATTAATTATAAAAACTTTGAATAAGATTTAACTGATTTTTTAAATTAATTGCTTATGAAAATGTATGTAATAAACAATATTATATAACCATATATGTAACTCCAACGCCAGGAAGTAATAAAACAACCATATTAATCCCGTCAACTAGAGAAGGACCATAACGAGTAGCCATTCTGCTGTTATCGTGATTACCGACCTGAAAAATTTAGAAAATAAATAACTATTACATATCATATACAAAAATATGAAATGTTTGATTTTTTCATTTTAACTTGTCATTGTTTTTTATTTAAAATAAATCTCTTTCAATCATTAAAACACGCAAACAGACAAACATTACATAATAAAAATTCAGAATGTCAAGTTATATATTTTATAATCGCTGTATAATAGTATTTTACGTACCACCCAATTAGCATCTTTGTCAAGGGGCTTGTAAGTTAAAAACTTATCAACTGCTCTCTTTATATCAGCTGCACTAGACGAAGCATCGACGTCCGTAATCAAATCAAAATTAAACGGCATCTGGGCACCATTCCTATCACCTTCACCAAAATACTTTACCACGTTTTGTATAGTCGCATATACTTCAGTCATCATAACTCTAGTTAGACCATCCTTTTTAGCATATTCATCACAGACATCTCTCCAATCATATACCACATAATAAGTCTCATTTTGATCTTTTGTATAAATATGCGCCAAAGAATCAAATGATCCAGCATCAACATCAGTTCTTCCAGAAGGCGGTTCATCTGGATATTTGCCACCGAAAAGATTTTTATCAACTTCGAACAGACAGTTAACAGCATCAACTCTAAAGCCTGCGACGCCTTTTTCAAGCCAAAAGCTAATTATATCCTGCAAAATTTCGAAAAATATCTTATTTTTATCTTTAAAAAAAACATTTCTTAATAGTACTTAGGATTACTTGTTATTTGGCTTGAATACGTTGATTTTTTTAGGATACTAAAATGATTAATCAATGATAACCAATTTTAAGAATTCATCGGTATAAACAATCTTAAAGTGATAAAGTAGATATTTGCTTGTTATATATTGCTTATAGTTTTTCTTCAAATCATAAAGGAAACAAATAGAATTAACACAAATTATAATACTAACTTTCATTTCATTCAAGACATCAGGATTACGATAGTTCAAATCAGGCTGACCGACAACGAATTGATGCAAATAGTATTTGCCAACTTCTTCTCTGTACTCCCAAGCACTTCCTCGGAAATGACTGAGCTATAAAATTTTAATAGTATGTAGTTTTAGTAACAATAAAATAAAAAAAATAATAATATTATTTCAAATATATACAGGTGTTTTTTTTCCGAAATGTAGAGTGCTGTTGGCCCTACTGGTCTTAACAAGATCACCGGGTGTGGAGGCGGATAGAAGGCCCTACCTAGAAATTATACTTTCGTAAGGGCACCTCCTACGAGTTAAATACTTAGGTAAAACAAACCCAATTATTTGGTGGTTGCATATTGCCTTCTTCATCTATGACCCCATCTTCCCAAACGAAGTAATTTAGGTACTTTTCATCACCCTTAAGAGCTTCTTGAAACCATACGCTTTCATTTGATGTGTGGTTGGGCACAAGATCTAGCACAACTTTGATATCTGTAAAGATAACATCATTATAATAATTGAAATCGAACATTGTCAAATGAATTGTCTGTAAAGAATGGCCAAGATAACAATTTATAAAACCTAATGGATGTTATAGTATTCTCCTCTGAGCTTTTCATTAGTAGTATTATAAAGATTATACTTGTCTCCGTAGTTATCAAATAAATGTAAGCTTTTATGAAGATGTTTTTATCATTTGTTAGAAAATGCTATTAATATTATGACTATATTTTAGTAGGAGAGGTTTGTTACTTACGACGAACTTCGACTTCGACAGAGTCAAATTTTTTTTTTGTTATTTTTTTTTGATATGCTAGGTGATATGTTTACCGATAGTAACTTGATATTCATAATTTCTTTTTTTTAATAAATAGATGTCATATAAAATTATACTTTTTAATTAATTTTTATATAGTAATAAAGACAAAATATAATATGATCAATACCATATAGTTCTTACCGAGTTTTTTAGCTTTGCCAAGAAGCTCTTCAAAGTCTTCCATTGTTCCATATTCATCATGAATCGCGTAAAAATCAGCAATATCGTATCCGAAATCATACATAGGCGATTGAAATATAGGAGAAAGCCATATTGCGCCAGCACCAATTTCTTTGATGTATTCCAACTTTGAAGTTATGCCTGGTAAAATGATTTTCTCAATGAAACAAAAATACAAAATATAGCAACATAGTAAATTGCATTGGAAATTACGTCAATTTGTAAAATCATAAATCATTAAAGTGTTTTCAAATTATTTTTATTATATTTTTTTATATTTATATTTAATTAATTATTATCCTCTACTTACAAGAAACTATAATATCTCATAGCATCATTTATACTATACTAGCGACTCACCACACTTCCCAATACAAACTTTCATCCCCATTTCCACCCCCTTATAGGATGATATCCGGGATAAAAATAACCGGGAAAAAAGTATCCTATGTCTTTCCCAGGGTCCCAAACTATCTTTTTACAAAATTTCATCTAAATCGGTTCAGTAGATCCAGAGATTACCCTCTAAGACATTATAAACTCACAAACTCACAAACTTTACCTCTTTATAATATTAGTATACACAATGTACACTTATGTCACACCATCTAACTAACGTTTAAGTCAAACAAGGATCTCATATATTTATATATTTTTCTATACAAAGTATTTATAAAAAAAAAATATAGAAAAATAAGATGGACGCTGCCCTTCATATTCGTAGACATATTTGAAAATAATTAGTAAACCTCCACAAATATTATAATTTACATAGAGTTACGTTCATATAAATACCGAAATGATTGGCTATCAATAGCCTCGCTATTTATACATATGTTATTCGAGCTTTACTAAAAGTGTTTAAAAGTTATTTAACGTAATAAAAGATGTGCAAGTACCTTTTAGATCTCCTACCCCATCGCCATCGCTGTCCACAAACGATCTTGGATAGATTTGGTAAATTATGCTCGTTTCCCACCACTCCAATTTCCTTTCATCATTTTGCCTGATTGTATTTCCCGAACAGAGGATCACTAAAATCGGTAGTATTAAAACCACCTTCATTTTACCAAAGTTTTCGTCTACTAAATCAGAACTGTGTCTACAATGAAATCCCATATGTCTTTTATTTAAAACATCTCTTATCTTTCAATGATCTTAGATAGCGTGTTAAGTAATGAAAATACTGCGACTGTGCTTGTTTTATACATAGGTGTTTTAGATCAATACAAATGATTACAAAATATTGATAGACAAACGAACAAAAAAAATCATATATATGTAAGTGGTAAGATGACATCTTACCACTTACATATATATGATTACTTACATATATACACGGTAGAAATATGTATCTCATATGTTTATTTATCAGGTCATATATCAGTAAGTGAACATATTACTCGAGTGATACTCGTATGTTCGACGAATAATATCGTAATTCGTCATATTGAGTGATTTTAAGTATGAAAGATTATTTGGATGTTTTTGTGTTGTTATTACTCCTTCACGCTGAAAATGCTAGACAGATTTGGATAAAATTAAATAATAAAATATATACAATAGGCATCTATCTATATATTTTATATCTATATATAAATCAATTTCCGATCGTTAGTCTCGCTAAAACTCAGAAACGGCTGGACCTATTTGGATAATTCTTTTTTTTTGTTGGGGAGTGTGTCAGGGGTGATTTAAGTATACTCGTTAAAAAATATGAAAAACCCAAAAAAACAGCTTAAATCGAAAAGTTCAGAATTGTTTCTTTTGAAGCTATGTGTATTAGTGTGGTCCAAAAAAAACAATATTTGTTCTTCGAGTTTCTTACGAAAATATATTTTTATCATGTTTTAAGAGCGCCTTCCAAAGCGCAGTTAAAAAAAAAAGCTTAAGAGGTCGCTGAATTTTTTTTTAAATTTTAAAAATAGTTAAAAATCGTTTTTTGTCGTTTTTTTTCTCGATATGTCACTATTTTCTACTATTAGAATAATTAGGATTCTGAAATTTTCAAGTCGATATGTTAATATTTGAAGGTCGCTCAAGATTTTTGCTTAGGTTTTCGAGTAGAGTAACTTAGACCTTTTCGAGCGGCTTCTGAGTATTAATAATATTCATGTTCCACCTTCTTAATGGGCCATGCAGGATAGTTAGCCCCGACAGCAGGTCTGCCGAAGCAGACCACAACAATCATGGAGTTGCTCCCACGGCCCTCTCTGCCATCAGAGATGTACCAGGAGCAACCCGATGCGTTTCTTGGCTTCGCGCCCAGCTAAACTACCAGACGCTAATGTGCTCTTCTTCTCCATCTAATGAGATGAATGATGAGTTAGGGGAGACCAGTGTTAACCTATAGGGTTTTCGGGGTCAAGATGAAAACCCTCGATCGCTCGACCACTCAACCTATAATACACATCATAAGTCACATACCCGCCACAGAGGAAAATTTGAAATAATCTAATATTGCAGTAATCCTATTATTGTTACAAAATATGCTAAAATTTTTAAGTGAGGGAATGAATATGTATTTATTACTTACTTTTTTACGCTACAACATCTAAATGGGTTTGGTTAAAATTCTGAATAGGTGAGCCCCACATCACCACCTAGGGGATCATTTGGTATGCGTATACGCATTTCCCGACACAAAAAAGAGTAAAAAAATAAAAAAAGGTACTTTTTATTGCCAAATCTATGACACGAGCGAAGTCACGGGTAAAAAAATAGTGAAAATCATATGTGAGTGAGTCATATTGGATAATTTGGGATTTATTTATTTTAATATCATACAATCAATAAAGAAATTCAGTGTAGGTCGTTCGTTATTCAGAGTGGTTAAAATGTATAATTTAACTGCTTAACAGTATCATATCTAGAGTAAACAAAAAAGATCGAATTTTGTAAGAAATATCGCATTTATAAAAAAAATTGATAAAACTTCGTTGGTGTGAGATGACTTTCTCAATCTAATATCACAGCGGTTATCTTATTTCCAAGTTATCTCAAGTGGCCAATGTAGTGTTTGTTATATTATATAACAAACAAATAACACTTCAATCAAAAAACAACTTCTTCAAGATACCTTGCATTTCAATTTCATGTCTCGATAACACTTGTATGTTCCCCCAAGGAGTGTTAATAAAATTCAAGTACTAACTAATACGTGTACACTTTTAAATAATACTTATTCTATGATTTAATTATGCAAAAGTGTGTTTTTGTGTCGGTTCATACGGAATTAAATTTTACTAAATAATGCAAAATATTTATTAGTGGAGAAGTGTTATAAAACACGAAATCTAAGTCGTTGAATACTATATTCTAGTTTTTGAACCATTTCAAAAAAAAGGAGGTACTCAATTCGGGTCGTTTTTTGTACTAGTGTTCGCCCAGTGGTCGAAATTCGCCCCTAATCATTATTGAAAATTTGAGGAAAACATATATATGAAAGGAGTTAAAAAAACTGTTTACAAAGTTCGTCAAAAACTACTAAACAAAAAAAAAGAAAATCTGTTCACAAACGGAAGAAAAAAGTCGCTGAACTGATTTGTCTTTGCGTATTTATATATAGACATGTTAGTTACGCATTATCTTCTAAAATTGTTAATAATTTGGATGATGCGTTTCAAGGGTAATTTTATTAAAATTTATGAATAAATTCCACCCTAAGGGAGGATAAATTACATTTGAAATAATTTTGAAATCGATATACCATTTTAATTATAAAGTAATTGTAAAGTAACGTAGGTATCATACTCTAGATGCTATTAATAACTTTTTGTTTTAATAATATCTTGGCTAAAATAATCTTAAAGTCCGAGAAGTATTGTGAGCCCAACAATAGCAAAAGATGGCTTCATAAAACAGATTGATATTTCTTTTTGCTCTGGAGGAAAGAAAATCGATTGAATGGCTTACAATTTCATTGTTATTAAGTTTGATTATAAAAGAAGAATAAAAGTTTACTTCATAACTTTTTCATTAACCCCACGCGATTCTAATAGTTTACGAGCTGGTAAATGGTAAGTCTTGATTTAAAAATTTTTGACCCTAGAAGCAAAAAATGGTTTATAAGTATTACTTCTTTGTCTGTCTGTTTGTCTGCAATAATTGCCAAACTGAGGTGTGATTCAGATACAGTTTTTTTTATATACTGAGCTAGTTAAACCGGTCTGCTTGTTTTATAACATTACCTTAACCTAGCGTGACTTACCTATATAGTAAAGACAGATAGACATTACAAAATTAGTAAATTCAGTTTTGTGCTTTTTATCTAACAACGGTACAATAAAAAGCAACACTAAACTATATTATATTCTAGGTACATTCATTCTTTCATGGTTTGTTTTAAACATTAAGACGAGTATATGTACTACTACTTTTTCGCCGGGCCTTGGCTCGTATATGTTCGTAAGTGGGGTCATATTGAAAGGTCGGCCAGATTGAAATTGTCTTAAATAAATGAAGAGAATCTAACATACAGAAAAACATAATCATAATAGTAATTTAACATAAGTTTTATTTAATGCAATCAGCTTTTCAAAGGCTCATATACATTTTTTTAACCCGGGTTAACAAAGTTTATACAGTATGTCGGTTTGCATTTGAAAAGTTATGCACTGTCATTAGCTGTAGTTCTAAGCTATCTGTTGAATGAGGCTGTAGTGTTGAACTTTCCAAACTTTTTAGACCCCATTTCAAAATGGAGGAGGTATTTTGAATAAAAATGTCGATTCGGATTTTCTTGTGGATTCATTTTGACTTTTAGTTCCTGACGTTTCGAATGCTTTACAGCAATCGTGGTCACGGAAGAGACTCTCGCCGGGAACTAAAAACGATACAAATCCGTGAAAAAATACAACAAAAATAGCATGTGAACTATGCACGTAAATATAAGACGCGTCGTTTTAATTCGTTTTAGTAATTTTTCATGATATTTTGAACAATTGTGAACTGTTTTATTTTATAGCCCTTAAAGATGGACCTCTTGAGAGATTTCAAAATCATTGTAGCTTTTTATTTAATTCAACATTATATATATTTTTTGTATATTTTAAAATAAATACTACTTTGTATTGATGTCTATATTTAAGGCTAAAAGAGTGAAACTATACTCAATACAAATTTATATTTTATTCATTGGGAAAAATTTAAAATGAACTACATTATTATAAGTTATTTTTATGATGTGAAACAGGATATTTACTATGTTAATCCTGATATTTTGGCACTTACAATAGGTATAGTAAAACCATGACCACTTGCTAAACCCTGAAAGCTTAAAACTTATAGATAGGTTTAAAATTACATGAAAAGATTAACTATTGATATGTTTTTACTAACATTATAAGTGCGGACGTGTGTTTGTTGATTTCTCTTTGTATATTTATATCAACGAGTGACATAATTTTTAAAAGATATTTCAATAGATCAAATGATTTTAGTTCGATATTGCCTGATATAAATAAAAAAATAAGACTTAAATATTTCTAAAGAAAAATGAATCAGCTAACCTTAACTGACGTGCAGCAATGAAGACACAGTATCACAAGATGTATAAAATAAAATTGTAAATGAGAAGAAATTTTTAGACGACCTAGGTGCGAGCAATAAGTGATAAAGTTGATAAAGATAAAGTGCTAGAGGGAATATATACTAAATATTATAATATAATATGATTAGGTACCTACTGAAACAATTTTTTTTTTAATTAGTGTTGGTTGGTTATTCCACTACTACACTACACCAAAATGCTTTTTTTAACAGTCTTAAAAAAAATTAGACGATAATTTTTTTTTTGCAAACTACACTTTTTTGTTAATATTCGTGTAAAAGTGTACTTTTTTGAGCAATTTTAATAAACTGATTACACCCATGTATTTTGCGGTTAAAAAACGAAAAAATACTGTACTCAATTTTTTCATTTGACGCTTATTTATTTATACAATGTAGCTGTAAACATTCCACTTTGCAATTTGACGAGTCGTGAAACATTAAAAAAATTGGAAGTCACGTAAACAATATCTGATCTTTTGTAATTTTTCCTTTAGAATTTATTTATGTTATGACTTTTTCGAATTTATCGAGATTTCATTATTTTTTGATCGATCTTGGAGTTAAATTTATTGTTTTTTTTTCTGAAAAATTAGATTTTAAGGTAATAACAGAAAGAAATGGAATTTGTTCATAGTCTTGTCTTGTTTATTCATTATTAAAAAAAAATAACATTTAAAAAATAAGTTGATATTTACAAAGTGTAGTCATAATTGTACTACAAATTTTTTTTTCAAAAAAAAAACTATGATCCTTGTAGGAAATTTATTCAAATTTTTCAAAGTACCCTATAATCTACTGTGCGTCCATTAATTGCTAAGATACTAATGATTAAAGAGAAAAGGATCCTTTTTAATTGAAAGTCGAATATCTCAGGAAAAAAAGACATAAAGATATGAAGAATATATATGTATAGTATTAGATTATATTCTTACAATTTCATGAAAATTAACAAAATATTGTAGAAATTAAAAATGAAAAACCAAGACAAAATTGAAAAAGGTTTTTTTTTTTGCAAATATCTCGATAACTTTGAGGTTGTTTTGTTAAAATTGAAAAAGTGTAATCTATAAAAGTTATAGGTTTTTACTAGACCTACAACTTTTATAAACAACATTTTTCGATAGGACGTCATAGTAAGTCGAAAATTGAAAAAAAAACTATTTTTAAACGTTTTTCATCCCCCCGTTTCTCGAGGGTAGCTGGACATCGGGGGTATTTTACGAATTTTTATTCCTATACACCTTTTTTTAACGTTGGTGTGGGACTCCTAAAGTTTTAAAACTATAAAACTTCAGGTTTATTTTTTTTCTCATAAACATAAACGAATTCTGATCCGTCTACTAAAATAGTATTGTATATTAAAGTAAAATTTCAGAGTTTTTGCTTAGAATTTATGTTATTATAACAATAGGTTTAGGTGCCTACACTATTTAATCAAAAGTCACAAATAAAAAAATATTGCCTTTAACCACGTAGTTTATTATATTTCGTTATCAAAACAATATAAAAAAAATCCATCACTCTTATTTACAATAATTTTAAAACAACGCTTTCGTATCCTGTCACAGGAAGTTTTGATACATCAACCACCTCACTGCAAATAAAACGGAAAATTTTTTTCAATATCAAAATAATTATTTTATCAAACAAATTTAAATGGAATAGATTTAGTGATATTTTTTATGCCAGCTTAATTTATTGTATCTTAGTAACTGAAACAGAAATATTCCTTTGGCAGCTTTTTTCCCTTGAGGAAATTAATTATACTCGTAGAACGACTTCATTTATGGAGATTTCTTTCCCGCTAAACGTTTTTCTTTTTTATGTTGCTGGGGAAACTTATCATCGGATCCTACCGGTCGTCAATGGACAGGTGACCGTAAGACCCTAACTCACTAAGCCTGACAGCGGAACGCAAAGCAATGTAGCCTTACAGATCTACTTATTTAGCTGAATCATTATCGCTAGTGGGTGCATTGACTTTACTTGTGAACCCAACTAAGACGCCCTGGTAATTTCCTTAAAGACGATTTAGCCGTTTAAGACGATTCAATCCTTAATAAGTAAGAAATGCGCATAATTCGAATTTATATTTATAAATATTAATAAAACTTTAATTATTTTTCTTGATTTAAAAATTTCAGTGACATTTAGACCATTATACAGCTTCCGTGCTCTTAAATGGCAGCACCATAAAATGCTAATATTATCTGATAGTTACTATATAATAACACTACCTTAGCAAAATCGTCACGTAGAAAAGAAAAGCATAAATCTGGCGCAGTCTTGGCGCAAATATCGTATCTGTATCAGAGGCCGCGGCTTCGATTTCCGCTCGAAACAAATATTTACAGTGTTCATAATCTCTTTTGTTTCAAT
Organism: Brenthis hecate; assembly: GCA_951806755.1. NCBI lineage: Eukaryota > Metazoa > Arthropoda > Insecta > Lepidoptera > Nymphalidae > Brenthis > Brenthis hecate. The sequence continues at coordinate 5,137,901 of OX638265.1, read as the reverse complement.
CTGGCTTTTTAACTGTGTTTTGTGTAACTTCCAACTCAGTACAACCTATATATTGTTTTATATAGATACAAAAAATCTAAATATAAAAATATTCAAATACATATAGTTAGTTACCCTTCATCCTTAGGAGATTGAATGCTTCTCACAACCACGCGAGCTCTACCGTTGACATTCTCGAAATATGTCAAATCCACGACATATTCCACATCTCGCATATTAATCAATACTAAATAGATTTCTCCTTTATACCATCTGTAAAATACATTATGTAATTATTTAGTTATTTATTTCGTATTGAATAGATGAAGACAACATGAAAGTATCACTATGCAATATCCATATATTCCCAACAAAAAATATGTCACATTCTAACTAATAAATAAATTTTTGTTTAAATTGTTTTTGTTTGTTTGCACGCACAAATCTCTAGAACCAATCAGATTTGAAAATTCTGTTTGTATTTATAGCCTATTTGGTCAGGAAGATTCACAAGTTAAGCTGTCTAACATTTAAAGGCGGAGTTGTTATAACTACGTAAAAAGCACGGGCGGAGCTGCATGCTATCACTAGTTTATGTTTATTTTTATGCGTAAATTGACCAAAGGCATTATCAAATTAATTACAAGATTTTAATTTATCTACTTTTTCCTTTAAAGTAAACACAAACGATACAATAAATGTTTCTTCTTTAGTTTCTAGTGTATTTATTTAAGAAATTCTATTATTTGTCTTCTCGTAACAAGGGCCAAACTCAAATATCAATATTGAGCATTAAAAGCCTTGTATAGTTTAATAAAAATTATGTAATATTGTATAAACAAAATAAATATCATGTTTACAGATATTTAATTTACTTTTCTTAAACTAATTAATTTCTCTTAAAATAATAAGTTATCTATAAACATAATAGAAATAAAAATATATAATGAGAATAATGATTGTCTTGAGAACAAAGAATTGTCCACTTTTACTACTTATTATATTTATAATTACAATAATATAGCATACAAACGAATAAATATTATGTTTATTGAACGTAATACGTATGTATATTTGTATGACAACCTACCTTCTAAAAACAAACACATCCTTATTAATTGCCAACGATTCGTATCTTCCGTATCTAAACACCTTTTGTTGCCGAAGGCGAGTCAAGGCTTGGTAAACTTTCAAGTGAGACCTATTTGCTGCTCTCTGAACTTCTACATTCAATGTCTCATAACCCTCAGCGACTGGCAACCAGGTTTTATTAGCAGTGGAAAATCCTACAAAATTAAGATACAAACAATGAGAAACCAAAACATTCTGTTGACTTAAATAAATGTGACTATCACCTATGCATATACTACAATCCAATAGTATATATATGAAGCAATTTTGTTAAAGAATACGGACAGTGATACAGATTCTCACGGTGTTTCACATATAGTAGGAGAACTACTTATTGTACTAAGATAAACTAGCTCAGACCATTATATGGTCCATAAATTATTTTTATTTACAAATAATCACATTGACCCAATGTTGCGTAAAAGAAAAACAAACTACCAAGGCAGTAAGCTACCTTCATCATACTTATTCATATATAAGTGTAGTAAATTAAAATTTGGGGCTTATACCAGCATTCTTTTTTGAATTCCACTGGAACGGTGTACGTTGGGGATCTCTTGATGCACTTGCATAATTAATAGGATCATTTGTGTTACACCCAGATGGATCAACAGTATCTTCCCAGCTTACATAACCATCGACCATTCCTAGTTCCTCGCCCTGAAGTATAAAAAAGTTCTATGTTAAAAGCATACATCCATATAACATAGTGAGTAGTGACAACTACTGAACATACCAGAAAAGGGTCAATTTAATATAAAAATTAACTTCAAATAAGATTCAACTACATTTTTAAATTGATTGCTTATGAAAATGTATGTAATATTGTTTATTATATTATATTACCATATATGTAACTCCAACGCCAGGAAGTAATAAAACAATCACATTAATCCCGTCAACTAGGGAAGGACTATAACGAGTAGCCATTCTGCTGTTATCATGGTTACCAACCTGAAAAATTTAGAAAATAAGTAACTATTACGTATCATATACAAAAATATGAAATATTTGATTTTTACATTTTCATTTGTGATTGTTTTTTTATTTAAAAATAAATCTCTTTCAATCATTAGGATACGCAAGCAGACAAATATTACATAATAAAAATTTAAAATACTAAATTTTGTAATAGTATTTTACGTACCACCCAATTAGCATGTTTGTCAAGAGGCTTGTAAGTCAAAAACTTGTCAACTGCTCTCTTTATATCAGCTGCACTAGACGAAGCATCGGCATCCGTAATCAAATTAAAATTAAACGGCATCTGAGCACCATTCCTGTCACCTTCACCAAAATACTTTACCACGTTTTGTATAGTCGCATATACTTCAGTCATCATAACTCTAGTTAGACCATCTTTTTTAGCATATTCATCACAGACATCTCTCCAATCATATACTACATAATAAGTTTCATTTTGATCTTTTGTATAAATATGCGCCAAAGAATCAAATGATCCAGCATCAACATCAGTTCTTCCAGAAGGCGGTTCATCTGGATATTTGCCACCAAAAAGATTTTTATCGACTTCGAACAGACTGTTAACAGCATCAACCCTGAAGCCGGCTACGCCTTTTTCAAGCCAAAACCGTATTATATTCTGCAAAATTAGGAAAATATTTAATTTTTATCTTTTTATACAGAAACATTCCTGAGTAGTACTTAGGATTACTTGTTGTTTGGCAAAAATAGATTGATTTACTTTGATGAATCTAAAATTATATTACGTATAGTTATAAGCAATCTTAACGTGATAAAGTTGCTATTGTTTGTTATACATGACTTATATTTTTTCTTCAATACGCAATGAAAATAAATAGAATCAACACAAATTTTAATACTAACTTTCATTTCATTGACGACATCAGGATTACGATAGTTCAAATCGGGCTGACCGATAACGAATTGATGTAAATAGTATTTTCCAACTTCTTCTCTGTACTCCCAAGCACTTCCTCGAAAATGGCTGAGCTAAAAGAAATTTAATACTATATATAATAACAATAAATTTAAATAATTTATATAATATTTTATTTTAAATATATGTAGATAACTTTTATTACGGAATGTTGAGTGCTGTTTGCCCTACTAGCCTTGACAGCGTCGCTGGGCGGGGAGGCGGACAGAATGTCCTGCCTAGAAATTATAGTTTCGTAAGGGCACCTTCTACGAGTTAAATATGTAGGTAAAACACAAACCCAATTATTTGGTGGTTGCATATTGCCTTCTTCATCTATGACCCCATCTTCCCAAACGAAGTAATTTAGGTACTTTTCATTACCCTTAAGAGCTTCTTGAAACCATACGCTTTCATTTGATGAGTGATTGGGCACAAGATCTAGTACAACTTTGATATCTGGAAAGATAACGTCATTGGATCACTTAAGAAATTCGTCAAACTCAGTTAATTTACCAAAACTAAATGTATTTTTATATTTATTCTCCTCTTGATCACTTTCACTTGTATTATCTATTATTAAATTAACTATTATTAAACTCTCTTAAACTTACAATTGAAATTGACCATTGTCAAATGAATTGTCTATAAAAATGATCAAGATAACAATTTATAAATCTTAATGGATTTTATAATATTATCCTCTGACCTGTCCATTACAAATATTATAAATCCAGATTATACTTGTCTCCGCAGTTTTCAAATAAATGTAAGTTTTTATAAAAATGTTTTATCCTTTTTTAAAAAATACTATTAATATTAAGACTATATTTTAGTAATAGGACTTAAATGTTGAAGTAAATCAGGTTTTCTATGGAACGGTTGCTAATATAGGAGACGTTAGTTACTTATGGCGAACTTCGACTTCGACAAAGTCAATTTGTTTTTGTTTTTTTTTTTTTTTTTGATATGCTAGATGATATATTTGCTGATAGTGACTTGATTTTCATAATTCTTTTTTAATGAATAAATCTCATATAATTTTTTTTTTATTAATTGCTCATATAATTTATTTCTTAACGTCCTAAAAGTTGGCGGGTTTTAATGTTAATTATTATAAAATTAGATCTTAAAATCAACTTTCATATATATAATAATAATGACAAATACTATGGTCAATACGAAATAGTTCCTACCGAGTTTTTTAGCTTTGCCAAGAAGCTCTTCAAAGTCTTCCATTGTTCCATATTCATCATGGATCGCGTAAAAATCAGCAATATCGTATCCAAAGTCATACATAGGAGATTGAAATATAGGAGAAAGCCATATTGCGCCAGCACCAATTTCTTTGATGTATTCCAACTTTGAAGTTATGCCTGGTAAAAATTTTTTCTCGATGAATTAACAATTAAAAAAAATCAACCAAATTTAGCAACACGATTTTAACAAGTACATATTTAGTAAATTGGATGTGAAATTACGTCAATTTGTAAAAGCCATAAGTAATTAAAGTATTTTTTAAATTATTTTTTTAATATTATCCTCTACTTACAAGAGACTATAATATGTAATACAATATACATGTTACACACTTATAATGTATGTATATTCGTCAGTACAGACTACGTACAGACAGAAACAATGCAGACATCGATTCCACGATTTACTAGTCATACGAGGCCCGCTAACATTTATACAATTTTATATACAAGGTATTTAAATATAAATAATAAGGTGGACGCTTCCCTTCATATTTGTAGACACATTTGAACATTATTAGTATTGCGTACAAATACATTTTTAAAAGTTATATGTAATAAAAGAAGTTCAAATACCTTTTAAATCTCCTACCCCATCGCCATTGCTGTCCACAAACGATCTTGGATAGATTTGGTAAATTATGCTCGTTTCCCACCACTCCGCTTTCCTTTCATCATTTTGCCTGATTATATTTCCCGAACAGAGGATCACTAAAATCGGCAGTATCAAAACCACCTTCATTTTGTTAAAGTTTTCGTCTACCAAGTCAGAACTGTGTATACAATCAAATCCCATATGCCTTTTATTTAAAACAACTCTTATCTTTCAATGGTCTTAGATAAGGCGTTAAGCATTTAAAATACTGCGACGGTGATTGATTTATACATAGGTGTTTTAGATCATTACAAATGATTACAAAATATTGATAGACAAACAAACAATTTCATCTTACCACTTACGTTATATATATATATATATATATATATATATATATATATATATATATATATATATATATATATATATATATATATATATATATATATATATGATTACATATACACGTGGTAGAAATATGTACTTTACACTTTTATTTATCAAGTCAAATATCAAGTGAACGTGTTACTCAAGTGGTATAATATATTATGAAGAATAGTATCGTAATTCGTCATATTGAGTGATTTTTTTTTTAAATCTTTATTTATAAAGCCATACACCTATATAAGGTTAAGTCAGCTATATTGAGTGATTTTAAGCACGTAAGATTTTTTGTATGTTTTTGTGGTCTCGCTAAAAGTCAAAAACTAATTTGAATATTTTTTGTTTTGTTGTGGGTGTTTTAGGGGTAGTTTAAGTATAAAAATTAAGGAAAACCCAAAACAAAGCTGGAAACTCAAAAAGTTCAGAACTGTTTATTTTATACCTACATATGTATATATACGATACGACGAACCCAATCGAAGCGAGGGTGAATCGCTAGTTAGTAATAAAAAGTTCCATGTGTACATATATATATATATATATATATATATATATATATATATATATATATATATATATATATATATATATATACAAAAGGTACTTAGGGACAAACCCGAGCAAAACGAGGGTAAGTCGCTAGTATGTTTTAAAAAAAGAAATATATGAAAGTCCCACAAGCATCGTAATAATTTTATTTATTTATTTTTGCACCACAAGAGCAAAGTAATAACTAAAAATCAGGGTAAGCTGTGTAGTTAGGAAGTTTTAAAATAAGAAATTCTTCAAAGAGCTTCATGGTCATGCAAAATATATATTTTTATATGTTATTAAGTGGTATCTGTTTGTCGGCTATGTACATATAACATATTAGAACCAACAACTAGATATACTTTGCTTAGCGCATTTGTCGCATTTCTAAATGAAACATTTCCTGATCGTGTAGTCTCTTGAGTCGGTGATCAGGATTGGTCCCATTTTGTAACGTTGGGAAATGCAATTAGGCTGAACACCTGCATACATACAGGTGATTATGCGGGACCTCACCCGCAAAACCAGTACTACCCACTAAAATCCAACGGAACCTGCCCCGTCTTAATAGGCCCTCGCAGTATCGCTTACGCACTCAACTACAACACAATAACAATGGAGTTGGTCTACTCTGCTATCAGAGAAGTATCAGGAGGAACCCGCATAGTACACCGCCCACCAAGATAGTCCGCCACCCAATGCGTTTCTTGGCTTCGCGCCCAGCTAGATTGCCGGACGCTAATGAGACTCATCTCCCCCCTCCCCCCACCACGACAAGATATGACAACAAAAATATACAAGAGCGTAACTCTCTGAACAAGAAAGACCTAATTTTTTCCAAGTTATCTTGAGTGGCCAATGTAGTGTTTGTTCTATTATATAACAAACAAATAACACTTCAATCATAGAACCACTTCTTAAAGATATTTTGCATTTCCATTTCATATCTCGATTGCACTTGTAAATTCAGCCCTAAGAAGTGTTAACAAAATTCCAAGTTTGCATTAGGTACTACTGATACGTACATACTCTACGATATAATGATGCAAAGGATGTTTTTGTGTAGGAGTTAATTTATTAAACATTGCAAAATATTTTAAATTTTAATGGAGGAGAGTTATAAAAACGCGATAAATAAAAGTATTATTATATCAAAGTAGAAAGTTGTAAAGTACTATATTCCAATTTTCGAACGATTTCAAAAATAAGGAAGTGCTCAATTCGGCTAGTTCGCTCAATGATCGAAATTCGACATAAACATATATGAATAGAATAAAAAAAATGGGTTTTTTTGTTGCCTAACTAACATTCTGACAACTTATTTTTGACATTTGAAGGTTCACATTTGTTATTTTTTTATTTTAAAATTTTAAAAGAAAAGAGACGTTCCCGTAAAACAATTTAATTTATTACTATTTGGACTTGAAACATTTTACACCTGCATCCTTAATACTAGTGCTTCGTCTGCAGCTAAATCTAAGTAGTTTGCTTGGACATTGTCACTGAAAATGAAAAAAATATTATTATTAATCACTCCACGACCGCGAATACGCCAGCGTTACAGTTAAGAATAGATTTCTTAAAAATTCAATTAATTTCTTAGAAATTTACCTGGGTGTTAGTATCATGTAATGTAATTATAAGTATTTGTAAGCTGGAAAAGAAGTGCAGTGGGTTGGTTTATCGCAAGAATTAAATGGCCATGACAATCACATAATGATCAATGCTATCGCAGAAGTGCGAGTTTGCGGACAACTAATTACTTTTTCTTAAACATGCCCTCGTAATGTTTTTCTTCTTTCTTCAATCAATCAAATCTTTGGTAATTTAATATTTATTTATTAGAAAATTTTGTATTTGAGTGATTTTTGATATGAAATGAAGGAAAATCTACCAATTCTGAGAATTTTAGTTTGATCTCTCGAAAATAGCCAGATAAGTTTTAATAGAGTTTTACTTGATGTATTAGCCGAAATATCAACTTTGAGCTATATTTATTTAAATCCAATAAGGTCTAAAGACGTCGTCTAGATTTCAAATCTTCGCGAGTACTCAAATAAAACTGATAAAGCTATGAACTTACAATTACACATGCTAGAAATAGCGAGTACCCCAAATACATATATACATAAAAGTTAAACTTTAACCATCTTTTTATTTTACTTATGAACGCTTCTTTTACCTACAAATGAATCGAACCCGTGAACTTTGTAAACTGTTATACAAGAAATATTAATAACTATACCCATAAGTCCTTGATGAAAGCACACTACTGATTTCCACCTCCAACTGTCCAAATATCAAGTCGAATGCTGTCAGATTGACATCTTGATAAGTTTTGCCGACATTCATAACGACAATGTAGGCGTCATCGTTATACCACCTGGAATTTTATTATGTATTTACTACTACTTTCCTTAGTGATCATTAAATATGAGTTGATCACCATATTTTTATCTATACTAATATTACAAAGAGGAAAGATTTGATTTTTTGTTTGTTTGTTTGTACCCGATAGTCTCCGAAACTATTGAACTGATTTAGATAAAATTTGGTAAAAAGACAGACTGAGACCCTGGAAATGATATAGGCTAGTTTTTTCCCGGAAATCATCCCTTAAAGGGGTGAAAATGGGGATAAAAGTTTGTACGGGTAACGAAGCTGGGGACGAATACGAGCGAAGCGAGGCTGAGTCGCTCATAATTGGATAAAATTATAAAATATTACAGTTTTCCGGCGGCTCCGCTCGGGTAACTTATTCATGTTTGATGGTTCCGTTACAAAAGCATGCGATATATTAATAACGATAGTTGAAATGCATAAATAATCAATAATATTACAAATCGGTATAAGCGCGTACGAAACAATAAAAAACCAACAGTTTTTATCTGTTTTGGTTTTACTTACGAGTAGGTTAACTTAATCGAGTAAATAATGAAGCCTAATTCGTTATTTTTATAAATATTGTATAGAGAAACATTGGAGTCACAAATATTGATCTAGACTGAAAGTAGTGCAAGGTTTTCATCTTATATTATACTCACATTTTCTTGTTTGATTAGATTTTTAAAATTTTAAAATGTCGGATATTCGCATTTGTTGAAATTTAAAATGAAATTTTGTTTTCAGATTTTGTCATGAGACTCATGGTTATGAGAGCTATGAAGGATTTAGACGTATTAAAAGTCTATATGCTATTTGCAACAACTATATATTTACTTGAAAATATAGTTTCATTTTATTAAAACAAACTATTTAAATTATATAAAGTAATAATGTATATTACCTTTTAAAAGCAAAAACATCGTTATTCAGAGCGAAAGATTCATATCGGCCGATTCGAAACGCTGGACGTAAACGAAGGCTCGTCAAACTGCGGTACACTTGGAAATGAGATCGTACGGCCGATCGCTGCTTCGCCACGTTTAAGTGTTCGAAACCATCAGCTATGGGAAGCCAGGTTTTAGATGCTTGGGAAAATCCTGTAATATTCATATATAAGGTTAAAATTTATAGTTTATTTAAATAGAAAAATCAATTTTTAGTTAAAAAACTCAAGTTTGTATTTCATTTTATCCTTTTTAGCAAATATTCTATTCTACATATTTTATATTTTTCTTCTTGAGTTGGCAGATAAAATAACTGCCTCGTTTAGTTCTTTATTTTCCGCAAATTTCTAAAACGATTCACTTGGAATTTTCGCGCTTCTTAACAACACTTTGTTTTACAACACTGGAAAAATATTTAAATTCAAATATCCATATGTACGAGTATATACTTTATTCAATATGACTTTTACAAGATTTTTTTACGCTTCAACGGTCGCGAACACGCCGGCATGGCAGTAATTAATTTCCTATAAACTAACCACGGAGGCGTACGTTGGTTCTAACATTTAAATTACTTGTAGATGTCAGTATTGTAAATCCTTTAAGAAATCATTACTAATACCATCGGCATAGAAAAATTATAATATATGTAGATATGTATTAGAATGCAATAATTTCATATTTATCCAGCTTGAATAGCAACTTAGATAATAATTATTACATTTATTCCATGGCAGAATAACGTTAAAATGTGACATTGTCAAATTCGCAAATACTATATTTAAACAATATAATCTGTACCTTAAGCCACTGTCATAATTAAGACGAATTCAATGATAGCTATAATTATGTGAACTGTAGAACAGTTTGCTTTTTCCACCAATATCTATCTATACATATAAAAAAATTGTAACTAAGCCGAATCTGTATATTAAATATTTTTATCTGTCTGTATGTTACCGCATCACGGAAAAACCACTGGACGGATTTTGATTAAATTTGGTATGATGATAGCTGATTATGCGGTTCAACATAAAGGATACTTTTTACTGCGGGAAAATGTCTCATCTCTGAGAAATCTTAACTAAACGTTAAAACGTAAGTAGGGACGAACCCGAGCGGAGTGGGGGTGAGTCGCTACTAGGTATATAAAACACGCATAAATATACTCGAGAGCACGACTATCTTTCTTTGACAGTTAAATAAAAATAACACAAAGGCTACCTCATTACGAATCTAAAGTATAAGTTGATTTATACCTGCGTTCTTTCCACTGTTCCACTGGAAGGGAGTTCTTACGGGGTCACGAGAAACGTCGACGAAATTAATAGGGTCGTCCGTGTTGCACGCTACAGGGTCCTTCGTCTCACTCCACGGTACGAACCCGTTCACCATTCCTATCTCCTCGCCCTTTACAATTAGATCATGTCAAAAGATTTTAAATTGTAGTGAAAGGAAAAGTAAAAATAAGCATATAATATGTATGATATTAAATTGTACAGACATATAATTAGCTAATATGGTACATAGAGAAAATACAGCCCATGTGTTGATCTAAAATTTAAGTTATACCTATTACGAAATTCACTAAAAACTGTCAAGCTGTTTTAGATTGAAGAAGTAAAGAACACACACACATTTTAGAAGTTTTGTCTGCCTGTCTAGGAGCGCATCACGAAAAAAACCACTAAACAGATTTTGATGCTGAGCTAGTTATCCAGGTCAACATTTAAGATACTTTTTCCTCCGAGAAAATATCTCATCTCTGAGAAACCTATTCTAAACGGGTAAAACGTGAACCCCAGCGGAGCGACGTTGAGTCGCTAGTACAATATAAATTCAATAAGTAATTACATTATGCTGTCTCTGATTATTAGAAATATTGTAAGGCTATATATAAAAAAATATAAGATATTACTCACAAAAGCATTTCAATGTCTATTTTATTAAATTAATTATATATATTTAATTAACCTAATACATTATAGAGAAAGTTTCCTTGTAAATAATCTATATATATATATATATATATATATATATATATATATATATATATATATATATATATATATATATATATATACTATACTATACGAACACGAATACACTACACGAACTTCGTTTGTATAGTATTATACGAACGAAGTGTAATATGTACATTGTACATATATTATAAACAGGAAAAGAAAAAATTGCTCAGTACTTTTTTTTTCTCTGTTTGTCAACCATTTTTTTTTTGTTTAGTAACAATTGATGAGTTTTTGTGTTGTCAATAAAACATTTTTGAAGACAGTTACTTTTTATATCGGTAGATTCTATTCAAATATATTTTTCTCAAATTTTAAATAACGATTATGGTTACCATTACTGGATAGTCGATTTAAATACTAAGTACCCTCACTTTGATCGGATACATCTCTATTCAGCTTATGTCCCTTCACATTTATAATTATACGGAAGCTCTCAGAAGGGATAAAATTTTCCTACTAAATTTACAGTTATCATCGTACTGGAAGCTTATTTTCACAAAATACTCATAAATTATATTTTATTAGCGACTCACTCTCACTTCGCTCGGGTTCGTTCCTATGTTTATTTCCCATACAAACTTTCATCCCCATTTTCACCCACTTAAGGGATGATTTCCAGAATAAAAAGTATCCTATGTCCTTCCCGGGGTGTCAAACTATCTTCTTACCAAATTTCATCTAAATCGGTTCACTAGATCCAGAGATTACCCCCTACAACGTCAAAAACTCACAAACTTTAGCTCTATATAATATTAGTATAGATAACCTTCCTAGATGGTCGCTCTTTATGGTGGTGAAAACCGTATGACACTTTTTTAGATTACCCTTAACAAACACAATTTTAACGCGCAATTTTTTATTTATAATAAGTAGCGATAGTTGTATTGGCATCTCTGTAGTCAGACTTACCATATAAGTAATAGCATTCCCTGGCAGCAGCAAAATAAGCATGTTGAATGCATCTACCAATTCTGGCCTGAAGCGAGACGCTACGCGACTTTTGTCATGGCTACCGATCTAAAAATAACAGGGAACACAAGTCTTTTTAACCGACTTAAAAATGGAGGAAATATTCGATTTTGATTTTTTATGTGACATCTTTGCCTATTGTAAATCGATTTTTATAACTTTTCCGATGCAAATAAAAAAAATCGACCATTAAATGTGGAATAATTACTTTTAAGTAAGTTTGAGGTACCTTTATTGTATTTTACATAATATAACTAATTATTTTCGACTGCTCCATAATCACTTGGTAAGCGAGGTTAAGAAAAAGGTAGTCTATGTCTACTTTCATGACGAAATGTATGCCCATGCAAATTTCATCAAAATCTGTTCAGTTGTTTAAATGTGATAAGGTAACAAATGGACAGACAATTTTATTTCATATTTATTCTATTTAGTATTACTATTTAATCTATACTTCAAACAGATCAAATACACTTAATTCAATAAAATTTAAGCAGATAGATAAGAAGATGTGGAAACTGTATATAACTTATTTATTGATCAGTATTTACGGAAAAGATGCAAATATTATAAATTCTAATCTAAGAGCTTTTCTCATAAATTATTATATATGAATAATTAAGTTATTCGATGCTAGCTTTTGCTTTACTCTCGTAATTATCTCTCGCAAGCATTGTACCCGATGAAATATATCATAGAGAATCTAAATATAAAATTAATTATCGATATCTATATTTCTTAATTCAAAAAAGTCCTGAATCTATACAAATTTTCATTCCCTATATAATATTCTAAAGGGATGGTTTAAAAAATACTATTTTCTATTGTTAACCTAAAGATTCTCTTCTAGACAGCAACTTGCGCTTTGTTGTCTGGCAGTCAGTCAGTGTTAGAGAATTTTAAAGTAGAAATATAAATAAAGCCGTATGTATGTAGAATACATTATTATTATATATACACATCAACTTTATTATCTTGTCATTTTCAAGACATAGTTTAACTAATCTTAAGATCAATTACCACCCAATTAGCTTGCTTTCGGAGCGGCTTGTAGGTCAGCCATCGATCGACCGCATATTTGATGTCTCGTGCATCAGATTCCTTGTTCAAGTTCTTTATGAGAGCGAAATTTAAGGGGATATGAGCCCCGGAGTGAATGCCCTCTCCATAATATCGTACTACATTCTTAATACTTGTATAGGCTTCTGTCATCATTATTCTGGAAATTTGGGGATGCCTTAATTTTTTTATTTAAAGAGCTGTGTAATCTCTAAGATTGAGTTTTTTTCAACTACATATATATAGTTTTTTTTTACATTAACACAAAGCACCATCTAGTTCCATGGTAAGCTACGAGGCTTGTGTTATGGATACCAGATAGTTGATATACTACACATATAAAACTTTAAATAAATACATATATTATAAATATAAACACCCATGACTGGAGTACAAACATTCATGCTCATCACACCAATGAATGCCCCCAGCGGGACTCGAACCCGCGATCGCTGACACAGGAAGTAGGATCACTGCAAACTGAGCTAAACGTGTACATGTGCATACTTACAGGTGGTTATGTGAAACACCTGCCGGTAGGGCGCCGTGGTTGAATGCGTAAGCGATCCTGCGACGCCCCATTAAAACGGGAAAGATTCTGTTGTGTTTTAGTGGGTACTACGGACTTTTCTAGCCAGTGAATCCCACATAACCACCATATCACCTTTACTACCATTTAACTACCATTTACGCATACCACCTGTATGTATACAGGTGGTATGCGTATATGAATTTCCCAACATTAACAAAAAAAAAAAATTCGTGCGTGACTTGAACTCATAATATATGAGCAACTTTTAATTTTTATAAATAGTTAACTACTAGAGGCGTAATTAGATTACAATTTAATTTTAATTAAATTAAAGAAATAGTAATAGCGAGAGCAATAATAAATACGTATAAAAAGAATTACACTCCTTTATCATATTTAGATTTAATTTGAATTTTTAAAGAATTTACCTTCTCAGCATAGTCCAAAACATATTACTGCTTCAAAATATTAAAATAAAACACAACAGTTATATGCTTTTTTCCTTATAAGTAAAGAGAACTTGGCAAGTGTTACTATCTCTACATATCTCTTTCGCTTCCTCCATTGTTATCATTTTGTTCGTACACACTTATCGGGAGATCCTCAGATTTTAGAACAGACGTTTGATTAGCATCAGAAAGATTTGGTCTCCAATAGTCGTCAGAGGTGTTCCTCTATTGCACTTTCTATTCTTTTGCAATAAATCTTTCTACCCCACACTCTCTTAAATCATTTTTCTACATGCCCAAACCATTTATACACGTCCTTTTTCATTCATAATATCAGACTTTCATCAATCATTAAAATAATTTGGTTTTGTACCTATATCAATACTTAGTTTTACGGATTACTTTCAAAAAAGTCACCTAGTTTGGAATTTTTGTATAGACTTTGCATTCTATTCAAAAATAATAATTTAAAATTGAACAAATGTGCTTTAAATGTCCCTGTTAGATTTCAAATACATTTGTATGTTACTACGTGGCTGTTGTTATTATCTTAGAGATAGTACCAGCTTAAAGCCTCGGTTCTACAAAATGCCATTTTGCGGTAAAGCTAGTCATTAATTTTGTAATGGTTTCCATCAGCGGTAAGAAATAAAAATGCAGTTAAAATTTTATATCGAATGTTCAGTGTTTCCAGACTTTACGGTTTATACTTTTGTCGTTTATTTTTATATAATTTATTATATAGATTATGTTTTAAGACAATGAGTGCAGACATCATCATCATCATCTAGATAAAGCTGTTTTAGTTCTAACTTAAATTTTGACGTAATCGTCATCTCATTGCTTGTTTGTCCAATTAAAAAAATTACCGTAAGAGTTTAAAATACAGAATTATTTACTTTTAAATGTCATTGCTGTTGACATCGATCAAAAAAGTACTAGGTACACAATCAGCGACAAAAAATGTCCTCACCGAATGAGCGCGCACTTCAACATTTGAGCGTGCATTTACTGTGTTTTTTTTTTTTGTAAAATAACTATAAGCATTGCATTTAAGGTTAAATTTACATTGTCGTATATTTATTTTAACAAGAAAATTTCCTAGACACAATTGGTGACAGTTTTAAGAGAACTTTTGCATGGGATTGTGTGTTTAGTACTTCTTTGGTCAATAGCAATTGTGGAATAAAATATACGTTTGGATTTTAAAAAAGCCGAACAGATGTAATTTATCTATATAGGTATATAATTCTTAGAAATAAACCTTTGTTTTTCAAATAGAGGAAAAATCTGTACTGTAAAGTAAAACAATTATAGGCAGTTTGAATAAATACACATTAAGGCGTAATATTTGGAAGTATTATATCGATAGTTAGATTCAGGGCTCCGATTATTTACTCCGTGTATTATAAATTTGTTCTAATATCAATTTCTTATTAATATTTTATATGTACAAATTTTAATTGTGAAAAATATTAATGTAACATTACTTAATTCGATTGTATATTTGTGTATGTTTATAATCTTTTTTTCGGAAATAACTTATATTTTCTTCATATAACATAATGGAATATTATAAAATTTTGATGTGTAAAAGATTACTTTATATTTAAGATTCTCACTCATTTATAATATTAGCTTGGTACTTACCTAGTCAAATTATCTCGAATAGTGATAGCATCGAACACATCTCGAAATTGAGATATTAATTCATATGTTTCCTCTTGGTCTTTCGTATAAATATGGTCTAAATATTCGTAGTCATCTGGATCAAGACCTGGCTTTCCAGTCTTGGGTTCATCTGGATATCGACCTCCATATAAGTCTTTATCAGTTTCAAAAATATGATTTGCAGCATTTATTCTCATACCAGCTACCCCTTTTTCTAACCAATATTTTAGAATGTTCTAAAATAAATATTTATGATTATTAGAATGAAGTGTTTTTTTTTTTGCGTATAAAATTATAAACACACGCCTGTACTTATGTCACATTTGCATAATAAGTATATTTTTTTTGCACAACGTACTGTTGTCGCTTGATTTCATTTGGTCGTTTGCATTTGAATGTAATATTTTTGAATACTGACATAAAAGTTTTAAAAATAATATAATATGTATAACAAAAACTGTCAAAGTTTCTTTGAAACATAATTTCCATGAAATAACGCTACAGTGTAAATTGTAAGCATTCGTCACAGAAGGCCCCCGTATAAAATTTTTGCGTTTTTTGTTGTTTTTCGTACAAGTTTTTAATTTTCAAATATTTTAGCTTGCACACAAAAACCTTAACTAATTAAAGTTTCTTCAACTGATATATATTTTCATCTATATTCTATAGCATTTTTGTACACAGCATTGTTTTACAGCAATCACGCTCACGGGAGAGTCTGACAGTCTTTTATTAGAAATCTCATTATGAAATTCTCCTTTTTATTTAAAATTTCAAATATTCGTTTAAAACTAACAAAGTACCTATTATATTTTATGACCTGAATGAAAAAGAAATGAAACTGAATATAAAATCCAAATTCTCACTTTATCCAACTCTCTAGATATTAAGATTTAATCTATGTTTTCCTGACCAGTTTTACATTATTATTTATAAATTAATATTTAGTTTGGCAATACTCATGCAATATACATATTACCGTTAGGTATAACTTCCTTTTACTCATTCTTTTTACTAACAAAATAACATTTCTAAATCTCTGCACACAACTGATTATAGCAAAAACTGACTTTTACAAAAGACGTTTAACGTACCTTCATTTCTTCGACTACAACAGGATTTCTAAAGTTTAAATCTGGCTGAGCGGGACCGAACTGATGCAAATAGTATTGATCACGACTCGACTTGTAATGCCATGCGCTTTTTCTGAAAACACTTATCTGGAACATAGAAACCAAAAGCAATACAACTAGAAATGGTTGTCAACTTAAACTAAAACATTACTAATATCAAATGTATATTTTTTATATGACAAGCTTGTTCAGCCTTGCGGTATTTTATTTAAGCCACAAAATTCAAAATTCTATATATTTTATTCAGCATTCAATTATTATTTTTTTACTGAACGACATGAATTTTCTACCAGCTCGGAAAGAAGATGCCTTCATGGGCTACACAATACGTCCCTAAACCCCTAAAGACGGAGAAACCCAGTAGGGTTGTTAATAATGCAACTTTATTTATTATTATTTTTATCTCTCCTTGATTTCACGAACTCAAAGCCGATCTTTTGGAAGGTGAGACAAGTCAAACTATAGAGACCCCTTTAGAGACTAAAATTTGTTTAATATGATAATTTCCCAGATTGGCGTAATACCTTGGGCGCAATATTGATGGGATTGGCTAAAAGTGCAGTGAGGTTTGCATTGGTTAGAATATTGCGAGAAGATTCCAATGAGCGTTTCACTGGTTTACGGAGATTATAATTTTTAGAAGACCAATGAAGGCAAGACAGAAGAAGTGGCAGATGTTATTTCCTTTTAGAGATCTCAAGTCCATGGTGTAATAATAATAAACATAACGAAAAATCTTTACTTTTCATTCTCTAAATAAAGTATATATATATATATATA
This sequence comes from Brenthis hecate, assembly GCA_951806755.1. Lineage (NCBI taxonomy): Eukaryota > Metazoa > Arthropoda > Insecta > Lepidoptera > Nymphalidae > Brenthis > Brenthis hecate. The sequence continues at coordinate 5,120,167 of OX638265.1, read as the reverse complement.
TATATATATATATATATATATATATATATATATATATATATATATATATATACACACACACATATATACATACTAGCGGCTCAACCTCGCTTCGCTCGGGTTCGTCGCTAGGTACGTTTTAAATAGAGATAAATAGTTATTAGCCAACGCTAGCCATATAATTTTTTTTCGTTAATTTTTCTGATGTTTTGACACTTATTATCCTGTTCCGGACTAAGAGAAATCCAAAAATTCAAATATCATAAAAATTGGTCCAGCCGTTCTTGAGTTTTATGTCACGTCACATGGTAACGCAATCGAACGGGATAAAAAGTATCCCATGTCCGTCTCCTGGTTCTAAGCTACTTCCCCACCAATTTTCAGCCAAATCGGTTCAGCCGTTGTTGAGTTATAAATAGTGTAACTAACACGACTTTCTTTTATATATATATATATAGAAGATAAATAGAAGATATATACTTTATATTCCACATATATACATCTAATATAAAACTACATCAGCTACCTTATTAACGGCACATCATTTCCTTATCTAGAACTGAATGCATCTACATAATTATGTTAGGATGCATTCGACTACAATGCGAGAATAGAATATACAGCCTTTACAAATGTAGTATAAGGAAAATAAAATACAATTTCCTAGCAAAAATTAAATAAACTACGATTATCTATACATATAATAAAATTCTAACTGAGTCGAATCTGTACATTAAATATTTTTTGGAAAATCTTATTGAAATAGACATTATTATCGATACAGAGGCCGAATCTATAGTTTTTAGAATTTTTGTCTGTCTGTCTGTCTGTTTTATATGTGTAGTGTATCAACTATCTGCTATCCATAAAACAGGCCTCGTAGCTTACCATGGAATTAGATAGTGCTGTGTATTAATGTCCGAACATATTTATTTATTTTTTATTTCAGATCGATACAAAAATTTGCAATAGCTGCAACTTAAGATTAGATTACGAGCTGTCTCCTAGTAAAACTATCACGAATGTAGCACGTGGGTTTGTTATGTTTCTATAAGTACAAGAGTTGTCATGCCATCATATATTCTTATCATGAGGTAGTTGCATCAAGTGTTGTTCACCATAATTATCAATTTTAATTGAAATGAAGGCAAAAACAAGTGTTTTTTGTTATTTGTAAAAGGGTTGCTGGTTTTCCCGCTTTTAACATCCAAATCACTTTCTTGATAAGATATTATGTACTCGTAACTATGTAGACATATAAAGCATTTATTTATTGCTTGAAGCTCTCTTAATATTTTTACCTTCAACCGACTTCAAAAAAAGAGAGGTAGGATTCGGGTTTAGATTTCGTAAATCTTACTCGATACCAATTGTGTACCGATTATAATTATTCATTTTTAACACATAAATTTATACTTTTACATTTTTAACATATAAATTTCAAGAAAAAGGCTTCTAAAGATGGAAAATCATTTTAGTTAAATAGTGATAAAGTCTTTGAATTCGATAAATTGAATTCAAAGGCTTTAACTATAGTTTCATTTAAATTGATTAAACTAAACTCTTTAGATCCTATTCTTACCCAATTGTTCGGAGGACGTCTCTGACCCTTTGCATCGCGGTGTCCATTCTCCCAAATATACCACTCACTGTAGTATTCATCCCTATTGGATGATTTAATAAACCATTCGCTCTCGTTGCTCGTATGATTCGGTACGAAATCTAATATTATTTTAATGTCTGAAATAGGTTTTTTTTTTAATATAATATCAATCATTGATATCGCTAGAAATATATTATATAATGCATAAGAAATATCAATAAAATAGAACTACGAATTTTCAGATTTATTCTAATCTAGCGACTTACCCTCGCTTTGCTTTGTACGTTTTTTTTGAGCTGAACCCTAATTATTTTTCTAAAATAAAAGTAGCCTAAGTTACTCCTTATAACATCAGGCATCAACATCGACTCCGAAACGGCTGAATCGATTTTAATACGACTTTCACTAGTAGGTAAACCAGTGAAAGTCCTATTAAAATCGGTTCAGCCGTTTCGGAGATTAGCCGAAATAAACAGACAGACAAAAAAAATTAAAATTATTTTTCCTTATAAGTTCCGTATATAATTTCACATGCATTAAGTAAAAAGCTGTAATTTTGACATTACAAACAGACACTTCAATTTCATTTATCTATATAGATGTATAGATAATAATCTATTATGTAACAAATGTATTTTATACTAGCGACGTTTTAACGTTTAGTATAGATTTCTCACAGATGAAATAGATATTTGACCCGATTAACCAGCTATCATCATACCAAATTTCATCAAAATCCGTCCAGTGGTTTTCTCGTGATATGTTCCCAGACAGACAGACAGACAGACAGACAGACAATCAAAAATACTACAAACTAAAGATTCAGCCTCTGTATCAATAGTAATAACTATTTCAATAAGATAAAAAATACTGAATGTACAAATTCGACTCAAATTTTATTGTACATTATGTATAGACATAGAAGATAGATATTTGCTATGGAAGAAGCTGATAAAATAACACAGTGACATTTCGAAGTTGAATCAGCCAAAAAAAGATACGAAAGTGCCGACTGTTGTCCCTTTCAAGGCTTTCAAACTTTCGTCGTTTATCTTTAGGCGAAGCTTTATGAAGCTTTTTATAATAAAGTTGAACTTACTAAGCTCATTAGCCTTTTTAAGGAGTTGTTCAAAGTCATCCATAGTGCCGTACTCCGGATGAATTGAATAATAATCGGATATATCGTAACCAAAGTCGTGCATCGGAGATTTAAATATAGGAGATAACAATGAGGCGTCTACTCCTAGGTCTTTGAGGTAGTCTAATCTTGAAGTTATTCCTGCAAGGAAGGGTTTATAAAATTTAAAAACAAACGCCATTTTTTGTGCTAAATAAATTTTATTTTTATATTTCAACAAGTTATCGATTTGTGTACTGTAATTAATATAAATTTTAGATGAATCTCTTATTGTTTCGAGGTAAAGTATAGTCTATATAATATGTCACTTCGGTAGACAAGCAAAAACGCCAAGAAAGACAGACAAACAAACAGAATAATAAAGACATTCTTGTATGGTCTGCAAGTACCTATAGGTATATTATGTATGTATAGGTGTTTTTCTATGTTGCGACTATAAGTATCACTTCGACCATTTCTCGTCTATTATGATCATATTATATAAAGATTATATAAAGATAGAAGCGTACCGAAACCGATCATAAGCTAAGGAAATTTCTTACAAAGGTTTCGAAAAAATTAAAACTAAACCCATAGAATATTCACAATTAAGCTACTAGCTTTTCACCCTAGTATCTATTCTTCTCGCTCAGATGCGTTACTAGATACCTAACAGTGGTTTATATCGTAGTCCAGTCTCCAAATTAGGCTCTAATTATATACTAAATTTGAATCAAATCTGTCTGTCTGTCTGTTTCAGCATGAAGGAGTAAAAAACATAGACAAATACATACTTTCGCATTAGTATCATATTAGTAATCCGATAATAACCATTTACATCACCAATCCCATCGCCGTTACTGTCCATAAACGACCTGGCGTAAATTTGGTAAAACACAGCTGTCTCCCACCAATCCTGCTTAACATTCACCTTCTCGTATCTTGCATTAACAGCCACTAACATTATTGAGAGATGCCACACGACTGAAAAAGAGAAACTTTGTGAAAACATACTATAATACTCCAATAACTAAACTTTTTAATAAAAACTCTGACAATGTCATGAATACATTTGATTTAACTTTTCACTTTATAGCTTTGTATGTTCCGTTTGAAGTTAGATGAATTTATATTTCAGTAATAAAAGTACTTTTGAACGGTTTAGCTTTTACTAATCACATATGGAGACTTACACAAGATGCCATTTTACAATTCTTATAGAATAGACTAGGTCTTAACGGTTAGTATAGAATTCTCAGAGATGAGATATTTTCTCGCAGTGAGAAGTATCCTAAAAGTTGATCCGGATAACCAGCTATCATCTTACCAAATTTCATTAAAATCTGTACAGTGGTTTTGTCGCTATGCATTCCCAGATAGATACACAAAAAATCTAAAACATTTAATGTTCAGATTCGACTCAGTTCAAATTTTATTATATATATAGATCAAAATTTAATAGTTAATTTATGATAATAAGTCATTCACATATTTTTTTTAGATGTATATTCTACAACGATTGTTAAATGATATTTTATCTTAGTCCCTTGATTATATTTTTAACCGACATTAATAATAAGCACTGATAGCCGTGTAATGTGCTTGTTTGAAAGCACTACAAATGCAAATGAAGCGGGTTCAAACGGGTCTCGCACTTTTGATATTTTTATGTGCGAATTATTTTCGAACATAATTTCGGTGAAACCTAACAAGACATGTGAAGTCCTGATCCTGATTAGACTACGAACTAATCCTCTCTTGAATCTCTTTCTCGAAAAGGAGGTCCTTGTGGGACTTTTAAAAAGGCTTAACCCGGCGTCATTGTGGTACGAAATTGTTACACGGATGTTGAGGTGGGTCAATATAACCCATATTTGTAATGTACGACATCTTCATGCTTTATAGAATACATTCGTAATCTTTGTCATTTTAATGTATATTTGCCCTCTAATTATAGGAATAAAAGAAAAAAGATTCAAACACAGAACATTTATTGATATTTTTTTAAATTAAACTTAATTTCTCAAAAACTTAACAAAAATGAGATACCTTCGAGTTTCACAGCCTTATTACTCTAAAATATAATCTTTTCAGTCATATATGTAACTTAAATTATACCTTACTAATACATCTTTGAAAAAAAGTGTAACAAAACTAATTGGTATCCTCATTATTTACACAATCACTGCAGAAAGGTATGATATGCTCAGGGCAAATATATTTGTCACAACCTCGACATGTTAATTTCGTTTTGCGATCCTTTTTTGCTGGGCATATTTTGCATCTTTTGCGGGCATTTAGTATTTTAGCAGGAGGCTCTTCAGATAAATCACCAGTAAACTCCCGGATTCTCTTACGCATTTCTCACCTTCTTCTGAATCGGATTCCTCAAGAATTGACAAAATTCGTTGGCTCTCTCTATCCATGTTCCTCAAGAATTGACAAAATTCGTAGGCTCTCTCTATCCATGTTTCTAACTACTTTGAAGCAAGGAAAAACTAATAATATCAAAATAATAAGAAAAAACTTAAATAAACACCAAAATACTAATTTAAGTAATAAAAAATCATACAAAAACAAAGTGCAAAATTATAACGCTAACTGTGAGCATGGGTCAAATTTACCTTTTTGTCAAATGCACGTGTGTAGCGTCCAGCGTGGTCACCGCTCGACTGATTTCTTTTCAAAAACTTTTAGAACACAGCATTGGGTCCAGCTACTGAGAAGAATGGAAACGTCGCGCGCGCACATAAAAAAATATACGCATTCTTAAACACACTGGGTCTTCCTGACCCAACCTCAATGACGCCGGGTTAATATATATTGTGCCATGTACAATATATAGGTAATCAAATACCTATTTTTATTTTATTTTTATTTTACATATACTTTATACTGAATATTTAATACTCGTAGATCTAAATGACAGCCCTGATTTTATGTACCATGGTCCCATGTACAAATACTAACACACTTTTATTAGCTCCACATATGTGTAGCTAACAAAGTGAAAACGAAACATGTAAACTCATCTAGAAAGTTAATTAACCTTTTTTTTTTTTTTTTTTTACTGTCGGGAAATGCATTTACGCATACCACCTGATCCCCCAGGTGGTTATGTGGGGCTCACCGGCTAGAAGAGCCGGTACTACCCACTAAAACCCGACATCCCTTCCCCCCGCCTTAGTGGGACGCCGCAGGATCGCTTGCGCATAACTACTACGGCGCCCCGGCGGCAGGTCTGCCTAAGCGCTAGGCAGACCACCAAACCAATGGGGCTGCTCCACAGTCAACTCTGCTATACCAGAGAGGTACCCGGAGCAGCCCCATTAAACCCACCACCGCCCACCGAAGTGGGCCACCTCCAATCGGCTGCAGAGGACAGGGAGAGCGGCAACGCAACACCGACACTCCTCTTCCCCTGCAGCCCCACCGCGTCCGCCATCAAGCGGTGGCGGCCCCGCTAGGCCGCGGGAGATAGGGACGAGCGGCGCATCGCCATACCGACACTCCTCTTCCCCCGCGGCCCCCCTACCGTCGGCCCACCTCCGGACCAAGATGGCTGCCGACACCCCACGCCAGACGCAGGACCAGAACTGGCCCCGCTCCAGCCGCCGCACCGACGGGCTAGCCCCGGCAGCGCGGCCCGCGCAGTGCCTCCTACCGCGAAACGGCTGGAGACACCGCGCTACCTCCAAGAAGGAGACGGCGCCCTCCTGACGCCGCTCCCCCCTCCCCTCCTGGCTGCTGGTCCGCGCCGGATTGCTCCGGTACCACAAGCTCCTGTCGGGTCCAGACAGTCGCGAGTGGTGTTCCCCTATCCGCCACCCGGGGGACGCGTCCGGTAGCAGTCAGCCTCTGCCCCGGAAAAGTTAATTAACCTACTTTTATCAATTTGAAACTGCAAATATATGCAATTCGAGTAACAATACAATTATGTGATTTTAGGTGATATGATGATGAGCAAATATGAATAGGAGATACAATGGCCTATAGTGAATATCTCATATTTTAACCAAATTAATTTGTTTTGACGAACCATTTACACGTTTAAAAGTTAACAGAATCGGTTAAAAATGATAATTTAAATGGTAAATAGTATAAACTTATTGAGATAATTTTTATAAACTGTAATCTTTAAAACGTTTCCAAAAAAGTTTTTTTTTTAACTTTTTTTATTTTAATTAAGTATAATCTTATATTTTTGCCTGTAATATACTGATTTTAGCGGTCTTCATGGAGTTGTATAATTATACTACTTATCCCCTCACGACCGACAGTGTTTTATTCGTATGTTATACTCGTATAGTAAATCCCTTGCGGAAAACTAAACTGCCATGTCTAGCGTAAAGGATAATGGTAGTTAGACCCTTAGCAGCGTATCTACTAATATAAAAATAAAAGGTACTCTGTCTCTCAGATTACATGACTTTCACCACTCAAATTGCCAACTGAATCAATTTCAATATAAAGTTTTTCAAAAATTAATGTCTGTAAAACTAGAGCTTTGGATTTTATGTAAACATAGTATTACTTGTAAGTAGAAAGTATTTTTATGATTATATATACTTAGCGTTTTCCTGCGATTTCGTCCGTTTAGTTTATTAATGTATAATGGCTCCGCTCCGAAGGAGTCGTAGCAGGACGTTAGATAGCCTAAACCCTCCACTCCTAACAATTCCAAAGACAAACGCGTCCAAACAAACGAACAAAACAAACTCTACAGCTTTATATATTAGATAGTTTATGAGAGTGTAAAAATACCCCCTAACGGTCAGTCGGTATATATTGTATTTTATATACATAGAAAAGGAATATACTCACTAGTTTTCATGGTGAAGATTCTCACATATATAAATTCAGTGCCAACATTACCGGATTTGACAGAATCATAATCACTTGCATACGTGCGAGTGAGCCAAAGACTAGATGCACCTCTTTATATTACATTAACCGCGATTTCTGTTTACAAACATTTCTTTTGTTTATTCCAAACTTCATTCAACTTACAGGCGACAGTGAATAGTTTTGTAAACTTTTGGTCTCATCTATCTATTGGTGACATCATTATTGCTGTTGAAATTCATTCATGATTATTAGTTGATAGGGTTCTTGCACGCGCTTCGCTTGAATGTGTCTTTAAATGCATTTGACGATTTGATGTATAAGCATTTGATTTGTGTTTTTTTTTTGTTTGTTTTATTTAGTGGTTTTTTTTTTAGTTTATATTAACTAGTGGACCCGACAGACATTGTCCTGCCTGAATATGGTCTTCACAAAAATCCTGGAATCCGACTGCAGCGCCCGCGCCACCTGCGGGTCGAGTTGTGAATCTTAACTATCCCGGAACGTACTCAAATATATTATATGATGTAACTTAGTCAAAATATAATATTCTCATACCTTTATATTTTAATTTCTTATCAAACGATATCAATTAAACAAACTCATTGTTTAAGATAGCAAGTGGTATGAACAACCAACAAATAATACCTTTTTTGTTACAGGTAAGGAAAACTAATGAATATAACATGAGGAGTGTAAGTCCTTTGAGCATCGTAAGGAAGTTAGGTTCACCGCCTCCAGTTCAAACAGAAATGGAAAAGACTACGGTTAAGAAACAATTTGCATTGAAATAATTATATTACGTACATATATTTAAAGTTACTGATGTTTTACTTAAGTTAGAATTGGCGTGAGAACGAAATGTTTCGTAATTTTTACTTTTTTTATATTGGAAAATGCATTTACGCATACCATCTGTAGAGAAACAGGTGGTTATGCGCGACTCACCAGCTAGAAAAACCAGTGCTACCCACCAAAATCTAACAAAACCTCCCCCGTCTTAATGACGCGTCGCAGAGTCGCTTACGAACTCAACAACATACCCTCCAACGGCAGGTCTGCCGAAGTAGACCACATCAGCCATGGGGTTGCCCCAACGATCAACTCTGCCATCAGAGAAGTACCAGGAGCAACTGGCATGGTACACCACCTACCAAAGTGGGCCACTTCGCCGTGCTTTTTTTGGCCGAACTGCCGGATCCTAATGATCCGGATATCAGCAAAATTCTGCACTTCACACCGTAGACACCTCTACTCAAAAAAACTACATCGATCCGGTCTTTTATTGTGTGAAAGAGAGATAAACCCCCAAAAATAAGCACGAACAAGAAGTAAAAAGTATTTTAGGTTCTATACCACACATCGGCAAAGACAAGCCTGTTCAGTACCTTTTTCTCCTCTGTTTGACGTCAGTTTTTTTTTTGTTTAGTAGCTATTGGCGAGCTTTAAATAAATAATAACGGTCGACTTTCTGGGCGACCGCTAGTATGAATAAAAATGTAATTTTCTGTTTGAAAATGTAAAATAATAAAAAGTTTATATTATTTACGAGTAAATAAATCAAACAAAAGAGCGGGATTAGTTTGAGGCTTATTAATTTGATTTTGTTCAGTATATAATTTTTTATTTACACATGCTACCATATTACTTAGAAAGGATGGAGAAGAAATTACTGAACTAAATAAATAAAAGCATAATAATTAAATGTAACAAAATAATATTATTTCTAAAACGATTTCAGTTAAAGAACTAAACTTAACTAAGTATTATTATAAATCTGTGCTGACTAAACCCTCGTCGTTTAAAAGTTCTTGGTAAAATTACTTGGTTGCATATTTATCAGATGGCGCATCGTAGAATATTTTTACATATTCTTGAACTCCTGAACTTTAAAGGTGTTGAATGAGGGAAATAAATTTTATTCCAAGAAGACTTGATAAAATATATGCAGTTTGGTAATTTCATGTTTCCTACATGTTTGTTATGTTTGTTAAGTGATTTTTTTTATTTGTTAATTTAAGGCTATTTTTTTTAATGATCAGTAAAACAGTACTAGAACTCGACTACTTCCAAATTTTTTTTATTGTTATCAATAAAAATCGTCAATGGCTAATGTACTAAACAAAAAAAATCGGTTGACAAACAAAGGAAAAAAAGGTATTGAACTGTTTTGTCTTTGCCTATTTAGAGATAACCACAGACGGTATACCTATTACACCATTCCATACTATACACTATATTCTATAACTGGACAGATTTATTTATTTTTCAGGCAATTATCGCATTTAGTAAAACAAATTCAGTGACTTTAAAAAAAATGAAATTGATGATGAATTCTTAATATTGAGTAAAATTACGGAAATTTGATTTAAGCATTATATCGATTCCTTGTACTCAGAGCGTTCTTTTAGACTCAGAGTACACCTATTTATAAAAATAATAGATTCATCAACTTCAAACAACTTCAAAACAATATTTCACATTTAGTGCCACTTATTGACATACTTAATATATTTAAAGTTTTCTTTGTCCTAATTAGACCCCATAAAATAACATATTGTAAATAGTTGCTAGCTGTTGTGACCATGAGTATTTACCGAAGTCGTAGTCGCGTAGTGCGGACGTGGTAAGATTTTTATACCTGCATGAAAACAGATATAATAATACATACACCTATTATCGCTACTATACCATATTTAATACTAGCGAGTAGCGACTCACCCTCGCGTCGCTCGGGTTCGTCCCAAGCTTGCTTCCCAAAACAAACTTTCATTCCCATTTTCACGCCCTTAAGGGGTGATTTCCGGGATGAAAAGTATTCTATTTACTACTCAGGGTCTCAAACTATCTTCTTACCAAATTTCATCTAAACCGGTCCAGTAGATCCAGAAATTACCCCGTACAACGTCACAAACTACCAAACATTACCTCTTTATAATATTAGTATAGATATATAAGTATCTCAAACATAGCATGTTTTTCGCATAGTCAGCTCTAAGCTATAATACCTAAGCTATCTGATCTGGCACTGGCCTTATCTCCACGGTTACTTAGGTTTATGCCTCTTTTAAACATACGAGTAACATCAGTTGGTTACAAAAAATCTACGCTGCATTTTGAGTTAAAAAAAAACTTAAATTTTGTATTTTATTTTAATCTGAACGTTACAAGAAAACCATTTACGAGTATATGCCTAATATCTGTTTGAACAGTAATCTCTTGAACGGTTTTTAATAAAAAGGCTAGAAAGGTTATTAAGATAAGTTTTATTTAAAACTAGCGACTCAACCCGGCTTTGCTCAGGTACGTCTCTAGGTAGGTTTTGACGCTTAGTATGGAATAGATTTTTTTTTTCAATTATTTTTTTCATGAATTTTTCCGATGTTTTAATAGTTATTCTGTTATTTGGGGTGAATACAAATCCAACAAAACAAAGATCACAAAAATCGGTTCGGCCGTTCTCGAGTTATAAGTGTTGTAATAAACCCGACTTTGTTTTATATATAGGTATAATTTATATATATATATATAAATCGCGCGTGTAAATCTAAGAAAGTAGTAAGTTTTTACCTTAATATTAAAGGTCAAAGCTTAAGCAAAAAACCTTGGTAAAATTAGATAGAATCAAAGAAGACATTATGGAGGTGGTTGCTATTTAAAACTTATTCTATTTTCGATTTGTATTTGTTAGATTTAATAAGTACTAAATTCTACTATTTCAATATTGATATAAAAAAAATTAATACTTTTAATAAATATCCTGACCTTTCTGAAAAGAGAGAGAATTGGTTCAAAATTTGAGCATCTATTCTATTTTTTTATTTTTTTTATTTAAAAAGACAATTCTATGATGTGAAACATAATGTATAAAAGAAAATAGATAAATGAATGACGATATACGAGAAACAAACACTCTTTTGTTGCATTACGAGTATAACTCGTCTCATTTTCTTAAGACCATACTTAGTTCAAAGCATTTAAATTTTAATCTCGCTTTAGGTGTAGTTCAATTAATTAACTATGCATAAAACCTCGCCTTCTACAAAATTTGAATCTTGTTAAGTGAACCCAATTTATGGAAAGTCACGGCGTATCCTACTTACGTACCTTGAATGACAGTAACTAATTATTTATTGTGGTCATTTTCCAAGTCACAATATCATTCTTATTATATAAATTCTTATAAATATAAAATAACATATATTCATCCGAAATTATTTATATTGTTCATTTTCGAACGCATCTATTACTAGTATACTAGAACGCATCTATACTAATATTATTAATGCAAATCTGTCTGTCTGTTACCTTTTCACGCTTAATGCTGAACCGATTTGGATGACATTTGTTATGGAGATAATTTGAGATCCTGGGAAGGACATGATAGTATTTATCCTTCGTCCCTTAATTGAAGGGAGGAGGGAGGCGAGGGGGGGGAGGTGAGAGTTTGTATAGTGAAGGAATAGAATTCTTTTTAATATTTAAAGTATTTACCTACTTTTCTATACAAATGTATACATATATGTATATGGTCATTGGTTTATTCTACACTACCCGTTAAAACCTATGGGGATGAATTTTTGGGGTTCATAATCCACACGAGTCGCAAATTATAAAATGAGAATCAATTTTTACATTTTTACAGTTTTTTATTAAATAAATAATTAGGAGAAAAAAGTAATTCCTTCTTTATTAAAGTTGGCTAACAAATTTTTAAGCAATACGATGTATTGTTACAATTCTATACAAATCAAGTCAAAGACCATTTAGGTATGTTACAATTCTATCAAATCATATTACGTACGTATTAAACTGTCCTCCGGAGACACGCTCAGGTTAAATCCACAATATTCAGGGGTTTTAGGGTAAATACAATGAGATTATGTGTTTCGTACGTATTGAGTTGGTGAAACAATGTTATCCATTTATATATTTTAAATCATCCCGTTTTTATTTCGCCTGCTGTTTAGCAGTTTAACGTGTTTTTTTTATAATCTACTGGCAACTCATCCTCACTCCGCTCGGGTTCGTTCCTATTTACGTTTTAAAGTTTAATATAGATTTCTCAGAGATGACATATTTTGCCGCAGTAAAAAGTATCCTATATGTTGACCTGCATAACCAGATATCATCATACCAAATTTCATCAACATCCCTCCAATGGCTTTTCCGTGATACGTTCACAGACAGACAGAGGAACAAAAATTATAAAATCTATATATTCGGCCTCTGTATCGATAATAATGTCTATTTCAATAAGATTTTCCAAAAAATATTTAATGTACAGATTTGACTTAGAATTTTATTATATGTATAGATTTATTAAAAAAAACTTAAAAACTACTTGTATATTCAGTACTTTACTTGCATTATTACCTCATAACCTTTCTAGTAAATATTTTAACTTTTGCAAATATTGTTCAAAAAGCAAATTCTGCTTAGTGAATTCTACAAAGAAACAGCGTGATTAAATATGCTTTGTTGCCGTGAGCCAGTCGTGCATGCATGTCACTAAATTAATTATAAATTCTTTCTATCCAGTTTTATATTCCTGCCTTGTTTAATAATTGAATATAAGGTTTAAGTAAAATATAATTTGCTAAATTGTGAATATACATTAGTATAATTGCGAAAGCTTAAGAGTATTTGAATAAAAAGAATAGTGAAATTACACTAAATTTACACATTTTCCTTCGGTTGCTACCACTAGGAACAAATAGTAAAACTTCTTTAGTTATTTACTAGCGGCACACCTTCGCAAAAGCCCCAAGACAAAAACAAATCTATCCCTCGGGAACCGTATATTTTTCCAGGATAAAAAGTAGCCTATGTGTTATTCCAGACTATAATCTATCTCTGTGCCAAATTTTATCTAGATCCGTTCAGCCGTTCTGGCGTGAAAGAGTAACATAGATCCATACTCACAAACTTTCACATTTATAATATTTGTACATAGAATAAAGCATTATTGTATTTCAATTGGTAAATCAATAATCAGAAGTTATAATACATACATATATGGTTAGGGTAGCTAGTAGTGGGTAGGGGGTAAGGTTTGAATCCCAGGTCTCGCACCACTAATATTTTCATTTTCGAAAGGTATATGAAGTCCGCCAACACTTGGCCAGCGTGGTGGACAATAGTCTGATTCCCTGTATTGAAGGGAGGCGCGTGCCCAGCAGTGGGATGTTGTAATGTAATGTAAATTGGACTCGTTTTCCGCACTTAGACTCCCTTCTGGTCCGTTGCGCGTGCGAATCCTGGCTATATTAGCCAACCTAGCTCCGCCCAGAAGCGCAGAAGTTTCCTGGGAACTTCGCAGGCTTCGCGGAGCGACCTCACTGGTCCGAGGATTTCTTCACGTTGAGAAGTTACCGCTACGCATTCCAGGATTACGTGGGCAACTGATTCTTCAGCGCCGAGGCACCCTCTGCACAGAGGGGTGTCCGTTGCGCCGATGAGAAATAAGTGTTTGTTCAAGGGATAGTGGCCCTTTATCGTCCTTATCATTATTTTAAGATTTGTTCTATTGAGGTTTAGTAACCGTGAGATGTTAAAAAGGGCTGAATTTTTTTATGGCTGACTACCCTGTAAGAAGTATAGCTGAAAGTCATGTATGTATGTACCACGTAAAAGTTTAAATACGCATTTTTAATAATTCTAAGTAATATTTTCAATAGTAATTATAAATTCACAAGTTAGTTGACGGTAATGAGACACCTTACTGAGTACACCGACGAAGCCGCTTCAGCAAAGTATAACCCGACGTTACCTTTCGAGATAGATATTAAATATTCCCAAAGAACTTCTCAATTTTAGTCAGGAACAGCTCCATTGAAAGAAAATATTTATAGCACTCGTACCATAACCGATGTATTAATGAAAATTTTATTCAATAACTAATATTACTGCAAGAATATCTTCTTACATACTTGTTAATAATAATTGATTTTTAGCTCTCACAGGTTGTACCGAGTTAAATCATTTTAAGAGTAAGTATTTTTAGATGAGGAAAAATTCCACTTCTGAGGGTGATATTTTTGAAATATCAAATTGAATTATAAAAATCGGTTAATAATCATTGGGGAAGATATTGCGTAACATACGAAAAACAATAACACTCGAACAAAGTTCAACTCTTTATTTCTCACTGCCTGCGTTTATTGATAGATTTTGATTTCCAAAGCAGCGTTTTGTTTTAAACGGGGCAGAATAAATGTATATTGTATAACTAGCAACTATCCTCGATTCGCTCAGGTACGTCTTTAGGAACGTTTTAATTTTTTTGAGAGGAACCCTAATTCTTTTTCTAAAGTAAAAGTAGCCTGAGTTACTTCTTATAATACCAGTTATCTGCCAGTGAAAGTCTCGTCAAAATCGGTCCAGCCGTTTCGGAGATTAGCTGGAACAAACACACAGACAAACAGAGAGCAAAAAAGAGGGTTTTTATTACTGTATTTATTTTATAATATTAAAATAAATAAATTTATCTCGTGAATCACGGGAACGGCTCTACAGATTTTGAAGCAAATTTTGTATTTAGATAAAGTTTTTTTTTTAATTTTTCTATATAGATGTCTTTTTTGAAAAAAAATGCAATTTTTATGTGTATTCCGTAAAAAACTCCAAACGAAGCTCGGTCAAACAGGTAGTATAATTAATGGGGGGAGGAAGTTTGAATGACTTATCTAGATAATTCCATTAAACTCTAAGAAGATGAATACGTTTATTTACAGCAACCCGTTTAAATATTTTCTTTATATACACATTCTGACTTGAGATTGTCACAAACAACTCTTAAGAAAAAACATTCCTTTTAAGAAAAGTGAGAATGAAAATTCATTCAAATGCAGTAGTTTATTAAAAGCAAAAAAAAATATTGTTATTTTATTTAGATAAAATGTCACTGCATCTCTTTTTACAGGTGTTTTTTTACAACTCCTAAAAGGCGATTTTAACCTTGTTTGTAATTTTAAAACTCTTGTTAATGAATAAAATATTATTTTTCAAGTTGTACGTACTTCTTTTGGCACATTTATAAAAAAACTATGAGAGTAAAATGCTTACGATGCGCGCGCACAATGACAGCCAAAAAGCGACATGATGAAGTTAGCTGCAATCCTTTTACAATCAAAGAGTGGACATACGGGATGAAATCTTTAGCTATTTTTGTTCTGTTACGCCAAAAAGTATAACTTCTTAAGTGCGTAGTACACACGTTTTTTTTAATCTATCGTATATATTGTAATAATAACACTTTTTTGTATATCACTAATATAAACATAATATATCAATGAACTGAAAAAACCTTTCAAATATTACTTTAGTAGTTATATTTCAAGAGAAATTTTATAAATACAAGCAACGCATCAATAAGTTCTATGTTGCGTGGAGTTAAGGCTAAAATAACATTTTTTATGTAATACATTTTTTACAAATATAAGATAAAAGGTTAAATCAAATTTTTCCAAATATAAGAGAAGTAAGTGAAAATAAATAAGATTATGTCAGAGCAGCCCTATTGTGATCTCTGATGAAACTAAATGGACTTACCGAAACGTTCTAACGGTCATTTCTCAGCTAAATACTCACAAAAAACGTACAAAAAATCTCTTTTCAAACTAATACTATTTCTAGTGTGGAATTTTAGTATATATCATAAAATCCCACACTATAGGTACATTACCTACATCTTACCCAATAAAAGATTTATTCAATTGTGTTTATTTCGTATGTATCACTGTTTATGTGATCGAATAACACATAACTTTTTGGTAATTAACGTATCTTCCAAGCACTTCGACTTGTTGGGTTCTAACCAGCTCTTCTCTTCAAAACAGCCTTCCGATGGTAGCTTCTTCAATGAATTATAATACTGATATTTAAGTATAAGAATTAAATATTGAAAACAGCACATTAAAACTCTATTTGAACAAAATTCGTATATTGGTGTTAACTAAAGCACAAAATGTCCTTCCTAGATCTATCTCTTCAAAAAATTTAAGATAAAATTAAAAATATTTTACTTAGCAAATCGTATTTCACTGTTCAAGAATTTCTTGTTGATGGAAATGTGTGCAATTAAGAAACTGACTCATATGCGGGATATCTATATTGTTATGTTAATAAAATAAATGTAACTTCGATGTTTAAAAGAGCAATTGTTGAGTTTCTTGCCGACTCTTCTCAGCAGAACTGCTTTCCGAACGGGTGGTAGCTTCCTCACGGACTGACTACACTGAAGCTTACATCAAATTGACGATTCAAAGGCACTTGTAATAAGTCTTATTGAATAAAGTTTGTTTCATTTCATTTCAAATAAATAGATTTCTTAACATATATACGAGTAGATTTCAATTATAATAAGCCAGCACCACATCTTTATTTGTTTTTTTCTATTATTTCAAAATTATATATATTTTTTATTAAATTATTTGTATATTCCAATTATGTTGTGGAATAAAAAGTATTATCTATCTCTGTAGATACTAAAATACCAATAAGCCGTAACCGTAAAGCAAAAGATAGACGCTAATTTTAATTCAATAACTATCTTCATCACTCTTCCATTGCTTCTGTTCATGCCAGTTTAATGTTAAAACTTTTGATTGTTCATCACACTTTGGAAATTAGTCTCACCACAGTTCTTAAGAAAATAAATTTATCTTTTATTAAATAAAGAAGGGCAATGAGTTGAACTAGCGATTTATTTTAACGATATTACAGAATAGCAACGAAAACCATTTTATTTATCTAGAAAAAAAAGTAAAAATGTATACATGATACATGACTTCACGCCATATCTCTTGTAGTTTAGCTAAAAATAACAGTTCCAAACTTAATGAACACTATATGCCTCTTTTTATTCAAACACACTCATTTGGGAGTAAAAAATAAAAGTCCCAAATTCCCGACTAAATAATAGTGAGGGTGGTGAATTAAACTTGATATTAGCTATTGCACAAGTATACCTACTCTTTACATTGGCAATTTGAAATGACCAATTCTAACCTGATCTCTAGATCAGGCGTGGGTCTAACAACTATACGTGCTCTTCGAATCACGAAGGTATACTACTAATCGCCAGCTTTTGGATTACGGGCTGCTAGGTCAGCCCAGATACCAAACCTAAGTCTTTAAACCTGCACTCATGGGGAACTACCACTAAATCCACGAATATAATAATTTATCTTCAAGAAGTTCCTTCCAAAGATTCCGCTCAGCTTCCTTAGAGATCGCGTTTCTACTGTATGGGTATTTCCATCTACAAACCCACATTTTACTGCTGAATAAAATAATTTACTATATATATATATATATATATATATATATATATATATATATATATATATATATATATATATATATATATATATATATGAAATAAAATCTAAAATCTTTGTGATATTTAAATTCACTCTATATAGAAATATTTTGTATAGAAAAATGTTAGATCGGGACTTAATTATCGTGAGTGAACAGATTTTAGTTTTACATTTAATATTATCATGGAATATTGTAAAACTAAAACCACATAATTCTTCCTGTCCTGTTATAAATATTTTTGGTTTATGCCATAACATATATGTACAATGTAAATGTATAACCTATATTTAACATATATTTTAATTTGCAATGTATAAACTTAAAACGAATTCTTTACATTTGATTATATTTTTATATTTTTTTTCATAGGCGAATGCGGTAGTGTTCACCTGCAATGCGCCTTTGGGATCGCACGCAATTTCTTTAACAACTGCATTTAAAGTACCCTTCGTGCTAACTTGTATTGTATTTAGCAAACAGTCTACTTGTAATTGCGCGGATTTGCGTTCTTTTGTACAAGTTAATAAAATATTTTATTTTGGATTTTTTTCTTGCAATTTCGATTTAAAATGTTTAGTTTAATATGCGAACGTAGCCTTACGTGCACATTATAAAGAAATAACTTGGTTTAAAGTTATGAAGTAAGTATAACCATTTCATATACGAGTAATACTTAATATGTTATATAATTAAAATATATCATTTTCATCTATATTAATTATTATTAATATTATAAATGCAAAAGTTTGTGAGTATGAATGTTTGTTACTCTTTTACGCCAGAGCAGCTGAACGGATCTGGATGAAATTTAACACAGAGATAGGTATAGGTATTTTGGATAGGTAGTTTGGAATAACACATAAGCTGCTTTTTATCCCGGAAAAATGTACGATTCCCGTGGGATAGATTTTTTTGTTTTTCTATTAGCGGTATCGATTGTAGAAAGTCGATTTGTGTTCAAAAAATATCTCGAACATACAAACAAATACACTCAATACAACATCGGAAAATATGTTTTATTGAAATTACGACCCAATATTGAACTTTGCTTAAATAATTAATTCGTTCAAACCAAAATAACGTATGTCGAAAAGCAAACAGAATCATGCCGTAAACATTCTAAATTACGATTTGGTTTAACTTAAGCTCAGAGCTTTCATAAATAATAATAGTAATAATATGTCGGGACATTAACACACAGCACCATCTAGTTCCATGGTAAGCTACGAGGCCTGTGTCATGGATAACAAATAGTTGATACACTACACATATATAACTTCAAATGCATACGTATTATAAATATGACTATTAACACCCATGACTAGAGTACAAACATTCGTGCTCATCACATGAATGAATGCCTCCAGCGGGACTCGAACCAGCGACCGCTGATACAGAAAGTAGGGTCACTACGAACTGAGCCAAACGTGTCGTTAATAATACTCTATTATATTGCCTACAATACTTATATTGTTATTTATATTAACTTTGCAATATTTTATTACTTGTAATGATATATTTTTTATTGATTAGGAATAAATTTGATTGATTTACTTAAACTAATAAAAAAATATATTTTTAATGTTACTTTTAAATAAGAAAAATTTGTATCGTTTGCCATTATTTGTTTTTTGCATGGATTAATAAATACTAGAAAGCACTGAATCTTCTTAAGAAGGAAACTTCGACATATTACGTATAATTTTTCTTTACAGGATTAAGGTAATTCTAAATAAATATAAAATTTTAAATACGAGTATTGGATATACTCGTATTTTAAGGATACATACATACATACATATATATACTCTTTCGAAGGCGGTCGAGTAAAAATACTTATTAAATTTTATAAGAAATATTTTTAAGTCTGTGTTGACGTTAGCAAAGATCTAAGTGACGCCAAAGTGCGATGTTTTATTCAGTCGACGTCGGCCACTTCCTGCGCGGTAATGAACCAAATCGGATCGTTTTAACGTTTATCGAGATAGTAAAGTCTAACAGAGAGCTAGCATGTTAGAATAACTACATAATAAAAATATATTTTTTTATATTTAGAGTACCTTGTTAATCTATACTAATATTATAAAGAGGCAGTGTTTTAGTTTTTCTTAACAGAAAAACTAAATAACTAATCTTGGCCGGAGTCGGGACTCGAACCTAGCACCTCTGTATCGTCAGTCGTACATGCTAGCCGCTAAAACACCGAAGCAGGTAAAGTATAAAAAGGACTAAGTTAAGTTGTTTATTATACTTTATTATGACCTCAGTTACTACTAAGACGTCAGACAGAAACTGACGTCATAGTATACTTACTTAAATGTAGAATATTCTAATAAAAAATATCTACATATTATATGTATGTTGTGTTATATCCAAAGGTAAAATGTTCAATTTATTAAGCACAAGAATTTTAGAAGAAAATGTCTATATTCTGTAACCCAAAGGGAAATCTTGATTCGTAAAGATATGTGCAATGAGTGGAAAGTCTGCGAGAATATATTAAAGTAATAGTAAAATATGCATAATATATACATATGTTTTACATTTGTTGATA
Organism: Brenthis hecate; assembly: GCA_951806755.1. Classification (NCBI taxonomy): domain Eukaryota; kingdom Metazoa; phylum Arthropoda; class Insecta; order Lepidoptera; family Nymphalidae; genus Brenthis; species Brenthis hecate. The sequence goes on along the minus strand of OX638265.1, from coordinate 5,099,743 downwards.
AGATAAATAAATTTAATTATTAAAATAAAAATCCAATTACGCAGTCGGAGACATATTATCTATTAGCGACTCATTTCTTCACTCACTTCGTCCCTAGGTTGCTCCCAATACAAAATTTCATCCCTATTTTTAGTTTTTTTAGGAATGATTTCCGGGATAAAAACTATCCTATGTCCTTCCCAGGGTCTCAAACTACCTTCCTACCAAATTTCAACTAAATCAGTTCAGTAGTTTCGCAGCCTATTCGGTACAAAGAAACAAACAAACAAACAAACAAATCTTTCCTCTTTATAATATTATAAGTATAGCTTAAGTATGTACATGTTTTACACTTACTGCGAGTCTTGCTACGTGTATGAACTCTTATGCCACCGACTTCATAATACGAAATACTCTTACGGTTATGTTCTTTCGTCAACTTCTTATCTTTATAGTTCATTTTATTTCGCGGTCAGATTTTTTAATTTTTAAGTTATTTTTTTAATTTACAGTTTTGGCTAGTCAGACATTTAGAATTTTATTTAAAATCTAGCTATCTACCTTCGCTTCACTCGGGTTCGTCCCTAGTAAAAAACAAAAACAAATCTATCCCACGGGAACCACAAAAAATTTTTCGGGAATAAAAGTAACTCATGTGCCACTCCAGACTATATAATCTATCGCTATGCCAAATTTCACCCAGATCTATTCAGCCATTCTGGCGTAATTGAGTAACAAACATCCATCCAAACTTTGGCACATACATGTAATATTTAGTATGGGTTTATGGGGTTTCTTATCCTAAATTACTTTTAAACGTCTAAGTTGTTTATAATTTTGTGATTTTTTTTAAAAACCATTATTTTGATATCTTACTCGCTAGGGGTGGGAGAAAAAATTAAAGACACACAAATCGGTGCCTGAGATCCACCATTTTAATTTTTATGAGTATCCATATGACATCATTAGAAGCAAACAAAAAAAACGAATAAGTGCGATTCGAATTCGTACACGAAGTGTTCCGTACGTTTGTATATGTACTATTTATTAATAGGACCTTTACTCTATGTATGTAGTATATTAACTTCGATTATTATCCACTATGAACGTTTATAAATGTTTATTGTATTTATTTTATTGTTTGTTGTTATAGCAGCAATGGCAATACATACTCTGTAAAAATTTCAACTCTCTTCCTATTAGGGTTCATGAGATACAGCACTCTGATAGACGGACGGACAATGGAGGCTTATCAATAGGGTTCCGTTGGCACCCTTCTAGCACGTTCTCTATTGATCAAAACTGCTAATATCTATTTCTTATTATCTAACATTATTGTAAAGCTATCAATATATATATAATTATTTATATATATATATATATACTTTACTTGATAATATAGCTAATAGATATAAGCCATACTCTGTTGATCAAAACTGCTAATTTCTATTTCTTATTATCTAATTTCATTTTTAATAAAATACATGCGAGCTTTGAACGCAAAATAACATTGATATTTGCCTTTACCAACGTTGGAGTGTAGCCAAAATATTACAGTATAACTAATAGCTAGCTTACAACATTTTTTAAATCGCAAAAAATTGTACGGCGAAAAATCCTTCCACAAAAATATTTTATTAGAATCACTTATGTATATAGGAGACAAATATATATTTGTATATATATATATTTATATATATATATATATTATATATTATATATTTTTTGTATGTATTTATGTTTATAAACGTACTTTATCGTGCTTATATTTAGTATAAATTGTACCGTCCGTTCTACGTTTCCACTAATCCTTTCACCAAAGGATGTCTGTAAGAGATTGCTCTTCTTTTGTGTATTTAATAAAGTATTTATCTATATATATATATATATATATATATATATATATATATATATATATATATATATATATATATATATATATATCACTTTTAGCGTTATTTTATCCTAATTTTCCCTTACACATATTCTCATTTATAATATTAATATGGAGAAAAAATAAAAGAAAAGCACGGAATGGATAGCACAAATACATCAAAAGCAACAAAGGAAAAACCAGTGAATCGTTTTTGCTGAAATATTTCAGATTCCTTCCACCAATCTCTCTCTGCAACGGCTATAACAACTTTTTTCGTTCCATTTGTATACGACAATGAATTATCACACAAAATAGGAAGGGATTGTTCGTGTAATTACAGGAATTTTGCTGCTTAATAAACCGCGTTGTTAGTTTGAACGGATTTATGGTTTTTCACATTCTACACATTGTTTAGTTTCATTACTGAAGCTAAAGTACCAAATTTTCATAGCCTCCTAGAAATAAAAATGGAGACCATTTGAGGTCTAATTTAAATTGTTATATAATTTGTAAAGATTTAAATGCGGTAAGATGTCGAAATTAGTAGGTCCTTGTCACAGAGGCATTAGCATAAGACCGGTGTCCACCATTTTACACCAGACTGGTTTCATTTTGGTATTGTGACCCACTTGATAATTCGCCTCCACTCCTTTTTGGTGGTCAACTTTCTTGCACTTTCTTGCAGTGGGACATCTACTGCCGCTCTGACTTGGTCCGACCACCTCATGGCCTATCTACCACATCTTATCTGAGGGTTTTTGTTATCAAATGGAATTTAAATGACAATAAAATAGTTAAATAATTTGACTGTATCGAGCTGATCTATGTGGAGCCAGTAGGTGGATAGTAAAAATCTTTAATGGCTAACAGAAAACCTTTTTGTTTGGTTGTGTTTAAGTCATTATGATGACTTTCATAAATATTTTCTAGTTTTTTATAACTATAATTTTGATAGAGTTTACAAGAGATAGAGATCGTCAGACTAGTAATCTTTTATAATCGACAGAATAGTAGGATTTTTTACAGAGACATAAGAACATTTGAGATACAAGACGTGCGGGTTGCAGTTAAGACTTGAAGGAAATACTGGTGGGTCAATAAATTATTATAAAAAAATATGATTATATGCCTTTTTAATAAAACAACTGTATGATTATTAAAAATTAATGCCAAGATTGAAATAAAAACATATATTCTATTGCATCTTTTATGAATTACCAAGATATTCTGAAAAAAAATTATATTCATTAAAAAATTGCAAGTTAAAAAACTAAGTATACTTTTATCATTTTATCTTTTTATATAAGGTTACAAAAGACAAATGCAAGTTATCGTTTTCTTGTTCGCAAGATCAATAACCATACAAGTCTTTGTTATACGTTCATATATTATAGTGTGTGGTGACGACTTGGTATGGTATGGTATGGTATAAACGGGCTTGTTTCCGCAACTCGACGTCTGCGCGCCTATTTTGCGTGTGTGGTGACGACTTACCATTTCGAAAGAGAAATTACATTGTTAAGTAAATATTATTATAATATATAAATAGGCAAAGAAGAAATCTTTTTCTCCTCTGTCAACCGATTTTTTTTTTGTTTAGTAACTATTGACGAGTGATAATGTTATCAATAAAAAATTTTTTTTTTTTATTTAAATAGGTAAATTCTAATCATAAATGTTTTCCTCGAAATGTTAAAATAGTAATATATAAAAATCACTAAATTTTAATGCAATTAACAACTTACTTCCCATTTTTTTAACATTCTGAAGAATATTCTCGAAAAATTTAACTTGATCTTGTTCTGAAACAAAATGTAAATCTATATATTATAAAAAATTATAGATCGTATGTTAACGACCATACACTCTTAACTCGATCATTTTTAAACAAAATATGTATTTTTTGTCGAAATTACGATTGCAGACAAATTAAGAAAATTCTATTTATTTAACTATAATTCCTGATTAATTTTCACAACTCTAAAACTAAAATTATGAAACGGATTTTGATGAAAAATTATAAAGAGATAAAGTTTGTGAGTTTGTGACGTTGTAGGGGGTAATCTCTGGATCTACAGAACCGATTTAGATGAAATTTGTTAAAAAGATAGTTTTAGACCCTGGAAAGGACATAGGATACTTTTTATCCCGTTAATCATCCCTTAAGAGGGTGAAAATGGGGATAAAAAATTGTATTGGGAGGCAAGAGCGAAGCGAGGGTGAGTCGCTAGTTGTTAAATACATAAGAGTAACTTAAAAATGAACAACGCGGGTGGAATCGCGGGAAAACGTTAGTAACTAAATTTTCTAACAGTAAAATTCCTTACCTTCTTCACTAATTTCCATTTCTGTAAAATAAAAGATTTTTTCTTAATTATTTTAAAAGAAAAAAAATCACAAGTCTTAGACCTTAAAAATATCATCCCAACTTTTTCGGGTAAAGTGCAAGGTTTATGTAAAAATTAAAATTAATTATTTTTTTTAAAACTATTATTTTCATGCAAGATGTTGCATTTTTCTAGGATACCTTATAGCCCAGAGAGAATCCCAAAAGACTGAAAGATCAGTCCTAGTATTACACTTCGAGTACAGTGATACAACACCGTAGACTTCTACTTAGATTTTTTGATAAGAAAATCTATCGACTTCTATCGCTATTTATGTGATGTCACTTTTTAAAATATTTATTTACATAAAATAAATAAACATTATTTTAAGAGAGTTTATTTAGAGTACCGAGCGCTGAATCTAGCTTATAAACTAATTCTACTAATATTATAAATGCAAAAGTTTGTGAGGATGTATGGATGTTTGTTACCCTTTCACGCTAAAACTACTGAATGGATTTTAATGAAACGTTACAATAATATAGGTCATACATCAGAATAACACGTAGCCTAGTTTTTATCCCGGAAAAATGTATGGTTCCCGTGGGATATATTTGTTTTTCTTTTTCTAAAGGCGAACCCGAGCGAAGCGAGGGTGAGCCGCTATAACCTCATAAGCATATTACGTACATAGGATGTCTAAATTATTAAAATCTAAGTTGGAAACTTACTAGGTATATTTGAATTGAGAACTTACTATATTTATCGATGTAATACTTTTGCTGTTTCTTAACTGAAATCGAATAAGTTACACGATATAAATAAATGATTCATAAGGCTCATATATCAAAATAAAATATACCTATACTCACATAGCCAATTACTATATTTTTTCAATTCTACAAAAAAAGACAAATAATTCAATTGATAAAATTAAATACTGTCTGTCGTGGTGACTTAAAGTCATATACAGCTCAGTTGAAGGTCTCAAGTTTGAATCCCGAATCAGATTGTTTTAATCATATGTTTTGAACACATCAGAGATAAAATTATTTAGTTTATAAATGATTTGAGTTGTGAAAAACTTAAAGCTACTTTGCACTACGTAAGTTTTGGTCGATATATACTCAATATACTCATACATAGTACTTTATCGAGGTATATTACTATTGCTAAAATAAGGTCACATATTTATAAAATCAATCTATAGTAATATTATAAAGAGACTTACAAAAAAATATTTATAAAGAGGTAACGTTTGTGACTTGTGAGTTTGTGACGTTGTAGGGGTTAATCTTTGGATCTACAGAACCGATTTAGATTAAATTTGAAATTTGGTAAGAAGATAGTTTGAGACCCTAAGAAGGACATAGGATACTTTTTATCCCGAAAATCATCCCTTTAAGGGTTGAAAATATGGATTAAAATTTGTATGGGGAATCAAGCAAGGGACGAACCCGAGCGAAGCGAGGGTCAGTCACTAGTTTTAAATATAACTTATATATTACAGTTCCATATATTTTAATAATTAACAAACCTCTCTTCGCTTCCAAAGAATCAGAAGAGTCGTCATCACCCAATGGAGTATCAAGGAAGGAAAACACTGGAACATGATGCCACACAATTTAATAATGTAAATAGTTTTAAGTTTCAAGTCTGCAAGTTCTATTTCTTCAAACGAATTTGTTTTAGCACGTATTTGTTCTAGTTTATCTTTTAAAAACGTGTAAACATTCCTTGGCTAATATTTACTGGAGATGTAGGAGTATAAATAAAAAAAAGAGTGCCATTATATAGTAACAACTTAATTCTTTGTTTAATTGCAAGTTTCCTAAAGTGGAAGAGATTAAAATAGCTGTACAATCTAACTCGCTTCACTCAGTGCGTAATATACTCGTTTTCTGCACATTATTTAATGAATTTCTCGAATTTAAAATCTCACAGGAATTTAAAGCATGTATGTGAATGAAAAGTAGTCCATGTAACTCAAACGTCAGACTAACAAATTAACTTACATTATAAAACATCTTTCAGTAAAGATAATATTATTTCTTTTTATTATGATTATTATAGGAAAATTTGTAAATATAATGTAAAAAAATACTAATGAACGTGAACACGTCTTCGTGAGAGATATTTACTTAAATAGACCCCAATATCCAAACTAGTATTATATTATAAGTGCGAAAGTAACTCTGTCTGTCTGTTTGTCTGTAGCCTTTTTATGCTTACCGTTAAAACTTATCTAGGGAAGAACCCAAGCGAAGCGATGGTGACTCGCTAGTACTTTTTATAATACTTAATAATTAATTTTTCTCTAGCATTAAATTCTGATAAAAATATTTGCTTTAAAAATGTTTCACATTCATAACATACATAATTTATATAATGATGGCAATTATCTAAAACAACATAACTCATGGAATAAGTTTACGAGTTCAAAGGTTGAGGGTAAAATTAAAGTTGTGATAATTATAGGAATTTCTTTGTTCTTATTAGTATCGCGTATAAGCGGATAGATTTTTGTTTAAATGTTCATTATATTGTACCATATGGAAAAACTTAAAAAAATATTTATTAGAAGCTTGAGCTCTCGTTAAGTGCGACCATATATATACCTATTATGTAAAAAGAGGTCTACGTTAATATGTGACCATTAAAACACGATTAGAAACACGTAAAAAGCCCAAAAGATATAATGCTTTAGATAACTGTGACTATCTATTTATTTGCTTTATTATTTTCGAGTATATACAAAATAAAGTTGATATTAATAAAAATATTTACTTGAATCTTCTATACTGGAAACGTCTTCTTTCGAAGTTGAAGATGACGATTTGGCTTCTGCCGTCATAATGAACTGCAAATGAGAGATAATATTTTATTTTATATACTTCCTTCAAGAGCTTTTTGGCAATTTGCAAAAAAGGCCCTTGGCATGAATTTTTTAAAATTTTCAATGAATCATCCCTTGCAATTAAACAATCAGACCCAACTGGGGTATGTAAGGTGGTCATTACACAAAATTTACAAATATTTTTAAGGGATATTATTTTAAATTTCAGTAATCTACGCTAATATTAAAGAAAGATCTTTGAAACTACTGATCCGATTCTGATTTTTTTCACTAATAGAAAGCTACATTACTGTAGTGCCACAGGCTATTGTTTATTCTTCTACAAATATGTTTACTTTCAGAAATCATAAGCTTTAATTGGAATCGGAAAAAATGGCTATTAAGCTACTATATAGGCTATTGTAACTTAGTTATTTATATTTAGTATATACTCGTAACACAAGTAAAAACATTACAGTTAGGTTTAAATTAAGTGTACTGGGAGCTTAGATAACATGTTATTGGACAATTGTTGAAGAAAGTAAATTTTAAAATTGTATTAAAACGACATTGATCGTTATATCATAGTATATGTCGTTCTCATATTTTTTGATTTATTATTAACTAGCAAAACCCGCGGCGGTGCTCGCGCTAAAACTACAAAAAATCTCTAAAAAGGTAGTTTCCTACATACTTTCATCCCCTATTTTACCCCCTTATAGGATGATTTTGAAAAATACTAAAACACATATTTATTGAATTTTATTAAAGAGCATTAATATCAAGTTTTAAGTAATTCTGATCATATTTTTTTGGATTCTATTATAAGGTGTTTCGTGTGGGAATTATAAAATCTCCTGCGGTAAAAAGTAGCCTATGTCACTCTCCAGTACTCCAACTATCCCCACACGAAAAATCACACCAATCCGTCACTCCGTTTCAACGTGAAAGAAAGACAAACAAACAAACAAACAAACAAACAAACAAACAAACAAACAAACAAACAAACAAACAAACAAACAAACGAACAAACACACTTTCACATTTATAATATTAGTATGGATACAATAGCTGCAATGAATTTTCTGCTCTACTAAAGCAACTGACAATAAATATTCATGATAAAATCCATGATAAAATTCATAATAGTATGGAGGAAATTATTATCAATTAAAATACTTTTAAACAATTTTAAAAGAACAAACTTACTTACAATTGAAGCTAAAATAAATAACATTATCACAGCAACAACTGCAAACGTCCAATATTGCGTTCCGCTAATTTACTGCGACTCCTTAGAAATGCACATTTATTGCACTCAATCATTCTGATTCATTTTCTCGCCCTATCAGTTTTTAATGATACTTTCTGATATTAAAGTAATATAATTGTTATTTTATACTGGAATATTTTGCGAATTGCTCTGTAATTTTTGATAAAGCGTAATCGATCTAAAAACAGGATAAAGCAGGTTCAAATCCCGGATCGTGCACTTCTGAGACTCACATGTGAATCCCATTTTTAAAATAACTAATGCCCGATTTCGCCAACATCCCATAAGCTACCACCTACGTATGGGAATCCCTAGCTTAAAAGTATTTCTAGTACCTATATTTAGGTGGCATTTTAACATTTAGGTGACCCCTAAGTGTTGGTAAAACAGAAACTGTCCCCTAGCCCCTTTACCATGCTTAGGGGATCCTTTAAACTTAGGTGACGTTGGTGAAATCGGCCATAACACTTCCTAACATTGTGTTGTGTTTTACGTTTAAAAACATCACGAGGATAAGCCAGCATATCTTTCATATCGGTAGCATGATGTTCTCGTGAAATTTTAAATATATAATGTAATATCTTTATATAAATAATATACAGGCAAAACAATTCAGTACCTTTTCTACTTTGTTTGTCAATAGATTTTCTTTTTCATTTTGGTTAGTTTGATTTGAAAAGCTTTAAGTGTTATCAATAAAAAATATTGGAAGCAGTTTTTTATATAGATTGGTAAATACTATTCATATACATTTTCCCCAAATGTTCAATAATGATTATGGTCAAATCTCGACCACTGCACGTAAAATAAATAGCGTATTTTTGCTTTATATGGCCTGGCACCAATTTCGAAAATATTTGATTAGGTATGTATTTAATAGGTAGGCTTTAATTACTTAGCCAAAGCACACCGACTTCGAATATATTTGATTAGGTATGTATAGTAAATGAAAACTACCAATCAGTTATTTTTTACTTTTTAGTGCTTTTGTTTGAAGTCGGTTTTTATTTTATTGTTGAAAAGTTTTTATTTTTCCCTTTTTAGTGTAGACAGTAGTAGCAACGTAAGAATTCTAACGTATTAGGCTTGTCAAATCAAACAAAACAAGCCCAAACTCAAAGTATCTACTATTAGCCGTTGAAGAGTTCCACCTATCCACCTTCTGGCCTTACCATCAGATCAGGTCAACAATACCGAACCACTGTACTATCAACTGAAATAGAAACACTTGCAAAGTTTCAAGTTAATATGACAATTAGAAGTAGGTTAAATTCATCATTAGCTATTTTTCCACCCTTAGGGGTGGTATTTTTTTTTAAATTTAAATGGGACCAATCTGGAAGTATACACTTTCAAACAACACAAAAATTGTTCAAATCGGTTAATAAATAACGGAGTTCTGAGGTAACAAACATAAAAAAAAACATACAGTCGAATTGAGAACCTCTTCCTTTTTGAAGTCGGTTGAAAACATGTTCGTTACTTCTTCACGTTATAGCATAAGTTTAGATGAAATTCTTTTTGGGTGAAAAATTTTGATTTTGATTTTTATATCGTCCCACTGCTGGGCACAGGCCTCCCTTCAATACGAGGGGGACATATTATAATATACTCAACACAATCCTCCTCATATGAAATATTATTAATTCAATATTATTCTCTTTAAAAATCGATGAACATACCGACAGACATATGCGTTACTGATTTTTTACTAGTAAGTATAGTATTATATGATCTGTGCTAGTACATAATTCTTACGCGTTGTTTAGTTGACTTCAGCGTAAATATTTTGTAGTGTAGACATACATTAAAGTATTGCAAATGGTAAAACGATCTGTTTTCTTTAGCCCCATTTCACAATACGGAAACAATTTGAGCACAAAGCACTGGCGCTTATTGGTGTTTGCTAACGTCATGTTATTCGTATACGTTTTTAAATTTTATATATCCATACTAATATTATAAATGTGAAAGTAACTCTGTCTGTCTGTTACCTTTTCACGCTTAACCCACTGAACCAATTTAGATGGAATTTGTAATTGAGATAGTTTGAGAAAAAAGGACATAGGATAATTTTTATCCCGGAAATCAGGAGATGAAAAGGGGTGTGGCAGTTTGTATGAGGGATCAATCATTTCTCAATTATGGGATATAAAACTTATCATATCTATGTACGAGTATTTATTATAGTCTATTTATTCCATACAAACCGTCAAAACGTACCTAGAGACGAACCTAGCTAGCCTAATGTAGCTAGTGCACAATATAAATCAACTACAGACTTACCCAAGCCATACGAGTGTATAGACAGACCCAAGGGCCAAGGGTCTTTTATATTTAGAGTATTATACACAGAGGGCGCTGTTTTTTGCTACTTTTATTATCAACACTAATCCACGTGTTACTCCAGTGTACCAGTGTACTGAATTCCATTTAAATTATTTCAGCCGTTTCAGCGCTCAGGCTTAACAAACATACATACAAACAAATACAACTTCAAATTTTCACATTTATAATAATAATGTGATTAATAGTACTATATCCGCAAACAAATGATGCTATTTGATCGTAGAAATTGCTGTTTTAGTAGATTTGGTGAATTGGGTATTTAATACCATTTTCGCTATTGTACAGTAATTTGCAACGACTAAATATCAGAATGCCACAGTTGTACTACGAGTACTAAATATGAAATAAAAAATATGACTTTATAAATCATATTTAGTAGGTATTCGTAATACAATTTTTACAAAGTTTTGTGATAAAAGAAATTCACATAAATTATTTATTTATACGCAGTTTGTTAGAAAAGTGATATAATACGGTCGTTTAAAGACACAATGCGCTTTTTCCTAAACATTTTTCACAGACTAAAAATTATATAGATGAGTCGTAAATTTTATAGAAAGAACTTGAAAATAAAATAAAAACCAACTTCAAAAAAACACTAAAAAGTACAAAATAACTGATTGGTAGTTTTCATTTACTATAGATACTCGTACCTAATCAGATAATCTCGAAGTCGGTGCTAGCCGATACAAATCTAAACACTCAGAGACATCGAAAATATCTGATAAGTATCTATAGTAAATGAAAGCTACCAAGCAGTTTTTTTTTTATTTACAAGTGTTTTTTTCTAAAATCAGTTTTTTTTTAAGATTTTTATTTTCCATTTTTACTGTAGACAGTGCATAGTAGCAAAAGAAGAAGAAAGGATTTTAAAAATTCAGTAGGCAAAAGATAATTATCCCCTTTTTCTACTCTAAGGGTTGGATTTTTTTTTAATTTGAATAGCACCAACTTTGAGATATACTCTATCCAATCAAAAAAGAATTATCGAAATCAGACTTCACTGTAAAAAGTTTTGCGTGGTCAAACATAAAAAAAAAAACAAAATATATTATATGTCAAATTGAGAACCTTCACCTTTTTTCGCCGATTAAAAAGTCGAAAATAGTAGCGTGATTTCTCTGTTTATACTATTCTCGATTTTACCATACATGTTATTTAATTTGTTTAAGGAATAAGGGAAATTTTATAAAGGTATAGCTGTGAAATTTACAATTAAAAAAAATTGATTAACAATAAGTCATAAATTTTTTATATAAAATGTATTTTATAAATCATTTTAAATATAATTCCAAACTATCCTCAGGGTATATCCTCCTCTAAATGAAATCAATTTAGAATTGACGAAGACATGGTGTATGTGTGTTTATGGACACAAATAAAACTATACCTACACACAAATTAAAAACACATTCTCTTTTTTTATATCGATCAAAAAACAACGGGTTCATTATTTTTCGGTATGATCTAGAGGCGTCATGTGTAAAATAAATATGTACTAGCATTGCCCGCGGCTCCGCCCGCGTTCAGTTGACCAAAAACCAAATTCTGAAATGAGACATTTTCCCGCGGTATAAATTATTGTATATGTTGACCCGGATAACCAGCTATCACCATACCAAATTTCATCAAAATCCCTCCAGTGGTTTTTCGGTATAGATTCGGCCTCTGTATCGATAATAATGCCTATTTCAATAAGATTTTCCAAAAAATATTTAATGTACAGATTCGGCTTAGTTACAGTTTTATTATATGTATAGCTGTACGTGTAGCCTCATGTCGCAAAGATTCTTTAGAAATGCCATATTTCATCATGATCGGTTATAACTTTGACGATGAATAAGCACTAAAATGCCACACTACGAGTATATAATACAATTTAACTTTGTTTAGCTTAGTAGTCTACTTTGTTATTCTGAGATTATAATCAATTTTGTAAAATTTTAAATTACTTTGTTGAAAATTTGTTTCACCGATTTATATTTAACTTTTGTGTATTAAACAAACTTTTAATAGCTACCATATCACGTTACTATTAAACTTATATCTAAAAGACAGATGTGTATTTAATATTTTATGTGTTACGATATATTTTCGCATATTGCGAAATTTTTTACCGACTTCCAAACAGGAGGAGGTTCTATGTTCGTCTGTATGTAACTTTTATGTATATTCACCGATTTCTCGATACCATTCATCATATCATATTTACCTATTCGTCGGCTGGCACCGACTTCGAAAATATCTGAGTAGATATAGTAAATGAAAACCCCCGTTCAGTTATTTTTTACTTTTTAATGCCTGGAAGTAGGTTTTTATTTATTTTTTAAGTTTTTATTATAATTTCTTTTATCATGATACCTTGCAGCAGTAGGTATTATTTTTCCTGAAATTTATATAACCTATTTATTTTAATTTATATACAATGAGAGTATGGAATTTTTTTTTTCGAATTATTTTGTTAAAGTCGATTCTTAGTATTATTATTATTTCATTAACATCGTCAAAAACTTTAGTCTCTCCCGTGACCATGTTTGCTGTAAAGCATTTGAAAAGTCGCGCTGGGAACAAAAATTCGAAATAAAACAGCGAAAAAGTCCGAAAAATATTTTTATTTAAAATGTCAATTATTATTTGCGTAAAACTTAAAAATCTTATAAACTCGCAGCGATAGAAACAGTTTTAAACCGATTTGCATACAAGTCACGAATCCTAATAAGGATTATCCTATAAAGTTATTATTGGTTATTAAAGGTGAAAATCGATTTATCGCAAGTTTAAATTGCTTTGCGTAAAGTTACAGTCCAATTTATGTTGTCAGGTATATCCAGAAATATCGAATTACTCCGACTCCCGTGATGTAGCAGTTAAATATTCGATTTTTCAGATCACTTCAATCTACATATTATAATCGATTTGTTCACATTTTAATAAGTGAAATGTCGCTAACGAAAGTTATTTTAGTGTTTTGTGCTTTATGAAAAAGCATAGCATTTCCAAAAACCTTTATTTCACTTATTTCATTTTTTATTTTATATTTGCTTGCAAACCTCGTGCTAGAAATCAACAACAAGACAAGCATAATAATGTGTACCATTTAGAAAACATGAATTTAAATATATAATTAAGATGTAATATATATATTTTATGTTTGTTGGTCTAGCGATTTGGGTGTGCGGCTACAGGTCCGGAGATCCTGGGTTTGAGTCCCGGGTTACTGTGACTGGTTAGCCCGGATTTGAGAAGATGGTATACCCCTGTAAAAGCTGTCGGTCTAACAACTGATCTCGTCGATCGTGTCGAATTTTCCTCACCGTGGCCGAAATCGACCAGAAAGACATTAAATGTATGCTGTAGGTAAACAGAAAATATTGTTTATACTTAAACCACCCCTGACACATGCCCAACAAAACAAAAAAAGAATCATTCAAATTGGTCTAGCCATTTTTTGAATTTTAGCGGGACTAACGAACAGCAATTGATTTTTATATAATAAAGATATATTAGATACACTGTTAGTGATCTAAAAAACGTCGTTTCTTATAAGTATCCATGTACGTGACTTTATTATGTAAAAAAATACTTACCTAAAGACATTTCTTTTAAATTATACTCGCGAATAATATTATTTTTTTAGTGTAAAATTTTCGTCAAAGGTAAAACAATATTTATTTTTGATGTTAAACGCTGTAATTTTTGTAGACCTTTTCTATAGAAATCGTTAGCACTTTTCATAAATCCTGCCCAATTATAAAATATCAAATTGAAAAAAATTAGAAGAGTAAGAATTTTTGGCACGAATTACCTACTTATTTCGTAAGTACCACTGGAACCTTTTACATATATTCAGGTATGAACACAAAGAAAATATTATAATTGAAAACAATTATGTCAATATTTATCGCGAGACTTTAACATGCTTTCGAGAAGAAAAATTCAATTTTGTTGACAATAAAATATTTTTATTACGCATTTCATAGACCCTATATTCTATTTTATTACATTACCGAATTCTTTTAGTTAAACAATACGTGTAAAATATATCAAAGTAAAAGTGGATTATTTTTATTGAACATTTTTAGTACGACTAGAAAGTAGTATAAAATCAAAAATTTAGATAATCTAGTGTTAGTTATAAAAACAAAAGGTGACGCTGCCTCTATATTATATCTATACTATAGTATTATAAAGAGGTAAAGTTTGTGAGTTTGTAACGTTATAGTAAGTAATCTCTAGATATATATAGATTTAGATGAAATTTGGTAAAAAGATAGTTTGAGACGCTGGGAAGAACATAGGATACTTTTTATCCCGAAAATCATCCCTTGAGGATGTGAAAATGGGGATGACAGTTTGCATGGGGAATCAAGCTAGGGTGAAGCGAGGGTGAGTGGCCAGTTATTAATATAAAAGAACCTACAAAGAGCGTACTCAAGCGAAGCGATGTTAAGTCGCGAGTAAATAAATATAATCTAGAAAAAAATAGCACTTTTTTGTTATGATTTAACATATACTAAGAATAGTGTTAGTGGAAACTATCTCCATTATTTCGTTTTATCAGAGCGAGATTAGCTAACACCAATAAACACGTTTACCGCTAAAGGTGGAGGTCAAGATCAGACCCTTTTCGTTGCTACACGTTCAAACTTATATAAGAAACTATTTACCTGCGCTTCGTCCAACGTGAAAATGGTAAAAACTTCGATAGAAATATATATACATACTACATTTAATGTAGGATATAAGGGCAGATATCCCCGCCCAAAGATAATATTCAACCTTATTAGTCTCATTAGCGTCCTGTACGTGCTGTGTATTATTGCCCATATGGATTGAAGAAAACGTACATATTGTTGTATATACGTATATATAATATCATATGTGTGTATGTATATATCATTTTATATATAATTTTGTGTTTACATCCCGTCCAATTCACACTGCTATTTCCTACATCTAAAGGTTGCCTTAAAGAAATCGCTGTTTTAGCGGTAAGGCCGCCTCTTGTACACTTTCCTGTTACTGTAGTTTTTGTCTTCTTTTCGTGTGTGCAATAAAGAATTTTTATTATTTATTGTTCCTGGCACTTCTCTGATAGCAGAGTGGACTTCTCTGACAGCAGAGCAGAGTGGAGTCCATAGGTCAGCTGTTAGGGTATCGTGGTTGAGTTTGGACGTGCCATTAGGACAGGGAAGGTTCCGTTTGATTTAAGTAGGTAGTAGTGTGTTTTTCTAGCCAGTAAGTTTCCACTTGTATAAATTTACGCATACAAGTGGCGTGAATTCATTGCCCAATGTTAACAAAACAGATTTTATTCAAGTTAAGGGCTTACTTGCATTTGCAAGCAAGTATGACTAAAACAAGTACTAGTAGTGTTTGCTTTTAGATATTCAGGATGTCAGATAGATTTGTTAAATTAAATAAAATGTAATGTTTCTAAACAACTGAGATATTTAAAGTTATTTTGAAAAAAATGGCAAAATTTGGTAATATTTCGTATAAAAGAATATTGTAATTATTTGATTTAAAAGAAATAAGTTACGTTAGTTTTATTTTATAATTTATAGAATAGTAATAAATAGTAATAAGTTTTAACCAAAAAATACATCGCTTTGAACAAACAATAACTAGAAGGCACCAATACTACACAGTAAAACTGCAAAAGCGTGTTTGTCGAGCGAGCTACGTAAGTTGTCTCATAGAAATTGTCTCGACCGAAAAGTGAAATATTACTTTTTATGTTGACCCTTCATGTAATCACAAGACTAGACAAGATCACATTTTTCGATTTTAAAGTTGAAATTTTTTAAGGTTTTTTCGGAAAATATCATTCCATTATACATAAATTGTAGTATGTCAGTACCATATATTTTTTAGATTTCTATTCGTTAACGATTATAGAATAAATTACATTCCAACACCTCACACGAGAAATTCAAAATTTTGCAGATCATTATTGAAAATTGTATAATTTCGATTCGCACACATTCATAGGGTTGACAGAGAAGAGCTAAATGGTTTTCCTTTATCTTGATCTCCGAAACCAATATCTAAATTGAAGCCGCACAAGACAATCCTGGTAAATACATTTTCGCTGTCGTAGCATAATCTATACTAATATTATAAAGCGGAAAAATTTGATTTTTTGTTTGTTTTTACCGAATAGACTCCGAAATTACTAAACTAATTTAGATGAAATTTGGTAAGAAGATAGTTTGAAACCCTGGGAAGGACATAGAATAGTTTTTATCCCGGAAATCTTCTCTTAAGGGGGTGAAAATAGGGATGAAAGTTTGTATGGGGAAGCAACCCAAAAACAAATACTTTTTTTGGTAGATTCTTACTTTTCTTATTTTAATTTTTTTTATTTAAAGAATAAGCGGCTTAAGTTGAATGTTTCAAATAAAAACTAAGCTCCACTCCAAAGCTCTACGTCCTAGCACTTACGAGGTGTTAATTAACCTGATCCCCTTCACTTGACCCTGCAACCGTACAAGACTCTAAGCGTTAAGCTACTTTAGCGCAGAAATGAATTGAATTAAAAAAATATATTTGCTTTTAATTAATTTCAATAATTAAAAATTCAATAAATATTTTAATAAATGAAAGTTCAATCAATAACAAAACTAGAAAACTAATATTATAAAGTTAAAAGTAAGTACTTCTTAGGTAAAGGGCATAACAAGGGATAATACAAAAACATAATTACATTTAAATCAATAATATTGCTTAAATAAATAATAGTTATTATTAATTTTTAATTTTCTTTATCGTTATACATATTTTAATAATAGCAACACAAAATGATATTATTAAGTTTTTTTTTTAAATTGTAATATTTTTAATACTAACAGCTAAAATTAAATACACAATATTGCCGTATTTAATTAAAATATTAATTAAAAATTTTTAAATCATTTTTTAAAATTGTGGGTGAGCTAGCTGTAGCAAGTATACCTTGCCTTTGAGGTATCTAAACCTTAGTCTCTCCCGTGACCATGGATGCTGTAAAGCATTCGAAACGTCGGGAACCAAAAATCAAAATAAATCCGCGAAATAATCCGAAAAATAGTTTTATTTATAATATCACAATATAACTATAATAATATATACTTAAATTTTAACGCTGTTTTTATCTTACGGTTGTAAAAATTCCAAATTTTTAATTCTTTTTCTATGAGCAATAATCGCAACAGCCCTTAGGCAAAATAACTTTCTTTCTACAAACTATACCGCTAATGAAAAACTATAATACCTATGAGAATGGCATTTTATGGCAATTCTGTGCACGTAAAACATTATATCTATACATATAATAAAATTGTAACTGAGTCGAATTTGTACATTAAATATTTTTTGGAAAATCTAATTGAAATAGACATTATTATCGATACAGAGTCCGAATCTTTAGTTTTTAGAATTTTTGTCTGTCTGTCTGTCTGTCTGTTCCGGCTAATCTTTGAAATGGCTGGATCGATTTTGACGGGACTTTCACTGGCAGATATCTAATGTAATAAGGAGTAACTTAGGCTACTTTTATTTTAGAAAAAAAAAATAGGCTCTCACGAAAAAAAATTAAAACCAATGAAAAATTTAATATGGCATCTTAAAAACCACAGTAAACCAGTTCTTATCACATCTAATCTTTTACAACAGAACAAGGGTCCTACTTATAATTCTCGTCGCGAGTTATAAAGCAAAAAACTTCCAAAGCGGATTTAGAGGCATTAGAGAGCGACTTGCTAAAATATGAATATAATTTCGCTTACAGACATTTCAGTATAAATAATGTTGGAACACACGATTATACTACGTGATTTGTATTTCTAATGGAAATTATGTCAGTTAAATGAAACATCAGTCAACGTCTGGTGGTCGAATTCGACCATATTCATTATGAAGAATTTTTATATGGACAGAATTTACCTATCTATATAAGATTAAATCTTTCCAAAATGTATTGAAAACACTAAAACGCGACAATAGGTACTAAGAAAATCAGTTGATAAACAGAGGAGAAAAAGGTTCTGAACTATCTTGTTTTCGCCTATATATATATATATATATATATATATAATATATATATATATATATATATAATATATATATATATATATATATATATATATATATATATATATATATATATATATATATATATATATATGTTTATTGAGTATTTTTAAGACTATCAGGGACTATACATATAATAAAATTCTAACCGAGTCGAATCTTAAACAAAAAAATAATCCACCCCAACAGGTGGATTTTCTTAGCGCGTTAGTCATTCATATTCATTACGCAACACTCTTTGAATGGTAAGAATTTACGTCATACTCAATAGGAATATATACTTTTATCTCATCTCATAAATAAAATAACATTGCAAATAACTCGAGTTTCATAAGCATTTATTACAAGTCTATCCAGATTTTATATACGTATAAAGATGATAATTTCTCTCTTACGACGTTGAAGTATTGCGCGAGGTCCTTTTAATATGAAGATAAACGTATATTGAAACCGGTGACTTTTATTAGACGAATGCCATCTTATTTTTTGACAAGCTTACAACTAAAGGTAAACAAGGTAGGTACTAAATTTCCGAAAAAAGCCGTAGTAAAGAAGAAAAAGCTTCTTTTATACTGGTCATTAGCGACTCACACTCGCTTCGCTCGGGTTCATCCTTAGATACGCTTTAACGGTTAGTATGGAATAGATAGACATATATATTATTTAATATATAGCATATAGCCTTCTTCAATAAATGGGCTATCTAATGCAAAAAGAATTTTTCAAATCGGATTAGTGGTTCCTGAGATTAGCACGTTCGAAGAAACAAACAAACAAACTCTGCCTCTTTATAATATTAGTATAAATGAGTTAGAGCTACTGATAAAATAAAAACTGACAATATAGTTTTTTTTAAAAAAAAGGAATTAGAATTTGAGTAAAGCTCGTTTTTCATCATTTCGAAACTTTCATCCCAACTATAAAGAAGAAAATTATAAAGGAATTTGAATACAATGAAATAGATTAAAACGTTATGAATATACTTAACTGTTTTGTCTTTGTTTCAATAAAAAGTGATTAAAAAGGCTACTTTTCTTTAGAAAATGGTTGATTGAAATTAGAATGCGAAACGCTTTCAACTTGGCAGTGAGAAGGAAATAAAATTCCTGGCATATTTTGAAATGAAATAAATCAGTATTAACTAGAAGCTAGAGCATAGGAAAAAAGACGTCGAAAGATAATTCAAAAGCTTTTTAAAAATTATACACATGCTCTCAACTGTTCCGAGTTGATATGAATGACATTTGAAAAGACAGTAGAAAATGCTTAGTAGATTAAGTATTTACCCAGAGTTACAAAAGATTTATATATAAAAAATGGGGACTTTGAAGTAATTTATTTTGCAATGAATCATAAATATAAATATGTTGGGACATTAACACACAGCACCATCTAGTTCCATGGTAAGCTACGAGGCTTGTGTTATGGATACCGAATAGTTGATACACTACACATATATAACTTTAAATACATACATATTTTAAAATTTAAATATAAGCACCTATGACTGGAGTACAAATATTCGTGCTCATCACGAAATGAATGCCTCCAGCGGGACTCAAATCCGCGACCGCTGGCACAGCAAGTAGGATCACTATAAACTGAGCCAAACGTGTCGTGTCAAATAATAGTAATATAGTATAATAAAATAGATAATAATATCTATGTATATATAAATACACAGTTTGGAAACAGATAGGTTTATTGAATAAAATGACAATATATTTTTTATACTTTATTGAAATTAATCTACTAATTTTAATATCAGATGTCAAATAAATCGCCGTCTACCATCCCAGAAAATTAGAACAAAGACATGAAACATTCTTAATAATTTGGATCTTATTATATCTGTGCATAATATATTTAAATTAATGGACCAAAAGTGCAATGAAAGAAATTTAAATCAATAATTGTAGAGTCAATGTAATTTTAAAAAATACATGCTAGTTATTAAATAATAATAACAAATGTTCGTCTAAGCACTATAGTCTACCAGTAACATAATACACTACAGATAACGCTAAAGCTCCTTAATAGCTACTAAACAAAGAGAGGAAAGAAAGATGCTTTATCTTTTTCTATTTATATAGAGATATGAGAGAAAGAGAGAGAGAGAGAGAGAGAGAGAGAGAGAATAATTTCGTTGTTTTCAAAAAAATTGTATAATCAGATATTTGAATTTAATCAAGATAACTTGGTACGTATATTTCTGAAACAACATCTGCAGTTGAAAGGGAAACCTGTGCATCAGCTGTCAACGCCATATTCCACGGCTTTTCCAGAATGATTAGAATACAAGTAAAATTAATTAAATATTATCTAAAGAGTGTATTTTTTATTTTATGCTATAATATTCAAGACACAAAAAAAAGATATTTACAATATGTTATACAATACAATACAATATGTTATACGTACTAGCTAAAAAAAAGCTAGCTAATAAAATCCCTTACGTACTATCGACTTACCGTCGCTTTATCTGAGTTTATGAGTTTTAATTTTTTTGCAGGGAGCTCTAATTCTTTTTCTAAAATAAAAGTAGCCTAATATTACTCCTTATAACTTCAACTATCTGTCAATCAAAGCCCCATCTAAATAAGTTCAGCCATTTCGAAGATCAGCCGGAACAAATAGACAGGCAAAAATTATGAAAATTGTTTTATGTTTTTTAAATATCGTATATACTATTAAATGCATTTAGTAAAAAGCTGTTATTTTGATATTACAGACACTTCTTTTCTATTTATTCTCTTATTTATGTGAATAGATGTACATACATAATAATTATTATTAATAATAAAAATAAGTAATTTTAATTTGTATTAAAACGATTATTTTAACATTATTTATGTTTAAATACGTAGTTATCATCTCTTTGCTCTATACTTAGGTTAAGACTCCGTCACAAACTTACCAGTCAGGCACAGGTGGCTGTTACGATAGCCTCAAAGGTTGTTCTGATAATATGCCAACGTTATTGTTGAACATCCACATTGTTTGCAACGTGACAATTATTCCATTTCCAGTATATTTTTCTATGACCTGTTTTTTTCTTACACACGTTACAATGTAAATAAAATTTACAATATATAATAATATTGATATATGTAGCGGTAGTCCAGTTGTAACGCGATCGCTTGGAAACCCGAGTAAAACGGGTTCAAATCCCGGGTCTCGCACCTCTGATATTTTCATGTCCGAATCATTTCCAACATGATTACCACTTGTCTTAACGGTGAAGGAAAACATCGTGAGGAAACCTGCATGTCTGAGAGAACCTAGTAGTAGTCTATTTTTCGTAGCCAAAGAAAATGTTTTCTTTAATGTATCCAAATATTCAATTTATACTTTAAAAAAAACATTCAGACATTTTTTTTATTTATAATTTTGTTATTGTAGTGAGGGTCGTTAATTGTGAAGCTCTTAATTATTTATCTATAATTTATGATGATGATGTTCTCCTGACCGATTCCGGCCAAGGCGGCCAATCTTATTGAGACTAGCCAACTGCCCAGGATATATTATAGTGCTCAAGTGTACGCGCAGACACAAGTGCACTCTCTATTCCTATCACTGTCATACTCCGGTGGGACGACTGTTCGACACGACCGGTGAGAGTTAAGGCGCAGGACCGACTTCTTTACGTGCTCTCCGAGGCACGGGAATGAAACACCGCCAACTTCCCAACTCCGTGCTGTTACTGAGGCTTACTATACAGAAATACTCAATAACTAAACTTGGCCCGACCCGGGACTCGAACCCAGGACCTCCGAGTGTGCAGCCCGTACACCACTACCGCCGTACACCACCGAGGCAGTTATATTATCTATAATCTATATATTACATAGAAAGCTAATTACTGTTACGTAAAGAGTTTTCAGCCGAGATGCGGTCAAATTAAGTTACAGATCACGTACAATTACGTTTAGGTACGTGACATTGTACCTTGAAGACAATATTTGCTTCTCGCACACACTTCACGTATACGCAAATATTACGGTAGAGTCTGTATGGAATATCTACCGAAAGCAAAATAGATGTAAAAAATAAGATTATTCTGACCTTAAATGAAGTGCTATATAGATTCTGAAATTAAATTGATGACTCTCCTTTGGTATGTTACGCCAATCTGTTCTCTTAGTTACTTTCTTAAATAAAACCGCTGAAAAGATTTTGATAAAACTTGGTGAGTGTGTAGGTTGCATTCTGGAATCGGATATAGGTCACCCCTGAACCCCGCCCCGCATATCGCGAGAGCGAAGTCGCAGGCAAAAACTAGTAGGTTATGAATTATGAGAATTCCTATGTAAAGACAATTATATGTGGCCTGTGCTAATTTCTTATTTACTCATAAAAAATAGAACTATCACAATCGATTCATAAATGGTGGATATGGCATTATGTATTTTTCATAAAATTTTAACGTATTATACATTTATTGTTAAGACAAATAACATCTATACTAATATTATAAAAAGGCACAGTTTGTTTGTTTATTTGATTGAACGCGCTAATTTCAGTACTAATAGTCCTATTTGAAAGTTTCTTTGTATTTATTTAATATTTTTTATTTATTTATTCATTCATTTATTAATTTATTCATTTACCAAATACAAAAAAATAAATTATACAAAACTAAGGCACTCGTACAAACTTAACTTGTATTACGGGCATCTTTTTATATTAGATAGCCGTAACCGTTAAAACGTACCTAGGGACGAACCCGAGCGAAGACAGGGTAAGACGCTAGTTAAGGGTATAAAATAAATTTATTTTCTATATTACTCTTACATTTCATTGAAGTGTTATAATAATTAATAAATAAAAACTCGCATAAATGAACCTTTTACATGAATGGTACTAATTGAAATATAACAATTATTTATAGAGTATTGCAGGTTTTCATGTTAGTTCATTGTTTTATATTATTTTTATAAACTTTTATTTAATTTGCAATTTTTGTTAGTTGGTATGTTTGTGTATGTCAAATCTTGCGAACTAAATTAGTTCCATTTCCTCTTTATCCTACAGAGTTGAAATTTTACATGTTGGTTCATTTCCAGTGAAAATTACTTTTTATTGCTAGTTACTTTTCCTGCTAGAGAGAATCGTGTATAGACTACAGTCACTACACACGCACAATTTTATATGTGGTGGAACATGTACATAAATCTCTTAGATGGGTTATTTTTTTTTGTATCATTTATTTGCACTACCTATTTTGCTTTTTCAATGATTCCCAGCGGAACACTTATTGAACATAGATTAAAAATCTTTAAAATTCAAATAATATTATCGGTTTCGTTTCAAGGTAAGTAATTGCATTATTACGAAACATTTCTGTATTATTTCCAGTCTGCTGATATGGAAACAAAGGCATTCTTTAAGCTAAGTTTAGACTACGACACAAATTGCGACATAAATGTGTCACAATAAACGCAATTAGAAACACTCGCGTTCACACATAGACACTCGGTGTATACACTGAGTGTACCGTATATAATGTCTTAATATAAACGAGACCTTAGTCTAAAGGAAGCTTTATCTTATTCGAAATTGAATTCAAGATAGAAATCGATGGGAATCGATTCTTCATAATTACGCACAATGAGATGAGAATAATAACTATGGTCTTTAGACTCTTTAGAGTATATTACATATTTTCTATTATTTTTTATAAGTGACTAGCAGAACCCGTGGCTTCGCTCGCGCTAAAACTACAAAAAAAAACTATAAAAAGGTAGGTACCTAGGTTTCATACAAATTTTCATCCCCTATTTTACCCCCTTATAGGATGAATTTCGAAAAATGCTAAACATTTATTTATTTATTTGTGTCTAAGAGCATAATACCAAGTTTCAAGAAATTCTGACCAGAAATAAATTTTTGGATTGTATTATAACTTGTTTTCCTGTGGGAACGAGATGATCTCCCGCAATAAAAAGTAGCCTATGTCACTCTCCAGCTCTTCAACTGCCTTCACACCAAAAATTACGCCAATCCGTCACTCCGTTTCGTCGTGAAAGAAAGACAAACACACAAACAAACGCACTTTCACATATAAAATATTAGTATGGACTCTATAGTAACACTTTTAATTTTAAGCTATATTAAAACGAGTTTAAAGTTATAATAAATAGCTAACAAGTTTGACTTCAAAGCAAGCAAATTAAGCCCGTAAATATTTGTAAACTACGCAAAGTACGAGCATAGCTGAATAGCATGCTTAGCTTAAAATATTTTGTACTTACAAACTTGTTCATACTGCACTATGCGGAAATCGTTAATTTATGAACATTTTATACTGTTCTAAGCCAAGTTAGGTTTTAATAAAACAACATACTTTAGTTAGATAAAGACTAATTTTTACCTGTTGTATGTGTTTGTGTATACGTGTACAGACAGATGGACACCAATTTAATTTAAAAAAATTTAGCTTATATAATACTAGCAGAATCCGCGGCTTGGCTCGCGCTAAAACTACAAAATAACTCTAGGTAACTCTAGGTAACGGTAGGTTTCATATAAACATTTATCCCCTATTTTAGCCCCTTATGGAATGAATTTCGAAAAATGCTATTTATATAATTGTATATTTATTTAATTGTATTGAAGAGCATTAGTATCAAGTTTCAAGTAATTTTAATCTTAACTTTTTTTTTATTATAACGTGTTTCCCCTTTCTCTAACTATCTCCACACAAAAAATTACGCCAATCCGTCACTCCCTTTTGACATGAAAGAAGGACAAACAAACAAACAAACAAACAAACAAACAAACAAACAAACAAACAAACAAACAAACAAACAAACAAACAAACAAACAAACAAACACGCTTTCACATTTATAAATGTCTAAATATTTACCATCTCTCGCTAAACCCTCATCTTTTTATCAATTTTATACTCATGTATGGTAACCGCTTGTAATAACCGAATGGAGGCCGTCTCCATTTAATCATGCATTATTCAGTATGGCTGGACCGATTTGAATATAACTTTTCAGTTGTGTTGAAAATAAAGGTAAACTTTGTAAGGCCAAGTAAATCCAAAGATAGTATCTTAATTAAATCACCTTGTTAAATACTTTAAAACGTTTACTTACTATTACGTTTTCAACTAATAATTGAACACTCTCACTCAAAATCCCTTAGAATTAATAATTCTAAGCGTGAAGAGTAGTCTATTTATTAAAAAAAATCGATAATTTATTTGAACTTGGCGATGATATCGAGTAATGTACGCACAAATAAGTATAGGTACAATCGAATTAAACACCGCTTCCTTTCGGTTCGGCTATGGCGAATAACTCATTAGACCAGCCAATAAAGGATATTATGTGCAGTGGGCATAGATGTGAATTTAGGTATCTACGAGATATGAAGATATTCTACCATTCATATTAATAGATCACAGCTGCTATTAGCGTTTTTTTTAATTTTTTAGAACCAAGCTCAAAACTGATTGATGTAAAGTAACATCTAAATAAAAAAAAAATAAAAAAAATTAAGTATATTATCAGAGTGTAAGTTAGTATTATTTTACTTTAAGGTTATATATACAATCCAAGACCAAACTTTAAATGTACCAAAGGTAAAATCAGTTAAAACCAACAAGTGAATTGGCTCCAATTTGCAGTTACAACTTACAGCTCGGCATTTACTTCGGCAATATAATAAAATTAACATTTGCTAATTGTATTATTGGAGCATTTTCATCTTGCCCTTTTTTAAAATAATATTAATATTGTAAGATATCTAAAAGTATTTGGTTATTTCACTAGTTTTGACAGTTTTTTGATTATCTATACTATTAAAATAATATAGAGGTGAAGTTTGAGAATTGTGAGTTTGTGACGTTGTAGGGGGGTAATCTCTGGATTTGCTAAGCCAATTTAGATGAAATTTGCTAAGAAGATAGTTTGAGACCTTGGGAAGGATACTTTTTATCCCGGAAATCATTTCTTAAAGGGGCGAAAAGGGGCATGAAAGTTTGTATGGGGAATCAACCTAGGAACTCATTGGTTATGTGAGACTCACTAGCATGAGAAACCACTACTACCTATTAAATCCAAACGGAACCTCCCCTGTGCTTATGAGGCGTTGTAGAATCACTTACGCATTCAATCACGACGCCCTGCCAAAGCAGACCACAACAACCAAGGGGTTGCTCCCACCATGGCCACTCTGCTATCAGAGACTTACTAGGAGCATGTACAGCTCTCCTAGGTGGGTCCCGTCCAAGCGAGTCTCTTAACTTCACGCCCGGCTTGATTGTCGGACACTGATAAGCCCTCCCATCACGACAAGGTGATGTGTGTGACGACAAGTAAGACAAAAGTCACACTGAAAAGAAAATTCTTTCACTTTAATCACCGCTTAAACGTTAAGTACTTAGGTATACTAAAACTATATCTGATTATGGTAGTCGTAATAGCAAAGATACGCGTTTCCTAGTTGCAATGGTTTCTACACAAAATAACGGTTAGTGCGTTAGCGGCCACACGCCGGAAATGCAGGCTCAATTTGCATTAAGCAATTTTTAATGTAGTTTATATCAAAAAAAATTATACTTTATACTAAACGCTATATATATATATATATATTATTTTATACATTATTTTTTCTTGTTCTTGTCTTTCTTCCTCAATCTTGAAAACAGTCGTAAATCGCTTAGCAGTATCTTTATTTGTAAATTGTATTTCATGATTGCCCAACATCAAAGTAGGTACTCGATTCGATTATATTTGTTTTATGTGTATCTTCAATAATTGCTAACTGATTTACTAATTCATTTTTAATAAACACAATTTAAAAAATAACCAAAGTAATGGAGGTACTATCACCTCAAGAAAATCAGTAACGAAAATAAAATATAATATTAATTATTTAAGCCACATAATTGTTTTTTTTTTCTTTATGGTTATCAATAAAATAATGGCAACACTAAATATAGATTACTAATTAATGTTTTTAAAATTGTAATAATTATAATAATAACAGCAAAAATTATATAAATAATATTCCATATTCAATTAGAAAACTAATTAAAATTATAAAAATGTTTAAAGACAAAAATATTGGTGCAATTTTAAAATTTTTGAATTCATTTTGTTATTTGTGGTTAGGCTGTCTGTAACAACAATATAATACCTTTAAGACATAATATATAAATATTACATTTGAGACTAACCTAACCTAACACTAACTCAGTCTCTCCCGTGGCCATGATTGCTGTAAAGCATTCGAAACATCGGGAACCAAAAACCCATAAATCCGCGAAAAAATCCGAACAGATAGTTTCATTTAAAATGTCACATATTCGCGTAAATCTAAGAAAGTATTAAATTATATTATGTTTTAACGTTTAGTATAGATTTCTGAGAGATCAGATATTTTCCCGCAGTAAAAAATATCCTATATATTGGACTCGGGTAACCAGCTATCATCATACCAAATTTCATCAAAATCTGTCCAGTGATTTTCTCGTGATGCGTTCTCAGACAGACAGACAACAATTCTAAAAACTATAGATTCGGCCTCTGTATCGATAAGATGTGCCAAAAAATATTTAATGTACAGATTCGACTCAGAATTTTACTATATAGATTTATAGAATTATTTTCATCATTTCATTTCCGAGACCCTACAGGTAACAAGTTTAGAGGAGCAATTAAAGCTAGTTAGTACGTTAACACGTTCAATTTGCGCTTACTTTGATCATGTAAAGCCTACTTAGAAGTTTTAATTAGTTTTATTGCCTTAAAGCTCTTTCAAAGCTCTTTCTGTTCTCTTCTTTTGCCTTCAAAACTTTTGCTAATTTTTATTTAGTAATATAAAAATAACAGGAAAAACCACTACTCGTCGTGAAATTCGATTAAAAGGTTTTTTTAAATGATTCGTTTAAATTATTGCGATCTAGAGAAAATTCAAGAATATTGTCTGGTGTCATAACTCTACTGAGGACATGATACCTATGTATGATATGGTATAATTTTATGGTGTCACTACTCTAAAGATGACGTGATACATATGTATGATATGGTATATGTAATTTTATAGATACTCCATCCCGAACAAAGAATTTGGACAGCCCTAATTTGGGCTATTTTCGTACACCAGCTATAGCTAATTCTTCAAGAATATCAGTAAAATTACGGAAATTTCATTTGATGACGCATATTTTAATTTTTCTTTACTTAAAGTAAGCATTTTGCATAAACATAATATGTACCGATAATTTTAACTTTGTTACGCGTTTTTCTTTTATCAATTTTACATAAATAAAAAAAACGATATATATAATATTACTAGTGACTCACCCTCATTTCATACAAAATTTCATCCCCATTTTCACTCCCTTAAGCGACGATTACGGGGATAAAAACTATTCTATGTCCTTCCCGGGGTCTCAAACTATCTTCTTATCAAAATTTAATCAAAATCGATCTTGTAGTTTCGGAGCTTATTCCGT
Source organism: Brenthis hecate (assembly GCA_951806755.1). Classification (NCBI taxonomy): domain Eukaryota; kingdom Metazoa; phylum Arthropoda; class Insecta; order Lepidoptera; family Nymphalidae; genus Brenthis; species Brenthis hecate. The sequence goes on along the minus strand of OX638265.1, from coordinate 5,070,555 downwards.
ACAAAGAAACAATCAAACAATAATAATATTATATAACTAGATGAGATGAATATTAACACTTTTCTTTAAAGATTACAAAGGGACCATAATGAGTACTAATATTACGTTCCATTTCATGTCGTAGGGTATAAGCAAATACGTTTTTCTTTAACATAATAAAACACTAAAAGCAGTTGAACACGAATGTACTCGTATAAAATATTTATGAGTTTCCAGAACCTAATTTATTTCTCAGAAGTTCAAAGCATTTCCGTGAAGCGTTAGCTATTATAGCTGTCAGCGTACACAATGACATGGACAGTTTGTTAAAATAACATCCCACTCCTCTCGTCGCCGGACATCGGATACACGGGGTGTGGCCTCACACTTGTTAGCAAGTTATGGGCATTACACGATCGTTCTTTCCATTGTGAAATATATTGTGAACTAGCATTTCTCTGCGGCTTCGCTCGCCTAGTTTATATATCGTAGGAGCAAATTATGTAATCAGTTCTTTCTCTTACGCTGGGCAAGGGCTTGCCCTTAAGGGGGGGTCACTCGATAGTCCACCATGCTAGCCAAGTGCGACTTGGCGGACTTGACGTGTCTTTCGAACGCTTACTAGGTTTTTTCAGACATGCAGGTTTCCTTACAATGTTTTCCTTCGCTGTAAAACAAGTGGTCAATCATGTAAAATATGAAAAATATGTGATGAAAATATGTATGTGCGAGACTCGGGATTTCAACCCGCTTCACTCCGTTTCCCAAGCGACCCCATTAGTATTTGGCTACTACTAGTCTACGACAAAATTAGTATATCATGTATTATCATAATATTAAAATGATAGAAAGACATTGCACGATGTACACAATACAATTTTTTGTAGGGTTAAAAAATAAATAGCACAAAAGAGACTGTCCAACTAACTACCTCTCGTTATCTCATAAAGCTTAGCCAATTATGTTAAAAGTAAACAAATGCCTCACAATTATACTAAATTTTCTAAGAGTACATGATGGAAAAATAATTTTAATGATACTCCTATCTTTCAAAGTCCGCGAAATAAATAACAAGAACGTTTTCGTATTATTATAATCCATACTTCCATACTAATATTATAAATGTGAAAGTGTGTTTGTTTATTTGCCCTTCTTTCAGGTCACAACGGAGTGACGGATTGGCGTGATTTTTTGTATGGAGATAGTTGAAGGGCTGGACAGTGACATAGGCTACTTTTTACCGCAGGAAATTATCTAATTCCCACTGTAAAACACGTTATAATATAATCAAAAAAAAAATTTACTATCAGAATTACTTGACACTTGGTATTCATTAATGCTCTTAAATAAAATTAAATAAATATGTGTTTTAGCATTTTTTGGAATTCATCCTATAAGGGGGTAAAATAGGGCAAGAAACTATCTATTTTTTTGTAAATAGTGTAGTAGTAGTGTGTTGGTTCTGCTAGTTATTATATTCTTATATAATATTATAAATGCGAAAGTTTGTGAGTATGGATGTTTGTTACTTTTTCACGCCAAGAGAAAGATTATAGTCTGGAATAACACACGAGCTACTTTTATCCCGTAAAACTGTACGTTTCTGTGGGATATGTTTTTTTTTGTTGTCCTAGAGGCAAACCCGAACTTTTCTGTCAAAAATAAAGCTAAAAACCATACCAAACAAGAATGTATAAAGTTATTATATTAAATGAGCAATTATTGTATATACTCGTATGTATATTATTTCATGTATCTTGGAAACGGCTCTAAAGATTTGGATCAAATTTTGTATTTCGAAAAAAAAAACGCTACTTTAATACTATTTCCGGAAAAAAACAAGAAAAAAAGTCGAACGTAAATCGGTTACCCAGGTATTATTATGTAAACTGCATAACAAAGTATAAATACGTAGGTTAACTCGCAAAAATTTTCCCATTAACGCGTACCCATCGAAAGGTACAAACGAAAGGGAACAAGTAAATACTTTACTATCCCGAGATTCTGAACATTTTAATCTCAAGCTCCTAAGCATCTACGACACGAGTGATAAATGAATAGAACATTAATTTAGCAGGTACAAAATAAAAGGTTCATTTAGTTACGTCCCGTTATATTACTCGTATATCCGTGGCTTTCTATTATATCACACACTTTTCTACTTAAGATGTAAACACATTTTATCAAAAACTTACTCAATTCAAAAGTAAATGAAACAAATTGCACGATGCAATGTCCGTTAATGCCGATATAAGCTAGCTCAAAATAATTGGAGTCTGTTCGTCCTTTAATAGGACGAATAAAAAATAATTATTCGTCCGTTATAAAATATATAAATTATAGATAAAATAAATAAGCAGAATAAATAGCTCGGCTCAGGTGGGTTAAGGTCATTTCTTTTTTGCAAATAGAAACTTCTACACCTAAAAATCATTTATATTACATTATAAAACAAAAACACTGGTTGATAATCGTCAATACTCGGACGAATAGCAACAGCCAAAAATCATATCTATACTAATATTATAATGAGGTAAAGTTTGTGAGTTTGTGAGATTATGAGTTTGTGACGTTGTATGGGATAATCTCTGGATCTACTGAACCGATTTAGATGAAATTTGTTAACAAGATAGTTTGAGACCCTGGGAAGGACATAGGATATGTTTTATCCCGGAAATCATCCTTTGAGCGGGTGACAATAGGGATGAAAGTTTGTATTGGGAATCAAGCTAGGGACGAACCCGAACAAAGCGGAGGGTAGTCGCTAGTAACTAAATATGATGAGATAACGTATGTAGTTTATGAAATAAATTATTCAAAACTTACTTTAAAAATTGATAATATGTCTAAGCTGAAATACCCCAATAATGAAAATCAAATCTGAACTGGTAATATCCTTAGTAACATCCTATGCCTTTTCAATCAGAGTAAGAACATGAACATTAATTAAATATAACGAGAACCCTACGAACTGAAGAAATGATCAACGAATTAAGTCCCCTCCACTTTACCTTTCACTATCTATTAATGTGATTACTCTATATAATTTGATTGGAAGTCCGCTCTATAATTTAGCGGAACTGTAATCTCAGATTAATTTCCTACATGATAAGGACAGAAGGCCTGAACAGTCTACTATAAACTCGAAAGGGGGTAAATATTTTGAAATTGGCCATTTGAGTGGTAAACATAATTCTTGAGAATACCTACTTAAGTTGGAGTTGCTGTAGAGTGAAATAAGCACTTGACCATTTTTGCAAGTGTTTATGATATCGCTTTGTTTATTTATTTATGTTTTTGTGCAATCATAACTTAAAAACATGCATTTCTGAAATACAATATACTATCCAATCAAGTGGGCTGTTTTTTCAACCGACTTCAAAAAGGAGGAGGTTCTCAATTCGACTGTATTTTTTTTTTATGTTTGTTACCTCAGAACTCCGTCATTTATTAACCGATTTGGACAATTTTTGTGTTGTTTGAAAGTGTATACTTCCAGATTGGTCCCATTTAAATTTCAAAAAAAAATACTACCCCTAAGGGTGGAAAAATAGCTAATGATGAATTTAACCTACTTCTAATTGTCATATTAACTTTAAATTTGCAAGTGTTTTTATTTCCGTTGATAGTACAGTGGTTCGGTATTGTTGACTTGATCTGATGGTAAGCCCAGAAGGTGGATAGGTGGAACTTTTCAACGGCTAATAGTAGATACTTTGAGTTTGGGCTTATTTTGTTTGATTTGACAAGCCTAACACGTTGGAATTCTTACTTTGCTACTACTGTCTACACTAAAAAGGGAAAAATAAAAACTTTTTAACAAAAAATTTTAGTGCTTTTGTTTGAAGTCGGTTTTTTTAAATAATATTATAGTGCCAAAGATCTGTGTCAGAAGGTGATCATAGAAACTATTTATGTATACGGGTAAATAAAATTGAAGTGTCTGTTTGTAATGTCAAATAACAGCCTTTTACTTAATGCATGTGAAAGTATATACGGTACATATAAGAAAAACTATTTTTAAAATTTTTGTCTGTCTGTCTGTTTGTTTCGGCCTATCTCCAAAACAGCTGGACTAATTTTGATGGGACTTCCACTCCTGTTATAAGGATTACCTTAGGATATCTCTATTTTAGAGTTTACATTTAATTTACAAGAATTGCTCGTTTAATATTATAAAATAAAATATGTATACTTTAAAACATACAGATTAATTATAAATAACAACGAAAATCTATGATGAACCTATGAACCTTAATCCATAATATTTGTAATAATGTCAATTCATATTAAGGAAATAATTTTATACATATATTCACGAAGTTTGAACTGTTATTTATTATTTCACCACATTTACATTATGTGTTCAATAATAATTAATTCCGTAATAGCTCTCAGAAACTATAAATAATAATTTAAAATGCAAATCACTAAAGTTAAATAAATAAATAAATATGTCAGGACATTAACACACAACACCATCTAGTTCCATGATAAGCTACGAGGCTTGTGTTATGGATACCAGATAGTTGATACATTTACATATATAACTTGAAATACATACGTATTATAAATAAAAACACCCATGACTGGAGTACAAACATTCGTGCTCATTACACAAATGAATGCTCCCAGCGGGACTCGAACCTGCGACCGCTGGCGCAGCAAGTAGGGTCACTACAAACTGAGTCAAACGTGTCGTCTACTGTGTTAAATATAAATTACGGTTTTATAATAAAAAGCATTTATAAATGACGCCAATACCTATTACATTTAATATTTTTAGCGCTCACTATAATATAATACATACATACTTATTATTATCCACAGAAATAGAAATAATTATTATTATCCACACTGGGGCCGAATCTATTGCTTTTAGAATTTTTGTCTGTCTGTCTGGGTACTAATCACAAGAAAACCACTCCGTCCAGTGATATTATTTTGATGATATTTGGTATGGTGATAGCTGGTTATCCGGGTCAACATATAGGATACTTTTTACTACGGGAAAATATCTCACCACTGAGAAATCTATACTAACCGTTAAAATTGTATCTAGGGACGAAGATGACAGGAGCGAGGATGAGTCGCGATTATGTATATGTAAATGATATTGAACATAAAAATGTAAATTACGTTCAGCTCATTAAGCTCATATAATAATGGCTCCTATACCTGGTCTCTAATAAAATAAATAACCATAAATAAATATTTAAAAACCATAATAATATTTTAAATGCTCTATGGACTAAATAACTGATAATTCACATATTAAATACATATGTATACATACATGTGTACATGTTGAGACGTTCTCACGGAAGTCTTCTTAAAACTTCCCAACACTGAATTTTTCTCGTCTTTCTTTTAATGTCTAGGAAATCTCATACGATTTCAGCAGTCAACATCATTAGATTGGTACTCGGTAAGCGTGAAATTTCACACTGGAGAGCTATCAAAGCGTTGCTTGGCAACGACAGAGCATTCCAAATCAATGATTCGTAAGGCAATTCAATTGAGAACTATTAGCAGAGATATCGGCGTTTGGGTGTAAAAAGTGGGTATATTATAAACATTTCAAAACACAGCTAACGAATATTAAATAACAGTAGATTTCGCTAACTATTATTTTGTTACAGTCCTTAATACTCTATAATTCAAAAATTACTTCATGTATACGTACTTCGACAACAAGTAGTATTGACCATTCAGCTCATGTTAGCCTATTTCTAATCTAACAAGCGGTTCAGCTTGCATGGAATGACTATAAAAACCATCCTGTACTATACACACTCTTTTTTTAACGTTGGGAAATGTTTTAAGTATACCGTCTGCATACATACACGTGGTTATCTACCCACAAAACCCAACGGAACCTACCCCGTCTTAATGGGGCACCGCAGGATCGCTTACGCGCTCAACCACTATGCCCCGACGCGACGGCAGGTTTACCGAAGCAGACCACAACAACCATCGGGTTGCTCCAACAGTCCACTCTGCTATCAGAGATATACCAGGAGCAAACCGCATGTTATACCACTCACCGAAGTGGACCACCTCCCTGTGCGTTTCTTGGCTTCGCGCCCGGCTGTATTGCCCGACGAAACTGAGTCCCCTCACTACGCCAAGTTGAACGCACGCTGGGGAGATGCTATATACACCCTAATCCATCTTACGCTAGTAAATGGTTTTCGGACAATCGTTTCAGAGAATAACGGAACAAAGTAATAGACAGATTCTTTATTGATTGTTTACGGTTTGCTATGGAATAAATAAATATTTAGGATCAATTTGGAGAAAGTACTTCAAAATTTACAGATATTTCTATTATAGATTAGCAATTAAAAGCATTTATTCTTTAACTATCTTTTAACTCTCTTGATTCGTTTCTAGCATATCGGGCATGGTAGTCAGTGTGTACCCAGTATAAAAAGGCCGTAACTTTACACGTTCCTCTTAACAAATTACTTTATAAAGTACAAATTTACTATCCAAAAATTAGATCAAAGTTTACATTTCTTACTAATCGAACTACTATACATGCGAAAATTTGTATGTGTGTATGAGTGTGTATGTTTTTCTATCACTTTAAAACGGCTGTATGGATTTGGATAAAATTCAGTACACGGATAGTCTATGACCTGGAGTAATACTGCCACTGTTAAACCTAGGATAAGTCGTTAGTACCTAATATATTACAATAACGTTCCAAAATACATTCTATTTTATCTAACGAAAGTACTCGCACTAAAAATAGACATTAGAGCTGTTACTAGGGAGATAAAGCAGTTGCCCTTGTAACTGTCTCGCCGAAAATTTACAACATTATTATGTGTACACAGGATTTACACGCATTAGTCCAAATATTTAATGTCGAAATTAAAGTGAGCTTTAAGGCTTTATATCGCGATCTTAACATTTTGGTTATTTTGATGATACGGCTTAAATAATAAATCTGTAATGTATTAAATATATTATAGAGATTATTTTTATGGTGTAGAAAGCATTTTAAATAAAACTATCTTTTCGGATTTTTTCGCGGATTTATTTTGATTTTTGGTTCCCGAAACCTTTGAGACATCTAAAACCTCAGTCTATCCCGTGACCACGATTGCTGTAAAGCATTCGAAACGTCAGGAACCAAAAATCAAAATAATTGCGTGAAAAAATCCGAAAAGTTTCACGTCTTTAATTATTTTCAAGATTTTTTCGGTATTATTGCAAATATTACGTTTCCATATATACCGAAATTTTGAATTGCTTAACGTACTACTATGACCCATTATAATTTTATTATCTATGTATATATGAAACAACATAGAGATTTTGCTCTAGAAAAAAATATAACACTAAAAGAAGATATGACTGAAAACAAAGTAATTCTAATCTCATTTACAAAGCCTATCCAAAAGTGGAGAAACAAAAGCACGTTTTTATATAGCAAAATTGAATCTAATACCCGCCCGCTTTGTTCTTTGTGTCATGATTAATTAAGTAAGAATGCTAACAACGTAGAGTTGTCAACTTGACCCTTTCCCTAATTCATATTGTAAAGGAGTATCCTGGCATTCTAAAAAGGTCGGTCGGTTCTGATTAAAATAATGGAATTAGAAATATACTACAAATAAAATATTATGTTAAATTTTTATAATTCATTCTATTTTTTCTCAAGAGGCAATCAAGTCCGTAATTAAAACTAATTTTGGGGGCTAATTTTGGAGGCCTTACTTGAAAATGTAAAACTAAATTTCGCTAATAGCATTATTGTATAATTATTTTTACAATTTAACTAGTTAGTTATTAACCAAAAATCTATACATATGTATAATAAAATTCTGAGTCGAATCTGTACATAAAATATTTTTTGGAAAATTTAATTGAAATAGTCTTTATTATATATCGATATAGAGACCGAACCTATAGCTTTTAGAATTTTTGACTGTCTATCTGTCTGGAACTGTCTGGAAACATCTTGGTTATCCGGGTCAACATATAGGATACTTTTTACTGCGGGAAAATATCTCGTCTCTGAGAAATCTATACTAAGTGTTAACCATAACTAGGGACGAAACCGAGCGGAGCGAGAATGAGTCGCTAGTTTCCAATATAGTGAAAGCTGCAATATGAGATAAGTAAATATAATTTATAAAAACAATATTATATTATAACCTAACTAATATTTTAACTAAATAACTTTTTATATAACTATTTTTGGCATAAAATCCAAAAACATTTTTAAGAATTGTCTACAAAAATACTAAGGATATGTATATTTTATACGTCGAACATTTGAATAGCTTGTTAAATATAAGAACCTTTCTACGAAGCACTGAAGAAAATTCCTTTTTACGACCACACTAAAACCGGCTCTTATTATTTACAATGCGTACTAAAATTTTCAAAACGCTCCCTGTTAAGAATACTTGGTGTTATCAATGAAATCGATTTTATATTACAAGTTATAAACAAAAACTTTCATTAAATGATTGTAATCTATACTAATAAATGAAGAGCGATTTTTTTGTTCGGTCATACTGCGATAACTACTGAACCGATCGGAATAATACTCATACCACAAGATGCAGCGTGTTTCGGAGAAGGTTTTATTATATGCTATGTTGGTGATTAATGTACTATACGGACGGAGCCGCAGGAAAACGCTAGTATAAATAAATAATTAATAAATGTTGGAACATTAACACACAGCGCCATCTAGTTCCATTGTAAGCTACGAGGCTTGTGTTATGGATACCAGATAGTTGATACACTACACATATATATAACTTTAAATACATACATATTATAAATATAAACACCCATGACTGGAGTACAAACATTCGTGGGCATCACACAAATGAATGCCCCCAGCGGGACTCGAACCCGCGATCGCTGGAACAGCAAGTAGGGTCACTACCAAGTGGGCTAAACGTGTCATCAAAGTACATCTAGTAGTAGTATGATCTATATATTTATTTGGTAAGTTTTATATGAATCCTATTATTTAAGAATTGTTATGTGCGTACTTCGATGGCTCGTTGAAAGAAGATCGCTTAACAGGCTGTTTGGACGTACATATCTTGCTGCATGGTAAACAAACATAAGAAAAGAGATTTTTCACATCATACCTAAAGCTTTTTATGCTTTTAAAACGTACGCATACTCGTATATAGGTGCTTTTTAAAATGAACTTCAAAAAAGAAATAAATTACAATATTCGCCTTTTAAAAACTTATTTTGGTTTTTTTTTGTGGAATAAGCCCAAAAAACTTAATACATCGTAGATGGTTCATCCCAGTGTTAGATGATTACTTTCAGGCTATTTAAATACCGGTATGATTGTTTGGTTAAAAAATAATGTTTATTTATGCGAGCTATGGCTTGCAACCCTTAACTCTACTGGTTTAACATTACAGTAATGCTCCGACGACACTCGATAGTATGAAAGAAGTAGAGGATACGGATGTTTTGGCAGAACATATCAATGCTTCAACTACAAATGAAAGCAACTGTCTGTCTGTTACCTCTTGTCGTTTAAACCGCCCAACATATTTCTATGAAATTTTAAAAGGATTATAGATTGCACATAGAGATAGACATTGGACATTCTCCTAGATAATACAATGTAAGAAAATATCATGATAAAATCTACTTGTTTGAGAGAACCTAAGTAATTTTGTAATAACCTGTTAATTTCACCAAAACATATTTTTCTTTCATGTTGGATTAGAATCTAATCTCTCATAATGAGGGAGGCCCGAGTCCAACAGTGAGGCATTAGGACTGAATTATTTATATTTTTATTACGTTTATCATTTAGCATCAGTGCAATAATTTAACATCGTTTCAAGCATAAAAATAATTAAAATATTTTATAGAAGACGCTTTTAAATGTAAAAAGTATATTATAAAAAGTTTATGGTTCACTGCCTCTTTAAAAGGAATTATTTAATTTTGCACTGCCTAAGTACATAACTAAGAAAAAGCCAGAATGAACTTTTAAAACTAATGTATTTTAAACTAGGATTATAGTTACAATATATTATGAAATACTTATTCTAAACAATTTAAGAGTTAAACATCACGGATAGCATCCACCCATGTCAACTCTCGGCCAACCAATGCCCCTTTTTTGTTTTTACCCTCTTCCTAGTTTTATTTGTATTTCTTTCTTATTTTATATACTCTTTCTTATTTTATATTATATATATTCTTCATTTTTAACTGCCTCGTTTATAAAGGTATCATAATTTGTGCGTTCGCGTCGTCATTGTTGCCAGTATATAATCAATTAATGATTGTTTTATTATTGATTAAAATAGCGAAACCTTACACTTGTAAAGCGTAGTTGTCATCACCATATAAATATCATAACATATTTCGTGTAACTCCTTTTTATCGCTTCTTGGACCACAAATAGCATCTTTATTGGCATCTTTATAACCTCAAGCAATCACGCACCGACGAACCACGTAAACTAGGATTTAGTTCTCCTTCAGGAATTCCACACATCTGTTACTGAAATATCTTACGTGTACTGACATCTATACATATAATAAAATTGTAACTGAGTCGAATCTGTAGATTAAATTTTTTCTGATTTTTTTTTTGGGATAGACTTTATTATCGATCAGATGCTGAATCTATAGTTTTTAGACTTTTTGTCTGTCTCTAACAGCATCACGGAAAACCACTGGACTAACCGTTAAAACCGTTTTATACGAGTCACTAGTTAATTATACAATAAAGATTTCCTATAACAATAGACTCGTATTTTTTAAATATTATATATATATATATATATATATATATATATATATATATATATATATATATATATATATATATATATATATATATATATATCAGATTTATTTCTGTAGTAAGCAAACATTATGTATATGAAATAATCGTATAACGTACTGTATTCACAGTTCAACAAGTTGAAGGAGAGCAAACTTGGTTTAGATTAACATGTCACTAATGAATACTGGTATTAAACCACTAGTGGCTTTCAATATTGCGAATGAAGCCTTTGTTATACGATAATACACCTAGCCATGTAGTGCAGTAAAATATCACAGGTCGTCGGTTCGATTTCTAGGGTAAAGTTAATAAAAAAATTGCGTAATATGTGTTTTTCAATCACTTCTTAATTAATATTTCTACCATCAGTTAACTCTATGCCTTAGACCTGAATAGGGCTGTTAAGGAATCCACGGGTCTATTTATCTTCTTTTTTTATATAACCTTATATTTTTTATTTTACATTAACACAATCAAATAGCTATGTTAATTCCAATAACATAACAACCTACTCTGGCTTTGATATAGCTATCTTGCTTTGATTGATTGAAAAATATGATATTAAACACTTTTAAATATTATTTTTTATAAATATTAGGAAAATTCAAAATTTTTCAAAAGTAAATGTGATACACAATCACTTACTTTCCTCATCATTGCACACCCCCCAACCTTACAGGCCTCCAAGTGCGTGTTTTGGCTTTGCGAAGACTACCATGTAAACAAAAAGTATAAATGTAAAAAAGATCACACTCATAGTGCTTATAAAGCACTTTATATAATCTTAGCGACTCACCCTCGCTTCGCTCCGGTTCACCTCTAGAAAATCAAAATCTAATCTATCCCACAGGAACCGTACATTTTTCCGAGATAAAACAATTCCAAACTATGATCTATCTCTGTGCCAAATTTCATCCAGATCCGTTCAGCCTTGATGACGTGATTGAGTAACAAACATCCAAACATCCATCTAAACTTTTATATAATGATGTTCTCCTGACCGATTCCGGCCACGGCGGCCAATCTCATTGAGACTAGCCAACTGCGCAGGAGATATTATAGTGCACAAGTGTACGCGCAGACACAACGTGCACTCTCTATTCCTATTACTCTCATAGTCCAGTGGGACGACTGCTCAACACGACCAGTGAGAGTTAAGGCGCAGGACCGACGGCTTTACGTGCTCTCCGAGGCACGGGGGTGAAACACTGCCAACTTCCCGACTCCGGGCTGTTACTGAGACTTACTATACAGAAAGACTCAATAACTAAACTTGGCCCGAACCGGGACTCGAACCCAGGACCTCCGGGTGTGCAGCTGTACATGCTAGTCACTACACCACCGAGGCAGTTTGTATTTATAATATTAGTAAGATAACTCATATTAATTAAAGTACTTTTTCTTGTTACAGGTAATAACTTCTAACCACATAATCATCGTCGTAAGTGAACAATTATTTCTGCGGTCAGTTTCTATCGATATTGGATATATGTATCAGCACTCAGAAGTATGCATCTATTTTATTATTAAAGCATAGAGTTTTAATTTATTTTCTTTACACGTCTCAATAATTGTAGTATTATTTTTTAATAAGCCTTATTTTTCGAACACATATAATCTATACTAATATCATAAACAGGTAAAGTTTGTGGGTTTGTGACGTTGTAGGGCGTGTCTCTGGATCTACCGAACCGATTTAGATGAAATTTGGTAAGGAGATTGTTTGAGACTCTGGAAAGGACATAAGATAGTTTTTGTTCCGAAAATCATCCCTTAAGGGGGTAAAATGGGGATGAAATTTTGTATGGGGAAGCAATCCAGGGAAGAACCCGAGCGAAGCGAGAGTGCGTTGCTAGTCTCATATTATACATACGTTGCTTTCATATAAGACTAATTGGAGCTTAGCAATATCCATCACAGTAATTTATCCAACTGAACCAAACTCATTACATATTGCAATTTAGAATATTTCTGTTATATATTAATCAGAGTACAAGAAACCCAAGATTTAATAAACATTATGTTGATCCAGCATTTTTATGGAGCAACTTCGTTGTCAGATACTCGTTCATTATTTCGCCAAACTGTCACCACTCGATATCCGTCTCGTTAACGCGCTGATACGGAAAAAGCCAAAAGCTTTGGTCAAAATCGACACCTAAAAATATTACTATATAACATTTATTTTAGTTTATCTGAAAGCTTAACAAGAATATACTAGCTTAATTCCTCAAAAATAAGAAAAAATGCTTTTATCTTAATCAGAGACACAAATATCTATATGATCATAATCAAACACACTTTTTTTTATCGTACGGAAGTCGAACCCAATACTTCCAAATGTCATCCGTTAATTTTATTTTCGTACAACTCTACTAGTAATTAGAAATAAACGAAACGAAATAAGATTCATAAAGATCGGATTCACTTACTTGGGTTTTCCCATTTGTCGGATGAAGTGTCGTTATTATCTCTCAGAAAGAAAAACGTGAAAGTAAGAAAATTAATATTTGTAGATGAGTTTACTATCACTCATTCTACGTCGCTAAGTGAGAAAATTCACTAATACTATTCGTTTTATCTGTAGAATTTTATTGTTACAAGCTTTTTTGTTATCGTACGTGTATGTATATTGATCAAATCCTTACGAGTTTGAAATTTTTTGTACTCGTTCAATTTTGAATATAATATGTGTTAGAAATATTCTGACGTTACAGCCAAGATGGTCTCGCGACTGCACTCATTGACACTCGCCACAGATACAAAACTCTGTGTAAACCTTTAATTTTGATAGCTAAGCATGAGAAGACATTATTCTCAGTGGGACAATAATGGAAAAAAATAAACATACGACATGGTTTTTAGAAATCAATAATGTGTGTTTGTTTGCTATTCCTTCAACCGATAGACGAATTTGTCTGCCAACTGTTAGTAATAAAACGACTGGACAAATTTGACTGGCCACTGTTAGTAATAAAACGACTGGATGAAATTGACTGGCTACTCTGAGTTATGAAATTTGCCAAAAGTTGGCACTGTATAAATATTACTTAAGGCACCTAAAGACATATCCGAGAAACGTAAAGTGAAATCATAGTTATCTAAAAGTTTTCAATACTTTCTTTACTCTACTCGTAGATCAAGTTTATTTCACCTCCAGTAAATAAACGTGTTTCCAATATTTTCCTTGTGATGACCGAAACACTGTACCGGGTCATTATTTTGTACACGCTGTCACAGCTCGTTAACTACGTCGTTAGGGCACAAAGCTTAATAAATTACATTAGGCGTACAAATCACTTGATTTTCAAGTAAAAGGAAACTATGTAATACTGTTTGAGTATAATTTGCTTCGTGTTTGTTTTGCCTTTAATAGAATAATTTATATAGTGGTTAGTTCTATTTGAGCTATTAAATATTTAGCTTTCACCTTTGTTACATAATGTATATGACCTATATACAACTAGAGACTCACCCTCGCTTCGCTAGGGTTCGTTCCTAGGTTGATTCTCCATACAAATTTTCATCCTCTCAGGGATGATTTCCAGGATAAAAACTATCTTATGTCCTTACTAGGGACTCAAACTATCCCATTACCAAATTTCATCTAAACTGGTTCAGCAGTTTTGGAGCTTATTCGGTACAAACAAACAAACTTCAAACCAAAAAAAATTCTCTTTATAATATTAGTATAGATGAGAACTGCCAAAAAATTAAGTCAATTTTTCACTTCCTTGTTTTTTTAACTTCATTTATAAGCTTAACCATCGACTTTATTAATTTTAATTTTTTCAAAGGCTCAGCTGTTTCAGCTGTGTCAGCTGTTTTGTGTATAATTAACAATAATTTAGTAGCAATCTAATAGAAATAATGGTAAAATATTTTATTGAAATCTTACCGAAGCCTGCTTCGTGTGGACAATTAATATTTCACTGTATTTCTTAGTGCATATGCACTGTAGTTTAAATAAATAGGTCAGTAGCAAGCAGATTTATTGTGGTCAGATATTAGGATATTGGATATTGTATACGTATTCCATCACGTCAATTCGAATATCTCGAGTAGACATTGCAAAAGGCAATCTCAAATAGTGTAACTTCTGTTGGATGAAACTTCGAACTGGGAATAGAAGAAACTACTCCCAACACTAAGTACGGATAGTAAAATTATTGAAATAACAATATAATATTCATGCAATAATTCGACAAGTTTTAAAATTATTGTAATACCCAGCCCTCTAACTATCTCCACACAAAAAGTCACGTCAATCTGTTACTCCGTTTCGACGCGAAACAAAGACAAACAAACACACTTTCACATTTATAATATTAGTATGGATATGGATACTACCTTCGCCAACCATCACCTGGCCAGCGGGGTGGACTATGGCCTGATCCCCCTCGTATTGAACGGAGACCCGTGCCCAGCAGTGGGACGTTAAAAAGGGCTGAATACACACTACCTCTGCTTCGCTCGGATGCGTCTCGACGTACCTATCAATAGTCTATGTGTTACTTCAAGTTATAGACTATCTATGCACTAAATTTATAACATTTATAATAGTAGTCCGATTTTAATTGATAGAAAAATTACTTAGTCGGTGCACTTTTTTAATTAAAAATAACTTTAATTCTATTTTAAATAGTAATCAGTTTAAAGCTTACAACAATTATTTAGTACTAACAAACGAAAGAACACTGATCTATCCCACGGAATCGCACATTTTTCAGAGATGATATATAGCCTAAACCTTCCTCAACAAACGGGCTGTTAAAAATAAGTTCCTGAGATTAGCGCGTTCAAAACAAATAAACAAACAAATTCTGCCTCTTTTTAATATTAGTATAGATTAAAATATAATTTCATAACGAATAAAAGTGTATATCTACTTATACTACATGGATTCCGTTAGTTTGTACACAGAGACATTATGGATATTTCACGGCATTTTAAGTTTTCGTAGATACTGCGAGCTGTTTACAATTTTCAAGGCCAATTTACTATCCAAATCAGGACAAACATGTTGTTTTACATTGTGAGTAAATGAATCTACGTTTTCACTTTTCAGCATAAAGAGTTGAAAATAACAAATAATAAATTTTGGGACATTAACACACAGCGCAATCTAGTTCCATGGTAAGCTACGAGGCTTGTGTTATGGATACCAGATAGTTGATAGACTACACATATGTAACTTTAAATACATACATATTATAAACATTAACACCCATGACTGGAGTACAAACATTCGTGCTCATCACACAAATGAATGCCCCCAGCGGGACTCGAACTCGCGATCGCTGGCACAGTAAAAAAATTATATAAAATTATATATGTATATGTGTGTGTGTATATATATATATATATATATATATATATATATATATATATATATATATAATAATAAATTAATAACATTCATAAACGTGACAACGCTTAAACCGTTTAAATCTCATTTGTACCTGTAATTCTTCCAATGCGAGAGCTGCTATAAAAATTAAAAGAACTTAATTACTACATACGTGAAATGAAACTTGCTAAAGCTTCCATTATTAAACAATTTGGAATTCTGAAAGAATTTTAATACAACGTTCTAAGCTTGGATACTAGTAATACCTGAACTGTTTCTTTTTTTGGAACAGTCGAGTTTTTTCAAGAAAGTTGCGTGTGTTTTTTTTTTTCAAATACGCTATAAAAGTTTTAAAATGCAAAAGTTTATCTAAATGACCCAAATCGTTAAAGTCGTTTTTTCAAGATACAAGAATTGCTCATTTAATATTATAATATGATAAGATTTATTATTATAATTTTTAAGCTTAGAGCTTTAAGCTAGTTAATAGTGAAACACTAAAATTATATCCTAGAAAGTATCAAAAGTTATTCTTTATGCCACCTTACTTTTAAAACACCATAAATTTGAGTTTTCTGTGATAACAATACATATACTTTCAAAGTACAATATGATTGGTGATAACGAATGGTAGGTGATGATAGGTGATAGGTGATTGATAATGAATGATAAATAATTGATGAATTTTGAATCATTAATTCTTAAATAACTATATCCGAAAACACGTATATGATCTGACTATAGTTGACCGTGCAAATATATGTATATTGATATACTGTTTCACACTTAGGCAAGCGTTTTTGTTCCTAATAGGGTAAAAAATATATTTCGATATCTTCCTTAACTGACAGTTCATGACAAATTGTAACAATAGTAGTAGTATACAGTAGTATATAAAATGCGTATCCATACTAATATTATACTCGTAAATGTGAAAGTGTGTTTGTTTGTCCTTCTTTCACGTCGAAACGGCTTAACTGATTGACGTATTTTTTGTGCGGAGATAGTTAGAAGGCTGGAGAGTGATATAGACTACTTTTTACCGCGAGAGATTACTTCATTCCCACTGGAAAATACATTAAAATACAACCCAAAAACCCAAAATAATATTTATGATCAGAATTACTTGAAAATTGGTAATAATGTTCTTCAATACAATTAATTACATACGTGCTTTAGAATTTTTCGAAATTCATCTCATAAGGGAGTAAAATATAAGATGAACTAAAACTCACTAAAGCGCTAAAGCGCGAACGTAGCCGCCGGTTCTGCCAGTAAAATGTCAAGAAATGGGATGGAATGGGAACTCTTGAAAATAAAATACATTTTTTATTACACACATGAATATTGAATACGTCAAAATCTTAATCATGATCTCACAAAGAATTGTAAAATATTTTACATGGTTGTATGAGAATGAACATTTAATCGTGTTTAATTTCAATTTAATTTAATGTTTTGAAGTTTTACTTCTTTTGGTGCGTTAGGGGAAAAATAATGAAAGTGTAAAAATATAAAATGAAAGTTTTTTTTCGATGCAACAGATATAGACTACAGTATGAAGTCGTTAAATCGGCCTTTAATTATAGTATTAAGGAGAAGGCACACGCGTTTGGTTCTCGTTACAAAGCACGATTACCTAAATGCCGCCATTTTTAAGCCATTACGGCTAAAGTTACAAAATGACGATTTACCATTTCCATAGTGACCCTTCTGATATAGCCATCAAATGATAGGGCTTAATGAGCGAAACACAATAAGCAAAGTGATGTCGATGTAAATCCAATATGGCGGCCGCCGCAAAATGGCGATTTATAATTTCCACATAAACCCCTATGATATGGGTATCAAATGAAAGGGTTTGATAAGCAAATACGATGAGTAAAGTGACGTTACTGTAAATCTAATATTGTGGACTCCTAAAGATGGCGGACTATATTTTTGTATATCCCCATGATATACATAACAAATAAAAAGGTTTGCTGAGAAGTATACGAATAAAAAAATCTCTAAAAAACAAAGAAATATAACTTCTTATGTGCGTACATAAGTACACACTCATTTTTTTGTTAATGGCTTCAACTGGTAAGTTGAGCACAGATTACCTCGCCAATGTCACATATAATGGAAAAGGCACGAGAAAGATTAGTCGGTAAAATAAGATTATTATGCTAAACCATTCTGTGGAAAAAATGGAATATATAGCTGTTCTGTTTTGATCTGGCTGAAAGACACAGAGATAGATTATAGTCTTCAATAGCACATAGGCTACTTTTTATCCTGGAAAAATGTACAGTTCCCGTGGGATAGATTTGTTTTTATTTTTCAAATATAGCTATTGTTTAAATATATTAAAATATATTGTTATCTCAATGTATGTGTATATTGATCCTTCTCCGCACTTAAACGGCTGAATAGATTAGGATGAAATTTAATAAACAGATAGACTTTGAACTGCAGTAACACATTTGTTACTGTTAGTCTTAAAAGTGCCAAAAGTCGCGATGTGCATAACATTATAAATATAGAAGGAAAAGGATGTACCTGAGCAAAGCTAGGGGATGTTGCTAGTATTTTAATACATAATGTGTATCTATATATATATTTTTTTCTTTTTTTAAATTTTATTGCTAAAGTCTTGTAATATTTTTCCCGACGGTCACTATCTAGTATCTAACTGGCATCTGCTCACGTCAACTCAAACATGCACGTCCTTTTCCGGTTACCGCTATTTGTACATTGTGTTTATTTCTCCTTTATTTTACTGTGTTATTATTAATTAATATAATTTGTTATATACATACATAAACTTTTTAAATAGAATAAAAACTATTCATTAAACGAAAGAATCTCTAAAGTAACTAACACAAGAAAAAAAACCTAACTCAGTACTCCTAATTTTTTTAATGTGGTCAATAAGTGAACAACAAAAATTGACCTTTTTTACTAATCTTTAATCAATTTACTTCTATTATTATACGTGTATATAATTTATATCTATACATATAATAAAATTGTAACTGATCACTATCTTCACAAGAAAGATATTTGAGAAAATCTATAATAGGTCTTTATAATGCAATAGAACTCAAAACAATGATTTTTAGAATTTTTGTCTGTCTGTTCGTTTGTACGCGCTAATCTCAGAAACGGTTTAACTGATTTCGGTCCGGTTTTCACTAATGTATTGTGATAATCTTCACTTAACTTTAGTATTTGTTTTATTGCAATCGGTTCATAAATAATGTTATGTCGATTCAAAGAATAACGAACCCGAGTGAAGCAGGGGTAAGTCGCTAATTTTAAAAGTATATTTTTACAAATTTCTTACAATATTTCATCATATCAGTTATCAACCATCAACCAAAGAAATCGATATAAATAAAGTAATATATTAAGTATAATTTCGTATTTGACATGTTTGGCGCAGTTTTTAGTGATCCTATTTGCTGTGTCAGCGGCTGCGGGTTTGAGTCCCGCTGGAAGCATTCATTTGTGTGATGAGCACGAATATTTGTACTTCAGTCACGGGTGTTTATATTTATGTGTAATGTATTGTATCAACAATCTGGTGTCCATAACACAAGCATCGTAGCCCACCGCGGAACTAGATGGTGTTGTGTGTTAATGTCCCAACATATATTTTATTTATTTTATAATCTCCCCATCCATAACTAGGAAAAACGGTTTCTTTATTCGTCAATTACCCATTGTATGTCACACATAAGTACTTTTACTTTTCGATCTTAAAATTTTTAGAAAGCTTTTAAATAATTACAATCACTACTGAGAATCCATATTACGGCATATGGAGTCTAAATCCATACTAATATTCATATTACTTATTACATACTAATATCATAAATGTAAAAGTATGTTTATTTGTCTATCTTTCACGTCGAAACAAAGTGACGGATTGGCGTGATTTTTTGTATGGAGATAGTTGAAGGGCTGGAGAGTGACATAGGCTACTTTTACTCATTCCCCCGGGAAAACACTTTATAATTCAACCCAAAAAAATATTTATGATCAGAAATACCGAATATGTATTCCTCATAACCTCTAAACAACTGTCAGTTGTTAACAAAAAACAATTTACTAGCCATTTCTAAAAACAACACAATATTTAAACTACTATTCCCAGTAGTACAAATGCTCGTTGGATAAAATGAAGGCTGTATATCGGAGATGCATTTTCAATGTCGGCTATTCAGATTCGCCGTCAGCTAACGTAACAGCTTTTATTACTTCAACTCTGTAGTTGAAGCATAGAAGCTATAATATTGTGGTTTTACATAATATTGATATTGAACTGAATAGAGCTAAAATAATATAATTATTTTATGTATTATATTATAATTTTTCTTTTATCTGGTGGAGGTTCTGGATTCGAGTCCCGGGTAAGGCCAAGTTTAATTACTGAATTTTTCTGATAAGATATTCCCAATAGTAACCCGGTATTGGGAAGTTGACGGTGTTTCACCCCCGTACCGCGGAGAGCACGTAAAGCCGTCGGTCCTGCGCCTAAACTCTCTACGGCCGTATCGAATTATCGTTCCATCGGTCCATCGGACTCTGAGAGAAATAGGAATAGAGAATGCAATTGTGTCTGCGCGTACACTATAATAACTTCTGCGCATCTGAGAACAACATTATTACTTAACAAAAAACCTATTCTAAAACTTTCTATAATGTGCTATGAGAGAGACCTGTCAGTTGACTAAAATGGATTGACTGACCTGGCTTGTTCAACATCTGGATGAGTGAAAGAATTTTGAAGTAAAGCAAATACATAAGACACATTATTAGGAATCACCAATTCTCCGTATTTTCTCTAATCTATAAAGCAAAATAATATAAGGAAAAACGAAAAGAAACAGTATACACAATTCGTATAAACATACCTCATTTGACCCTTTTCTAGCGCCAGACATAGGCATATTTGATTTACTATTATATGTGTATACTTTTTATATGTGTATAATGATGGCCTCAAACAAGAACTTCACCATAACTTCGCTTAGATATAAAGTGATAAGATAATAGTATATAAAAAAATCTAAGCTTTTTCAAATACAACGCGCATCACAAACAAACATAAATATGAATTCACTGACTTCCAAAAAGGAAGAGGTTCTATTTTGCTACTTTAAACTGCATTCTATTAAGGTAGGTCCCGAGTTGATCCCATAAACTTCTTTGACAAAGAGTTTTCGTTTTTCAATAAAACCAAGAATATTTGTAAAGTACCTATCTACACATACACAGCAGCAAATATTGCATTTTCCAATAATATCGCTAGTATATTTTTCTATTTAAAATTAAAATGATTCTAGACTTGTTTCTAAGAATCATACTTCATTCTATATTTATGAAGACTCACAACGACCACAGTAATTCCATTTTAATGTCACTTTAAAGCCACGTCTGAAATAAACCTTATATTTAATTTAAAGCATTTTGTGATATTAAAATCTTAATGACATAAATGGTGGTAAGATAATTTGAAATAAAATATGTTACTATTGTTTTGTATTGCACTAACTTCTTATTGCGTATAATGTTAAAAAATATATATTCCATTAATATTATAAATGCGAAAGTTTGGATGGATGGATGTTTGTTACTCAAGCCAGAACGGTTGAACAGATCTGGAAGAAATTTTGCACAGAGATAGATTATAGTCTGGAATAGCACATAAGTTACTTTTTATCCCGGAAAAATGTACGGTTCCCGTGGGATAGATATGTATTTTTTTTTCACTAGAGACGAAGCCAAGCGATGCGAGGGTGAGTCGCTAGTTAGAATATAAATAATATGATTACATATTTGTGTAATGGACTACGCGGATGTTTAGAGTACCTAAGCTTAGGTTATGAAAAAGACAGATTTTTATGATAAATAAGGAAATGCAATGTAATCTGTGTTCCACTGGTACATTTTGAAGCTATTATCAAGATAATTTAATTGATTAATTCTTTATTATAGATTTTAGTAAATTATTAAAAGATGATTTTCTAATTCATTTAACCATTAACGTTCTTACTATGTACAATGTACAAGTACATTCTTTAGTTATACTGATTTAAAATGAATCCCAAAGCATATATCATTTTAAACTTAATGCTTTTCAGTATAGTACTTATCACATTTTCCAATAACGCTAGCTAGTGTTGTACTGGTTTAAAATAAGTCAGAACATATATTATAAATGTGAAAGTGTGTTAGTTTGTTTGTATGTTTGTCTTTCTTTCACGTCGAAACGGAGTGACGGTTTGACGTGGTTTTTATGTGGAGATAGTTGAAGGGCTGGAGAGTGACATAGGCTACTTACTTACTTTTTATCGCGGGAGATAATCTCATTCCCACGGGAAAACATGTTATAATACAACCCAAAAATTAATTATGATCAGAATTACTTGAAACTGTGTATTAATGCTCTTCAATACAATTAAATAAATACGTGTTTTAGCATTTTTCGAAATTCATCTCATAAGGGGGTAAAATAGGGGGTGAAAGTTTGTACATATAAAACCTATTTTATAGAGTGTTTCTGTAGTTTAAGCGCGAGCAAAGCCGCGAGTTTCGCTAGTATTATATATTTTCAAGCGAAACGGTTGTCTAACAGATGGTTGATGTTGCAGTGGCGAGTCCACCGGGCGGCGCGGGCGCTGCAGAGCCCCGGCCGCCGCCGCCCGCCCCACGCAACGGATCACCCAGTAAGCACGGCTCAGACTGTGGCTGCTTAGATTTTATTTTCAGTAGCTAAACAGCATTCTTGAAATTTCAGTTTGATTAACAAAATTAATTTTCTTTATTTAAATTAACAAAGTATATACATAGGTATTCGATTAACTAATAATAGTTTCTCTAATTAACAAATATTTAAACAGTCAAGGCGCTATGAGATTTATTTATAGACGTAAGCAAAGAAAAAGCTCAATTTCACAGAAAAAACCAATATTATCTGTAGTCGTTGAAAACAAATTACTTGTTAAGATGAGGTTATACGAGAGCGAGAGACCTTGGTTTCATAAGGTCTAGTGCGGGCGTAAGGGGTGCCTTATTTTTTTATCTTTGATTGTTATATTTGCTGTGTACTATACAGAATAAAATAATAAATACACTCTAAATTAACGAAAATGTTGCCTTAACATTGTGGAAATGAAACCTTCATATATCCTTGAAACATCTTTAGTGTATATTATTTATAAAAAAAGCTACTTTAGCATAAAATCACAGCAGCCACTAAGTCCATTCGTGCACTTTTGAATGCATTTCCTGCGTTTCCACCTTCGATGCTTGATAATCCTAAACAATTTTTCGGATCCGCTTACAATAAAATGGCGATCATTTTTAAAAATAGATATACTTTTAATGAATTGTTTCTTAAGATAATATTACCGAATCGCTATTTTCTTATGATAAAATCAATTGGCACACTTTGAAGCCGTTAACAAGAGAATTTAATTGAATGATAAAATCTAACTAATACTACGTAGAATAATTCGTAATATAATATGTAACTTACTATATATATATATATATATATATATATATATATATATATATATATATATATATGTTTTAATATGAGTCTTCTTAAAGAAATAGCCTACCCAACTGAAACAACCGTGTTACAGCTGACCTAGCAAAGGTGAAAACACAATTTATCCGAAAAATTGTTTTTACTTAACCACTTAAGTGTTATCTTTTAAGAGCATGACGTGTAAATAAGTGTATTTAGAAGCTCGGTTTTTTTTTCGAAATTCAATGAATATAATAAATATTCTGTAGAAGCTTTATTGCAATTTCTCTCTAAACTCCTTCTTTAATATACTGTATTTTATTACTTTCTTGTTTTTGTTTAATTATTGTAACATAATATTTGGATAAGGATATAAAAATATTACTTAAATGTTTCAAGCATGAAATGTTTTTTATGAATGTTGCATGTATGTTTTAATTTAAGTATTTTAATGAAATGTGCAATTGCTAATACTCAGAGCCTACACGCACTAGGCGACCACAGCTGAGATTATGTTCATGGTTGCGTGTTGGTCCTATAGTTCACGGTACCTACCGATTTTAAAATATTGTTGTTGTTGTTGTTCTCCTAGCCGATTCCGGCCACGGCGGCCAGTCTCATTGAGACTAGCCAACTGCGCAGGAGATATTATAGTGTACAAGTGTACGCGCAGACACAACGTGCACTCTCTATTCCTGTCACTCTCATACTCCGGTGGGACGACCACTCGACACGACCGGTGAGAGTTTAGGCGCAGGACCGACGGCCTTACGTGCTCTCCGAGGCACTGGGGTGAAACACCGCCAACTTCCCAACTCCAGGCTGTTACTGAGACTTACTATACAGAAAGACTCAATAACTAAGCTTGGCCCGACCCGGGACTCGAACCCAGGACCTCCGGGTGTGCAGCCGTACATGCTAGCCACTACACCACCGAGGCAGTTACCGATTTTAAAATAATGTAAGTAACAAAAGCGTTAAATATAAAAGTAGAATGTGGTCGCTGGTGACCGTAGTCGTGGTCGCGGACCACGGTCTGCTTGTGCACGGGCAGGGCTAGTATTCCTTTACGTACTTATATACATATTCGTATATATGGTATACAGTCGTATATAGTTTTTGTTGTTCATGATTAGAAAGACTTGATTATATAAAAACTTTTTAACAAAAAATAAAAACCGACTTCCAGTCACTAAAATGTCAAAAACAACTAAATGGCGGTTTTCATTTAGAATAGATACCTAATCAGATATTTTTGAAATCAGTGCCAGCCAAAGCAAAGCAAATTTAATATATTTCGATACGTAAAATACATATTTACCTATTAGATATTCATATCTTAAAATATTAAAGGCAGACATTGAAAAAGAATAAATAACTGATTGATGTTCTCCTGACCGATTCCGGCCACGGCGGCCAATTTCATTGAGACTAGCCAATTGCGTAGGAGATATTATAGTGCACAAGTGTACGCGCAGACACAGGTGCACTCTCTATTCCTGTCACTCTCATACTTCGGTGGGACGACTACAGCTCGACACGACCGGTGAGAGCTAAAGTGCAGGACCGACGGCTTTACGTGCTCTCCGAGGCACGGGGGTGAAATATTGCTAACTTCCCAACTCTGGGCTGTTACTGAGCCTTACTATACAGAAAGACTCAATAACTAAACTTGGCCCGACCCGGGACTCGAACCCAGGACCTCCGGGTGTTCAGCCGTACATGTGGCTAGCCACTACACCACCGAGGCAGTAAATGATTGGTGTTTTTTGAAGTACTTTTTTATGTTTTTATTTTTCTATTAGTGCAGACATAGTAGTAGCAATGTAAGAAGAAAGTATTTTAAAAATTCAGTAGGTAAAAAAACAATTCTATTTTCTAAACTTAGGTGTGGCTATTTTTCAAATATAAACGAGACCAACTTTGAGATATACTCGCCCAAATAAAAAAGTAAAGAATCATAGAAATCGGACTACCCTATAAAAAGTTATGCGAGGTCAAACATAAACAAAATGTACGTGTCGAATTGAGAACCTAACTATGACACAAAATTTTTCATAGACCATTTTCATCTTTCAATAAATGTAGTTTATAAGCCATTATTTATTCGGTACGAATCGAGGACTCCTCTTTTTGAGATAGATTTTATTTTATTCCTTTGGGATCTAAAGTGACCAAGAGAAAGTGTTTCAATCTAATACAGGGTCACAGAAAAGGGTCACGAGTCACGACAATGTAAGGAAAAAATATATAGAGCTAAGTTAAGTAAAATCATAATGGTACATATCTATACATATAATAAAATTGTAACTCACCCGAATCTGGACATTAAATATTTTTTGGAAAATCTAATTGAAATAAAGATTATTATTGACACAGATGCCGAATCTATAGTTTTTAGAATTTTTGTCTGTTTGTCTGTTACCGCATCACAGAAAAACCACTGGAGGGATTTTGATGTTTGGTATGATGATAGCTGGTTATCCGGATCAACATATAGGATACTTTTTACCGCGGGAAAAATCTCATTTCTGAGAAAAAATGCAAAAACTGCAATGTAAGAGTATACTAATCTGTAAAACCTACGAATTAGGTTTTTAGTCATCTGAACACGGGCGAAGCCGCGGGCAATGCTAGTTAGATATTAAAAACGAAAATGCTTACCTTTTTGAAAAACACCGGGTGAAGTTAAAAGCTACGTTTACAATTTAAAGGACAAATTCGAAAGCACATTTGTTAGAACGTTATTTTATATCTTACTTCCTTAGTTTTCATGCAGTAACACATACTTGTAGAGATAGTGTATGCCATAATATTATGGTTTTATCATTATATTTTTGTATAGGGAAGGTAATGGGGATTATAAAAATATAAAATTAATTGGAGTGAAAAAGAGATAGAAGTTATAAAGCATAAAATTTTATCCAAATCTGTCCAGCAATTTCATTTCACTAAAAAACACACAAACATACAAATTTTCGCATTTAAGTAGTCCGACTATTTTCTCCATACAAAATTGTATGATGTCAATTGTCTCCATAGAAAATTGTAGAAATGCTGGGTACGTAGATAGGACAATCTACAAACCTAGCATTCCTGGAAAATAAAAGTAGATTCCATTGCCATGGAAACGGAGAACAACGTACAATGAGTTGAAATGAGAGTAGTTCTTATACAAACAATTTTATGGTACGCTGCCTTTCTCGGAATTACAGCTGTAGGTTCGCGATCTTGACGTTCATCTCCTTGTCGTGAACTCAATCTAATGTATTGAATATCTAATAATTACAATAACATTAAATAAAATAGCTATTTATAAGCGATTGGTAAAAGATGGGAATAATGTGTCCGAGCATTTATGTCACATGTACAATATGTAAGCTGTCTTCTAAATAATCTAAATAAGCTAAAATCTAAATAATCTGCTAAAATATCTTAATAAGGTAGTTTCATACAAATTTTCGTCCCATATTTTACCCCCTAATAGGATGAATTTCGAAAAATAATAAAACACGTGTTTATTTAATTTCATTGAAGACCATTAATACCAATTTATTTTTGTATTGTATTATAACGTGTTTTTCCGTGAGAATTAGATAATCTCACGCGGTAAAAAGAAGCCTATGTCACTCTCCAGCCCTCCAACTATTTCTACACAAAAAATCACGCCAATCCGTCCCTCCGTTTCAGCGTGAAAGAAGGACAAACAAACAAACAAACAAACAAACAAACAAACAAACAAACACACTTTCACATTTATAATATTTGTATGAATTTTAAAATTCTAAAACAACATGGCTTAAGCAATAATACAATTACCGCTGAATGCTTGAAATATCGATTTTTTTTTATGTGCATAGATAATTACTTTAATTTAAATATATTTACGAGTACTTTAAAAAGTCCCCTAAAAATTCACCCACACTTTGCCACACAAAGCTCTTATTCAGCTTAATAGTGATATGAAAAATAATACGTTTCAGGAATTAGACATCCTGTAAAAGGATAGACAAATAACTAAAATTTAAACTCAAATGGGCCGGAAAGAGCATGTTGTACGTCCCGTATTAAAATCAAACCCACGACCCTTGAAGCAGTAAACAATACCATCCTATAATACAAGATAACAACATTATTAACGAAAGTTTAATGAAATTGATATTTTATAGGAAAGAATTTTAAAGTTTTTATCTCAACTGTACCTACTTGCATTTTATTATTTTTTGCCGGCGCGGTTGTTCCCAACGGCTGACAGCGTTTGTAGCTAGCTCGTGACCCGTATTGTAATCACCAACAACGCACGGTGTTACTTTTATTCAAGTTAATAAATTTAATTTTAACGGCTTTTCTATGAACGCTTTTTGATTAAATTTTAAAAATATCGATGCCAAAAACTTCACGCCCACTTCTAAGATACTCGTATATACATTTTTAAATTTATTTTATTCCATACATGTTATAGACATTTTTTTTATTTGTAGGCCAATTTGGTTAGTCTGACAACATTATTTTTTTATCAAGCTATATATATTTCTTATATAATTGAATTGTACAATCCAGTCCAGTTGTAAATCCAATTAAGGATTGAAATTCTATTCTAAATTCTATAGTAAAATATAGATAAAAACACCCAAAATATTGCTATTGTACCTTTTGTATTTGGACTGAATTTTCTCAAGCTATTCAGTAGAATTGCGCTCTATTACACGTTGATTGTACAATGTCAAAAACTTTCGCGGATGCACAATACACAACAACTAAGCTAAGTTGCCTCGCAGTAGGATGAATATTATAGGAACGCGTATATGAACCGATACACAAGCAAAAGAGAATCACTTTTATAAATATATTTTTTGTAGAATATATTATAAATAATTTTTGACGACACGTTTGGCTCAGTTTGCAGTGACCCTACTTGCTGTGCTAGCGTTCGCGGGTTCGAATCCCGCTCGGGGCATTCATTTGTGAAATGAACACGAATGTTTGTACTCCAGGCATGGGTGTTTATGTTTATATGTATGTATGTGTAGTGTATCAAATATCTGGTATCCATAACACAGGCCTCGTAGCTTACCATGAACTAGATGGTGCTGTGTGTTAATGTCCCAACATATTTATTATTTATTTATAATATAGAAAGATTATAAAAATGCTTTAATGTTTCTATCATTTATGGGGCTATTTTACGATATTAAAAACTAAATGTTTGGTAGAAAGATTTTAATGCGAAGAATGTGCGAAAAGTAGGCATTGGGTATTGGATGAGATTTACTATATGTCTAAGAATTCACGTAAAAACCAAAGAAGGCCCTTAAGGAATTCTGTTTGAATTTGAGTTAGGTTTCCCTTATTGGACTTGGAAATAAATAATATAAGCTAAAGTTTCTAGGCATATTCTGGTGATGTTATAACAATGATAAAAATGATTTAAGTATTTTATAGATTCGATACTTCAAAAGGAAAAAACGAACCCCGTATAGAATCTGTCTGTCTTAGAATGTATTGGAAGAAATGTTTAAGATTTGGTATAAATTAAAATTTCAATAGCTAGCAAAGATTTTATGGACACTTCAAATCCTAGCACAGTTTAGTCTGTGTTAAAGTGACAGAAAACCCTAAGACTCTTCTAGAACATGGTCTTAAGACTTCCAAGAAGATTAGTTTGACAATGCAAGAAAAATGAATGAAAATAAAATTCATAGTACTTAAAACACAATAAATGCTGCAAAAAATTCTCTAACACAGTTAAAAAATAAATTGAAAAGTGTAAATAGACCGGGAAAATCTAAAAACGTTCCATACAAACTATCGCGAATCCGGTACAGTCTAGGGATAAAAAAACTACGGCTCCAGTGAGCCGCGCTCTTTGTTAGAGATTTTACTGACTCTTTCCAATATTACAACTTATTTTTTACACAAATTCTGTCAATAAATAAATAAAATTTTCACTAGGTAGGTATGGTCTATGAAAATTTACCTAAAATAATATTTGAATGCCTTATTCGTCTAGTGACTAAAATTGGCTGCTGTTGATAGTAATGTTCTGGGTTAGAGTCCGAAGTCAGCAAAGCAATTACTAGAATTTATTGTCATCAAAACTCAGTAGAAGCTCGCAAATTCGGCAGTATCTACAACAGCGCTGCCAATTAGCGGGTAAATTACCCGAAAAGCGGGTAATTTTAGGCGATTTTTGATGGCGGGTAATTTTGACGGGTATTTTCAATGAGCGGGGTCAAAGCAGGTATTTTAGTTTAGCTAATTAATTTAATATTTTAAGTATTTTTTTTTATGTTTGATTTAATAATTTAAAGCTGTTTAATTGAGAACTGATTACAATGACTTCTTTTTCTAACATTATTACTTTCTTTTATTCTATGTAAAACATGAGTAAATTACTTTAAAAAAACTATTTTCGCGTATTCTGCTCATGGTTAGCGCCGACGGGATAAACCGGGTATTAACTGTTAACTGGCAACCCTGATCTACAATCCCATTTGGAGGACATCACTTTGGAGAGCACGTTAAACTGTTGGTCCTACGTCTTAACTCCTTCGTTGCTAGTGTCGACGCACACACGTACTGCACTATAATATATCCCGTGTAGTTGACTATTCTCAGTGAGATTGGTCGCCGTGGCCGAAAACGGTCAGGAGAAGATGACCTAAATACAAGCAGAACACATAAATAAAAATGGCTAATATTAATATATATCCTACAGACGCTTATTTTATTCGTAAAATATATGAAGGAGCAACATTATATTATTCATTATGAAACTAATTCTATGAAAAAAAAACGTTACCAACAAACTTATTGAACAAAATTTAATAGTTGGCAATTCATGCAATCGAAAATTTCTACTTTTAATACAATGAACATTGTTCTGAGTAACGAATACCTAAAAGTAAACTGTTTACACACTCCCTCCCATTGAGAAATATTTAATTATCGCATATTTGTTGTATGTTGTATTTAACATATTTACGATCTACGCGTATTATAATTTCCATGACGTCCATAACGTTTGCAATATACGAGATGTTTATTCAATTTACATGTACAAATGGAATGTCACAAATTTATGCACTACACTTAATTAAAATGGAAGCTATAATACTCTCTTGGTTGCTGTGGAGTCTAAAAATAAAGGCTGAAGCTAATTGAGATATTTTATAATAATATACTAGCATTTTTACCTAGTTTTGTTAAATTTTTAGTAATATGTTATTTTCTGCGAACTTAGAGCATGCTTTTTAGCATGCTGCATCATAGTTTTTGCGAAGAGTAGATTGTAGAATATGAAGTTACTGTTCTTTCTTCAAAGTATCCTTATAATATAAGCTTTTGCTTGAGGTTAATATTCGTGTAGTAAATAAGTGTATTGTAGCTTCATAAAATTTTAACGAACGAAATAAGAAAAAGCTGCTCGAGTTTGTATATATTTTTTATTAATTGTCCAATTGTGAATAGATTTTCATGATTCTTTGTTTTGAATAGATTCAATCAAAATTCCATTTCTATAGATGTAATATATACTTTTAAAGTGATTTTTATATAAGCCATTTTCAACTAAAAGTAACAGCGTTAGTAAATTATCATAATACAGTCAATATAATATAGGAATAAATTGTGAAATTACCAATTGTATACCTAATATTAACGTAACATCCACAGAACAAGGCGCCCTCACAATAGTCCGTCGGTCCTCCGGTCGCAGTAAGACGGAGAGTTCTCCTCCGACAGACGAACAACTAGACCAGCTAGATCTAGACACTGAACACTTGCCCGCCGTTGACACGCCCGATGCATGCGATAAAGCCGCACTTAGGTAAATATTTAATTTTTACTACTAAAATATTTATTTTTGGGTTACGTATATATAATTCGGAGGGTTTGTTTTTGTTGTGTGTAGGCAATATCGATCGATTGTAAACCAATTTTTATGATTCTAGTCTTATGATTGTACTCCAAGGATTAATATTAATTTCATGAATAATTTCCACTGCTAACGGTGAAATAATTACATAAAAAAATATAAGCACGACATGCATTATGCATACGCCCTGTATTATTTAAATGAGGTTTGTTATAAAGAACTCAGAATCAAGCAGAGAAAAAGATATTATTCAATTAGCAATTAGCATAGTAATAGTGAATAATAAAAACACTCAAATGCTTGTTTTCCGTGTTTTTTTTTCCGAGAAAACAAATTGTTAAAGATTTTCTGTTTAAATAACTATTGGATTTTTTGTATAAAAAAAATTAATTCGGATAAATCTCCAAAGAACAAAAATATTACCAAAGAAACTAACTGCTAAAATATTCTAAGCTCTCGCAATAGAAAAGAGATCCTTTAGCCTAAAGGCAGTCATTATTAAGCAGTAACGATGCTTTCGATTACTTAATAAATTTAAAAGACAATTGGCACAAATTGAAATTTAATGATAATAGGGACTTTTTTCCAATAACTTTATTGTATTTCGATTAATGGGAATAATCTGTAATTAGTTTTGTTTTTCGTGTACCTTAAAATGTCTACTTAAATGATAATATTCTAGGTGCCAGGGCACTTTGTTTAAAAGCGAGAGCTTCAGAATTTATGGTTTTTAGCTTAACTGCGAGCTTAATAATAGGTATAGTCAATGTCAGTGTCAACTGTCAACTGTCAATGCCAATCAGACACCCTAAGTAGTAGTAGCCATAAGTTTGATTTTTTTCTTATATTTTTCACTTTTACGCTATAACGGAGTAACGAACCAGCGAATTTTATTGACATCTAAATAAATATCAAAACTAAGATTATATGTTGAGAAAAAAACTGTAGATTTTAGAGACACGAAATTTAAAATAATGTTAAAAACGTATATCTCCTGTTAATGTAGTATATTTGACGAAAACCAATATAATTTCATTATAATAGTCAAGCCGTTAGTCAATATTTCTGAGTCACTTTAACAAATTAAATATTTATAATAAATAAAAAATTTAAAATCCCCCTACGCAAATGAATTGTCATTTAACGATTACACTGGTACGCGTGAAGCACTTAATCGAGTAATCTTACGCCAAAATGCCTTACATCATTTTGGAAAAGAGCTGATTGATACTCTTACACTGCTGGACGGATATTAACCAAACATAGATAAGAACCACCGCAAAGAAACTGGCTTTCAAATGAAAAAAAAACCGCATCGAAATCGGTCCATCCGTTCAGACAGACAGACAGACATCGACGTCAAACTTATAACAACCCTCTTTTTGCGTCGGGGGTTAAAAATACTCTCGCTTTCAACATTATTTTGACTGATATTCGTAACTCTTAACCAACCGACTAATTTACGCCAGTTAATGTGACTGCGAAATTGCAATTATTTATAGATGTACATTGTACATATGAGTACGTACACATGTTGCAGGTATATTTATTATAATTTAAATTATAATTCGTTAATTTACAAACGGCAACGTCTGTTTGCAAATGCTTTCTGGTTTATGAAATGCCAAAGGCAAATTAATCATGCATCTAAAATTAATATATTTCATCGAATTATACAACCACAGTTAAAATAAATAAGAGGTTATAAAATCAGCTTTTTCACATATTCGTTACCTATTTTAGTAAACAGCTATAATGTAAAGCACGCAGGTATGTTCGATATTGCATTATGTTATATTTAAGCGTGATGACAGATCCGACTCAGATTATGTTAGGTGAGAAGGCTAAAGCTGAAACAAAGAGTAACAAGCCTTTTTATAAAGTCTTTATTTTTGAGAACCCAGAAAAACTCACTACACACAGTGATGTATTTCACAAGCCAACATTTTAAAATTTGCTTTCGTCATTTTACATAACAAGGACCGTTTGCAAGCAAATTGAGTCTGTTTGTATAATAACGAATCATACGATATCTCTGCGACATGTATACCATCTGCTCTAAGAACTTCTATTTCCATTTAAAATAAAGGTTTCAAAGTGTTAATAGATCTATACTAATATTATAAAGGGGTAAGAGTTTTTTTGTTTGTTTGTTCGATTGTATCGAATAAGCTCCAAAACTACTGAACCGATTTAGATAAAATTTGGTGAGAAGATATTTTGAAACCCTGGAAAGGACATAGGATAGTTTTTAACCCGGAAATCATCAATTAAGGATGTGAAAAAGGAGATTTGTATGGGGAAGCAAAGTAGGGACTACCCGAGCGGAGCGGGGGTGAGTCGCTAGTCATTAATATGAACATAAAGAATTTGAAATAATACTATAGTGTAAAATTTATTACACAAAATGCTAACAGTCAATAACATAGAGATAAAGGATATTTTCATTCAATTATCCTGGCCGCAGCCCGCAATTATTTCGCTTGATTACCCTGAAAGGGTGCTCGGTTAAATTAGATTGGACAATTCCGATCGTTTACTGGATGGTATTATTTGCAATTAATGTCTATTGCTAGTAATTACATATTTGGATGTACATTGGTAGTATATATTAATAGGATAGAGGGGATAGAGGAAGATAAGTCACTAAAAATTCATTTAAATAAAATTAAGTATGGCTTATGGAAATAAATAAAATAATTCAGCCATTATAACGTCCCACTGCTGGACACTTACCTCCCCTTACCGCCATGGTTTTTTCCCTCTTGATGTTGTCTTTCGCCACAGAGTCAAATGACATAAATTAAATTTTAATATTATTTTATGAAGAAGTATATTTTTTATTGCACTTATGATACAAAATATTGAAATTGCATATTAAAGGACAAAGGCAAAGGTAGACTTATCCCTGAAAGACATTTTCCATTATTATTTCTTCCAGTCAACCCATGGATGTGAAAGATAGTAGCAGGTCCATTAAATGCCAGAAGATACATCAAAGAGAAAAAATATACTGTTACATATATAAACCTTACAAAAAATTAAAAAAATACACATATACATACATATGCATTATAATAATATTTAAATAAATGAGCAAATAAAATACAAAATTACAGTAAATGAATATATTTATCATGATGACAAATGAATAATTTTATTATATTATTGTGTTAAGATATGCTCCTTTAATCTTTTTTTAAAAGCGTTGATAGAGGGACTCATTTGGATAACTAGGAATATTGTTCCAAAGGGTCGCCGGATGTACAGCAAACGAATTCTGCAAAAACCTAGAGTTACTTTTAGGGATATACAGCATCACTGTGATGCACGGCCGCCTGGAACGTTCTGGAGTAGGGAGCAGTTTAAACCGGAAGCTGAGGTACGAAGGGGAATTCTGGTTCTTAAAGATGTTGAGAAGAAAAGAACGGATGTGCATATCATGGCGAAGGCGGACTGGGAGTCATTTCAATTGAGCACAAAAGTTGGAAATTTGGTCATATTTATCCAAAATGAAGCGGATAGCAAGATTTTGTAGAAGCTCAAGTTTGTTTAATTGCTACTCTGTCACATCCAAATAGCATACGTCAGCGTAATCGAGAATAGGTATTAAAAAAGGTTGTGTAAATATAATGTAAGTTTTGTAAGGAAAATAATGGAGACGCTTAAGAGAATGAAAAGAGAAATGAATACGCTTAAGAATATTATTTTTAAACGAAAATGTTAAAGTAGAAACTCTTAATTTGAAAACTGTTCAGTAAAATTGACTTATTAATTGTAAATAATACTAAGGCAGTGGAAGCCGTGTGGTAACGCGCTCGCTTAGGATACCGAGTGAAGCGGGTTCAAATCCGAGTCTCGCACCTCTAATATTTTCATGTGCTAATCATTTCCAACGTGATTACTATCGTGAGGAAACCTCCATGTCTGAGAGCACCTAGCAAGATTTTCAAAGACGTGAAGTCCACCAACCCGCACGTGGCCAGCGTGGTGGACTATGGCCTGATCCCCTCGTATTGAAGGGAGGTCCGTGCCCAGCAGTGGGATGTTAAAAAAAGGACTGAATGCACAGTTGTAAATAATAGTGATTAGGTAATATTTATTGTGTCTAAAACATTTCTATGAAAACCAAAATAACATTTAAATGATACTAACTTGTTTTTGAGCGATTTGTTTTGAGAGCAACTAGCATTCATCCAGAGTTTTTTTTTTAAATCTAGATTAAATTCCATGAGTATTTTTTTCTATAAATAAAAAATCTAAGACCTATCTTTGTTTATTCAAAAACGTTATGTATTAAATTATGTTAGTACTCCAAGATATAATAATAATTATTGTAATTAAAAACAACCTTGTTATTCTAAACTGTCAAGATTACTTTGCTACTCTGTCATTCCATTTAACTTTTGAAATGTAGTCTCCACAATATAATTGGAATTATAAGTACAACCAAGAAGTATTTTCCAGTATATACTCGTAGTATAAGCATCTGCATCACAGCGCTTAGTTAACATTACAGATCAAACGTTTGCGCTGAGTTCACAGCCCAGTGAAGCTCCGCGTCTAATAATGGTATTACATTGAAATATTATTCTCTTTGAGAATATTATGGCTCACCCTCGCTTCGAAAAACGAAAACTAATTTATCCAACGTGAACCGTACATTTTTTCGGGATAATAAGTGGCCTATGTGCTATTCCAGACTATAATCTATCTCTGTGCCAAATTTCATCCCAATCCGTTCAGCCGTTCCGGCATGATTGAGTAACAAACATCCATCCAAACTTCCAAACATCTAAACTTTCACATTTATAATATTAGTAACATTCCTAACAACTATTTCGCTATTATGTGATATCAATATCTTCTTATGTATATGAGAAAGTGTGTAAGAAAAAAAAAACATTTTCACATTTATTTGGCCTTATATCCATAATTAAATTTAAAAAAAACTCCTCTTAAAAAGCCTTTCAAAGAGCAACACAAAGAACTTTATGAAAACATCACGTATAAGTTCTTAATATAATTAACTTTATATCGTATGATAGACATTATCT
Source organism: Brenthis hecate (assembly GCA_951806755.1). Taxonomy (NCBI): domain Eukaryota; kingdom Metazoa; phylum Arthropoda; class Insecta; order Lepidoptera; family Nymphalidae; genus Brenthis; species Brenthis hecate. The sequence goes on along the minus strand of OX638265.1, from coordinate 5,033,959 downwards.
TACTTCCACGAATACCAGATATTTTGAAGCTTTTATAATCAAGTAAAAAAGGTCCAAAACAAAAGTTAGCTTCTAATCAAATATCCAATCCAAATGTTTAGGAATTTAAGTTTGTAAAAACTATATATTATGAATGCTAAAATGTATTTATTGACATAAACTTCAAAGATCGGCGTGAAAAAGATTTAAATACAAAATGTTCCTTCGTCGACTCGTTTTCATCTTTTTAGTTCGCTTTTTACGGAGTCGGTTTTTTTATAAATAATTTTTTATTTGTCGTTTTTTAGCATTTCTCATTCCAAAATACCTTTAAAAGTATAAGTTGTTTGTATATTTGTAAAACCTCGATAGAGAAAAAAAAATTAAGACAATATGACGCGAAAAATCGGCCATTTTAATTTTTATATACTGTTTAACTGTAATAAAAAGGCTGTGACGTACGGATTGACGGATAGATCGGCACAAGAAAATAATTAGGAAACCCTTTCAGTAACCTTAATGAATAACAGTTTGAATTATGTTATTATTAAATTATTTAATATTAACACAACCCTCTTTGCCGGAAGGGAAATCTAATTTCTTCAATGTAAACCTTACTGGGCCTTTATAATTGTGTAGTGACTACTAGTGGTGCATTGAAGCGTGTTCATCGTGAGACTAGCTATGAACTAATCTGATTAAGTGGACAGTATTAATTATATTTGAAATGGAAATTTAAAATTTCCTTTTATATATGGTATGAAGGCAGTAGTAGTCCAGTGGTAACGCGCTCGCTTGGGAAAAAGAATGAAGCAGGTTCAAATCCCGGTTCTCACACCTCTGATATTTTTATGTGCGAATCGTTTCTAACATGGTTACCACTTTCCTTACGGTAAAGGAAAACATCGTGAGCAAACCTGCATGTCTAAGAAGATCTAACAAGTTTTCGAAAGACATGTGAAGTGCGCCAACCCGCACTTGGCCATCGTGGTGGACTATGGCCTCATCCCCCTCGTATTTGGAAGGCCTGTGCCCAGCAGGGGGACGTTAATAAGAGCTGAATACAAATGGTATAACACTTAATTAAAAATTGTGATCGCCCAGTGACCGAAATTCGACCGTAATTATTATTGAAATTTTGAGAAAAACATATATGAATAGAATTTACCTATCCATATTACAAACTAAGTTTCCAAATTTGATTTATTGATAACAATAAAGCTCGATAGCTACTAAACAAAAACAATGAAAATCGGTTGACAAACAGAGGAGGAAAATGTACTGGTAACCTTTTTCAATTTGTCTTTGCTTGTTTCCTCGTATATGTAGATTTAAGCCTTCTTATATTCTATACTAATATTATAAAGTTGGAAAAATGATTTTTTTGTTTATTTATGCTCTAATGTATTGAAGTATGCCTCAAATTTAAACAATCCTCTTTGCATTCTATAATAGTATTTTATTTAGAAAGGTAAGCTATCAAACATTAGGCAAGGGTTCTTAGGAGTGAAAAAATTATAAATGCTCAACTTTATATATTATCGAAGTAATATTATAAATGCGATAGTTTTTGAGGATGTATGGATGTCTGGATGTTTGTTACTCTTTCAGGCAAAAACGACTGAATAGATTTTAATGAAACTTTACAAAAATATAACTCATACACATAGGTAACTTTTTAACCTGGAAAAATTTACGATTACCGTGAAATAGATTTGTTTTTGTTTTTCTCTAGTACTTTATATAGCTATACGAAGTATTCGTAGGTCCGTGGACTCAGTTTGTCGACTTGCATAAAAATTGTTTCAGAATAGACCTAATGAGCATAATTATAATTCCATCATATTTCCCATATACATATAATTCGCATATTATATTCGTTTCGGTATGGAATATACTGTACATATATACTACTCTCTAGATACTCTACAACAGATATAAGACAAACTTTTGCATCAATATACATACATATGTGTAATTTTATTTAATATTAATTAAAAATTTAATTCTTTTTGCAATAAGTTAATGAAAAACTAAAAATTAATCTAATTTTGAATAATTTAACAAATTGTAAGATTAATATCATGTTATTCTTTACAGATTACGCTACCTCTTAAGGCAGTTAAACAGAGGTGAAATACCAGCGGAAACATTACAAAAAAATCTCCACTATGCCGCACGAGTACTCGAAGCAGTGTACATCGACGAAACCAAGTATGTACTTACAATAATAATTATAATTTTACTTATAATTTTTATAACAGAATATAATATTATATAGTAATATATAATTAATTAAATTAAAAACTACGCTCTACAAAGTTGTCGAAGATTGATGAGAAAACTTCAACTTACGCAGTTGATTAAATTTGAGTTTCTTAAAATACTAGAAGTTTTTTTATGGGGCAAATTGAAATAACACTTCTAATTATGTAAAAATGAATGCAAAATTTATAGATTTTTATATTTAGTTTATTGCAATACATTTTGGTTTGGTTTAAATTGTAATAATTTTATTATTATTATATGAAAATTTTGCCTATATTTAAGATAATAAATTCGTTTTTCTATCCTCGTACAGGCATTTTTACTGAATTCACCAAAAAATTCTTAAAAGAACTACATATTTTTGTCAAAATATATAATATATTATTTGAATTAAAAAATCTTTTTAGTAAAAAATATTTCATTTTTTATTCCTTTATTTTACAGCCATTTCTACTTTTGTGATTTTATGTTTGATGAAAACTTTGTATAGTGTAGTATCTGTGACATTTATGAAAGTTTAAAATGCTACCTATAAAATAAATTCATTCAAACTTCCTATGACCCTGTAAAGGAAATAAGTAATGCATATCGCAAGGCCATCGTAAATGTTGCAGCTGTGTATTTATCAAATGAAATTTCATTATTCCTGTGTTTCAGATTTGCAGACAATATGGCGATAAAATTTTAGCATTCCATATATTTTTCGACGGTCGTCAATTTATTTCCCGCTCTTTGTAAAAGCTACTGCTTCTTACATCACTCTCTATATATTGTATTTCGATGTCGGAGCATTTCTGATGAAAGTAATTTAAGCGAAAATGGCTTTTGATTTTATTTTGGCATCAAACTACGAGTATTTTCTACTAAATTGACTGAAGATCTATCAACTTGCTGGTATTGTTTGATACGATTTTTATTTAATAGTTAATTATAGATTTATCTCATGAAATTTTAACGTTAGATTTTCTCATGATTCTATTTAATCGCGATAAGAAGACACATCTTCTATTTTTCTTATGGCCGATTTCACCAACGTCACCTAAGTTTAAGGGATCCCCTAAGCATGGTTAGGGGGCTGTTAGGGGACAGTTTCTGTTTCACCGACAGTTAGGGGTCACCTAAATGTTAAAATGCCACCTAAATATAAGTACTAGAAATATGTGCTCTGACGATGGTAAAATGAAATTTAATTTAGGGGCTAGTTTAGGGGAACTTTTAAGCTAGAGATCCCATACCTAGGTGGTAGCTTATGGGATGTTGGTAAAATCGGGCATTAGTCTTACTAGCTAGAAATACTACTTAGGTAAAACTTTAGTCAGACCATCAGCTTAGAAGTAGGTATTCTAAAAAATAATTCTGCGTCTACTCCACTCTCCTACCCAATTCTTAGTACTCAAATACAAACTTAGTCAATGTTGGTTATTTACTAATATCCGACTGTTGCAAAATTTAGTTCGGTATCTGTGCTACTTCGGAATAAAAAAAATGTTTTTCTATAAAATTTGAATTAGTTTTCACAAATAAATTGTTTATCATTTATTATTAAGCGATAAAAATTATTTTATGGGTAACCAGACAAATTATATTTTTAATGAAACACAAACTTGAAACCCCTTTTTACCCATTTAGGGGTTGAAGTTAATTTTGTCTTCTTAATTTATATTTGATATGCAATACACATAATTTAGCTTCGACTTATACTGAAAAAATATCAAAATACACAGATTTGTCGATCGAGATTAAAACCCAATGGAAAGTAAATTCCACTAAAATCATACCTATCAAAGTCTTAAAATTCTTAATATTCATCCTTCCACATACATACTTCTCCAGAAAGCAGTAATCTTAAACACATGCCGATTAGGACGAAAGTTTCTGTCACAACCCTAGTTACCCCTTAAAATTTCTTCTTCCCTTACTTTACACATGGCTCAGGCCCGTGTATAGTAAAAATTACCTTCGTAATTGAAGAGTTTTTAGTTTAATAAATAATAATAATAATAATAATAATAACATTCTTTATTGTACACCAAAAAAGAAACATAAAAAATATAAAAAAGAACACAAAGAAAAGATACACTGCAGGCGGCCACTGGAAGCGATCTCTTCCAGGCAACCTTGAAGTGGAGGAGTAATTTTACATAAAATCGGTAGGCGGTGCACTTGCTTTGTCACGTTTAATTAAATAAATAGTTAAAGATAAATAGATACATATATAAATCCATATATAGATACATACATACATATATACATACATACATACGTACAAACACACATACATACAAATTCACGCAATTATTTGTATAAATAACATATTCCGTTTGTTTAAGCTATTCATCCAATTAAAATCCTGGCTTAAAGGAACCCCAGGTATAATAACATCGTACAAGTGACGTGGCTCAGACCCCTGTCGCGTCCAGTATTGTATCAATTTATATTATAACTAGCATTGCCCGCGGCTCCGCCCACGTTCAGATGACCAAAGACCTAATTCTTAGGTTTTACAGATTAGTATACTCTTACAATACAGTTTTTGTGTTTTTGTATTTTTTTGTATTTTTTCTCAGAAATAAGATGTTTTCCCGCAGTAAAAAGTATCCTATATGTTGTTGGATAACCAGCTATCACCATACCAAAATTTTATCAAAATCTATCCAGTGGTTTTCTTGTGATGCGGTAACAGACAGACAGACAAAAATTCTAAAAACTATAGATTCAGACTCTGTATCGATAATAATGTCTATTTCAATTAGATTTCCCAAAAAATGTTTAATGTACAGATTTGTCTTAGTTAGAATTTTATTATATGTATAGATTTGTATGTGCGCTGTGTTAATTCAGCAACGCTTTAGGCTCAACTTGCAAGGTGTTAAAAGTGGAATAAAATCACTTTGTTATTAGCGTCCTCTAACATTTTATTCTTCTTAAAATACAAATGAAGCGAAAGTAAGTAATTACAGCATTAATGGTATCCAAAATGTTTAAATATCTTCTAATACTTTAAATAACTTTTTATATCTGAAAACTTGTAACTATATTTAGTATTATAATAAGTAATAGTATATAAACTTTTTCATATGCTTTTACTGTATAGAAATGAGCTGATTTCCTACGAACAGCTGAACGGATTTTCTTCATTTATTGCTAAAAACAATTTATTGCTAAAAACATCTCGATCAAGTCAACTTTCAAACAACAAAAAACTAAAATCGGGTTATCTTTTTGGGAGCTACGATGCCACAAATACACAGATACTTAGAGATATGTATACATATTAAAGTTATAGCTCCGGGGGCTTAAAATAGACGTGAGAAGTCGCAGGCTACTGCCTATTTTATAAAGGGATAATGTATAATAAGAAATTACTAATCTTAATATTATCTTAGATATCTCTATAATCTTGTAAAACACATCTTGTTCATTAAAAGAAAATACCTCTGAATACTTCTTCTACGTGTTTAAATTAAAAAAATACTGTTTTATATAACTTCGACATTTGCAAGATAGATTAATTAAGGGAAATAAAACAAAAGGCGTCCGGATTTAGGTTAATTATTAGCGCCCAAACCCTCTAGGGCTCTTGGGACGTGAAAAATGTCGAATTTGTAATTCTTATCCTTCTTACATAATAAATTATGTAATAGCTAAACATTTGTGTCTATAGTTTTGTTAAAAGAATTTTTTTCTAATCGTTGGAACGCTGTCGAAGTTATTTGAAGACATAATCCTTTAAATAAATATTATGTTTTAGAATTATATTTTATTAGATGCTTTTAAAATAATAAAGTTTTTGTAAAAATATCTTTGTAGCACAAAATGAATTGAAATTTCGTTCGACTAAATTCGACCATGTTATTATTTTTTACCCAACTGCGGCGAAGCCCCAAAAAGGGTTATGTTTTGACCTACATGTATGTATGTATGTCCGATCTTATGTTCCCTCTGATTACTAAACGGCTTAACCGAAGTTGATCATTCGTCATCAAATTCGTCTTGATAACGCGAGTATTATAGGTTACATAGAAATAATGTTGATAACAGTAAGCTCGTCAACAGCTACTAAAAAACAAAACAAGATAATTGGCTAACTAACTGAGAAGAAAATGGTACTGAACTATTTTGTCTTTGCCTATTTATATATACACTAGCATTGCCCGCGGCTCCGCCCGCGTTCAGATGACCAAAAACCAAACTCTTAGGTTTTACATATTAGTATACTCTTACATTACAGTTTTTGTATTTTTTCTCAGAAATGAGACATTTTCTCGCGGTAAAAAGTATTTTATATATTGACCCGAATAACCAGCTATCACCATACCAAATTTCATCAAAATCCCTCGAGTGGTTTTTCTGTGATGTGGTAACAGACAGACAAAAATTCTAAAAACTATAAATTCGGCCTCTGTATCGAAAATAATGCTTATTTCAATAAGATTTTCCAAAAAATATTTAATGTACAGATTCAGCTTAGTTACAATTTTATTATATGTATAGATAGATTGAATAAAAAAATTAAATGAATTACTAGTAGTCTAATTATGCAACAGGTAAATACTAGCACACGTCCAGGTTTTGTTTATTGATTTATATTCGAGACGATATTTTTTACCATAGGTATTAATACCAAATCTTAAGTAATTAACGAAGAGCTACGCAAATAATTGGTTTTATTCAAACTCTTTTCACTCGATTTCCTTTTAGTCTACCTATATTCTTTATCAGTTTTTAACCAATTGTAATTTCATGAATATCGGTTCAGCCCTCATAACCAAACAGACAGACAGAATTAATTCGCATTTATAAAATGAGTTGGGTTCTATGCCTAAGCCAATAACGTTCCGTTAGACCTTATTGAGCGAAGCGGATTAATAAATCATTATATGGAATTTCCGATCCATAGTGTGAAGCCGCTATAATATATTAATCTTGTTAAATGTGAAACTTCAGATCTGTTTTAAAATTCTGATATAATAGGTATATAAGCTCAAGCTTACTCAAACAAGTAAGCAAGTAAAGGATTCATATTCAAATCAAAATATTTTATTCAGCATTAAATTATTACAATTTTTTACTGAACGTCATGAGTCTACTACCAGTTCGGAAAGAAGAAGTTCATACTGTAAATTTGCTTAATATTGTAGATACGTGTATACTATATATACTTTATTTAATTTACTGACCTTCTAATGTATATATATAATAAAATTGTAACTAAGCCGAATACATACTATTAAATAATAAATTAATATTAATACATTAAATATTTTTTAGAAAATCTTATTGAAGTGGACATTATTATCGATACAGAGGCCAAACCTATAGTTTTTAGAATTTTTGTCTGTCTGTCTGTTACCGCATCACGGAAAAACCACTGCAGGGATTTTGGTAAAATTTGGTACGGTGAAAGCTGGTTAACCGGGTCAACATATAAGATACTTTTTACCGCGGGAAAATGTCTCATTTCGGAGAAAAATACAAAAACTGCAATATAATAGTACTACTACAACTAATACGTAAAACCTAAGAATTTGGTTTTTGGTCAGCTGAACGCGGGCGGAGCCGCGGGCAATGTTAGTTTTTTAATAATATTATAATTTTTAATAACAAAATTAAATACCATCACTAAACTAAACTAACCAGTGAACATTAACATTTATAACTTTCAGGCTGATTATGAATTCAGTGAAAAATCCCTATCAATACAAAAGTTAATTAATGTTACTCGAATAATTTTGAATAAAATACTCATATTTTCAATTTCACTTCGTAGTAGACGAAATTTATGTAAAATAAATTCATATTACGCAAATTACATGCATTCTGCACCTGTGCTATTTTCCAAACTATTCCCATAGAATATATAATATATATAATACACTAGCATTGCCCGCGGCTCCGCCCGCGTTCAGATGACCAAAAACCAAATTCTTAGGTTTTTTCTCAGAAATGAGACATTTTCCCGCAGTAAAAAGTATTCTATATGTTGACCCGGATAAACAGCTATAACCATATCAAATTTCATCAAAATTCCTCCAGTGGTTTTGTTGAGATGCGGTAAAAGACAGACAGACAGACAAAAATTCTAAAAACTATAGACTCGGTCTCTGTATCGATAAAATGTTTATTTCAATAAGATTTCCCAAAAAATATTTAATGTACAGATTCGGCTTAGTTACAATTTTATTATATGTATAGATTACTAGTAAATGTAGACCATTTTATATAACCGTCGACATTTTTACTTAAGCGCTGATTTAACAGTATCTTTTTATACCTTTGTCAATTTCTACCAATCACAAGAGTTTTCAAGATTAAACCAGAAGAGCACAATTTATTTTTTAACGTTTTTTGTAATTTTTCAAAATGCATTATTTTAATTTGTCTTGAAGCTTCATTATTGCTAGGCATCTTCTAGATTTGAAGACTACATGGAAAGGTAGAAGGGCACACGTGTAATGTTTGAATTTAAAATGACAATTAGGAAAAATGACAAATAACTTTATGCTTTTTTCTTATAATTTTGGCGTACACTTATTCGGTTTCTGCATTTTTGGAATACCAATTAAAGTAACCAAATCGGTCAAACGTTCTCCAAGAATTTCCTAAATATACATATAAAATATCATTTGAACCAATATCCTACATTTTTGAAGTCGATCAATAACACTATAGCTACAAAGCAGAAGATTTTTAAAGTTAAAAAAAAATGCTAATTGCAATTCACACACGATAAAAGTAAATTTCAGAAAGTAACCTACGAAAGAAGGAGATGAACATATATTTATGTGTTTGTCTCTTTCTCGTGTCGCATTTTCGTTTCATCGAGTTTCAAATCACAAGGATTCTAAAAAAGTTTCTAGTAGACAACGCATTTATATTCTGAGGTACAGCTTTTGAAATTGTCAAAGCTTGACAAAGTTTATTATTAGTTAGTTATATAAGCTTCAACTAACTCATAAAATTTCTCAGCTAAAGTAAACTTTGAATACCTAACATGACCTCAATACGGGTAGCTTTCATTAGAAAAGCACCTTTGCTCCTCGCCTTTTAGGTTTCTGTTCTACGGAATTATCATTAGCCAAGAACTCATATATAAACTTATTACTGATGAGTTCATACGAGTAACTACGGAAAAAATTGAATCAGATATATGAAAAATCCTATATATCTACATATAAACAATGAATATATTAACAATATTACAAAAAAAATACAAACAGGTGCCAGGTGTCTTTTTAAAAAAGTAATGTAGAGTTATAAAGCAAATTTAACAAACCTGCAATGCTCCGAAATCGAATATACCAAACATCTGTGACGTTTCATCATCCTACTAAAAATAGCAAAAAGGTGCAATGTCAAGTGATCCTGTGATTATTAGACTGACGGATGTGGGCACCGGCCGTCCCGGCATACAGCCAGTGATGATTTGTAATACAGGGATAGGAGAGCCCCGGAGCAGCCGCGAGCGCAGCCGGCTCCACTCCACATGAGGCGCCTACGCACCCCGTGCTGGGCGAAGTGTTCCATAGAGAAACCAAACGAAGCAAAGTTAATACCGTTACACCAACGCCGGCAATGGCCAAGTAGTCGCGTCTCCCTTCTGTCCACTCTATGCGATTAGGTCTTTCTGTTCTGTTGATGCTTACGTCTTTCAGTTCACTGTCCTCCTGTTAGTATCAGTTTGGAGCTCCAAATTGGTGTATAGTTTCCAATTTTTGTTTTAACTCATTTGGTTAATGAGGTCCATCAACTTGAATGTGCTGATTTCGGTTTGCTTCACCTATGTAGATGCGGTCTAAATACTTTAGATTAGTCTGGAAATAGTACCCCTTACCATCCTGGACTCATGTGATATCGCACAATACTTCTAATTGTTTTTCTTACTTCATAAGCATGACGAATGACCCTTACATGCTTATTTTATATACATGTCTATATTACTATATCGATTTTTATTTTATCACATATTAATTAATTAATTGTTAAATAATAGTTAAATAATAGTTGTTGCTTTATAAAACTAAAAAAATATTCATTTCAAATTCTTCTTTTTACGATATTGGAATATAATATTTTTTTTATTGTGTTTATTTTATCTGTTGTAACATAATTTCATTTTAAATTAAAATTTTAACTAAATGTAATATATTTTCTTCTGTGCTGTGTATATAATTTATTTGTCAATGTTACTTAAGTTAATAGAAAAGGGCTTGTATCCTTTGTAACTTTTAAGTTAGGTAACAGACAGTTGTAAATGTTAGTTGAACCCAGCTCCTCTTTCCCTGAGTGTGGACAATGACCTGGTGTTTTATTTTAGACCGGCTGTGGCGCGACAGCAATCGGCGCCGACCCTGGTGTTTAGGTGTGTCGATGTTACCAGTTTTAAAAATATTACCACTTGAATTCCGCTTCTTCAACATTTGTATGCACCTTACGTGCACATTTACTATGTCATTTTTAGTTTATTTTTTATAATTGCCATTTTTCTTTTGTTTATTACTTTTATTTTAATTATTCTACTAGAAACTTTATAATACATAATTGAATTAAACTAATTTGCCAATTTATCGCAAGTAAATTTCATAGTACATTACCTAAATAGTTGTAAAGTCGTACAATCGAAACTATAACAATTTGCTATAGTTATAACATTCAAGTGGTAATAGAAATGCCCTTGTACTTAAACTTAACTTTCCCTAACTGAGCCGCTTTATGTGGTTTGTTTATTGTGTTTCGACGTTGCTTTCCATTGTTATCATTGTACTAAGCGTTAAATGTCATGTGAAACGTGAAGAAAAAATTTCGTAATTTTATTGTTTAGCTTATGCCATCTGTTTACTTTGTGCTTGGGCATAAAGCTTTGTGCCATACACTCTACTGGTTAACTTTGGAAATTAAAAAAAATCTTTGTCTTTACTTGCATAGTTTATTTCAAAAGTAGATTTCTCTCTTTGGACAGTTTAGATTCATTGAAAATTGAAGATTTATTCCAGACACATTTTATTTGATTTTAACACTTATGAGCTATTCACTTATTAATTTTTACTATTTCATAATCATGTTACTTTAAAGCTGAAAAAAACTGACTTTTTGACATCAATATGAGTTATTATAAACACCTCCAATTATATTGTCCTATAATTTTGGTAAGAAATAAAAATTAAATATTTTCTACGACACTATTCCCACTAAGGTTACCCAACACTGCATATTTTCTAAATGTATATCTAGAAACGTTACATTTCCAATTTGTACTTTACCGATTCTCTTATATTTATTCAATACTTGTTGATATTTCGCCAGCTTTGTATGTTAACGCAATAATTTCAATTTCCAGCAACATGGCGCCTAAAGCAAAGCTTCCACTATTTGAATGCAAGCAGAAATTCACAGCAAATTCTTAGCGAAATCTGTGTATTTTACCGGTTTCAATCCCCACTCTGCATTCTTTCAACTGCCAATGGATCAATAAATTGTAATGAAATTGTTATTGCACTGAGCAGTTTAAATTAACTAGGTATTTTGTTCCTCGACATCTACAATTAATCTGAACGGAAGTTGTTCTTGGCATTTGTAATTATTAGACTTTGAAATTTACAAATCATAGTTTCTTTTGTCTGGTGAACTTTAATAATTGTAAAAAATATGTGTATATAATATAATTTTTTGCTTATTTATAATGGAAAGCAATGTAATGACCGTTTGTAAGCACGTTGCATGAACACCCTATAGATCTCTAAATTCCCTAGAAAATATCTCCAGGCATGCTTCACATTCTTGAGCAAAAATCTATTTCGTCTCGCTCCCGAATATAAATATGGGAAAAATAATAAATACGAAGAGAACCTTACAGCATCGTCTGCAAAGGAAATTACTTATCAGCTATTACGGAAGCTAGCCACAAAAACGGCTCTAATACTATTACACAAACTGAATCAAGTGTAACACATTATTTCACAAGTCTCAACTACTTTCCAAAGTGCATTTAAGATTTACTGATACAACTCGTGTCTTACAACAATACAAACTTGTAGGTATTGTATTTGAGACTTTTGTATAGAGAAAATTTATTGCAGGTCTATCATTAAGTTATTTATAGGAATTTTACAATATAGATATCACATTTAAATCACTTAGTTTAATAGTTTATAAATATAGATAGATAGAACCTTTGATTTTTAGATTAGATTTTTTTAATAATTCTAGCTCAAAGGTAATTTGTTATTGTAAATTTTGATAGAATATCGAAATAACAATAAATAATGAAAACTGATAGAGTTCACCACTATGAATATAAAAGAAGAATTAAGAAACTTAAGTGGAAAAATTGAGATTATTATAAAAATCCATTGTTATTAAAGGATATAGTAAATAATTGGAATTGGTATACTTATTACTTTATACGTACGTATATATATATAATATATGACACAATTTACATATGTCAAAAATAGGCTTTGCCGCTTTTTCTTTTAGAATTAAATAATTATTAGGATACGAATACTAATAAAGTTACAGTTAAGCTTATACGATGAAGTGCTTAAGTATAATGGGTTTGATAAAAATTACCTTACACTAATCAATGGCACTGTGCACAGGAGACTGGCAGACGAAGATGATGAGTTATCCGAAGTGCAACCAGATGCTGTACCACCAGAAGTACGGGAATGGCTTGCGTCAACGTTTACGAGACAGTTGGCAACAGCAAAACGGAAGTCGGACGAAAAGCCAAAATTCAGATCTGTGGCTCATGCAATCAGAGCTGGAATATTTGTCGACAGAATTTACAGAAGGGTCACAAGTACAGCCCTTATGCAATTTCCTCAGGATGTTGTTAGAGTTCTCAAAGTAAGTAATTTTAATTTTCTTACGGTTTTAATAAAACAAAAGAAATCAAATTGCATATCAGAAATAATGGTTTCTAAAGGAATTTTAAAATTCCACAAAATATTTCTGCAGACGGATGTATCATTTACATATGGTAATTTACAGAGCGCGCATATGGAATTTGATTTGTATTAATCTGAATGTGATGCATTTAGATATACAACCTTTAATTTAGGTGTTACTATTTATATGTGTATGAATATCATTTTGTATAAATAATTATACGAGTATATGTATATTCCTAGTTTTTTTGGACGAAGTGACTGATATAAGTTATTTAATTAAAATCATATCAAGTACAATTTAGGCAAGAAGTTACCAAATCCTGACCTGATATGTTGTCGAGTTATTAGTAAAACTCATTTTGTGACCAAGGCAGAATCGTTATTCGTCCGTACCGTTCGTACGTTCGGTGGATCTAACCCAACTTAAATAAGAAAAACACCAAAATTAGATAAAATATAGTGTACGTGCAAAGCCTTGGAGATAATTTAGTTCAAGTTTTTCCCATTTGAGTCTTCCATATTAACGCATATTAAACGACTACCAATAACTGTTGGTTAAACATTCTCAGATAATATTAAATAAGCCGTTACCTTCGGAACGATTCGATGTTGATAGTCGATTAGATTTAAAGGAGGGCTATGGGAAATTGAACACGTTTCGGCCATTTCCAATTAGTATTGTTAGATAGGGAGCACGCATGTGGTCTGTTCTAATTACTGTAGAATCAATAAGACAAAATGTAGCCATCTACAAATCGTGGCTTTAGATGATCTTACATAGAATCTGACATTGAAGGAGTATTGTAAGCTACTTAAAAAAGAATATGTATATATTTTTAACCGACTTCAAAAATAATGGTGTTAACAATTTGACACGTACGTATGTAATATTACTGGAACTGCAAAATATTCACATATGATAATCTATTGGTTTCCAAACAAATATACAAAATTTTATAGGTGTATGTAAGTTTGTCCACGCATTTCTCCGAAACTAGTTATCAAATCGTGATAATTATTTTTTTATTTGCTTACTTTTATTTCAACTTTTTTATCTATTTCATCAAAATCGGTTTAGTAGTTTTTATGATATGGCTTAAAACGTGTAACTAAAACTGAAAAACTAGTTTTTGCAATTACTACTTAATTCAAAAACTATTTCAGTTTTTACTTCGAAAATATCTGATTAGGTATCTAAAGTAAATGAAAACCCCCGTTCAGTTATTTTTTAATTATTTTTTTTTGTATTTTTTAGCGTTTTTTTTTAAGTCAGTTTAAATTTTTTATAATTACTTTTTTTTATTAATTAATTGGAAAGTGCATATGGATATAAAAATAAGTCTTTTCATTTAACACTCGAAAATTCTATAATATTAATATTTTATTTGTATAGGTGTAAAGGAGTAGGTAATTTCTTTCCATTAGCGCTCTCAAATTTTGTAAACAATCCCTTGGAGGCATTCTCGTACAGTTATATATCATAATGCAAGTATCATAAATCTTCTTGAAGCTATTATATATTTATACGCTACGAATCAAGTTAAGAATTCAATTAAATTACAAACTAACGAGATTTACTCGACTTACATTCGTCTTCATTGCAAACCGGACAGTACCTATTGCTAGCACGCTTGTATTGCGCAAACTTTTTATTAGACAAGTGGGATTTGGTAAAATATCTGTGGTCTTATTGTGGAGAGAATTCGTTAAAATACCAATTGTTAAGCTTACTCTAGTTAACGTTATTTGTGTTGTATTGTGTTGAAATTACATAATATATTATGAATATAATAATAATCTAATAATAATATGACAAACAAATGACTACAAATGATCGATTTCATTAGTTGAAATTCTTATTTAAGTTCATTTTCGTCGTAATAAAACTATTTTTATGGTTCTTTTCGCGATTTATACATATATATATATATATATATATATATATATATATATATATATATATATATATATATATATATATGTACGGGAGAGACTCTCCCTCTCCGTGACCATGATTGCTGTAAAGCATTCGAAACGCCGGGAACCAAAAATCAAAATAAATTCGCGAAAAAATCCGAAAAGATAGTTTTATTTTAAAAAATCCATATTAATATTATAACGTTTGTTTGTTTGTCCTTCTTTCACGTCGAAACGGAGTGACGGATCGGCAATTTTTTTTGTGTCGAGATAGTTGGAGGGCTGGAGAGTAAGTAACATAGGCTACTTTTTACCACGAGAGATTATCTCATTCCCACGGGAAAACACGTTATTATTCTTCTCCCTGTCCATTTCCCAATCACTCGGGGTCGGTGCAGTACATCTTCTGTGTATCTGATAGGATTTGGCAAAAGTTTTACGACCGGCCGCCTCACGCCTGCCTGACGTCAACCCTCCTTGGGAATACTATTGTCTCTCTTTGTCTGGATGGTATCACGGAAGTCTTATAGTATGCACTTTCGATTTTTTGTCTTTTGAAACATTTTTTATACTATTATAAGGTTTAAAGTATATTATAATATTACAATGTTAATATTGTACAGGTATTTGTAACTATTTTTATTCTACAAGGAGGCTCTTACAAACATGCCCGTGGAACTTACGTAATTACTAGAAGCAAACCGTTTAACGTTACGCGCATTCGTATAAATCCCACTAGTATTGAAATTGTTATACTGTTTAACAAGTTTTACATCATTTCTAACTAAATTCAATTATTTATTTATAATATGTTTGCTGCACGCGAGTTTCCTAAGCCTGAAACTGAATTTTTTATTATATCAGTTGGTTTTTTTTAAAAAAGTTAAAACAAAAATTTTGCAAAATATAATATTAGTCAAACAAATCATGTTAAGAGTGTCTCGTTTTAGGTCGCAAAAGTAACTTTTTTTCTTCTTTGAGTAGACATCAATGCAATGGACGATATAAAAATTATGCGTGTAAAGAACATGTTTAAATATTCAGGAGAATTGGCATAAATTCAACAGAACAAACATCTTTGTTTAGTTTTATGTATAATGTAGCGGTTTTATTATTTATACAATCTGTGCTACGTCTTGCTCATGACAATTAAAAAATTAAAAAAAATAAAATAAACATCTATCGTTTTTCCCGCGCAATTTGACATTTTATATTTCGCGAAGTAAATCATTGTCTTTTCTCAATTTAAAAATATTATTTTTACAGACTTTGGATGAATGGTCATTCGACGTGTTCGCGCTCCACGAGGCAGCAGCGGGGCAGCCGGTCAAGTACCTAGGATATGAGCTCTTGAACAGATATGGAATGATCCACAAATTTAAGGTATATTTTTGTTTATTTCATCACTCAACATAATTAACTTGATCATTGATTTATTGATTTATGATTTATATATATCTATACTAGATTACAAAGATTTTTCGTTTGTTTAAACGTCCTCTTTAATCTTTGAAACACTTTTTTTATAAATTCCTTTTACATTTTATGGTATATTTATTAAGAAATGCAATTAGAACTATGTGAGTGGAGCCGCGGACGACAAACGGGTATATAATAAATGGGAATTTACTATTTACTTTAATTCAAATAGTAATGAAAAAGTTCTTCATTAATATTTAAATATTCTTTATTTGTCTTATAAAAAATCTTAACTTAGACACTACTATTATTTCTTTTTAGTTTATATTTCGATATGTAAACATTAATAATAACAGCAAATCTTACTGCATTTTTGAAAGTTAGCTATTCAATGTACGATAAGTTTCGATTCCATGAAATTTTATTTTTATGAACGAAATGAAGGAAATTATGAAAGATTTAAAATTTCATGGATTACATATAGTTTTTACTATTGACTTTTTCTGCGACGTACATACATATATACCGTAAAGTTTTTAAGAAATTAAAAAACAAAGTGTTAATACTCTTTTAAGAAGGCTTCGCGAAGAAGAGGAGTCCCGAAGGCACTTTTTATATTTATCTATAGGTACTAATATTATAAAAAGGTAAAGTTTGTGAGTTTGTGACGTTGTGGGGGGGGTTTTCTCTGGATCTGCTGAAACGATTTAGATGAAATTTTGTAAGAAGATAGTTTAAGACCTTGGGAAGGACATAGGATTTTTATACCGGAAATCATCACTTAAGAGGGTGAAAATGGAGATGAAAGTTTGTATTGGGAAGCAAGCTAGGGACGAACCCGAGCGTAGCGAGGTTGAGTCGCTACTATTTTATAATTTTATATAGCGTCATCTTTTAAACAAGTGTTATTATTAAAGTAACCTTTGTGTGTAGTCTATATGTTTATCTATACGTGTAATCTGTACTAATATTAGAAAGAGGTAAAGTTTGTGAATTGTGAGTTTCTGACGTTCTAGGGGGTCATCTCTGGATCTACTGAACCGATTTAGATGAAATTTGGTAAGAAGATAGTTTGAGACCCTGGGAAGGACATAGACTACTTTTTATCTCGGAAATCATCCCTTAAAGGAGTGAAAATGGGAATGAAAGTTTATACGGAGAATCAACCTAAGGACAATTTTCCCATTTAAATTAATAATGTGATAATCTAATGTATTTTTCAATAAATTAAAACATTAACTACATTCACCAAATCATATTAAAGCATCATATGAATTGCAATGAACAACGATTTATTCAATATTTATCTCATTTGTTCTACATGTTATTTATTACCGTTGAAATATATAGCATTTTGATTTTGGTAAAGTAAATTAAATTATAAGCAATCATCCACTCTAATTTAAATTACTATATATTTAACCTTATGGTTAAACATACAATTTAAATTACAGTTGAAAATGAGTTTGTTTATTTATTAGCGTCTCGCATTGACTGATTACAGATATACTTACTAATCTAAACATATAATAAAATTGTAACTAAGCCGAATCTGTACATTACATATTTTTTGGAAAATCTTTTTGAAATAAACATTATCATCGATCTATAGTTGGTAGTTTTTATTTACTATAGATACCTAATCAGATATTTTCGAAGTCGGTGTGCTTTGATTTGTATCAGCTGGCACCGTCTTCGAAAATATCTGATTAGGTATATATAGTAGGTAAAATTACCAATCAGTGAGTATTCTATTAGCTGTCGAAGAGTTCCACTATCCACCTTCTGGCCTTACCATCAGATCAGCTCGAGGATACCGAATCACTGTACAATCAATGGAAATACAAACTCTTGCAAAGTTTCAAGTCAATATGACAATAATAAATTGTCATAGTAAGTAGGTAAAATTTTCATTGGCTATTTTTCTACCTTTAGGGGTAGAATATTCCTTTAAAATTTAAATGCGACCAAACTGGGGGTAAACACTTTCAAACATAATAAAAATTATCCAAATCGGTTAATAAATGACGGAGTTCTGAGGTAACAAACATAAAAAAAATATAGCCGACTTGAGAACCTCCTTCTTTTTGAAGAGTTGTGTTAAAAATTAAGAAATCGTTATATATACTCCTACTAACAAGATTGATGAGAAAACAGCATCATTTTGGTTCAAGTAACGTGCATCCGGAAATCTCTAAATTATATTTAGTTGAATTACGCTACACGTTTACTTCAGTTTAGCCTATTAACTATTATTGAATTGATTCTCTAAACCCTAATTGATTAGTCGCAATATGCCCAAGCTATTATCGTAATGGAAACCTTTGAACATAGAACAGTATAATACTAATTATCTAACGAGTATTCTGTATAGAGCACCAGCTAATTGGTTATGTATCTCCTAAATAGGACTATATCTTATTATTTAGTAATGAATTAAGCTAATATAAGCTACTAAATGTACTAAATATGTATGCGCGTAAGTAAATTACTTGACAGAATTTCATCTCAGTAATGACGTGTTCGATTATCGTTTATTTCTTAGCCACATATTTTGACCAAGGTGTAGAGTTTGTGAAGTTAGAGCTTGTAGAGTTAGGGTGTGTAGAGCTAGCGTGGCTCTACATGAGATCTGATAAATTTTTGACAGTGCGAGCCATATGGCCTCATCTTGGCAACATTTTACATGAAAATGTTTTTGGTGGGATCTAGTTTTATCGATAGCTCTTCAACGTCAAACAAGTTTCGGTTACACCGAGTTTTAAAGTGTTACGTATTTTCTCTTTCTGAGAAGTACAGACTCTAGCTTTCAAGAAATTAAAAAATTAAGTGAGCTTCAAGTTTAAAACTTTTATACTTGACAAGTGTGGCGACGTTGTTTGCGTAGATCAACAAAGGAAAATTATAAATAGCGAGAAAGAAGTTTAATGAAATAAGCTACGTAACTTAAAAACAATTCAAAATTCTATTTAGAGAACGAAAAAATGCAATTTTCAATATCCATTTCATAACTAGTTGCCTTGTAAGACGTTATCTTTTCCAAAATTGAATAGCTGCACATACGTTGAATATTTTCACGTTCTGTTTTACACGTTTTATTTCTTTTTTTATTGCGATTCTGTTTCACACGTTTGTCCCCAAAATTAACTTTGTTTTTATGTAGATAATAATGTCTCAACAAAAATAAACAAAATCCATGTACACAATATGTAAATTTTAAATGAAAATTCGCTCTGAGCTCAATTAGATTATGTATATTGTGTGCTATTATTTTATAGTTACATGTGTCTGTCAGCATTTCTAATTAATATCTATATTATATTAAATACATAATATATGTATATAATAATAATTATGAAACATGTAAAATCTACAGTTTTTGTTTGTATGTATGTATATCTCATTCCTATTCTGCTTTAGCTAAAACAATCTCGGCTGAAGACCATTGTCTAGGAAAGTTTGAATTAACATAGTTTCATTTAAATCTTTTGATTGTAATATGAATCAGAAATTGGCAATTGCGGCGAAGTCACAGGCATTTCTAAGCCTTATATAAAAGAACACTGGAGAGAAACATAAATTCTTCAAATTCAAATTCATTCGATCTCTGTAGAAAGCTTGCTGGGAATATGTTCGTACACTGTATACCAAAATAAACATAATAAAAAAAAAACAAATAATGAGTAAACTTTAAATCCAAATTTTCTAAATACATGCAGAATTCTCGTTATATTAAAACTTGTGTAATTTATTTGAGCCAACGCGATTTCCAGGAATATTCCAAGATATAATATTTATTTTAGAATATATTTTTATATTAACTTCTCCTTGCTGTTATTCGCGTGTTTATTTTTATAGCAATGAGATACAAAGTTGGAAAGTTATCGTATCTTCAACTCGTAAATAAGAGAGAAACATGGTTTTCTTTTTACATTAAGTAACAACTAAGTAATTGTAGCTTAAAAAGTTAAAACTAACCTATACATATAATAAAATTGTAACTAAGCCGAATCTGTACATTAAATATTTTTTGGAAAATCTTATTGAAATAAACATTATTATCGATACAGAGGCCGAATCTACAGTTTTTAGAATTTTTGTCTGTCTGTTATAGCATCCCAGAAAAACCACTAGAGGGATTTTGATGCAATTTGGTATAGTGATAGCTGGTTATCCGGGTCAATATAGGATACTTCTTACTGCGCGAAAATGTCTCATTTCTGAGAAAAAATACAAAAACTGCAATGTAAATGTATAGGTACTAATATGTAAACCTAAAAACTTGGTTTTTGGTCATTTGAACGCGGGCGGAGCTGCGGGCAATGCTAGTATTAAATATAGACTATACCTATAACCTAGCTAGCGGATATCGGAATATATAACGGCCACTACAAACGGCAAATTACTAATTTTAGCCGTTAACCGACAGGTCGATACGCTATATAATATGTTGATTGTAGATAAACATATTATATACAATTTGTTCTGTAAACTGTAGTTAAAGAAGTAAACTACTCGTATAACAAACTTTCATAAATGCAATTTCTAGTTGGAATAACACTCCCACAGGTGCTAACAGCGGTGTAAGACAACTTCCTCGAGCAAATTTTAAATACTATTTTAATGTATGTACGAGTAATGCTTGTATTATTATGCTTAACTAAGTTTTGGTTACCGAGAAATGTAGAAATTAAACCAACTTGCTTGCAAATCGTTGGTTTATGTGAGGTTAACTGAATACCGCTTTAAAATAATTGTTTAGTATTGTCAACATATTATATATATATATATATATATATATATATATATATATATATATATATATATATATATAATAGATAAATTCAGACATATACTAAAGATACGATCTGACAATCTGCTTTTAAATTCACCTTAACAAATATTAGTCAGATATCCCTAAGCCATTTTTAAAATATCAGGCTGAATTCTTGTAAGTAGTTCCCTTCTAACGAGATGCCAAACTGTTTTCTCTAAGGAAATTATCGATAGTGGAAAGAAAAAGTTGTAAAATATGTCGAATCGCTGATTGTTCAAACTTTAGTACCTACTAACATTTAATAATCTTCTTAAGATAATTTAATAAGAACAAAGACAAGGAAACGAAATATACGTGTCAAATTAAGAAACTCCACCTTTTTTGTCGGTTAAAAACGAATGTCTTCAAAAAGAAGCTACTCACGAGAATTCAGCTTCTTAGTAAATATTTTGAAGAATGTCTTAAGGGTCTTGAATTATAGCTATATACATACAGAAAGACAACAATAATAATTCATACAATTCATCTAATTCGATATACGAGTACTTTGCTTATTAAATACATCCACTCTAACTAAAATTCAGATCAAAATTGGTACTGAAAATCAGTTCAATTCCAATACCATTTATCGTACAGGTGCCGCCGACGATTCTAGAGAACTTCCTCAGTCGGATAGAGGAGGGTTATTGCAAGTTTCACAACCCCTACCACAATAACCTCCACGCAGCGGATGTCGCACAAACTGTACACTACATGTTGTGCCAAACTGGACTTATGGTGAGAGATTTTGTTATTATTATATTAAGTATCTATTAAGTAAATAAATTTAAAATTTAAAAATGCCCTATGCAAATTAATTGTCATTTAACGATCGAAGAATCAAATTAATTGTCATTGAACGATGTCGAATCATACGCCAAAATGCCTTACATCATTTTAGAAAAGAGCTGATACTCTTACACTACTGGACCGATATTAACCAAACATAGCTGAGAACCACCGCAAGGAAGCTGACTTTCAAAAGAAAAAGCCCCATCGAAATCGGTCCATCTATACTATATCTATACTATATATATATATATATATATATATATATATATATATATATATATATATATATATATATATATATATATATATATATATCCAAAGTTATAGAGATTTTATTAACATTCACCTTTACGTGCGTATTTATGGTTCATTTTATCTATACTAGTATTATAAAGAGGCAGAGTTTGTTTGTTTGTTTGAATGCGCTAATCTCTGGAACTACTAATCCGATTTGAAAAATTCTTTTTGCATAAGATAGCCCGTTTATTGAGGAAGGCTATAAGCTATATCATAAAATATATAATAGTCTATCTATTCCATACTAACCGCTAAAACGTACCTAGTAAAACGAACCTGAGGGAAGCGAGGGTGAATCGCTAGTATGAGATATACCTACTCTAGGATTTTCTGACGACAAAACGCGAACCTATCTATCTACGCTTTTTATAATAATAATTCCTATATTTTACATAATTCAAATTTCTAGCTTGAAACCACATATTGGGATTCGCCATTAGAATGTGACTTATGTAACTTAGCATATTTATATCGCTAAGTCTCGATAAATAACCGCTATACAATTTTATATTAAAAAAAATCGTAAAAGTCAATTTATTCACATTTTACAGTGTATCGTTAGGGCACATACAACAAGGCTTACTAAAATATTCAAATAGCCTTAGGGCGTAGACTCTTAACAGTTTAATTTTTCTATGAATAGACAAAGCAGGCGTTAGTAAATACCCAGAGGGCTTGAAATAGTCTTTATACAAAAGTATTTACAGAACAAGGACCTTTGAGGCTTTGATACTTAATTGTGTCAAGTTTTTATGAAATATGTGAATTGTAAAAGAAAGTATGGCTTCTGAAACTTAAAGTTAAAGTATTTCCTGCATATTACTATACAGTTTTAGAGGCAAGTATCTAGTACACTTCTACACAGCAATACGTTGAAGTGAAAGAACAAAATAAATAATTTTGTCTAAAACCGTGTAACGACTTCAAACGCACTTAAAATGTCCACTCCATTATTAGGGAGAAAAGTTGATTTTTTATTTTATATATGTATATAAAAAAAATTATAATAGAAATATCGATTGTCAACTGACGAAGATACAAAAACGTACATACACAAAAAAAAACAAAATATAAACTCTAACTAATCTTACTAACTCATTTTAGTGTATTGTTATATTACGTATTACTAAAAGAAGAAAACTGTAATTGGCTTTATTTTAGTACACATTGTTTTTTACATTAATTTGTCTCATGTAATGCTGTTGTTTTCTCAATAAATAAATTAATAAATAAATTAAATAAACTCGAATTCTTTTTGAAGTTGGTTAAAACTACCATCGTTGCATAGTGTTGAATTGATTTTTAAGGTTCCGTATCCAGAGTGTACGGACGGAAACCTATAATTACGCGTTAGCCATTACACTAATCGACTGTCCATTATATTGTTGTGTAGAATTCACTTGTAAAATTTCAATCCTTACGTCACTTCGAAAACAGACAAAAAACTACTTTTAAAAGGTTATATAGTTTTATGAAAAGGTAATAAAGGAGTACCCTTTTATTTGATACCAATACGCTATAATTATGAGTAGGTATATTAAGGCAGTGGTAGCCCAATGTTAATGCGCTCGCTTGGGAAACTGAGCGAAGCGGGTTTAAATTCCAGGTTTTGCACCTCTGATATTTTCATGTCTTCTATATATAATAATAACTGTCTCGGTGGTGTAGTGGCTAGCAAGTACGGCTGCACACTCGGAGGTCCTGGGTTCGCGTCCCGGGTCGGGACAAGTTTAGTTGAGTCTTTCTGTATAGTAAGTCTCAGTAACAGCCCGGAGTTGGGAAGTTGGCGGTGTTTCACCCCCGTGCCTCGGAGAGCACGTAAAGCCGTCGGTCCTGCGCCTTAACTCTCACTGGTTGTGTCGAGCAGTCGTCCCACAGGAGTATGAGAGTGACAGGAATAGAGAGTGCACTTGTGTCTGCGCGTACACTTGTGCACTATAATATCTCCCGCGCAGTTGGTTAGTCTCAATGAGATTGGCCGCCGTAGCCGGAATCGGCCAGGAGAACATCATCATCATTTTCATGTACTTATCATTTCCAACATTGAACACGATTATCACTCGTGTTACGGTAAAGGAAAACATCGTGAGGAAACCTGATCATATCTGAGAGAAGGAGCTCGTTTCCGAAAGACTGTGAAGTCCGCCAACCCGCACTTGGCCAGCGTGGACTATAGCCTGATCTCCTCGCATTGAGGGGGCCCGAGCCCAGCAGTGGGACGTTAAAAAGGCCGTTAATACAATATATATTACACATTATGTATATATGTACATATATTACATAGAAGCCAGATATTGTGATATAATTAGTTAGGTATATCAAATTATATTATAAATTAACAAAGGTTTAAAGCAAGGTCGCACCACAAAACCGTCTTCGTATTTCACTTATAAGTTTATTTCTAAACCTTCACAAATGCTTTACAAGAACATCCCTAGTCTAGACACTAAACATAATATGTAGTTCTATATAATATGGTTTAGAAACTTTTAATTAAATGTTAAAACATAATATTGACTTTATGGGTAATTATCTGGGATATTCAGTATTATAATGTAAAAACCATTTATTTCTCAATGATCTCTAAATAAATAGGCAAAGACAAAGCAATTCAGTACTTATTTCTTCTATGTCTGTCAACAGATTTTTTTTTGTTTAATAGCTATTGATGAGCTTTATGTTATCAATACAAAAATAATTATGATCGATTTTCGATTACAACGAATACTATTCATAAAAATTGTTCATACAATAAAATGCTAGGTATTAAAAATTTTGAGAAACCCCGACCATCTTGGACAGATTTTCATCAAACCTAGCTAGGAACACTCCAATTAATCCACCTTTCAAACAAAAAAAAAACAAAATCAAAATCAGTTCATCCGATCGGGAGCTACGATGCCACAGACAGACACACACACTGACGCGTCAAACTTATAATATCCTGTCGTTTTGGCGTCGGGGGTTGAAAACAAAAATACAGGTGTATTTTGAACGCGTTTTCATCGAAAAAGATTAGTTAAAAGTGACGAAATTTATTTTACAATATTCAGAATTAATAATTATTTATGAACTATTTTTTTTTAATCATTTTTTGTCTAAATTCTCAACTTTAACTTATATTCCACACCAAAACGAATGAAATGAGCTTAAACACTTTATTTATAATATTATTTAAAAGTTATACAAGTGTAGTGTATCAACTATCTGGTATCCATAACACAAGCCTCGTAGCTTAAAATGGAACTAGATGGTGCTGTGTGTAAAGTCTCAACATATTTAAAAAAAATAAAAAAAACCACGTACGTGGAAGCTAGTACTTATTGAAGAGTATCATTACGCAACTCCTAGCACTAAGTTAATTTTAAAAATAATTTCACAGAAGTACGTCTCAAATTAAAATAATTTTCCAAATTACATTACACAGACAAACGATGTAAACAAAAACTTGTTAAAATTGATGAGTTCATTTCGATCGGCTTAGTAGACACTAGTCTCCCAATAAACGTGTCTAACAAAAACAAGCTTTACGTATAGGGTTGACTTAAACAGAACACACAGCAGGCAGTAACTAGTTCCGAATAATTAATTACATGGCTTCGAGGTTTTCCCTTGCGAATACATAAATATAACGTTCAAACCAACTTTGTACTATAATTTTGAGTGAATTTAAGATTAGCGCTTGTACTTTATAGGGATTAAACAAAAAAACAATGTAAATAAAATAAGATAATTTAGATGCTATCTGGATTACTAAAAACTTACATGTATTAATAGGGCCTTGTATATTTATTAAAGATATGATGTTTTTAAATCTGTATTATAATCAAGACTTGCAATCGCGTGCTCGAATGCCATCCTAAGAGAGTTTTCCCTTTTGGCAAATTTTATTACTGACAGTAGCCAAAGCATTACTCCAAGCCATAGTCTATCTGTTTATTAAGTTTCACCGAAACCCGTCCAATGTCAATCTGTTTCGGAGTAACGCCTAGGCACTAACGTGCATATTTTACATATGGCGCTTGCAAAACTAAATTAGGTAGAAACGCGCCGCTAGTTTGTATGTCGATTGCATATAGCTTGTGTGCGGCCCATGACTAGGACTTAGATATAGGGCATGTTAGCCTGTCAGTGTTTACCAAAAAATGTGAGAATTGTTACAGTACGATATTAACACGATATTAATATATTGTGTATTCTATTCTCAAGGTTCTTTTTTATTTTTATAATTGTTGTTAAAAATTTTAAGTAAACTCTTTAATATAATGTAAAGTTTATAAAATACTAGCATTACAACACTAACACTAAAATTTTTATAAAATACTAGCATTGCCCACGGCTCCGCCCGCGTTTAGATGACCAAAAACCAAATTCTTAGGTTTTAGATTAGTATTCTCTTATATTGCAGTTTTTGATTTTTTTCTCAGAAATGAGACATTTTCCCGCGGTAAAAAGTATCTTACATGTTAACCCGGATAACCAGCTATCGCCATACCAAATTTCATCAAAATCCCACCACTGGTTTTTCTGTGATGCGGTAACAGACAGACAGACAGACAAAAATTCTAAAAACTATAGATTCGGCCTCTATATCGATAATAATGTCTATTTCAATAAGATTTTCCAAAAAATATTTATTGTACAGATTAGGCTTAGTTACAATTTTATTATATGTATAGATGAAGCATGTTGTGTTCTCCTATAATTGTGAGTGCATATTATAGGTTAAGTATTGTTAATGTATTAGTGTAAGTTTTTTGTGTACTAACGTTGGAGATCCTAATAAATAAAATAAATTAAAAAAACATTTAGTATACTAGCGACTCACCCTCGCTTCGCTCGGATTCGTCCCTACCTACGTTTTAACGTTTAGTATAGATTTCTCAGAGGTGAGATATTTTCCCGCAGTAAAAAGTATCCTATATGTTGACCTGTATAACCAGCTATCATCATATTAAATTTCATCAAAATCCCTCCAGTAGTTTTTCCGTTATACGACAGACAGACAGACAAAAAATCTAAAAACTAGATTCGGCCTCGGTATCGATAATAATGTCTATTTTAATAAGATTTTCCAAAAAAGATTTACCTAATATACGGATTCGGCTTGGTTATAGTTTTATTATAATATGTATAAGTTACACACAATAATTTTCACCCTTATAATGGTAGTGCGATAGTGGCAAGAAACTCAAGTAAATAAACTTTCTTTCAGAATTGGTTATCAGATTTGGAAATCTTCGCAACTCTTGTAGCGGCGGTAGTACACGACTTCGAACATACTGGCACCACAAACAACTTCCACGTGATGTCGGGCTCTGAGACCGCTCTGCTGTACAACGATCGAGCCGTGCTAGAGAACCATCACATCAGCGCTGCGTTTAGGTAAAAAATAGAAAAACAAGTTTAGTTTTTTTTTTTACCAAGTTTAAAAGTTATTTTATATTTTATTTAACATATATTACTTAGCAGTAGGTACCTGGCCGACCGAGCTTCGCTCGGTGTTTTTGGCCAGAAGTACAATTTTCTTTTTTTCTTCAATTGTCAATCTTGCCCCTGACCCGCTTGACCACGATGCTTATGCCCAAGCGTGCGAAATTAGCGACCATATTTTGCATGGAATAATGCGAAATAAAACCGCATGAAAACTCGAAAACACGCGTTTTCCCAGACATAAGACTAATCTAGATCAATCCCGAAAACCCCCACATACCAAATTTCAGCGAAATCGTTAGAGACGTTTCCGAGATCGCCTGTATAAATATACAAGAATTGCTAGTTTAAATATATTAGATTAGATATTACTCAGTATTATTTTTCACTTCCTGTGTAATGTACTCTATCTAATAATCTCGCCGGCTTAACCCTATATATTTATATGTTTGTCTTTTTCTAGTGTCGCATTTTCGTTTTATCGAGTTTCAAATCACAACGATTCTAAAGAAGTTTCACTTCAAAAGATTTGCCTGATGAAGCTTTTGAACAGACAGTTTGTATGTAATTTTTGAAACTACTGATCCGATTCTGAAATTTCTTTCACAAATAGAAAGCTTCATTACCGGCCGGATGGGCTATTTTTTATTCCGATAAAATTGTGTTTAGTGTTGAAATTCATAATACTCGTAACTTTAATTGAAGTTGGAAAAAACTGGCGTTGGCGTAAAGGCGTGTACTACTTAAATGGTTTGAAATAAAGCAATAAAGTGTAAGGACCCAATCATAGCGAGAGTAACTCCCTATTAGCATTATAAATATGAGCAAAATAGTTTTTTTGTTATAGATTTCATTTAATCGCTCAACGACCGCGGACACGCCAGCGTATCAGTTAACAATAGATTTCTTAGGATATTAATTAATTTCTTAGAAATTTACCTGAAGGTGTTAAATAATTTCAAATAAAACTATTTTCTATGAAAGCTTTTTTGTGTGTAACAATGATTTTTACAAAGTCCATATATGTATTTTTTTTATTTTTTTTAATAATGAAATTAAAAATTATTGACATAAAATCAGTTCATAAAAATTTTGACATAACGCCACGCACTTACTAATCTTGCAAATTTCATAAAAACGCAAAATTTATCAACTTTATAAAAAAAAACAACAAACAAAAGATAGGAATGCTATCGCACGGTTCATAACCATTCCAACACAAAGCCTACGAAGTAGCGTAATTTCCCACGAGACCAGGCTTCACATTGCGCGATCATTCAAACTCGCTCGTTATCGCAATTTTATCCTAATACTCATACATTTATAGGCTTTACTAATTACTGTTTCACGTGAGACGTAAAATTATCTTTTTCGAATACTATATTACACACTAGCGGCTCACCCTCGCTTCGCGTAGGTTCGTCCCTAGTAAAACAACTCAGAAGGGTTTTCCAGGAAGACAAATATTTGGCAATTAACAATTATATTTCTTGTTCTTTCAGTATACTCATTTTACATTTATATTTTATATTCCTAACTCATATAATCCGAATCACCGACTGTCCACTTGACATATCAAAAACCTATATTCAAAATCTACGAACTGGCACATAAAATAACTGAATGTTACACTAGTGAAAAACAAAAACAAATCTATCCCACGGGAAACGTACATTTTTTCAAGATAAAAAGTCGCCTATGTGTTATTTCATTATCACTATATCTCATGCAAATCCGTTCAGCCTTTCTAGCGTGATTGAGTAACAAACATCCATCCATCCAAACTTTCGCATTTATATAGTATTATTTATTTATTTATCATTATTGTATTCATCATTCATTATTGTAGCTGAAATAAGGGCAGAATTTTTGGTTTATAGGGATTACGGAATCTTCAAGTTTAGTACTATTTACTGATAATGTAAATCTAGGTATATATGTGTGTGTGTATATATATATATATATATATATATATATTGAGGAATACTTTTAAGATACAATTTCGATACGTTTAGGCTATTTTAAAGGTTTTAAAGGTTACAAACACAAACAAAACATATTTCTATGATTGATAAAAATAGCTTTTAAATTAAAAAATAAAAAACGCTCAATTCAAAAAGAAACATAATTACAATTCGAAAAATGACCCTGAAAATAATATCATTTATAAATTCCCTTTAATGAAAACCAAAGAACCAAAGTTTAATGGAATAATATTATGTATACGTCGGAGTGTCGCTAAGCAATCAAAAATAGAGACTAAAAACTTGCACACATACGATACAAGCGTTGAACCTACGCCCCTCTTTTGCGTCGGGGGTTAAAAATACATGGTACAAATAACGAGAGACGTCTAACACACTACCTATATAAAATCAAATATAATTTCTACCTACTAAATAAAAGCTTTGCTTATACAAAATAATAAAACGGTATTATAAATTTATGAAAATTAAACATCGATAAAAGGTTTTATCTTCCAAAATTGGCAAAGATGAGGTGTCTTTATTGGGTTTTAGGGTCGTAATCTCTTTCATCTACGAATAAATTTACGCTTAAACCCCTGCTCAAAGTGAATAAAATACCGCAGAAATAAGAATTATCGCTTGAAAATTTATTTCAAAATATCCATACTAAATATTATAAATGTGAAAGTTTGTGAGTATGGACGTATGGATGTTTGTTACTCCTTCACGCCAGAGCGGCCAAACTGATCTGGATGACGATTGGTACAGATATAGATTAGAGTCTGGAATAATACATAGGTTACTTTTCATCTCGGAAAAATGTACAGTTCCCGTGGGATAGATCTGTTTTTGTCTAGGGACGAGGACGAAGAAGCAAAGGTGAGTAGCTAGTACAGTTATATACAAAAGAAATTAAAAATGAAGTAATATTTATGTTTATGGTAGCTAACTTTGTATCTATAGAGTTTTATAAGGAATTAGCTTTAGCCCGCAGTATCGTTCATATGGAAGATATTATATGAACAAATAATGTGTTAATCACACTAATATTATAAACGTGAAAGTTTGGAAGGATTGGTGAACTCTTCCACGCAATGAATGTTACTCTCTCACGCAAAAACCACTGAACAGATTTTGATGAAATTTTGTATTATGACAGTTAGTTGTTCAGGTCAACATATAGGATATTTTTTACTGCCAGAAAATATCTCTTCTCTGAGAAATCTATACTAACCGTAAAAACGCATCTAGGCACGAACCCGAGCGGAGCGAGGGTGAATCACTAGCATTGAATAATTTTATACCCATATTTATACCCATCATATATTTTTATACATATATTTATACCCATCAATTTCACATAAACTTACCATCGCTTTCCTCGGGTGCGTTACCTAATTCCTTTTGGCAAATTAAATTACCAAAAGTTGCCTATATGTCACTCCAGGTCACAGTCTAAATACTTCATCCAAATCCATCTAGTTTCAGCGCGAAGAAAAACAAACATACAAACATACAAACTTTCGCATTTGTTAAAGACGTGTGATTAGTAAAGCTAACATAAAACTACAATCAAAAATTGCAGATTAATACGCGAAGAAGAATGTAACATATTACAGAACTTGTCACGCGACGAGTTCCGCGAGTTCCGTACACTCGTCATCGACATGGTGTTAGCTACGGACATGTCGTTCCATTTCCAACAACTGAAGAACATGCGGTCCTTGTTATCTCTAGCTGAGCCTACTGTGGATAAGTCTAAAGCCGCGTCTCTAGTGCTCCATTGCTGTGATATATCACATCCAGCTAAGGTTAGTGTTAATTTTTTTTTTCAGACAGGTCTATATTTACACACGTGCCGACACGTTTGGCTCAGTTTGTAGTAACCCTACTTGCTATGCCAGCGGTCGTGGGTTCTAGTCCCGCGGGGGGCATTCATTTGTGTGATGAGCACGAATATTATTACTCAGTACTCATGGGTGTTTATATTTATAATAAGTATTGTACGTATTTAAAGTTTCATATGTGTAGTGTATCAGCATAACAAAAGCCGTAACTTACCATGGAAAAATGAAAAATTATTCATTTGTCTTACATAAAATAAACCGAATAAAAATGACTTTTCAGAGGTGGGACCTCCACCACCGATGGACTATGAGTCTCCTCGACGAGTTCTTCCTTCAAGGAGATAAAGAACGTGAACTCGGTCTACCATTTAGTCCTCTCTGCGATAGAAATAATACACTTGTCGCGGAATCCCAGATCGGTTTCATAGATTTCATTGTGGAACCCAGTATGGGGGTTTGTGCGGACATGTTGGAATGTGTTTTGGGACCGTTACATTCAAGTACTAAGACCTCCAGTAGTTCTGGACAGGAGTCTATTAGTGAAGAAAGCACAGGTATGTAGGATATTTAGTTACTTGAGAATTTATACTGTAACGCTCTGTCCACACTGCGATATTTCACCGCACGTTTTTTCGCGCAATGTTGAAACACATTTGAATCTTATAGGAGTAGCACTTGTGATTAAAAATTCACGCGGAAAAAATCTGTGATATCTCAAGACCGTCAATGAATGAATTCAATGTTCGTGACATTTTTTGATAGGTCTGTCACGCTGCCGCCGCCGTAGTATTACCTAAAATAAATAATGTCTGTTATTCATTTTAATTTTAAGGCGTTCGTCTCAGCTGGGAACTGTATCGAACTGACAAAAATCGTACGAAATTTTATTCGTAATACGCAATGAGTATAATTCCGAATATATAACGTGAGAATAAAAATCGCACGGTGAAACATCTCAGTGCGGACAGGGCCTAAATGTAATTTAAATTTTAAAATAGACTACCATTTTTGGCGAATAACTACTTCGTGCTAAGTTAAACTAAATTGGCGCTTGCTTACAAGGAACGGCAAGCCAACTTTGTGCTGCAGGCATTCTTTTTTATTAAACATATACCAATTATTTAAAAAAAGAAGTAAACCATTGTAATTCTATAAGCGCGTTTGCAGTTACCGTCATTAACTTAGGTGCGGAAAGAATTAGGAATATTTAGCAAATTGCTAAATATTATATAGTATTCTATATAATGTATATATTTATAGGGTTCGAGTCACCCGAATAATCGATTTGATCGACTTCGTTCAAGCCGAGTGGTCAAATGAGTAGGCGTATACACTTTTGATTAAGCTTCCAATTACAATTGCTATTTTAGAGAGAACTTTACCTACTCATCTCGTGTAAACAAATCTTTAAACTATAATCTAATTAAGTTTATTTTCGAAAATTCTTTTGATATTACTCAATTATACTTACAATGTCAATATATTCCATATGAGAACTTATAATATGTTCTATTTCTTAATAGTTGTAAAAGAAAATTTATTGAGTCTTCTGAGCTGCATGATAATATGTAATCATGAACGAATAAGTCACTGGACCAGACATATAAGCGGACGTACCTTTATCTGTCTTATTAGTAGCCAGGAAATTTCAGCCTTTGTCGTTTGTTTTTTGCGTCAGTCTCAAGCATTTACTTGTCAACAAACAATCTGCCAAAAATGACTAAATGTTCTGTTAAATGGTGTAAAAACTATAGCGGCGGAAGCAGCACTGTTTCTTTTCACTTGTAAATACATTATTTTATTACATTTATTGTTATTTATCACACAATTTAATAAAATTGTAAAATAAAATGTCATATTATCCAACTATGTTAAATATAGTCGATATTTCTATGTATTGTTGACATCTGACAACCATCATAAAATCCCTGGATTATACCATTCAGAACAAATGACTAAACTGTCGAGTGAGTCCATTTGACATCGACTAGTGCTTGACAATGTCGAAAAATATATCGATATTTGACGAAATAACTGAACGAATTGTGTTATTTGTACAGTACAATAACATAAAATACTTTTATCACAGTATCCTACAATCTGATGACAATAAATTTATAAAAATATTTTCTAAGTCACATAAAAATATAAATGCAAAAATTATAATTAGTATGTGTACTTAATTTTTTATTTTATTTTATACCACATTTATATACTTTGGAATATTATTCCATTGTAATAATAATAAAGATCATTTTATTTCAACACATAAATTACACAAAATCAAACAATAATGTTTTAGCACTAAACTTCTGGGTTGGCGATTTGTAATAAAACACTTTACTTTCACGATCCAACACTCACTTTAATTTGCAATCACTTTTTCTTTTTCCTAATTTCACAAATGTTTATTAAGAACTGAGCAATATTAGGACAGTGTTACATTTTTATAAGCTACCCGAGACAATCAATTGCAAATTAAAATAATTTAATAACAGAATCAACAAAATCACTTTATTTAATTAAATTAGCTTAATATTTTTTTAATCTTTAAAAAATAATTTTTATTATATATTAATGGAATATACACCCGATATTCATTTGTTCATTAACATTATTATAGACCAACAGAATGCTGCCATCAATGCCATCGTATTTATATAAATCAAATTAAAAAATAATTATTATTTGACACATTATTATTGCCTCTTTAATTCATTTATTTTAATTTATTATAATAAATACAGATATTTTAAATTAAAAGATGTAAAATATGATGACTATGCTAACCAATGTTTAAAATGTCATTCATTGGTTCATCGATATATGTATTTTATCGATTACGTTCAAGCACTAGAAATATTGTATTGTGTACCTGTGTGTATAATAATGTAATAAAATCTTTGTGTGCGTTATGCGTCTTTTGGTTGAACGAGTTTTCATACATTTGTATTTTATGTCTCGTCCAGTGGTTTATTCGTTCATGTATGTAATATATAGGACATTTCCCAATGTTAATGATAAAGATATGATTCATGAATGGGGGGGGGGGTTGGTGTTTTCACCCATTTAAGGAATGATTTCCGAGATAATAACTATCCTATATCCTTCCCAGGATCTCAAACTATCTTCTTACCGCATCTAAATCGGTTCCGTAGTTTTGGAGCCTATTCAATACAAACAAAAATTCAATTTTTTTCTCTTTATAATATTATAATAGATATTGAAAAATGTTCTATGTTAACGGTCAATAAATATCAAAACCCCATAAGTTATCAAAATGGTACAAATTGTTTGCCTCCCCAACAATATCACTAGTTATGTCAATTAAAAATCTCCATAACAGGTAAAAAAAACGTCCTTTTTCACAAAAGTGATCAAATAACATAGTTCTCATACATATTTATACTTTATTTTACAGCGGAAACAAATAATAAATTCAAAATCAAAAAACCATGGGTCACCTGCCTCATGGATAACAAGAAAATATGGAAAGAACAAGCTGCAAAAGGTAATAAATCTAAAAATAACGCATACAATTTTATAAATAAAGTTTTTTTAGTTATCTCTAAAGATGGCTGTCTAATGCAGTAGTATCTCTTCTGGCTTTGTAATCTATAAAGGCCTATATTTTTTTTAACAGTATGAAATAAGTTATAATGTAGAATATAATATTATTATGACAGATATTAGTATATATTTGTTAGTACAAATAACAAGAAGATTTAAAAGAAATTACCATACTAATATACATATTTGTTTATTTTATTTAATAAATATTTAGGTTATTGAAACTAAAAAACTTGCTTTTAAAATGCAAGAAAATTATTTTCCTTTCATTTATGTAATAAATCTTGCGACAACAAAAAAACTTTAATTTTATAATAATTTTAAAATAATAATATTATATTAAAAACTCTTAAAAAAGTACAATAAAATCATTCTTCAGATGCAGAAGCCAGAGCCAAACTGGAAGAAGAGACGAATGGCACTTCACAGCCTACAGACGAATAATATTTAGCCTCCCTTGTAAATACCGTGAAGACAACTTGTTGCAACATGTTCCATTCATTGTTCAACAAAGTCTAAATAAAATAAACATTAAATTAATAAACATATAGTTGTCATATTTATTGTTCGCTTCGCTATTGTGTTCGCACAAATCGTGTGGAAGTGTTTCTTTTTTATCGAAAGTGGTGTGTGAGTTTTTGTTATTAATATTATTAATTATTATAGATAATTTATATTTTGTTATTTTTTATAGTTTTACAAATCTAGTTAAACATATACATGTAAAATAGAAATAAATTTAGTGTCGGCAAAAAATATGAAACTCGACATTTTCGGTATATAGTAAGTATTGAGTTTCATTTTTTTTTTTTTGTTAACAGCCATTTTTTGGGTTATATTATAACGTGTTTTCCCATTTCTCCAACTATCTCCACACAAAATATCATGCCAATCCGTCACACTTTCACATATATAATATTAGTACAGATATTTCCAAATAATATTAATTTACACATATATACATAAGATAAAGAAGAAACAAATTCTCATGTCACTTATATTATGCACAATGTACGCCCGATGTATATTCTCTATGTGGAAGACAACGTAGTGAGTATTATTACAGGCCGTAGAGCGGCCGCGTAGTGTACAAAGTTAAGTAACTTTAAATATCTATTATTTCATATTGGTTTGCTCTTCATTACATTTTGTGATGAGGTGAAAATTATGTTTTTTTTAATAGTAAGTCTAGTTTATAATATTCTAACGCCTTATGGGATGATTGATGAGTATTTAAAACTCTATGGTTTTTTCTGACCCATTATCTAACTCTTTAGAAAAAAAATCACGTCGATTCGTTACTATGTGTAAAAAATTATATAATTAATGGTAATGTCACTCTATCAAACTTATTGTTCGTTTCCGATTAAATTTAATAAGAAATTGTAAAAAAAATAATAAAATCAGGAAAAAGAATTCGTTTTTGATATTATATATACCTACTGTACATAATGAATTATGTATATAGATCTCTTTTATATACCTTTTTATTTTTTCGTAATCAATACATAATGTATCAATTAAATGGAATGAATCATGAAAATTGGAAAATATTACTACTATTGGCACTGACTTGGTTTCCCTAGTGGCTGTTTTCCGAACTAACGAATAACGATGGCAGCAGAATAGGGGATCGTGGGCGAAATGTAAAGGGCAGCACTATTGTCGCTCTAATGTTTTATTACTGAAGACAGCGAGATCAAAACATTCATTTGTAAATACAAAATATTTATATAAATGGTCAAAATAATAAAATATGGATTTTAACCAGTTAACAATAATATTGTACATAGTCAGAATAGTGAGAAAGATAAAAAAATATTCAAGTCCAACCATGTTTATGGTGTAGTAGAAAGAAGTAAAAAAAGTGAAACTGTCTTAACCACAAAGGCTGTACCACAAACGAGTGTTTTAAATGCTAACATTTAAAACACTCGTTTGTGGTACAGCCTTTGTGGTTAAGACAGTCACTAATGATGTAAAAATTATAGTATGTATAAAAAACTTTAAATTCTTGACGTCGACATTATTGAAAAATGATCCCAACGGCTTTAGGTGTTTGCCACAAGTTGATTTCCTAGCACTATTCATTGATATTGCCATTATTATGATATAAATAGATATAAAAAAATATTATTATTGTCCATTATTGTCTGTAAAAAAATATTAAAAGTTAATTTTCGCCTCACCACTAAGTCTAATGAAAGCAACGAGCAGGACTCGAATGTAAAGTTACCCGCTTTAGTGTATATAGATTGATTTTATTTATTCGATATTTAGACACTTATTTTTTGTGTTAAATAGTTAATAGATTTGTGTTAATATAAGCTTATTGTACCGTTTTGAAATAACATTATGTAATTAATATTTAATTCTCCATTAATTCAGTTATTAAAAAAATTACAAAAAATAATATTTTACAACAGCTTTTTCCATTTAATAATTTATCTAGTCTGTACAAAATAGAACTTTTGATTATTTATATAGCTTCGATAATGTAGATACCTATATATAATATCTTTCCGTACAAACACTTTTGTCTATGTTTTTTAATCGAGTATGTATAGTGAAACTCATAAATATTGTAAAAGACAATTTTACAAATAGTAATAGTTCTACTTGTAATAATATATAGATTATAGTATAACAATTGATTACACTTAAAAAAGTAAATTTTGTATATTGCAAATAACATGCAACTATAGTACGTGCATTCAGAATTGGCAATATAACATTTACTTTCGAAAGTGTAACTCAAGTGTAGGTTAACACTTAGACTAAGAAATTACACTTCATCATTAGAAAATTCTATAGAAAATCCATAGAAAACATAATTTATGTAATATTTCAAATATAAATTAGATTCTAAGAGCAAATGTATAATAAACTGCTGGTGTCGGAGCAAAACATATAGACTTTGCATCTTCTTTCGATGAAAATATATTATATATGTATCAATATTATTAAACTTGTGACGTAGTTGTAACTTTAGTATTAATTAACCCATAATATAAAAAATACGCTTATTAATTTTAATATTTCCGATTAAATTGGAGTCCTGATATTCCCTGACCAAGTGTTATTGTCATCGTTTTGTAATTTATTAAAAATCATCTCATAGTCATAGATAGAGGAATATAGATATTCGGGTTTAGGACGTTTTGCTTTTGGCTAAGACATTGTAGATCTGATCTATAACTACTAGATCATATTTTCAATATCCATTCTAAAACATTCAAATCTGGGTTTTAAATTTTTTAGACTGAAATTCAGAGGTATATTAGGTGAAGATCAGGAAGCAACAGTTGTTTGAAGGACCCAATATAACCGTCCTTTTAGGTCTTTAACATGAGTAATGTCATTCGTCCTAACACCTACCGTCGCGTCGATAACCATTACTAAACAAAACACTAATCGTAATTCGATATTAATTGCACGTTCCTTGAAATCACAAATTGGCCAACATTGTTTCTAACAGATTCAAATGATTTTTATGCCAAATTTTGATATCAGTATAGCTTGCTTCGCATTTATATAGCGTTTTAAATATTGATGCAACGTGTAC
This sequence comes from Brenthis hecate, assembly GCA_951806755.1. Taxonomy (NCBI): domain Eukaryota; kingdom Metazoa; phylum Arthropoda; class Insecta; order Lepidoptera; family Nymphalidae; genus Brenthis; species Brenthis hecate. The sequence goes on along the minus strand of OX638265.1, from coordinate 4,995,197 downwards.
CTATTAGGGAAATTTAAATTATTAATATGAGATATTTGGACTCGACCGAAATCGTATTCGAAGAACAAAAACACATCTGCAGGAACACTTTATTTACATTTTTTTCTTTATGGTTTACTTAATATATTTTTACTTAATGGATTTATACATAGCCACCACCCGTCAATGCGACAAACGGGTCAAGGGTGTTAATATACCTATTTAAAAGGCATAAAAAATAACTTTTATTAAGTACTCTTAGCATATCAGTATTAACACAAACTAAATCGTTAAATTCTCCATCTTCTTAAAAGCTTAATTTGTTAAAATCCAAAAGAAAATCGTTTCGTTTGATGTGATTTTGCTCTACGTTTACTCAAGGTACATATTCCAATAGTAGGAGAGCCCAAGAGAAGATTTTGTGATTTACTCAAGCGCGGCAGATTACCATAACAAATTAAATAAAATCTTCCGTAATATGGGCGATTTTTGTTTCTTCGGCTTGTGGAAATCGGTAGATTATTGAATTACACACTTTTCAGGATGTAATTAGCCCACCACACCTTAATCTAACGGTTTTAAATTATAAAAATATTTTTTTAATATTCTGATTGGCTGCCCTAAACGCGCGGCCTTATACAGAGGACATATATATATATATATATATATGGTGGAGGGACTCAACAGTGTGCAAGATATCCCTTATGTTAATCTGCCGCGCTCGAGTAAATCCAAAATACCCTCTTAAGCTCCCCTACTACAATACCTAGGTGAAAAAACTTAAAACAACCAACCTAAAAAATTATATCAATGGCCTAGTTCTCCAAACAGATACGTGGGACCATTCTCTATGAAATATCATGACAAAACCATAATCAAATTATTTTAGGTCCCTTTGAATGAACCCAGGGATGGTAAGACTAGATTATAACCAACTGGTACGCTTATCAAAAAGATTGTACAATAGATCTTTTATATATATTTATCGTCTATAGAACATATTGACTCTATGTATTGTGCGTTTATGTACTTAGCGATTAAAATAGTACGTAGTTGATGCCATTCGGTCGGGATTATAGCTTTATAAAGTGTAGTGTTAACTTTTAAGTGGTTATTTACACTTGGGTATAAACACTTTCATGTTTAAAAGTAAAATTTCTTATATTCTCCATCTTCTTCTCTATTTACCTACCTATATATTATTAAGAATACTTACAATATTTTCACTATAAATTATGTAGTAAATAGAAGTAATGGGGTTTTTTACCCAAGTGTACTAGTAACATAATGTACCTAATAGTTTAAATTATTTTCTTCAAAACTAGCCACAATATTTAATATAAATTATTTTAACTGTAGAAAGCAAATCATAATAATAAGTTTTCGTGGAATTCATTTCCTCACTCTACCTAAACCTATCATTAGACTAAAGATAAGACATACATATAAATAACAGCTATAAATATAATTGTTAAAGCTTCTAGCATTTTGTATATCAATTTACGAGCTTGTGCTCAAACCCTTTCATTTATGTACTTAAAATAATAACTTGATATAATAAAAATTAATTAAATTAAAATATATTACAAATATCTGAATAAATTATGGGGTTAAATATATTTCGAATTTTTAAATTCAATCCTGTATAATTATATAATTTTTGACTTAAAATATAATATATAAAAAAAAATTATAAAAATATTACTGCTAAATAAAGTAAAAGTTAAATTATAAATGTTATTGTGTATATCAGAATTATTCAAACACAAAGCCTAATATCATTTTCTTTCCACATAATAGTTGTCTATCACAAAATGTATTTTTTATTGATTTATTCTTTTTCTACTTGTAAATAATAAACTAAATCTTGACATATGTGTAAAATATTTAAAAAGTGAAAATAAAGATTTTTCGTAGAAAAATTGTTTTATTTATCCATTTTACATGGTCTTAATATCATACATATTTATCGAAGCACCATTGAGATATTAATAATACACAAGTTTCAGCATAATAATAAAGCTGTATGTCTTTAGAGCAGAAAGATTTTACCTTGTAAAACATTTTATGACAGTAATTATACAAAAAAATCAATTCAGTTCTCTTGTTAATGGCTTCAAGGCGTGCCAGTTGAGCACAGATTACTTCGCCAATGTCACGTAGATTAGAGAAGATACAAAGATTGGTCAGTAAAATGTGTCGCAGTTAAAAACTATGTTATATGTCATTTAAGAAGTTTCACAGCACAAAATTATAAAACAATTGTAGAAACTAAATTATAAATCTACAATACTCACACTACTACAATACAAATATATTAGTATTATATAAAAATGATTGCAACAGCTATGTGACAATTAAAGAACTTCACTTCTTGGTCATATTGCGTAAGAAAATACTACAGATTTTTAACATATCATTAACATATCAATTAGTTCCTATTCATATCACAAAAACAAATTACATAAATGAAAGTCAAACTTTCTATGCCTTAAGCCTTGCAATAAGCAACCTTTAATACTTAATGCAACCTAATACGGTAAGATTTTAGTGCTACAGTTACAATTAGCTAAGTATAAACTTATGGGTTTTTCCAAATACATCAATTTGTACTGTTAAAGCTCTGACATCTGTTTTTTGTCTATTACAAGTAATGGTGCCCTCAATAACATCACCCTTTTTAACTTCTTTACAATCTCGGAAGAAGAAAACTGTTTGCTTCCAATGAGTAGGGGTCTTATGTGGACCAGTTGTAAATGAGATATTATGAGGTAGATCAAAAAATGTATCAAAGTAACCTACGAGTGAAGTTAAGACACCATCACTTGTAATTGGGAGCTTAAATTTGGATGTAAAGTTAACTACTTCAGTATTACAAGTGTATATATCAATTTCTTTTACAACACAAGGTTCTGAAACTATGTGTTTTGATGGAACTACATCTATACTTGCTTCTCGAACCACTTCAGATTTCATGCAATTCATTTTATAACCATAAACATCTGACCAGAATTCTATTAACTTTTTATGTGTTTCTACATCACCATTAGCTACAAGGCTTATATTGCATTTATTAGGCAGTAATAGGCCACCAGGTTTTAGATAGTGATCTCTTGCATAAATGACGCTATCTAACATGCCCTCAAATAGCAAAAAGTATCCCATCCATTCAGATACTATTATATCTACTTTATCTGGTAATTTTGTATTTTCTAACCTGCCTTTTACTGTTTTTATTGTATTCTCTAAGTTATTCTCTCTAATTATATCCATGGCATGGTAAATAACTTCGGATTGATCCAATGCATACACTGTTTTGGCCCCTGCAGTTGCACAAAACATTGATAAGATACCTGTTCCACATCCAAGATCAAGTACGAATTTATCTTTTAATGTGTCCTTGTTATTAAGAATAGCATTCCTATATGATTCTGTGCGAACTTTATCAGAGAGCATATCATAATGAATGCCGAAATGAGCATAACTATTAAAATAACCCTCATCACATTCTAAAGGAACTTTTGAAACACAGTCTACTACGATCGTGCTATCACCTCCATTATTGACAGAACCTCCATCCACAATAGTCTTCATGGACTCTTGCATTTTGCCCATATCTTCCTTTGCCATTTGAAGATGAGTTTGACTTTCTTTTAATTGCTCTGTTAAGTTTTGTATAGTTCTTTGGAGTTCCGTAAAGTGCGCTTGAGATAACGTGACTAGCCCATTTTCAACATTTGCATGATAAGTTTTAGGTGAACTTGGTTTATCAGTTATGGAATCAAAGTCATACATTAACCACTCATCATTGTCCACAGGCTTCAGATATTTTTCATCATCCCAAAGAGCTTTCTCTGCATTCATAATTTCGTCTGAGCTCGGCTTGTGAGTTTTCAAGTAATTTATTAATTTAATGTACGAGTAACAGTCCATACTGAATTTGATTTTTAACATATTTAAATTAAACTTATGAACAGTTTCACAGTGAGATACAGTTTCCTCGATAGTCGAAAATATATTAGGACAAAATAAACACGTTACAGTCACATCGCTAGTTTCCATTTCTTGCCACTCATTTTCATCAAAGTGTTCTTCATCAGAACTTAAATCTGGCACATCAGACATTTTAATAAGTGGAAATTGCGACGAGTTTAATTTTCAATATTAAAAACCACAATTAAAGCTTAATTTGGCGTACTTTCGAAACCATGTGGTAAATATTTAATGACAATTTAAAGTGACAAATGACAATTGAATTGAACTGACAATAATGAAATTTGACATACAACTATGGCCATATTGCCAGCATAAATTATGTATATGTATGAATGAAACTGAATGATATTTTAAATGTAGCTTAAAATAAAATATTAATAATTAAGTTACATATTTCTATAAAGTAAATTTTAATTAATATACCAATTTATAATTAAAAAATATTTACTTGTTACCATTTGATAAAAATATAACCAATGTGTATGATAATGGTTGCCGTGACTACCAATAAATAGTAAGCATTAGGGAAAATAAAGAAATTTTCGTCTCCATTATGAAATTAAAACTTTCGTTTCATAAAGAGCCAAAACACTCTGGTGTTGTTTCGTGTGTAAGCTGGAATAACACAGAAGACGTTTTTTCATGCGGGTAAAATCTAAAAGCGTACAATGTTTAAACTGATACCTATGGTCCTTTGATAAAAAATATTAAATGGCCCATAAAATTCTTTTCAGAGACGACCATAAGCTTTTAAAATGGAATCTCGTAAATGGAGAATGTTTAGTAGTAGCAATATTTCCAGAAGATTTTTATCCGACTTGTATGCATTTATTTCCGAAAACCAATATTAGCAGTAACAAGCATCAGAATGATGTAATTTTAATCGCATGCGCTGATGGCAAGTGAGTATGATTTAAATATCAGATGAAGATTCTTCTCTGAATTCTGTTACTGACTATTCTATTCTGATTACACTGGGGCTGTTTAGCTTCACTAAAGTCATATTCCCAAGGAGGGTTGATGTTAGGCAGGCAGCCGGTCGTAAATTTTTTGCCAAATCCATCAGCAGTACGGAAAATGTACTACGCCTACCCCAAGTAATTGGGAAATGGGTAGGGAAATGATGATGACGTACTGATGCTTTTTAAATTAAATTGATGATTGAAAGTGCTAGTCTAATTGAATAAAGTTTAATTTCATGTGATTTCAATAACACTATCGCTCGTGTAAAAGATAAATGCTTATATATACTTACCTAATATATTTTTTGCGATACTTCCATTAATTACAATTCATAATATAAGCTCAAGCATAAATTATACTTGTAATTTAATACTGATTGATAGAGTGACATAATATTATTATATATAGGTAGCATTTATATTTTATTTATATTTATTTATATTTATTGTAGATTTCACATTGTTAACAATAATGGCCGTATAGAAAAAACTGCAAATGCTCATCAAGGTGCTTGTTTAGCTACACAATGGAGTCCTGATGGAGCTGGACTTCTTACGGGTAAATTGTTATTCTCTAGTACAGTAGGTACAAAAAGTTTATTGTATGTATAGTTTATTGCAGGTGATAAGCAATAAAAATATATCTACAGTAATTAAATGACTTCTTGAAATATATTATCAATTACTTACATAGTGATTTACAAGTTTTTTAAATATTAATAAATAATAAATAAAAAGTCATAATAATACATTTTTCTAGCTGGGGAAGATGGTTTTATAAAAATTTGGTCTAGAAATGGCTTACTGCGGTCTACTGCTATACAATCTGACGTACCTTGTTATGGTGCTATATGGAGTCCTGATAGTAACGCAATTTTATATACAAAAAGCAACACACTTATTATTAAAAGTTTAAATTCAAACTCAAAGACAAATAAGGTAACGTATACTTGGATTATTGTTAATATTACCTAATCAGTTTACAGATACAAAAACAAATATTAATGTTTTTTTATTGTTAAACATTTAAGTGGAAGGCACACGAGGGTATTATATTATGTGTAGCATGGAACGCCAATAATAATTTAATACTTTCTGGTTCTGAAGACGGTTATTCCAAGGCAAGTGTAATGTATTAAAACGATAGTTTAATATCTACAAGCAGCATAATATTTTGTTATAATTGTTATGTTTACTTTACGTAGATTTGGGATTCATTTGGTCAGCAAATATCGGTTAGTGTGAAACACGATCAGCCTATAACTAGCGTTAGCTGGTCACCAGCTGGAGATATGTACATAATCGGCAGTTATAACTTAATACGATTATGTAACGCTAATGGCGTAAGTAACTTGATAATATCTAATAGTAATTACATTATACTGGCACAAATCACAATTAAACAAAAAACTAGGTACACTGCCATAGGTACACATTTATAGGGTTTAAAATCATATCTTAAATATCTATGAACAAAAAAGTGCATGTGTATTGAGTACACGTGTTAGAATTGAAATTTCATTGGTTATTTATATTTCAAATCTGTAAGATTAATAAACTAAGAAAAACCTTTAATATAACATTCAGACAAAATTATGAATTAAACGAGTATTATTATATATCTTTCTATCTAGCTGGATTTTTACATCTATCGCATATACTTTAAGCAATCCCGTGACGCATAAGTGATGCAAGTGTCATGAGCATGACGGTTTTTCGTGATGATTTCTCATGACGCGACCTTGATATTTTACTCTCATATTTATGTGATACGCAACGAAGTTTCAATGAAATACTTTTAAGTTTAAAAAGTATATATGTAATGAAAAACACTTTAATATTAAAAAATATTTATTTCTCCTTTAAATATAATAATTAAACAAAACGTCGTCAAGTTTTGATTGAACGAAAGTTATTCTATAAATTAGGTCAATACACAGCTGTAATAAGAAACTTGAAATCGGATAATAATAAAAATAGGTACATATTAATATTTATAATAAATATTGAATATATTATATTATTTTCTTTTAAGTAAAATTTTGATTTCAGTGGTCCCATTGTCTCGACCGACCATCAACAGGCAGTATCTACAGTATTGCGTGGTCTTCCGATGGCACACAATTAGCCGCTGCATGCGCTAATGGCCATGTCCTGTTTGCACATATAATTGACAGGTTTATAATATTTTCGTACAATTCTGTGATGTTTGTGTGATGTCATACTGCTAATAATATTCAACAAAATACGCTTCCTATATTATCAATAAAAAGTATTTTTACGTGTCTAGCTTTGAATCATATTCTTTAATGGCTGAAGCAAAAATATGTTTTTATTTAATTTTTCTCATACTTTAATTTAACTATAACTTAAAAACTGAAATTTTTTGCGACATAACTGAGATGTTTTTTTTTTTTTAATTTTCAAGGGAAATCCTTTTAAAATATAGTTCATATAATATAGCAGATCGTTTTCAACAAAAGATATTTATTATTTATAGAGAGTACACGTGGAAGAACTATGTATGCACCCAAACTGGACGTAAAGTGGTATCCATTAAAGATTTGTTGACAGATCAAAACGATCAGCTAGATTATCCGGATAGGGTGATTCAAATAGCATTAGGTTTCAATCACTTGGTCATAGCTACGGTTAAACAATGTTTCATACATAAATTGACTTCTTGGAACACACCTGTGACTTTTGATTTGAAGGAAGGAACTATAAGCATGATTCTTCTAGCGGAAAGGTAAATACTTTTACAATTTTTATTGTCATTTTGGATCGACAGGAAGTACGAATTATTAACTTATATATTATACGAACTATTGCATACAGATACACCTCCAAATAGTGTTATTAACCGACTTAATATTATATCTATAATACATATAATAAAATTGTAACTAAGACGAATCTGTAAATTAAATATTTTTTGGAAAGTCTTATTGAAATAGACATTATTATCGATACAGAGGCCGAATGTATAATTTTTTAAAACTTTGTCTGTCTGTCTGTCTGTTACTGCATCACGGAAAAACCACAGAAGGGATTTGCATGAAATTTGGTGTGATGATAGCTGGTTATCCAGGTCGATATATAGGATAGGACTTTTTACTGCGGAAAAATATCTCATGCGTAATCTATACGAAACGTTAAAACGTAAGCAGGAACGAGCCCGAGCGGAGCGAGGGTGAGTAACTACTATGACAAAAAAATGTGCTAGATAAAATATGAATGACCTAATAAACTACTCTACTAACCTAAGACCTAGGACGGGCATCTTAAGTACCATTTGGAAATTGTAATCATCAAAGTAGGACTAAAAGCCGGAACCTAAAACTAGTAACATTTCTAATTACGATATTATTATATACTAGATTCTCCTTGGGCTTTGTTCATAATATGTTTACGTTTAACCTACCATTACTTATACACACTCAAATGCTATAATAATTATTAGAGACTGATTAGAATAAAAGTTATGTAATTGTATGACTTTTAAATTCAAACTTTTATTGACCTTTTGATAGGACCGTTATAAATCCAGTAGTTTAGAGCGCAAATAGGCAAATAGACAGTCGGACAAAAGTTAATGATTTATTCGAATTCAAGGCTCCTAAAAGAATCCTAAATATCTGAACGATGAATGAACTCACACAATTTTCATATAAACTTTTGATAAATAATTTTGACCCCGCAATTTTCTTATACGTGTATATAAAACTACTTATTTTAGATGCATATGCGTAATAGAAAGAGCTGGTATCTCCGTATACAGTTATATGGGACGTTTACTTGCGACACCTCGATGTGGATCACGACCCGAAACACTTGGACGTGCTGCAGTTTCTCTTGGACCCGACTCGTTTGCTATGGTCGATCAGGCTGACAGAAAGAGTGAGAATATTATGCATGTTTTTCGTATTTTTTTAAAATGTGGTTAAAATCTAGTCTAGCTAACCCTAATACGTTAGCTGACATACAATATATCAGTTAAAGACAACGGATGAAGTGGGCTATGAGAGGGTCAGCCTTCACAAATGACGACTTAATTGGATCTTCATTTTAAATAAATATAAAATATAAACTTACAATATCATATTATTTTGAAGTGTAATATACGTTTTATTTATTTACTAAAAATTGAAATATGATATAATATGAAAATTTATTAATTTTAGTAATTTACGTATATGATTTGCCTACTGGATTGATTGTACGAAGTTCAACTGACAACACAGTGACCAAACTGTTGCATAAAATGACTGTATCAAACATAGCATTAAGTCAAACTGGACCGATTAATGAAAGGCAAATAGCATTGCTAGATTATAATAAGGATCTGTACGTTATTACTGTCAAAGACCCTAAACCGAAGTTTGTAAAATTAGGTGAGACTTTTAAAATTAACATGTTATAATTATTTTTTTGGGAAATTAAGATTTCGAGTAACGCAAAAGTTTTTTTAAGAAATAATATTTTTAGTAAATAATTGTTTTCTAAACTATATGCTTTAAGTTAAACGTCCAAGGTAATTTAGTAACCAGTTTCTGCATTATATTAAAATATTTTCCAAAGGTTCTCAAGTGCTAAGTATAACTTGGAGCGCGGATACAGAGTTGTTAGTGGGTTTACGAGCGAGTTCTGTAGTCGCGTGGTGCTGCTCGCGTGCCGCCACGCAACCTGATTGGCTAGCATTGACTACTATCAGTAAAGATATTAGGTAAAACCGCTTTCTTTATATGGAGATATAATATTATGTATGGTTTATAGCGACAAAATGGAAATTGGTAGGATGAAAAAGAAAGAGGTCATGTTCGTCATGTCAAAAGAATATCATACAAGAATCTTATTTCGAGCTTTTTGTCCGGATAGGTATTTTTAGTGTCGCTAAAGTCGTAATTCTGTTTCTTAGTTCTAATTTACATATAAAATATTATATAATTTATACAAACTTTCGATCATGAATCGTCATTCGTCATTCATTTCTATCTACTCCACTTCAAGATCCTACATTGCTGAAACAAATGGTGTGTGTATTCTGTCTTCAGAATTTTGAGAGTTCAAATTATAATTTTTTCCAGTGATTTAGGCAGAAATCCCAGTATAGTAAGTATCGTTGACGGTATAGTGTGCATATGCCGAGGAAATGGCTCCCTATTACATTTATCACTTGCACCATTCCCCGAGAAGCTATTGAAACATGTTGCTAGTAATATGTGGCAAGAAGCCTTACAGGTGAATACAAAAATTATATTTTATGCAGTTTTAAATATATTTATTGTATTTACAAAACCACAAGTTTTTTGATGAGAGAAAAAAGTCGTAACAATTCAATGTCAAATCGACACGATAGAAAATGAATATGCCATTGTTATAAAAAGTAAAGAACCCACTATAATTAATATTTCATCACAAGAAGCAATACATAATAATATATTTATAGTTATGCCGTACGGTCGAGGATGAGACATTATGGGCATGTCTTGCAGTATTGGCGTGGCAATATAATCAGCTAGCGGTAGCTGAAGAGGCATTTGCTTTGATACATCAGTATTACCAAGTCTGTTATATACAACATTTAAGGGTATGTACCAGTGATGAATAATTGTCACCAGTATTTTAATTATTACTTTTTTTTCAAATATATCCCGGTAATTCCCCATCCATTACCACTAAATTGGACACCCAATCAATTTATGCGCACTTAAATTATATTTTTGAGATTGTTTGAAAGATTTTCATATGTTTTTAGTTTATTATATTTTCTGGGCAATAAAAATAACAGACAAAAAAAGTTTTATTGTATTTCTAGAATAGCAATTATTTTTTTATTCTTATATCTTTGTCCCTAGCTTTATTTCATTATTGTTGCAGAGTTCTATCCCCGAGAAACTATCAACGTAAACGTAACTGAAACGTTTATATTAAGACTTTGCAATTAAATAAATATTTTGCAGCAACATTGTATTTTTTTTTAATTATAAGTTTTTCTCTGCGGCGATTGACCGTAACATACTACTGTTTAGAAATTAAGCCTGTTTAGAAATTTTAAAGAGTCTCAGATATAATGTATTAAATTGGTCATTGAATTTAGTCTGATTAAACAGTATGTTTTGTGAATAAAGACATGGAGGTTTCTAAAGCTTCTACATTAATTTAGCTGCACAAGGTAATGGTAGAAAAATTTGGTGTTTAAGTCTCATAAAGTGGTAAAAATTTCGAAGCTGTTTCGTAACTTGTATAGGTATTTTAATTCAAAAATTCAATCAACAAAATTACTACTACCAACAAAATTACAACAAAATTGCTACTGCTAACTTTCTCAGTTTTCGGTTGTATCTTTCTTAAGACACCTTCGAATTACATAGTTATTTTGTTTATTTGTTTTGTTTATTAGGATAATATCACCTCCAGGTAAATTTCTAAGAAATTAATTAAAATTCTAAGAAATCTATTGCTAACTGACACGCTAGCGTGTCCGCGGTCGTGGAGGGAATATTATATTTTTCCATTTTATATTTTTTTCCTTTCACAAATCTATTTATTTTAGGTGTGGTGCCAAATGCCATACCATTGAATATAACGTAGTATTTCTAACTATATGAAAGTTAGATACATTTAATTAATCATTTATTTAGTATTAGTTATACTTTTTACAAAATTTAATAAGACGTAGACTCAATTATTTCGTTCATTCATTCAAATGTAAGCAGCCAATCGCGTTACTGTTTTTCTCTGACGTTTTTGCCTCACGTCACGACTCACGCCATAAAAAAACAGTACCTACCTATCTATGAAGTATCCACTATCCACTAACCACTTGCTTGCTCTTGCCATGCCAGTAGAAATGTCATTATTGTAAAGAGTGTACGTGTGCTGTTGATGAATCGCGCTACTTTCGCGATTGTGTTATATTTTAAATATTACTGTAAACTACAATGAAACTTACTTTAATAACTAAAACAGTATATAATCTATTGAATTGTTGTGGAATTTAATAACATCCTACTGTTTAAATGCAAGTAAAACGCGTCCCAAATTAAACAAGTAGTTGAGATTCGCGAAAGTTTTTATATTGCATTGCAATTCTAATGGCTCAAGATGCATGCATCAAGTAGAAGTGTAGTGATATTTGTATGTATTTTATTTGGTGTAAGTGGAAGTGATAATGAGATTGCGAGCGAACATTCTTTGGAGTTGACCCAGTCCTTGAACTTGGCGCGTCAGGAACTAATACAGGAGAAGTGCGCGCGCCTTAACTTGAAATGGGGACTCGATGATCTTCCACCAAATCAACTGGAACATATCTTAGTTGATGATGAGCATAAGCTTCTTTACTGTTATGTGCCAAAGGTGAGCATGTTCAAGGTGAACAAGTATCTAATTACTTGTTGTCTATTAAATCGTGTTTAAATAAACTAACGTCATTAGTTTTTTCCTAGAAGTTAGTATTGTGACAAATTTTACGTGGTGATAAATATTTTTTACGAATTTTTAGTTTTGTATTTGGCAAGAAATTTAATATCCTATATAAAATATTCCTTGTTTATTTCACTTCTTTGAAAAAAGTAGGTGAGTAAAACAAGCCATTAAATCATTTAAAAACCTGTACCTAGTATTAAATAAATCTATTTGTATATTAGGTTTTAAATGTAGTAAGATCAGCTTTTTTGGAATTGAAAATTGAAAGAGAGTAAATGTTGTAAAGCTTGAATGAAAAATTTAATTGTATACTTAAATGTGTAGTAAAAATTAGATGAAATTTATATTATCAACATACAGGTGGCCTGTACAAACTGGAAGAGAATACTCATGATATTAGCTGGAAAATGGAACGACACTGATGTTCTTTCTATTCCTGCAAATCTTTCTCATTCTCCTGGGATGTTCAGAAATCTCAGTTCTGTATCCAAAGAAGATAGAGATAAAATGCTTGAAAATTACCATAAAATGATCATAGTGAGGAATCCATTTGAAAGATTATTATCTGCATATAGGAATAAATTGGAAGGTGATTTGCCTAGCGCTAGATATTTTCAAGTAAGTATTAAAAGCACTACTAACAAATAGATTTCAATAGACATGTATTTTTTATTATTCTTTATATACTTTTTACTGTAAAATTGGTATAGCTTTTCTTGTTTCAAATATAGGTAAGCATCTAACTATAATAGATTAAAAATTCCTGGTGCCAAATTTACTGATCAATTATTTATACATATAATAAAACTCTGAGTTGAATCAGTACATTGAATAGTTTTTGGGAAATCTTATGAAATAATCATTATTAGCTATACAGAGGCAGAACCTGTAGTCTTTAGAATTTAATTATTAATAATTTCTTATCTAAATTAGCAACTCACCCTCGCTTCGCTCTGGTTTGTCCCCAATTAATTCTTTAAATCGATATAACTTTTTTTTTTATGAACCAATTGAAATAAAACATATACTTAATGTTAAGTGAAGCTTACCACAATACATTAGTTAAAACCGCACCCAAATCGGTTACACTGTTTCTGAGATTAGCACACACAAACGCACAGACAAATGGACAAAAATTCTAAAAATCCTTGTTTGGGTTCTATTGTGTTAATAAAGACCCCCAATACGATATGATGACGATATAGTGTATCTCAAATATCGTCTATACATACACACGATGATCAGTTACACTTTTATTATGCGAGTATGTATAGATATAAAGGTTTAAAAGTGTGCTTTCATAAAATACTATGGCTTATTTAAAAATTTTAGTAATTTGATTTAAAATCTAGATACTAAAATTTAGTTTTTTAGTCTCTAGAAGTTTTTAATACCTACTCGTGGGAATATTTTGTTATTAAAGTACATAGATAATTATACTGACCTCTTTTAGACAAATAAATAACATTTAATGATCTTTAGTCGCGCGATAAGTGTTTTTTTTTTATAATAATTAATGTAAAGAATAAGCAAATATGAACGAAATATGTATGTAATTATTACAGATTTAAATGGGTATATGATAGTGCATATTCGTATTTCACCGAGTCAACAATGGTTGTTGTTTTTTAGCACGCTTTTACTAGCTCACCTATATCTGTCTATACATATAATAAAATTGTAACTAAGCCGAATCTGTACATTAAATATTTTTTGGAAATTCTTATTGAAATAGACATTATTATCGATACAGAGGCCGAATCTATAGTTTTTAGAATGTTTGTCTAGTCTGTCTGTCTGTCTGTTACCGCATCACAGAAAAAGTACTGGAGGGATTTTGAAGAAATTTAGTATGGTGACAGCTGGTTATCCGGATCAACATATAGGATACTTTTTACGGCGGGAAAATATCGCATTTATGAGAAAAAATGCAAAAAATGCAATATAAAAATATATTAATCTGTAAAACCTAAGAATTTGATTTCTGGTTATCTGAACGGAATATTTAAACGCAATTTTTACCCACTTCAAAGCTTCAGATTGAACTCAAATATTGCACATTTAACAAGGACCGATGACATTACAATAATTTATAAAAATAAATACTAACTCTACTTTTAGAAATCGTACCAATGGAATATTTCTAACTAATGATATCGAGCACCCGACGCTTTTTTCACAATAACATTAATTTTCTCGTTAATTACTTTATTCATAAACTAAAAAAGTAAGTTAAAGTTCAGGGTTGCCCGGCAATCCAGCCGGGCACGAAGCCAAGAAACGCACTGGGAGGTGGCACACCTCAGTGGGTGGTGTACAATGCGGATTGCTCCTGGTACTTCTCTGATAGCAGAGTGCACCGTGGAGTAACCCCATGGTTGTCATAGTCTGCTTCGGCAGACCGGCCCTCGGGGCGTCGTGGTTGAATGCGTAAGCGATCCTGCGACGCCCCATGAAGACAGGGGACGTTCCGTTGGGTTTTAGTGGAAAGTACTGGCTTTGCGGGTGAGTCCCATACTTCGTGCCTATATGCATTTCCCAACGTTAAAAAAGGATAGTAGAGTATAGGGTCGATTGCCATCACTCCACACATTATGTCTTATAGCCTAGTTACATCTATTTATCCTCCCAAGATAATGTACGTGATATTAAAAAAATGTGCTAAGAAAACAGACCAACAAACAAGTATTCTAAGATTAAAATGTAATCTAATTGATGTTATTGAACCATTTCTTGGTTTAAGACTTTGAATTCGCAAAATATACATCACATTTAACACTTTAATGTTTCGGTATTACTGTGATAACGTATTTAAAAAATATATAGATTTTTTACCGGATATGTCCTCCATAATTATGAAGCCACTTATTTCGTTCTTTGATGTTAGAATTCATAATTTATCTCGCTTTTTTGTTCCCCTAAAATGAACGAAAGAGATAGATGTATTTGAGATTGGGTAAAAAGAGCGACCGAAACTCAGCTTTTTATGCAAGTTAGTTAAATATTTTGCCAACGAGATATTTGGCCGACTTCACCAACACCACCTAAGTGATCCCCTAAGCATGGTTAGGGGGCTGTTAGGGGACAGGTTCTGTTTCACCGACAGTTAGGAGTCGCCTAAATGTTAAAATACCACCTAAATATAGGTACTAGAAATACGGGCTCTGACGATGGTAAAACGAAATTTAATTGAGGAGCTAGTTTAGGGGAACTTTTAGGCTAAGGATCCCATACGTAGGTTATATGTATATATTTGGTGACAACGGGCAATTATCTTGTAAATTATACGAGGACTTCCAAATAGTGCATCAAACTACCTAATATTTTTTACTATCGACTCACCCTCGCTACGCTTTGGTTCGCCCCTAGGTGATTCTTTAAATTAACATAACTTTTTTATTTACGAACCGATTTAAATAAAATACAAACATACTAAACGTTAAGTAAAGCTTGTCACAATACATTAGTGAAAACCGCACCCAAATCGGTTAGGCTGTTTCTGAGATTTGCGCACACAAAGGTACAGACAAACAGACAAAAATTCTAAAAACCATTGTTTCGGGTTCTATTGAGTTAATAATTATCCCCAATTAGTTTTTCTCAAATATCTTCCATGTACAGACAGCGATCAGTTACGCTTTTATTATATATATAGTATATAGATATATTTAATTAGCTTTGATATTTAACTATCTGCGTATCCTTATTTTTTGGCCTCTTCTAGTTTAGAAAGCTCACCTTATTACTATTTTTTATTTGTTTTCTTTTCTATTAAGTTAGGCTGTTCTTAATAATCAGTAATCACAAAAGTTATCCGTCAAACAACGTTCAATCTGATTAAATTTAAAAACGAAAATTATTTAACTATTTTATTCATACAACTAATTTTCAATTTTTAAATTCCCAAGAGGGGTTGATGTCAGGCAGATGGCCGGTCGTAAAACTTTTGCGAAATCCTATCAACAGCACGGAAGATGTGATGCGCCTACACCAAGTAATTGATAAATGGGCAGGGACATGATGAAGTGTAATTTTTAATTTTGTTGTATTTTATGTTATAATCTTTTATCTAATTTATTATTGAAAATGAACCTTTAGCTTTTAGCAGCAATTATAAATTTAAAAACTTATTCCCACCTGTTATTATTTATACCTGTTTTATTTTAAGATATACATTCTATACATAGTCTAACAGCATTTCTATAATTCAAGGATCGCGTGGGCAAGCGCATTATAAAGGCGTTTAGGGAGAACCCATCGAACGAGTCCCTAGAATACGGACACGACGTGACCTTTAAGGAGTTCGCGTTGTTCCTAACAAATAATTCGAAGGAACTAGCGGATGTAGTTAATAACGAACATTGGCAGCCAATAACAAGTCTCTGTCATCCGTGCCTCATCAAATACACTTTAGTTGGTAAGTTCTTTTAGTTTTTATGTTTTATTGATTTTTCCCGATTATCTTGATAGGTGGGTAATGCTTTTCTAGTATAAGTATGTATATTTATTAGGCGAACTCTGTAACTCACCAATTTAATTAACGCCATATTTACATTTGTCTTTTAAATGGTTTTCTTTTTTTGTGAGTATTCACACATATTAACACAACGAACATTTTGTCCATGCCTTTTTCTGATTTATTTAGTCCTGCCATATTACTCGTTTCGATCTGGATAACTGTCATCTACCAGGTCCAACGAGAGCTAAAAACCATCCCACGTGACTCGAAAGTGCACAAAAAAACATTAAAATCGGTCAAGCCGTTTAGAAGAAGAAGAATTTCGAACACACACACGCACATGCACACATAACTTGCTCGCTCAAAATAAGTAATAATTGTGATCTAATTGAAGTAATGATTTTTACATCTATACATATAATAAAATTCTGAGTCGAATCTGTACATTAAATATTTTTTTGGAAAATCTTATTGAAATAGACATTATTATCGATACAGAGGCCGAATCTATAGTTTTTAGAATTTTTGTCTGTCTGTCTGTTACCGCATCACAGAAAAACTACTGGACGGATTTTGATGAAATTTGGTATGATCATAGCTGATTAGCCGGGTCAACATATAAGATAGTTTTTACCGTGGAAAAATATCTCATTTCTGAGAAAAAATACAAAAACTGTAATGTAACTGTAATGAGTATACTAATATGTAAAACCTAAGAATTTGGTTTTTGGTCATCTGAACGCGGGCGGAGCCGCGGATAATGCTAGTTAATTATAATTTTACATCATACATACTAAATATTTTTACTCTTGATACCTTATAGTAGTAGATCTAAATAATAGACCCCAATAAGAATCGTAAAGCAATAAATATTATATATTAATTTCGCCTTGGATGTTCCGTAACGTCAGATCATAAATTATCTTGAATGCCATATTTATTTAATCATCAGTGAATACTTTTGGAGGGTTTTGTTTGAAGTTTAACTACTATTATTTTCTCAAGGTTAAAATACACAAAAATAAAATTTAAATTATCTAAATAGGTAGGTACTCGTATCTATTGTAATTCTAGCTAGCTCTACCCCATATTTATTTAGTAGACGGTTAAAACTTTTTTAGAATTAGTATTTGACATTTTGAATAAAACTATCTACGAATTTTTTCGCGAATTTATAATAGTTACGGGAGAAACTTAAGGTTTTATACATCTCAAAGATTATTATACAGTTGTTACACAGAACATCCCGTGATCATGATTGCTGTTAAGCATTCGAAACGTCAGGACTCAGAAATCAAAATAAATCCGGGAAAAACCGAAAAGATTTTAATTGATTTTAACGAAAATATTATACACGGATAGAGGATAATACAGGCTGATATCAGTGATATATCCCAGAAGAGATAGCTAAAAAACGGATAACATGAGAGAATATAACCGAATTACCGTTACCGTTTTTTCGGGTTTTTTGACTCGAGTGGGATTTAGACGACATAAAGTTTTTTATCATCGTATAACACGAGCGGAATCGCACACAAAATCTAGTTTAGTAACAAAATCTTTTAGATTGGCATGCCTTGGAGGATTTGTAACAAAGGAAGTTCTTAATTTGCCTGTACATGTGTCTTAAAATAAATCTTCACACATCACTTCGGTACCCAATACGTGTTTACTTCACTATTGTTTTATGTTTAGTATAACATATTTATAAAGCTTTGGAAACTTGAATTATTCAGCTCAAAAACTTGTTTGCTTTAATTTTTAAAATATAAATTAGTTATAATAATAGTGTAGATTTGTAAATATCTGTGAATTTTTTAGGCTCTTTCAGTATTTTTTCAGTAAATTCACTGTACAGGTTCCGACAAAACTTGCCTTAGCTTTTGCATTTATATTAATTACTACATTTACATATAAATACATATGTATGTGTAGATACAAACAAAAATAAAATTTTCTTTATTAAACTTAAAATATTTATGTAATAACTAAATATTTTTCTGAGAAATAAAAATTTAAAATCATTAAAAGTTATTACACTTTTTGTTTAAAAGTCAAGTGCGAAAACGGCGTATTTTTTACAAGGCACTATTTTCTTACAAGGTTACTCGTAATATGATTTCTTTAATATTCATTTCATTAATATAATTTTACGACTCTAATTCTTAAAAATTAAAGGACGCGAGCGGAGCCGCGAGAAAACGCCAGTATATAATTTATAATGAATTATCCTCCCATCGCTCGAGTGCGTCCCTAGGTTCCAATTCACATTTGCCTGTGTTCTCACCAATTGAATTTCATCCAAATCCGTTCAGCCCCTTCAGCGTGAAGGAGTAATAAACATACGAACTTTCGCAATTATAATAATAGTATACTCGTATTTTATTCATGACTAGGGACTCGCCCTCGCTTCGTACGGGTTCGTCGGCTTCGTCCCTAGGTTGATTTCCAATACAAACTTTCATACAAATCTTCACTCCCTCAAGGGATGAATTCCGGGATAAAAACTATCATATGTATTTCTCAGGGTCTCAAACTATGTTCTTGCCAAATTTCATCTAAATCGATTCAGTAGTTTCGGAGTCTATTCAGTATAAACAAACATACAAGAAATCAAAACTTTCCTCTTTATAATATTACCTACTATAGAAGAAACATGTAGGTATAAAACTAAGTCTCCATCAAAAGAGAAACGCGTCTTAATGTACGGTGTAGTTATAAAGCATGACTTGGCCCAAAAACCTATGGAAATTGTGTTTTGTGAGATTTCATTTTTGTTAAAGAAACATAAAAGAAAATGATTATAACATGGTATATGACAGTCTATGGAACAACTTATTACGACTTTCTCTCACATAACTGTGGCAGTCATTTGAGATAACGTACAATCCTACTGACAATAATATGCATTATAATAATTATACTGTTATTATAATTATTATCAAACATGACCAGCCTTAATAATTATGGATGTTCATAGAAAGAGGTGCATTGTGTCTTTATCATAACTAGCGACACACCCTTGCTTCGTTCGGGTTCGTCCCGAAATATGTTTTAACGGCTAGTTGGTATGGAAATATTATAACGTGTTGTCCCGTGAGAATGAGATAACATCCCGCGATAAAAGTCCACCATAAGTCACTCTCCAGCCCTGCAACTATCTCCATCCAAAAAATCACGGTAATCCTTCACTCTATTTCGATATAGGAATTTTGCGAAAAAAAGACAAGAATATTGCGAAAAAAGGACAAACAAACAAATTCACTTTCCCATTTATAATATTAGTAGGTATAGATATAGGCGTATAATTTTAAAACGTGCACGATAAAAGACAAATTAGTCGTGTTTTGTCATATTCTGTATTTACTCTTACGATAATATCTCTCGATACGAAAGTTTGTGAATGAGAAATGAAATGATAAAACAAAATTGAGTGACGGAGATACCTTATATTCTGGATAAACACATAGGCTATTTTTACCCGACTGCGGCGAAGCTCAAAGGAGGGTTATTTATCAAAGCACCTACAATGTGAGTGGAGCCGCGAACAAAAAGTATAAGCATATAGGTATAAAAACAAATAAAAAGCTCTAATAGTTCTCCCTTTGAGAAGATTATTCTCTTCAAGTCTAAGGCATTAGTAGACTTAACGCTTTACAATCTAGATTCTAGACGATAGAGCTTTTTGTACATTGAAAATATAACGCCATTTTCTTTTGTATTTCATGACTACAAATTGTTATAAAGCATGTGTTACGACCAGAAATATTAAAGTTAAGAACATGATCAAGTGCGAGTATGAATGAAAAAAAATTTTTTCATTATTTTGAGGAATTTCTCTTGTATTTTCAGAAAATTAAAACGTTTCCTATTAGGCGATGAGTAGTTTCGAAGATGTTTAGAGGAATGCCTAATTTTTTTACACGTCTATGTTGTATTTTTTAATAGGTAGGTATGCATTAAAACGCATTCTTTTGAATACGAATCTTAAAAAAACGGTTAGTCGTCTAACATTTTGTTATTTGTAATAACGTAATATGTATTCTTCACTTAGAAATTATTTTATCATATGTAGATAGATATCATTTATATATTTTTAAAGTTGCTCTAAGTTGATAATTTTTGACAGTTATACCTACTTGATACTTAATAAATAGTCGATCTTCGTAAATTGACTAAATCTTCCTTTGACTTTAACACCAAATATCATAGCTGTTAGTCTAATTACATAATACCATCCATTTTTTACTTATTTAGTTTTTGCCGTTCGGCAACTTGCGTCATAATCACTACCTAGTACCTACTCATATTTTTGTACAGTGAGCTACGATGTTTTATGTATCAGTCAGAAGATTTGAATTGCTTCACAGATATTTGTTTTGGGCTTAATTCGCGTTTAAGGTTCTAGTTAATTAACCTCCAACGCACAGTTCAATTGATATGTTTTGACAGATATACCTACAAAGTGAGAGACCAGCGTCTCGGGTACAGTCTAAGCTAAGTTCTGACGCTAGTGCACGTAAACAAATAAGCTTTTAAGAATCATATCATGTAACTATGTTTATTTCAAAATGTTACAATCTCGTTGAAACAAATGTTATGAAATGGAGCTATAAATACAATAAAATTTATAAATAAATACAATTAAAAGAGGTTTTACTCTTATTTAACTGGCGATCTTGTGCTTGATGAGCCATGCAATATATGACTGCACCTTGGTGGTAGTTATAACGGAAATTAAATTAGTGAATTGTTACATTTTTAATAGGAAAGGTTTATTTTTAACATTTAGTGTGAAAGATTTTTTTTTTTTTGAATGCGTTTTGTATATATTACGAAACCAAGATAACAGTTCCAGCTAGTTGTTACTAATATGGTAGGTAAATAAATCATGAATAGGTGTGGCAGGATGCGGTCTTTACATTGCGTAGACCTACGTTTTTTTTTATATTCTAACGTATTGTGAAAAATTATCTTACTGTATGATGAGCTCCCATTTGAAATTTCAGGTTTTTTGAAGATAATTCTTAATTTATACTAAACTAGCGACTCACCCTCGCTTCGCTCGGGTTCGTCCCTAGCTTGCTTCCCAATACAAACTTTTAATCACCCTTAAGGGATGATTTCCGAGATAAAAAATATCCTATGTCCTTCCCAGGGTCTCAAACTATCTTCTTACCAAATTTCATCTAAATCGGTTCAGTAGATCCTGAGATTATCCCCTAAAACGTCACAAACTCACAATCTCACAACTCACAAACTTTACCTCTTCTAATATATTATTACAGGGCGACCGGGCTTCGCTTAGCGTTTTTCGAATAAGATATAAGATTGTGTTTTGTCAGTAAAGGCACCTATAGAATTAAACTTAAAAAGCAAAATCTGATCCAAATCGTTAGAGCCGAGCACATAGGAATATACACGAAATATTTATTTATATACAAGAATTGTTTATTTCATATTATCAGATATTACAAATGTATGTTTGTTTGTTCCTTGGTTTGTTTATATTTGAAATTTAGCTAAGATTACTGTGATATGAGGGAGTGACATAAACTTCTTTTTAGTTTTTACCTTAGGTATCTAAATGTCTCATTCTGACAAGAAAACACGTTATATTAAAACATATAACCAGGGAATATTGATAGATATGGTTTTAATTCAACAGCAGATCATTGTCCCAATTCAATAGAACGCTCATTAAGGAGTTCAAACTTCATTATTACACCAATTAACTTAGAATTTTTGCAGATTAAATTATAAGTTTGTCAAATTATAGAGTCCTAATAATAATTGCCCCAAATGACTTTTATAGCCGACTGCGGTGAAATCACCACACAACTTGTATGTTTAAAAATATATTTAAATAAGAAATTGTTAAATAAAACACCAAATGTTTGATTGGCCAACACTAAAAAGCTGTTAATAAAAAAAAATTAAAATATAATTATAATAATGAAAACCCCGACTGCTTAAAAGAGAAGCTAAAAGTCAGGAACAAGTTGACGAAGAAACATAGTATTATGAAGTCGGAGACATAATATGTAGATACTCGCAACAAGACGTATAAAACGTAAATGTCGTACGACTCGTAATCCGTTTGCTGTATAAAAAAAAAACAACAAACACACTTCCCATTTATAATATCAAGTAAGAATTTTTTTTTCATTTCGCACTACTGTTGCACGGCTTGTACCGACTACACATTACGTTCGTACCAAGAATAGTGGCCCCAAACAGCATAAACAGGTTCTTTACCGGTGTTTAAAACAAAACAATATGGATTACTTAGATTTGCTAAATAGGTATATCACGGAAATAGTAACTACAGATTACATCGTTAATTATTTAGGTCACGGTTTTTTTTTTAATTTTCACGATTGTCTTATATTTCAATGTCATGATATTACTCATACAGCTTTTGTTTTCATTTTTTTTAATTTACTTCTTCAGTGGCTAGCTTTATTCCGAGTACACTCTAATAAGTTTTTCGTTTAGTTAGTCCACATTTAATAGGTAAATAAGAGTTATGTATTATATAAGAACCTATGTAGGTACTTATATGAAGCTCAGCTATGTTTAATTTAATCTATTACTTGTAGAAAGAAAAACAATTATGTATCTGTATGTAGTCGCAAATTCTGAAAATTGTCGATTTGGCCAAATAACATTACGAACAATTTCGTTTAATTAAATAATATGTATAAGTAATTGATTAGTTAAAATTTAATTAAAATTTTCGTATACTTTTAATGATAAAATCAAAAAATGCTTAGCATTTGTTGTTTAATTTAGTAAAAAAGTTGGGAATAAATAAATTTCATCATATCTACACTTTTTTATGTGCTTTTTTTGAGACTAGTTTTGTAACTTGGAGACTAGTTTTGGTTTATTTACCTAATTAATGACTGTTTCAAAGAAATATTGTATGATGTTTTAAGAAGAGTAACGGTTTTAAATAAAAATAACTTTTCGGGTTATTTCGTGGATTTATTTTGATTTTTGATCCCCGACGTTTCGAATGTTTAACGGGTTCGGGTATTACTCGTAGTATAGTCACGGTAGTGTTATACGTAGGGACCTATATTACCGTGGTACAATGGTCTGTAGAAAAATTGTGTTTGTCATGCATGTAGGTATTCACGTGCATAAATGTGTCGTGTAAAAAATGCATTCATAATTAATTAATCGCGACATTTATTCTAACATTATTCTTTATATGTATAAATGATATACATTTTAATCATATTTATGCCGATAATTGTATTATAAACAATGTTTGTTTTTTAATAATAATTATTGTTTAATTATCTTCTAATTTTTTATACTCAATTTACATATTACATATTTGTTTATTGATGAATAATGAATAAAATTTTGAATAATCATCAGATAGTTAACTCTCAGCAAAATTTTAACGAGCTTTAATATAAAAGTGAAAAATTACACTATTTTATTCATTAGTATTTTATGCCACTAATAAAATGATATATTTTGTCCGCTTAAATACAAAAGTAAAATTTAAAATGTTTTGTTTAATAATAATTCTATAATTATTAAAAACTTAAAAAAATTAAATAAAAACATACAAAAGGTTACATTCTCCTTTATAATTCATCCCGCGACTCAATGGATATGTTATTCTATGAATAACTAGTATTACTATTAAATATAAAGAAGATTTCTTTACAATTATATTTTTTTCAGGTAAATACGAGACTTTAGTGGATGACTCTCTATTGGCCTTGCATACAATAAACGCTTCGCACATCCAGTTTCCACGTCTGGCCCACACTTCGGGGACCGCAGAAAAACTACGCAAGTATTTCTCCCAACTCGACCTACCACTTATAAGGAAACTCTACAAACTGTACAAATATGATTATAAACTATTTAATTACGATCTAGACAATATTGTCGGTTTTGATCTGGGATAAATTTTTTATGTTTATATATGGTAAAATGTACCTTGAACATTCTGGAATGTTGTTAGACTAATGAACGAAATCCTTAGGATTTGCACAAGTCTTTACGCGTAAAGGAACAATGGCAGCAGATTTTTAATTTCCATTGTAACAAATAAGGATTTCAGATAAAATGGATGTAAATAATATGATATTGTATAATCTTTATCGCTAATAGATATTTAAAGCAAATATAGAATTAACGTATTTAAATATTATGTCACATGGAAGCATATGTTATTTTTAAATTTGTTTATTTTTTTCTATTTCTTTTGAAAGTACCGTGTATAAGAGTGTAGGTACGTTCTTAATTTTAGCTGTAAACGGAGTTATTTTTATATTTCGTTTGTAGTACGCCTTAGTTTTTTACAATTAAGTGTAATATAGTTGTCGTATGTAGATGCCTTTAGGAGTTATAGTTAGGTCACCTTATCATGTTAACGACGCTTGTCTTCCTAATCACCCGTTACTATAATTTTGTGATATAAACTTACGCCATAATTACCTACAGTTCATGGTAAATTATATGCAAGATAAGCTAAATAGGATTGAATCGAATAAAATATGCTTTTATAAAGCCAGAACTCGATTATTTTTTTAATGCGAATGCAATCGCAAACGATAATATTGATATATATTTATATATTTTTTTTTTATGATTTTTGTTTGTTTACAAATATTGTATTCGATAGGTTTACTGTTTTCGTGGGGTTATCACAAATCCATAATCATCGATTATCAATCATATAAAATTATATAAAATGAAAAATAAAATGACGATGGCTTAAAAAAAAAGAACGTTTTTCATGCGGGTGAGGTCGCGGGCAATTAATTAATAATTATTATAAGTCTGATAGGTTTTTTGACCAACCATTGTTAAGAAACAAACTTTTATTCTACTTACTTATATGTTACATGGTCAAAAATTTGTTGGGCCCAGGTCCAAGAGACTATGAGTTAGTTGTCTAGTGCTCGACCTCGCATATATTTGTCCCTTTCTAGCTCATAACACAAGAAGAGTACAGAACTATTTGAAGTCAATGTATTTTTTAGGGTTCCGTAATCAACAAGGAACCCTTATACATTGCTTGGCCATGTCCGTCCGTCCGTCTGTCCGCAGCTTAGCTCAGAGACTCGTAGTACTAACAAGCTGTAATTTTGCGGCCTTTCGCACGGAGAAATAGGCAACTATTTATTTATTAAAAAAACTAAAAACATTACACTCTAAGCCATTAAAGAAAAAAAAAATACATTATAGAACTAAGTTTTGTATTGTTTTAATAAAATGAGTGAGCGTTTGAAGGATTTCGAGATTAATTTTTGGCGTTGTAAAAGTTGTTGAGTTGTTAAATGTAATTATACCCTTCATAATTTATGTAATTTAATACCAGATTCATATTTGAGTATGATAATTAAGCCTCGACGTTGCTTAAAAAGCAATACCTATGAGGATATTATTTTAAAGTCGTAATCGGCTTTTATTTAATTGATTTGGCAAAGATGGATGTAAAAAAAAGTTAATAGAAAAATAAATAACTGTTTATAGTACTGCTGAGAAATAGCAATATTAATCAATAAATTAGAATTTTGCTGGTATTTTAATTTATTTATTTTTATTATCTTCACAAACACTTTCAGGTTAAATGTGTTTTATACATATTTGGCAAAATAACGCCTTTAAAAAGCTTTGTAGGTTAAATTGTATACACGTGTTGGTTACTTAATACATATATTAAGTGCAAGTCTACAAAAATAATTTTGGGGTCGTTGACGCAATTTTTTTTGTGTTCTTACTAGTTGTTTTTCAAGATATGTTAATTTTAGTGTAACTGCGTTTTACAATTGAGTTCAATAGTAAACAGTATATGTATATCTGCAAATATGCAACTAATGATGTCGAGATAGTTTAAAATAATTAATCAGTCATTCGAAGACAAAAATCCATCAAAAGCAAATGAGAAATATGTCAAAAATATAATGATTATAGGTGTCAAATTTGTAATTTTTATAGCCAAATCATACAAGGGGACTAGAACCGCTTCCTCATATCCTACAGAGTTGAAATTATACACTATTATGTTGGTTCAATTCCATTGACAACGAATTTTTTTGATCATTATTTAACTCAGTTTAGTTTTTTTTTACACTACCCTTTTTTATTTTTCTGTAACATTAACAAAACGGTTTTTATTTATCGATGCATTTAACGTTTATCTAATTGGCTCTTTTAAAAATAACTGATAGTAATATCAGGCTAAAGTTCAAGGAGATATTTTTTTTAATAATTGAACGAGCTGAACGATTTTATTCCAACATTGTTAAGTTATAAAATAATTAGTGCTAAGTTATTTTTAGTTTGTAGAAGTAGGTGCTTATTGTCGTTGTTGAATATTACAAATTGTGGGATATAAAAACCTTATAATATTTTCTAAGATTCATTTGTAATAACTCTTGAAATTACTTGATATGCATAAATTTTAATCATATAATAAGCTATATAATCCCATACAATCTTTCATCTCCATTTTGAACCTTTTAAGATGATTTCCCGGATGAAAGCTATCTATCCTATGTCCTTCCTAGTGTCTTAAACTAAATCGGTCCACTAGTTCCAGAGGTTACTTCCTACAAACAAACTTACAAACTCAACCTCTAAATATTAGTATAACGTACGTAAATTATTTTTATGCCTAACATATTGTATGAAACTGAGTGTTATGTGAAAAAGAAAGCGTTATTTAATAAATAATATTTCATATAATAATTTACGCCTACATTTATCAATGTTTACATTAGATTTAAAAGTGTCGGTTGGTTATCAAAGTGCCGTTTTATGATTGTCATATCGTGCACCTACGAGCATTGCGTATTGCATTGCATTTAAATATACATTTTCAAAAATACCTACTAGGGTAATGATATATGTTTATATAAAACTAGCATTGCCCGCGGCTCCGCCCGCGTTCAGATGACCAAAAACCAAATTCTTAGGTTTTACATATTAGTGTACTCTTACATTGCAGTTTTTGTATTTTTTCTCAGAAAAGAGATATTGTCCCGCGGTAAAAAGTATCCTATATGTTGACCCGGATAACCAGCTATCATCATTCCAAATTTCATCAAAATCCCTCCAGTGGTTTTTCCGTGATGCGGTAACAGACAGACAAAAATTCTAAAAACTATAGATTCGGCGGATATCGATAATAATGTATATTTCAATAAGATTTTCCAAAAAATATTTAATGTACAGATTCGGCTAAGTTACAATTTTATTATATGTATAGATTATTATTATAATATGTATTTGTATAAATTAGGCTGCTAGAAAAAATGGCCTAACTCGCGGTTTTTAAAATTGCGTGGTGGGAACGTCATTTTTGAATCACCTAACTCTATTAATAATATTTAATGCACAATTAAAATTTTATTAACTGTGTGATTAATCACCCTTAGAACTTATGCGGCTGTAGATTATAGGGGATTATATCCATAATTATTATATCCATAAATATTATGTACAATACTAGGTCGCGCCTAAAGAGTTTTCTATCAAGTTTGATCCCACTGTTATGGTCATCAATCATAGTACAAAAAGTACAACTTTAAAGTTGGTTGTTGAGCTTTTTTAGAGTTGAACAATTGAAATAAAGTAGAGTATATTTAGCCCAGATGAATGAAATTCATTTAAGTTCTACAATACACATAAGTTCATTTTAGCATGTATTAATATGCCAGAACCTGGCAGACTTTATCGTGATCAAATTTCAATACCTTTTTGAGATATTTGAGTTCATACAAAAACATTTCGGTATTCCGGAATCCCCCAATTTTTCGTTAAAATTTCCATTTTTTTTCTGATACCTTATTCTGACTATTATGAAAATTAAAAAAAAATTCAAAACGGTCCCGCCATTAACAAGTCATTCGTCAACAACCACTGATGATGACTGATGCTTTTACTACATTTATACTAATATTATAAAGAGGTAAAGTTTGTGAATTTGTGATGTTGTAGGGGGTAATCTCTGGATCTACTGAACCGATTTAGACGAAATTTGGTAAGAAGATAGTTTGAGACTAGTAAGAGATTAGTTTTTATCCCAGAAATCATCCCTTAAGGGTATAAAAATGAGGATGAAAGTTTGTATTGGGAAGCAAGCAAGGGGCGAACCCGAACGAAACGAAGGGGAGCCGTAAATCGCTAATATAGGTATATGTACAATGTACATATGTACCAAAAACGATATGTGACTCTGATACAGAATGAAAGAATTCCATTGTCTTCCAAAAATGTACATACATAGGTACTTAGTGTTTGTATAATAGTAAGTACTTACATATAGTTCGTAAAGTTGAATCTCTAGTAAATTAATTATATGAAGCTTTTTCTAATAAAAAATATTTTTCATTTGATATATTTTTTTGAGTAAAATCTCATTTGATATATTTTTTTGAGTAAATTCTCCAATTGTTCGTTTAAATTTTCCTTAAAAAATGTACATATCTACTTATTATTTGTAAAATAGTACATACAGTTAGTGAAGTTGAATCTCTAGTGAGCAAGTTGTATGAAGCTTAAAATACCTATAGGTTTTTTATTCAAAATATTCACTGAATGTCAAACATTGTTATATATTGCATATACTGCAAATATGCTATGAGACGCCCATATATCTATAGAACTAAATCCATAATCATCATTTTATTAACTTATACATTCTTTCATTATAATAATTGACCGACTACAAAAAAGAGGTAATCAAATCTAGTGTATGATTCTTTAAGCCTATACTCTGAAGATAATGCTTTTGAAGATTTTGAAGTCGGTATACCCTTTTATTCCTTTAGTGAATTATTAAGTATATATTCTCTCTTAAAATTTGATGGCACATATACATTACAAAACTATCATGTTAGAGCAGTGGTCAAGACGTTCTCTCCATCGTGATCTTTGAAACCCACTTGTGGCAAATATTCGTATTGCCCTTGTACATTTCATTGCCAAAAACAACATCTTCAAAGTTATAAAACGCGCTGACCTTAACTTGTTTGAATTTGATTTCTACATTGAATCATCCAAGATTCATAATGTTTCGGTCAGCCATTTTAATTAAAAATTAAAACTTAAAAATTACTTTAAAAAAGTTAATTATTGTATAATTAATTAATAATTAACACTTGGCAATTATTGTTATTTATGTATAATGTTTAATGTAAAAAAAAAACCTTACATAAATACATACATATAGTATATGTATGTATTTATGTAAGGTTTTTTACACCTCGGTGACTATCATACGTGTCTTCTTTTCTATATTATAAAGTACTGGCGCTTTTGCTTAATTTATTTTATAAATAGCATAAGTTATATAATACCAGTGTATTATAGTCAACTATGAGGCCATCGGCCATATTATACGTGATGCGGTAAGATTATGTCAATATTTAAACGTTAATTAATTTTGATTTGCCAGACATTTAAAACGAATCAATGAATTTAGAACCATAAGCTGCGTTCACACTGTATGAGAGGAGATTAAATTCTATAAATGTAAGAAGGAGATTAAATTCTAAAAAAATATAACATGAGAGGAGATTAAATTAACTTAATATCGATTTACTTCTATCGTTTATTATGTAGATATAGATGTTTTTAGGTTACACAACGATTTGCTATGCAAGTTTGTCGGTACAAATTAAAAAAAAAAAATTATAAGTTATACTTATTTTGGCACGTTACAAAAAAAATTAGAGTAAAATTTTTACGATGCGTGCGCACACCGACAGCCAAAAAGCGACTGATGAAGTTAGCTGATAACTGCTTGTTGCCATGGTAACCGTTGTTACTGTCTGACAAATGATATATTATAATATCATATTCTTCCATATATGATATTCTATAAATAAACGATTATAATATGCTTAATATGCCTTATTTATTTATTTTATTAATTTGTCATTCCTTTTACAAACAGACAGTTGTGACATACGAGATGAAATCTTTAGCTATTTTTGTTCCGTTGCGCCAAAAAGTATAACTTCTTACGTGCGTAAATAAGTACACACACACACTTTTTTTAATATTATTATATCCAGTCGTATTATTGTAATAGATTGTATCATAAATCTACATGCATATATATGTACTGTATGTTATCCGTTTTTAAATAATTTTATTGCGTTTGTTTCATGTTATTACCTACAACCTACTCTTAATATTTGAATAATAAAGAAATTGTATTAGATATTTTCTGTTTTCTTGGAATATTATGAATGAAATCAAATTATAAATATTAAATATATATGTATGCATAAAGAGCGTTGATCTATTATATTAAACGAATTAAATTAACCGTTATTAAAACGTGAAGTGGCTCTCGTTGGATAAGTTCAAAGCAACTTGAGTTCCGAACATAATTAGACTGGAATAAATACTTATTTTTGTATATACTTTACATAGTAATTTGTTTTTGTACCTACAATTAGAGACATTTAAGTATACTAGTGCTCGCCCAGTGGTCAAAATTCTACAATAATCATTGTTGAAAATTTTATAAAAATATATTATATGAATAGAATATACCTATGTATATGTAAAAGTAACTATGTATTTTCTATTTTTTTTTAATAAGACTAAAGATCAATAGCTAAATAAAAAAATAAAAAAAATATAAGAAAACTAAAAAGAAAAGGTATTGAATTGTTTTGTTTTATATCGATTTTAGTATACATACGTAACATTAATGTAACGCATATCGCTGTATGTTATGTATGTAATTGAATATGTAATCATGATTATAAATTATAAATAATAATTGTAGTATATAATTTGTGGGATCTGTGTATTTTTTTCTGTTAATTTTTTTAATCCTACTGCCTACACTTTTATTTTATACTAGCGACTCATTCTTGCTTTGCTCGGATTCGTCCCCCAGATGATTCGTTAAATTGATTGAAATAAAACAAATACTAAGTGTTAAGCTTATCACAACACGGAAGTGAAAACCGCACCCAAATCGGTTAAGCCGTTTCTGAGATTAGCGCGCACAAACGCACAGACAAGCAGACAAAAAATCCAAAAAATCTTTGTTTTAGGTTCAATTGCGTAAATGAAGATCTCCAATAATCGTTTTTCTCAAACATCTTCCATGTACAGACAGCGGCCAGTTACAATTTTATTATATTATATAGATGCTATATATGATTTTATTTAAATGTCTTCTAATATGCAATAGATATTACACCTATTATTATTATTATATTAAAATGCAATTAATGATAACCAACAAGTACTTACGATAAAAGCTGAATGTTAGTTAAAGTTACAAGCGTAATCTCCAAAGCTCCCTGTGATAACCCAGAATATAATTTAAATATCAATAGATCGTGTAATATGCTCTTGTAATATGTTCTTCTTTATTAAATACTTTATTTAGATTTACGTAACTTAACAATAACGTAGTTTGACATTTTAAATAAAACTATCAAATTTCGGATTTTTTCGCGGTTTTTTTGTTTTTTTTTTTTATTCTAGACGTTTCGAATTTTCGCTTTACAGCACACACGGTCGCGGAAAAGACAAAAATATTGTAAAATAAAACTGCGACAAAATTCGAGATATAATTTAATTTAAAATATAGTTGCTTCGTTTAATTTAATCTTATTTATAACAAAAAATGTTATACAGCATACATTCATTCGTCGTTGTAAATAGCATTCATTAACTCTTGGAGTGCGAATAAATTAAATAATAATTATAAATATGTATGTATGTAATAAATAATATGTTATAATTGTAAAAAGATCCTGAACAGGTCGCTTTTAGTGATAATGCCGTATTTACACCATGAATTCGAATGTGTAGTAATTTTATGTTATCTTGTAATATTTTTGGTGTAAAAATAAAAGTTATATATTTTTATGTAATAAGTAATAACCTGTAATTTTTATGTAACATGTGTATTTCTTTTATTCATAAATTTTCAGTAGTACCATCGATGAAAAAAGCACTAGATACACAATCAGCGACAAAAAATGTCCTCACTGAATGAGCGCTTATTTCAACATTTGACCGCACATTTAATTTTTTTTTGTGAAAAGAACTCTTAAGTATTAAATTTAATTTCAACTAGAATAATTACCTAAACACAATTGGCGACAGTTTTAAAAGAACTTTTGCATAGGATTGTGTATCTATTATATTTTTTTGATCGATGACTAAAATAAAATTCACGGGTTCTTACGACGAGCCATGCGACTTCAGATGACGCATATGAAGAAAATATTTTTTTAAATATTGTAACATAATATAGTAATAAACATAAATTCATTTTAAAGTACCTACATATTTTTATATTATTTAATTTATATAAGTAGGTTTTACATATACTTTATGTTACTGAGTTATTCTTCAGTAAATACTTTTAAGGTTTTTATTGAAGAATGACATAAACATATCACATATTGTGATTTAAATAAAGGCAATGGTTTTATATGCAGGTTGTTTTATTCATATGATGTGGCTAACGTTTCATATTTCGTCTTACTCGAATATACAATATGTAGGTCAATGACCTTCCGGCTTCCGTTTGTAATATGGGGAGTTAGCATTGTTTGTGCATTCAAAGCAATGATTGAATGAATTTATTTAATTATTTAATGTCTATCTGGCATTGTCTATAAAGACGAGAGTAGTGAGTTCGTTTTTGTAAGCAGAATAAGGAAAGGTACCTTATGCCGGATTTGGTGAAAATGTATGTGTAATTACTAAACTTTCTAGTAAACTAAAATTTATTACGAACAAGTAAGAACAAAACACATGGTTTGGAAATTGGATCAAATAGTGTAGTAGGAGAGCTCTGCATTTGCATTCTTGGACCTGCAGAAGGCCTTTGACTGTGGGCCTCGTCAAAGCATCTGGTGGGCGTTGTGATTCAATGGCGTGCCTGAGGCCTATATTGAGATTATCAGAGGCATGTACCGCAATTCCGCTTCCGTGGTTAGAACAGCTGTTGGCGATACCGAGCCCTTCCCGATTACTGTAGGTGTCCACCAGGGCTCGGCTCTTAGCCCATTCTTATTCAACGTAGTAGGTACTAGATGTTGTTTCGGCATTCATCTAGGACCATATAGCGAAGACCGAGTACATGGCTTGCGACCGCCCGGACTTTAGCACCATCCAAATAGGACTTGAACCAGCCGTTAAGTCGGAGAAGTTCAGGTAGGTACCTCGGATCCGTCATGCACGAGTCCGGCAGCATCGATCACGAGTTCAAGCCCGTATAAGCGCTGCAAAATTGTTAGGAATATTATTAAAAAAATATATAATAATACTAACGGGTCACCCTCGCTTCGCTCGGGTTCGAACCTGAGGAAACAAAAACAAGACTATTCCACGGGAACCGTACACTTTTCCGGGATAAAAACCTATAGTAGCCTATGCACTAATACAGACCATATTCTATCTCTGTGCCAAATTTCATCCAGATCCGTTCAGCCGTTCTTGCGTGAAAGAATAACAAACATCCATACCCACAAACTTTCACATTTATAATATTAAGTAATACCATAGATCATATAATAGGTACTATACTGTAATACGGATGATAATTTGTAGAGAAAACTACAATATAGCAGCTAACGGTAACACCCACGTAAATAAAATGCAAAAAAAATAACAGTATTTTTACTTCTTAATTCATGAATCTTTTGCCCACAGGTATAAGTAGTAAAAAATACTTTTTATCCAGAAGCAAATGGGTGTAAGTCGACATTATAAAGGACTTTCAAGTCAATAGATTTAAATGAATTTTCAACAGTTTCGAAATCTCTGACTAGTTTTTATGAAAATAACACAACCTAACATGTTTTAATTCTAAGAAGCAAGATTTCTTAATAATAATCATATATCATAAATAATAAATAATCATATATCATAAATAATAAATAATCATATATCAATATCATAAATGAACATTATTTTTTGCCTGCTTTACTATTGCGAGACGTTTTCGCCATTTGCCTTGGGATCAAAGACGTCCTGTTATTTTTTATACAGTGATGCTATAATTACTTTAAGTATAGAATGTAATCGAAAGGATTCTAAGAATTTCTTAATGGTTTGTTCTTAAGACAAGCTAATTTAAAGCACAGTTTAAAATAACCTTAGCAATACTAAATTATAAAAAAAAATTGAACATACAACTAACACTTCTAAAGACCTTCAATCTTCACTATAATAAAATATCTGTAATTTGTTTTTTTATACCATACAGATTTCGTGACGTTGCGACGCAGAATAAAAGAGCACACCTATTATGCCTGGGGCTTCTCTCGCATATTAAATGAGATTATAGGCGGAATAGGTAATATTTGATCTTGCCAAATTTCATCGAAACTTGTTCAACTGTTTACGCCTGAAAATGTAACAAACATGCAGACAAAAGTAGTTTTATTATTATGGATTAATAATAAAATAGGTACAATTAGCGACTCACCCTCGCTCAGGTTCGTCCCTAGTTACATTTTGACGTTTAGTATAGATTTCTCAGAGATTAGATATTTTCCTGCAGTAAAAAGTATCCTATATGTGACCCGGATAACCAGCTATCGCCATACTAAATTTCATCAAAATCTATCCAGTGGTTTTCTCATGCGTTTCCGGACAGTCAAGACAGACCCAGACAGCTATCTCTGTAGGTATCAATAATAACTATTTCAATAAGATTTTCCAAAAAAATATTTAATGTACAGAATCGACTCAGTTAGAATTTTATTATATGTATGTATATATTAAGTTGTTTTGCCCTTATAAATTCTAGTTCTCCATATCATCCAAAATATCATTACAGAGTATTTTTCTAACAATATGCCGAGCTAGATTTATGCGTTTTATGCTACAACCTACAAGTTTGTTAAAATTTAAAACATCAGTGAATGTGACATATTATGTAGGTATACATAAATACGATTTCTAGTAACTTCGACGTTAACCTCCTTTGAAAGGACTTTCATTTAAATATCTTGCAAATCCTTTAGACTTGGTATGGAGATTTTACTTTCTAAAATATTTTTTATAAAATAATAATGTTATAAAAATGCATATTGTCTTATTCGTCTATTTGTTTTTATATTTATAATATCTTATTAATTTTATATTGTCCAACCTCCTCTCAAAATTAGCCATGAGAGTCGTGTTTATAGACTGTAAAGAGACTTAAGACAGGGGACTTACTAGTCCTCTGTCAAGAATGTGTGTTACTTGCGTCTTTGTAGTATTTTTATTGATGTGAACATATAAGAAAAAATAACTTAAGCGGTATAATTATTTTAAACACCTTGGTATTATTAAATACATTTTGGTAAAGGAAATCGGTCATTTTGATTTTTAATAACACCCATATACCCAACATAGGATCTAACATACACACTCCTTTGGGCTTCGCCGCAGTGGGGTAAAAATAAAGTAGGTCGGTACCTATTAAAAAATAAAAATATCGATAAATAAGGCCTAACTGGATAGATGCTAAAATTCTTAACATGAGTCCGACTCACACTCAGGTCTTACATAATCGGTTTTTATTTTAGTCGTATTAATTTAAAGCTAGCGCTATAAACACGAATCATAAGTAGAATGCAAAAACTTACTACGGTTTTTACGATATAGCAAAAACAAACACGTTTCTTGTGTACCTATGGATTCTTTTAATTTTTTACTTTTTAGTTATGTTTCTTTCTTCGTATTATAATAAATTATAATATAATAATTAATAGTATTAAAGTAACATTTAAACGTACTAGAAGTGATTTGTATATTATCTATTAATAATTTACTTCTTAGTATTAATAAATTAAATATAATTAGCCAGTGGCTTCGCTTACTGGTTAGGTACTGCTTACAAGATAGATATAGGTATAAAACCCTAAAAAGCTACACTACTCAATAGATATAACATATTATATTAAGTATACCTAATTAGAAAAAACCATCTAAAAATCTCACACGTAAAAATTAAGTAACTTTTAACGTGTTTTAATATCGTAAGACGTCAGACGACGATGACGTCAGATCGCGCCATGTCTCGGAATTTGTGTTGCTCTTCGTCGTCGAAACTCGGATTAAATCAATACCTATACAGTATAATACATACCTATAATAAAATTGCAAAGGCTTAAAGTTGTTCATTCAAGTTTAAAAAAATGCTAACACTACCATTTGTTAAATACTATAATTTTTTATAAGTAGGTAGTATTTCTATCTATACCTACATATTTATTAGCAGATTTAACTTGATTAAACTATGTACATACATAAATATGTATACTGCATAGGTGTCACGCAACATGCACGAAAAACATCATTAGAAAGGAAATAAAAATTAAATATATTATTAAGCACAAAATTCACACGAACCTTAGAAATGCGCAATTTGTGTAAGAGAGCCCGCGGGCAAAAACTATACTTTTATAATAATTTATAAATTTTGGCAAAAGTGGAATCGCATTGGCTATGTTAGCCTTGGCACCGTCCTTGAGGTTGAAATAAGCTTACGCTTTAGTTACGGACTCTTCATGTATTATTTTCATACATTCATTTGTTATAAACCTAATGATTTGCATCTTAAGTTTCATCTGAACGGGTGCGCAACTTAGACCAGCTTGGCAACTGGCTTCCCTCAAGGCGGCGGATCCCGAATGAAGAGCGGTCTTAAAATTATATATAGATAGCGGTTGAAAAAACTTTAATAGCGCGATTCAGGATGACAATAATAATTATGTTGCTTAGGATTATTATTTCAAATATTACATATACCTACATAAAATATTGGTATAAAATTATGAATTAAAATAAATGTTATGTATGAATAATTTGTTTTATTTTTGCTATTATTTACAATTTTGATCTGATGATTAAAATCAGCCCTTAAATTATTGTAATTTGTTTTATTGTACTTTTTTAATAACTTACATGTACCTAATGATAAAAAAGTATATATTATATAAGAATGAAATATGCATTTAAAAATGTATTAAAACTCCCGACACATAATCACATAAAATAAAAATTACTATAGATCATAATTAAACTAGTTAAAAAGCTGATTTTGAAATAAATGAAGGGTTATAAAACACAAATTTTACCATTTAATATTATTATGATTTACATTTTTAAGTAGGTACATACAATAAAATTGTAGCGGTCGAATCTGTACTTACATTCAATGTTTGTTGAAAAATCTTATTGAAATAGTTATTATTATCGATACAGAGATATAGGTTATAAAACCCTAAAAAAACTAGATTTCTCAACAATAAATATAACATAATATTAGATATACCTAAATGAATAAAACCAAGAGATAGAAATCCGACATGTAAAAATTAGATAACTTTTAACTGGTTTTAATATTGTAAGACAAAAAAATCCACTGCAGTTTAAATAAATAAACTTTAAATTTTAAAACAATGACGTCAGATCGCGCCATATCTCAGAATTTGAATTGCTCTTCGTTGTTAAAACTCGGCTAAAATCGTTACATGTAGGTAGTAGGTACATCTGATCATATAATATAAAAATCGATGTGAGTATGTATGTACCTACCATATGGAGTTCACAAGTGCTGGAGGAATTTTGTTGAAATTACCCACAAAAAAAAATCAAAAATTTCAAAAAATTGATAAATTGCACCGTAGTACCTACCTACCTTACAATATTTGTTAAATTTTAATTTAAAACTTTTTACAATTTTCATAAGTTCAATAATTGAATATTATGGAATATTAAGTATTTATTTAATTTTAATTGTTATTATTAAAATTATTACATTTTCTTTATTGAAAACTTTATTAATTAGTAATCTATATTTAGTGTTTCCATTATTACGTATACATAAAGAAAAATAAAATATTAATTATTATTCAAGCCACATCATTGTTCTATGCGTAATTTTAAAAGTTAAATTTTATTAAGAATAATATTTTTTATTTAATTTGCTGTTATTCAAATAACAAAATAATAAGCAACACTTTTACTACATACTTACTCGTACATACATTTACAAATGAAAAATATTAATTTGAAATACTCTTATTTTGATTCGCACAATAAGACATCTGTCTGTTAAGTTTAGATTTATTATTTAATTTAACTGGATTTCACGACGATATGGTAGTAACCAGCCATCTTCCCTATTGAAAATTGCAACATTCCACAATAGATTGCTCGAATCCCGATGTAATGCAGTGTTTAAACATTTAGTGTATTTTTCTTCCATACTATTGTCCAATAGCTTCCTTTATACTATATTGACACAGTCCTCTAGGTACTGGTAGGCTGGTAAATAGGAGACTGTACATCAAAACTAACCATTGTTTCATTGTCCATGAGTTGTAGGGGTTTTATCTCATTAACAAAATGGTATGAGTCCCTTGTGGACGCTGACGTTTGTCCTCTGAGTGATGAGAGTGCCTACTTTCGCTACTACTTAGGCCAATTAATAAGTCGGTGTGTCGATTTGACTGACAATTGGACGTAGCGGAGCGTTGGGTTTATGTATCTTTGGAAGTCCATAAAGTTTACGCGGCTTTGCACAAGACAGAATAAGATTTTTAACATCATTTTTCATTCAATTAAAAAAAGGCTCACGTATCTATATTTTATATATTTAATATCTATATAGATTCTATATTCTATTCATCAGAAATGATGTACGTTTCTTTTAACGCAAGTGGGCCCGCGGGCAAAAACTATATTTTTATAATAATTTTACCAATTTTGACAAAAATGGAATCGCATTGGCTATGTTAGCCTTGGCACCGTCCTTGAGGTTGAAACAAGCTTTCGCTTTAGTTACGGACTCTTCATGTATTATTTTCAACATTCATTTGATATAAACCTAGATTTGCATCTTAAGTTTCATCTGAACGGGTGCGCAACTTAGACCAGCTTGGCAACTGGCTTCCCTCAAGGCGGCGGATCCCGAACGAAGAGCGGTCTTGAAATTATATATAGGTAGCGGTTGGAAAAACTTTAATAGCGCGTTTCAGGATAGCATATAATTGTGTTGCTTAGAAGTTAGAACTATTTTTTCAAATATTACATAAAAAATATTGGTATAAATAAAAAGTACATGCTATATACGATTAATAAAGTTTGTTTTTTCGCTAATATTTACAATTTCGATCTTAAATTATTATAATTTTTTTTTATCATATTTTCTATTTTGTTATATGTATGGGGTAAGTATATAATGATTATATCAAAATGAAATATGTGTTCAAAAATAGTATACCTATTAAAACTTTCAACACATAAACACACATAAAAGTTTAAGTTAATCATACTTTTTAAATAAAACTATCTTTCCAGATTATTTCGCGAATTTATTTTGATTTTTGGTTCCCAACGTTTCGAATGCTTTACAGTTTACAGCAATTTATTTTTAATCATGGTCGTGGGAGAGACTAAGTTTATAGACGTCTCAAAGGCGTTATACAGTTGTTACAGACAGTGCCTACCTATTGTTTTACAATAATTATTTCAAAAATTCAAAAATGGCAACTAAGTACCTTGCAATATTTGTTGACTTTAATTCTAAACATTTAAAAAAAATAATATTATAATTAAATATAGCAATATTATTATTTAAATTAAGATAGTTTATTTAAAATGTCAAATATTCGCGTAAATCTAAGAAAATATTAATCATACTTATTAAAACCTGCTCTTTAACAACGTCAGGGGTTACATTGTACCATTGACTGCTTACTACGTATTATGTATATAATTTACATTTAATATTCATTCGTGACGAAAGTTTCGTCCATGACCATCGATCAAAATAGTACTAGATACACAATCCCGTGCAAAAGTTCTCTTTAAACTGTCACTAATTGTGTTTAGGTAATTACTCTAGTTGTAATAAATTACAACAATGTAAATTAAGCCTTAAGTGCAATTGTTAAAGTTGTTTTTACAAAAAAAATTGAAGCGCGCTCATATGTTCAAATGAGCGCTCA
This sequence comes from Brenthis hecate, assembly GCA_951806755.1. Classification (NCBI taxonomy): domain Eukaryota; kingdom Metazoa; phylum Arthropoda; class Insecta; order Lepidoptera; family Nymphalidae; genus Brenthis; species Brenthis hecate. The sequence goes on along the minus strand of OX638265.1, from coordinate 4,954,392 downwards.
TTTGATGAGGACATTTTTTGTCGTTTATTGTGTATTGATTGTGTATCTAGTACTTTTTTGATCGATATTCATGACTGTAAGTAGATAGTACGTGGGGTAGGCGACATAAAACAATGTACGCACCTTCCGTTTTTTTTATCTATACAGATAAATAAAATTGAAGTGTCTGTTTATAATGTCAAAATAACAGTTTTTTTACTAAATGCATATGGATGTTTACACGGTACATATACCAAAACAACATTTTTTACAATTTTTGTCTGCCTGTTTGTTCCGGCTAATCTCTAAAATGGATAGACCGATTTTGATGGGACTTTCACTGGCAGATAGCTGATGAAATAAGGAGTAAGTTAGGCTACTTTTATTATGTAAAAAAATTGGGTCTCACGAAAAAAATTTAAACCAATGAAAAATTTAATAATATCTGATTCAAATAGGGAAGTTGTATACATACCCTAGGGACGAGCCCAAGCGAAGCGATGGCGAGTCGCTAGTTTTCAATAAAGAATAAGGAAAAGTGAGAGTATTAAAAATTGTGAACATTCTTCATTGCGTTAGGTTAAAAATTTAAATCAATACTCCAGAAGCGAAAGCCTGTGATGTCATTTGTAGGTTGCTACATGTACACGTACATATATTCTTTTTAATTAAATTAAATTAGAATTACCTATCTTATTCAAATTACTAAACATAAGCACTTTCTGAATGTTTTATTAGTTTACATATAATATTATAATTTTATATTTAAGCAGGTAATGGTATTAAGTATACATTTACATGATTAAAATAATAGTTTTCCCTTTTTTTAAAGTAAAAAAATCTATACTATCCGTTATATACGAGTATATATATATATATATATATCTAACTAAATATATTTTTTATGATAAATGAGCAAAAAGGGATCGCGGCGGCCAAGTTGTGGCTTTGGTGCCCTCTCCTTGAGGTTGCTACAAGCTCAAACGCTTATAGAGATGAGAGATGATATATCGTGCTTAACTCAGTGAATAAACATAGACTAGCATCGTATGTTTCATCTGAACGGGTGCGCAATTTAGACCAGCTTGGCAACTGGCTTCCCTCAAGGCGGCTGATCCCGATACGAGGGATAAATTTAATGTATATATAGGTAGCGCTTTAGAAAATGTCACTAGCGCGATTCAGGGAATTGAAACGAGATGACAATAGTATGACCGTACATTGAAGCAAGATAGCATATTGTATTAAAAAACTATCACATAAACCACACATGTCGAAACATGTCATTTTCAGATATATATATTTTTATTATAAGGACCATGGATTGGGAGACCATGGTGTGATATGAGACTTGTTTATGCAGTGTAATTGTAGGGTGTAATAGTTTCAGCAGCCATTTATTTAGAGTTGGAATAATCCATACCAATATTATAAATGTGAAAGTGTGTTTGTTTGTTTGTTTGTTTGTTTGTTTGTTTGTTTGTTTGTTTGTTTGTTTGTTTGTTTGTTTGTTTGTTTGTTTGTTTGTTTGTTTGTTTGTTTGTTTGTTTGTTTGTTTGTTTGTTTGTTTGTTTGTTTGTTTGTTTGTTTGTTTGTTTGTTTGTTTGTTTGACCTTCTTTCACGTCGAAACGGAGTGACGGATTGACTTTTTTTTTGTTTAGCGATAGTTGGAGAGTTGGAGAGTGACATAGGCTACTTTTTATCGCGAGAGATCATCTCGTTCCCACAGGAAAACACGTTATAATACAATCCCAAAAAATATTTATGATCAGAATTACTTAAAACTTGGTATTGATGCTCTTCAAACTACCTTTTCAGAGATTTTTTGTAGTTTTAGCGCGAGCGAAGCCGCGGCTTCTGCTAGTAGATAATAAATATTAAGATATTATGTCATCCCACTAGCTGTATTTAT